>CAJVGC010000591.1:45147204-45297384 GCA_910822075.1 Senecio squalidus | reverse complement strand
ATTGTCCCTTTAGAGAACTACGCTTAGATAGTCGCTTCACGTGATAGAGGGAGCCGTAGAAATCGTTGACCGAGAGGTTAAGCGCCTGCGGCGGAGTAGAATCCCTATTAGTGAAGGTCCAATGGAAACTCTAAGATTGGAGCTGAATTTAGTGGGAACGGAGGATGAAATGCAGCGGAAATATCCCCATCTCTTTTCTAGCGGCGACGCTAAGTGATATTTCGAGACAAATTCTTTTAACTGGGGAGGCTGTGACGGTCCCCGGCAATTTGAAGTCAGCTTATGTTAACCGTTATTATTTATAATTTTAATCGCAATTGATTTCGACCCTTTTATTTTCGCTTTGTTTTGCTCACGATTTACTGTTATTGAGTATCGGGTTTTTCTGTATTTGCTGATTCGTCCCCTGAGACGTAATAATATTAATTTATCTAAGTGCCAATTAGTTAGTATCCTCATAATTATAAGTTAGAAGGTTATGCCAAATCTGTCGGTTAACGCATCTTTACACTCGAGATATCGCGCTTTTGCTCTTGTTTATCGTTTACCGAAATCGTGCGTTTCTCGAATCCAAAACTTAAAAGTTATCATTTAACGAATCAAAATATCAATAATACTTATAAAGAACTTGCCTAAGTTTCATTTGGAAACAAACGGAACTCCTAACGATCGAAAACGCATTCGCCGCGGAAACGGGAAGTCATACCGAAACCAGCCGACCAGCCAGCAGCTGGCACGGCTTCAGCCGGCGGCTGAGCCCCTCCAGCCGGCGGCTGGATATGTCTGGTCAGGTGTTGGTGACTCATTTTTGCATGAAATATCGATTGGGACAAGTGTCTAAACCCGATTTGACCCCCATTCTGCCAGAAATCCCTGTCCCAAGGTGATAATATCACTTTTCTTTAACATTTTCTTTCATTTTCTTAATCCCAAAACACACACACAAGTGTATTTCTCTCTAACTCTCTCTACATTTTCTTCATTTCTTCCCATTGTTGCTGTGATTTCCAGCCATCTTTCACCATAAAAACACCATAAACATCACAATAATCAAGTATGTTCATCAAAGGGAGCAAGAGGTGGTGATTCTTCCGGGTTATTTCTTGAGTTCTTCATCATTTCCGGGTTTAATCTCCATCAAAATCTTCATCTAACGAGCTAGATCATCATACTTTCCTTTTTCTTGAGGTATAACAAACTTTTCCCACTGTTTTATACACATTTTTACACATGCATGTCTAATCTAAGATCAAATAATGAGTTTTTATAAAAGTTATTGGTGATTTATCAAAAAAAAAAAAACATAAGTTTAATAAACTTTTTCATTAGATCTTGATATAAAGAGGTGTTATTTGAAGAAATCTATGGA
The DNA here is from genome assembly GCA_910822075.1 of Senecio squalidus. Lineage (NCBI taxonomy): Eukaryota > Viridiplantae > Streptophyta > Magnoliopsida > Asterales > Asteraceae > Senecio > Senecio squalidus. The sequence goes on along the minus strand of CAJVGC010000591.1, from coordinate 45,296,015 downwards.
TGTATTTAAAGGTTTTTTAAGTTGCATGTCGAAATCTACCGAAAATACTCTTGAAAACGCTTAAAAACGCAAAATTTACGAAAATCCGGAGCTGATTAAGGAGCTCCCGCCGGCGGCTGGATCAGTCTGATGTCACAAATTTTCGTTCTTGCTAACTATCGGTGGTTGTCTTGTGTTTTGGAGGCGGATATTCTCATCACTACACCACTGAAGTTGTTGATTCCAGATCCTTGTCAAATCAAGCGGGTGTTAGCGGTATAAATTATTATCCTTGTGAAACTTCGATTTCGTTATATTCGTTATTCGGTTTTAGCCTTGAAAACGGTTAGGATTAATTATTAGACCAACACTCGTCGTATTTATCGGTTTGGACTGAGATTTGGACAAATAAAGTTAAAATATAAGTTAACCAAAGTATTGTATTAAACTTAATATGGTATTATGTATTATGAATAATGGTTTAAAATGCAACTGTTGTTAAGCGGGAAAGTGACTGAAATTTGGACGAATAGGGTTATGATGCGGAAGCGCTGCCGAAATTCCAACTCACGACTTTTTACGACATTAAAACACTCATATAAATAATTCGTATACAAAAGTAACATATTATACAATAACATTGTCTTTGGACTCAAAGACGCCAACGCAATCAAAAAATGTAATAATATTACTTAAAACGGACATTTTAAACCTCTTTGCGATACATTAAACTTCGCCACATTGTAATCATCGTTTTAATTCATTGAAACATGTTTTTACGACCAACTTTATAAATGGTTTTGAAAGGTATTTTACTCTAAATATTTTGGTATGAAAAGACTTCAAATTACTTAAAGTGTCAAATTGGACTTTTAAATTGACTTTGACTTTTAATAAGTCAACCTAATTGACATTTGACTTTTATAAGTCAACCTCTTTGATCTTGGTCAATATAATGAACATCGGTATTAATATTCTTCTCGACTCGGAGTTATCACTTGTTTCCAACGGTCGCTGTTGACGTGAAAGATCGATATCTTGCCGATCAGCCCTTTTCTGGCGCGGAACATCGTCTTCTTAATCCGTCATCCTTATTCGACTTATTAATCGTTGGAATATTTTATTAATTTAAATCTCAACCGACAAGGCTAAACCGAACTATACTTATAGAGATACTTAGAATATGTTATGTACTGTTTTAGGGCACTTAGACGGTGGGGTTGTAATCCCGTGATTGTATTACCCGAGATTTGCTGAAGCTTGTATTGTGAGTTATTCGTAGCCCTTGTCTTTACTATTTTTGGGATGTAAAGCGTTTTTTAAAATTGTCTGCTTGTATGCGGGACTTTACAAATTATCTTGTTTCCCAGTGATTTAGGTCTGCCTTAGATTAAGTATCATTAGGCTCGAGGAGCCTCCCCTTATACACTTGATTAAGCTTTTGCCCGCGGTTTCATATATACAGATCTGTTTGGGTTTGACCGAACCCTCATCGCTCTCTAGGACGTACCTAGGAGTGAGTGTTATGGCCGTATTTCATAATTGGTTGCCTTTGGATTGATACCCCTTAGGATAGGGGTTAATTTACGTGGTCAGGTTCAGTGTATGATAGTCTAGGCATAGTACCTCTCACTATTGGATTGTATAACAAGATATGATGTTTGAAATTATAATGTTTATTGAAACTTGTCGATGGGTCACTTTTTACTTAAAATTGCGAATAATTCACCAACATGTTGTTGATGTCGTTTTAACGCTTTGCAGGAGTTTGAGGATTTCGGTTGATCATGCCATAGTTGTTTTTCGGATCGCTTGCTTTTGTGAAAAATGAATTTGTCTTGTTTAATGTAATTTCCACGGCGATCCGTTGGTTGATTATGAAGTTGTATTTGGTATTTGGCGTTCATCGCTTTTGACATTGTAATGTATTTTGATAACATTTGGCATGATTAATGTATTTGACGTTTTGTTTATTGGTTGTATTGTTGTAATCCTTGACTCTTGATATTATAACTGGAACACCTCGTGTTTCCGCTCTAAGCGGGGTGTGACATGTTTCATGTTGATTATGTAAAGATTTGTTTTCCGTAATCCCGTAATCAAATTCATCCCATCATATTCACGAAACGCACACACCCTTGATCGAAAATTCACTTCAAGATCTTTGTCACAAAATTGACCAATACTAAACAAATTATGATGCAAATCCCGCACATACGCAACATCCTTGATCGTAATCTTATCATATTTCAAATCGCCTATTCCCTCATTAGTTCCAAAATGATCATTTCCAAACCGTACCGTGCCTATGTATTTCGTTACAAAATTTGACAATAAATCCTTTCTTCCGGTAATGTGTTTTGAGCATCATGAATCTAAATACCACACATGATGAGCCTGCACAACACAATTAAGGAGGTTTAGGTACCCACTTAAAAATGGGTCCATTTTTGTTAGTATGCACAGAAGTATATGTAACATCAACAATTTCATTAAAGTGAAAACCAAACTCAAACATCGATTTTAAATATTTGTTTACAGTTTTAGAATGATCAAATGAAAAATTGTTTTTAACGACACTTTTATTACAAAATTTATTTGCATTTTTAGACACATTCTTCTCCTCCGACACTTTGATCTTGACATCTTTCGCTTCACTTTTTGCTTTCCAAATTCTCTTTACACTTCCCTTCCTTTGCACTGAAACACTAGAAGATTTATTAGCATTCACTTTTGATGGTGTAAGTGCCTTAGATTGCATTGCATCTTTGGTACTTACTTTCGGTTTCGTCTTAAAGAAATGATCAAAAGAGGTATCAAAAGTTTCATCCGAATCAAACAATCATCCATGTCTTTTGAATTAAAATCAAGTTTTCTTGCCAATTCATTAATGTCTCGTTTTTTCTTAATTTCTTGAAATTTGACATTTTTGTGTGTGGGTTGACTTATCAATTTAGACATCACTGAATCTTTCTTTTTGAGTGAACTTTTAGGAGAACATTTTCCATTGATTTTACTGTTGAATGAATCTTTGGAGATGGTGTCTTAAAAGTTTTGTCATTTGAAACACGAGGTTTTGAAACCTTAAGCAAGTCAATCTCTTTTTGTAAAATTCAATGGTTTTGTTCCTTTTCATGCATAGCTTTTTGATAAAACATTACTTTTGATCAAATTTAGTGTTTGTGCCATGTGTGTTTGTTGATGAAGACATATTTGAAAGATATTTGACATGATATTGAAGGATACAAAACATTTCCCATAATTTCCCATACTCAATTTTCTCATTTGCAAGTAATTTCACATTCGTGTTTGCTTTCTGTGACGTCCCACCAATTTGAGGTGCTTGAGTTACCGTAATTATTTTAATTTTATTCACCCTTGTGTTTCGCTTTGTTTTACTCACGGTTTATTTACTAAGATTCAGGTTTTATGTGATTATTTTGATTCGTCCCTTGTGACGTAAGATTATGTTTGTCTAGTGCCAGATAGTTAGTATGCTCATGATAATAAGTTAGAAGGTTTATGCCAAATTTGTCGGTTAACGTATCCTTTATACTCGAGATATCGTGCTTTTGCTCGTGTTTATCATCTTACCGAAATCGTGCGTATCTCGAATCCAAAATTTAAAAGTTATCATTTAATGAATCAAAATACCAAGAATATATACAATGAACTTACCTAAGTTCATTTGAAATCAATCGGGAACTTTCAACGAGCGAAAAGGCGTAGCGATAACGCGAATTCAAAACAAAATTTTGCTGAATCAGCAATTCAGCCCATGGCTGAATAATTCAGCCGCAGGCTGAATGGTCGAGACGTCGGCTGAATATATTTGGATGTTGCTGGACAGGTGTTTGATGACTCATTTTTGCATGAAAAACGATTGGGACAAGTGTTTTAACCCGATTTGACCCCTTCTTCTGCCAGAAATGCCTGTCCCAATGCCTTACTATTATCATTTCTTCTTTTCTTTTCCTTTTATTTCATTTTCTTACAAACAAAAATTACACACAAGTGTGTTTCTCCCAAAATCTCTCCATATTTTCTTCATTTTCTTCCTCTTTGCTGTGATTTCTAGCCATCTTTCACCAATAAATCTACATAAACATCACAATAATCGGTTACATTCATCAAAAGGAGCAAGAGGTGGTGATTCTTCCGGTTTGCTTCTTTGGTTTCCATCATTTTCGGGCCTATTCTTCATAAAGATCAAGCTAGATCATCTTGTTTTCGATTTCTTGCGGTATATTATCTAAAACCTACTGATTTTATTTACATTTTGTAACATGCATGTTAAATTTAAGACCAAATAAAGGTTTTTATAAAGTTTATATGGAGATTTATCTAAGAACATAAGTTTTATAAACTTTTTACTAAAATCTTGATATAAAAAGTTGTTATTTGAAGAAATCTATGGATATTATTAAAGGTTTATGACTTGCATGTCGAGATCTACTGAAAATATACTTGAAAACGCTTAAAATCGCTAAAATTAACGAAATCTGGAGCTGACTGTGGAGCTCCAGCCGGCGGCTGGATGTGTCTGTTAACACCAAATTTCCGTTTTGCTAATTAGCGGTGGTTGTCTTGTGTTTTGGAGGCGGATATTCTCATCACTACACCACTGAATTTGTTGTCCCAGATCCTTGTCAAATCAAGCGGGTGTTATAGATTGTTATCCTTATGAATCTTTCGATTTCATTATATTTGTTATTCGGTTTTAGCCTTGAAAACGGTTAGGGTTAATTATTAGACCAACACTTGATGTATTTTATCGGATCGGACTGAAGTTTGGACAAGTTATGTTAAAATATAAGTATCGTATTTAACTTATTATAGTATATTGTATTAAGAGAAAAGCTTTAAAATGCAATTGTTTTTAAGCGGGAAAGTGTATGAAATTTGGACGAATAATTTATGACGCGGAAGCGCTGCCGAAGTTTCATCTCACGACTTATTACGACATTAAACACTCGTATAAGACATCTTATATATAAAAGTAACATATTATACAATAACATCGTCTTTGGACTCAAAGACGCCAACGCAATTGTAAATGTCATAATATTACTTAAAACGGACATTTTTAAACCTCTTCGCAATACATTAAAGTTCATCACAATTTTTGAACATCGTTCTAATTCATCGAAACATATTTTTACGACAAACTTTATAAAATGGTTTCGAAAGGCATTTTACTCTAAATATTTTGGTAAGAAAAGACTTCAAATTATTCAAAGTGTAAAAGTTGGAATTTTACCTTGACTTTCTCTCAAATGACTTGATTTTACTTCAAAGTATTGACTTTGACTTTTACTGAGTCAACATAATTGACATTTGACTTTTATAAAGTCAACATCTTTAACCGTGGTATTGATATTCTTTTCGACTCGAAGTAATCATTCTTTTCCAACGATCGCTGTGGACGTAAAAGACCGATATCTTGCCGCTCGTCCTTCTTGGCGCGGAACATCGTCTCCTAAATACGTCATCTTGTGTAAACATAATAAATGTTGGAATATATTATTAAACTTAATCTTAACCGACAAGCCTAAACCGGACTAGACTTATAGAGATACTGAGACTATGTTGTTTATTGTTTAAGGCACTTAGACGGTGGAATTGTGATCCTGTGATTATTAACCCGAGATTTGTTGGAGTTGTACTGTGAGTTATTTGTAGCCCTTGTCTTAAATATTTTAGGGCTGGAAAGCGTTCTTTATAAATTGTCTGTTTAAATAGTAGACGTTAATGTACATCTTGTCTGCTTAAATGTTAGACGTCATCTTGTCTGCTTAAATGATTAGACGTCAGCTTGTCTGCTTAAATGTTAGACGTCACTTTGTCTACTTAAATGTTAGACGTCATCTCGTCTGCTTAAATGTTAGACGTCATCTCGTCTGCTTAAATGTTAGATGTCATCTTGTCTGCTTAAATGTTAGACGTCATCTAGTCTGCTAAACACTAGACGTTACTCTGTCAGCTTAATTGCTAGACGTCATCGTACCTCTTGCCTGCTTAATTTCTAGATGTTGTTGTATATCTTGTCTGCTTAGTTGTTAGACGCTATTGATTACCTTGTTTACCTAAGAGAATAGGTCTACCTTATATACTTGTCGATGGGTCACTTTTTACTTAAAATTGCGAATAATTCACCAACATGTTGTTGATGTCGTTTTAACGCTTTTCAGGAAATTGAGGATTTCCTGTTGATCATGCCATGTTGTTTTCGGATCGCTTGTTTTGGGAAATTTGATTTGTGGTGTTGATGTAATTTCCAAGACGATCCGCTTGTTGTCATTTGACGTTGTAATTTGTACTTGGCGTTGAAACGCTCTTGATTTGTAATGTATTTTGGTAACATTTGGACATGATTAATACATTTGATGTTTTGTTTATTGGTTGTATTGTTGTAACATTTGACTCATGATATTATAACTGGAACACCTCGTGTTTCCGCTCTTAGCGGGGTGTGACAGAAGTTGGTATCAGAGCCAAATGTTATAGCGAACCGGGTGATTTAAACTGAGTAAATCACTTGGACTATAACCATAGGCTTTTTAAATCGATTTTCTCTGATAGAAATGTGTGCACTATTTTTCATACGTGTTTAATTTCGCGTTGTGTTTTGGCATTTGGCCTTGTTTTCGTGTCGCACACATTTGATGATCGAGTTTTCTCTTCCTTTTATTTTAGGATAATGGCGCCTAAGAGGAGAGTTGCGACACGGAGTTCCGCGAGATGCGCTACTGCGAACGCGAGAGCGAATACTGTGAATCCGAGAGCGAGTGCTAATACCGCGACTCCGAATGCGAGAGCGAATAACGCGGAAACGAATACGACACTGAACATCAGACAATTTATCGCTGAGGAATTTGCAGCAATGATGCATGTTATGATCGCTCAGATTAAAGATAGCATCGGTATGGGAACTGGTGGCTCGAATCAGGGTGGACCTGAGGCTGGTGGAACAGATGGCTCGACTCGACGCACTGGATGCACGCTCAAGACTTTCATGAGCTGTAAAGCAAACTTTCATGAGCTGTAAAGCCCCATAATTTAAAGGCACCGAATGTGCGACTCGAACTCTCCAATGGATGGAAAAGTTGGAAGCTATATTTGATGCGGTAAGTTGTGCGGACGAGGATCGGGTCCGTTTCGCCACTTTTGTATTTCAAGGTTCCGCTCTAACATGGTGGAACTCGGTCGTGAACGTGCGAGGCCGAGCAGAGATTAACACCATGACTTGGGAGCAACTGAAAGAGATGATGATTGTGGAGTACGTACCTGAATTTGAGATTCAGAAGCTGGAGGATGAGTTTTGGAATTTAACGATGGTTGGGTCGGATATTCAGGGGTACAACTCGCGTTTTCACGCTTTGTCCCAATTGGTGCCGCACTTGGTCCGACCCGAGCCCAAGAGAATCGAGCGCTACACTCATGGTTTGCCTCAGGCTATCCGTAAGGGCGTCCTTTCCAACAAACCAAGCACTTTCCAGAGCGCGGTTGAGATTGCGACCACGTTAACCCATAACGCGGTCCGGGATGGCGAGCTTGCCCCAGCAGTAGTTAAGCTAAACTCCGATGGGAAACGGGGTGGTGGATACCGTTACGGGGACTCGCAAAAGAGGGCTAGGAGACAGGATGCTCCTCAGGTTGTGCAAGCATATGCAGCGGTGGCTCCGGGTGCCCAGGGTAAGCATCCGAAGTGTGGGCGGTGTGGTAACCCCCACGCCAAGGAGATAAAATGTTGGTGTGCGGACGGTGTAAGAAACTAGGGCACACCGAGAAGTTTTGTAGGATCCCGAAGGGGAATTGTTATGAGTGTGGATCTCCTGAGCATCATAAGGACAAGTGTCCCGAGTTAGCTTGAGCTGGTACGAGTACTTTTCTTACCTAAGGTTAACCTGCATTTATTATGCTTGATTTTAATTTTTGGCCCTAAATTCCTTATGTAGTGAACTTATCTTTTCTCTTCTTTTATTTTATTTTTACGCCTCTTTTGCGTTATCACCGAAGAAGCTCCTATCTGTAAGGAAGTCGACGAGGTGAGATTGTCCTACGAGTGCGATTCCGAGAGGTTCGACCCCAGATAGTAATCTGCCTTTTTGATTCGACTTAGTAATCATTGGTACCAAACCAAACTGTAATAAAGACCTTTCAAAAAAAAATCTTTTCACGAACTTTTAAACTTTAGTGGGTTAATTCCGCAATTGCATGATTCGCTTCCAACTACGCGTAACTTGATCAACTACGCCTAGTTCGAAATAAATTATGCGAGAACGGAACGTAACTGCTATTGTTAACCGTTTCGAGTCAGTAATTCTCAATTCTACCTGTTCCAGATATTAGTCCGTAATTCGAAGAATTTCGTATCTGATGCGTTTAGGACTATGATTCTTTGCACGTTTTTACCCTTAGCGTCTTCTTTCGAAATTGAGTTAGCCTTTGGTGAGTTTTACCTGGTACCGAAGTACGTTCTACCTATTGTGTTAGTTCCGATGACCATTCTTTTCCTATCGACTTGATTCCGATCGCCTTAGGTAGATTCGACGTTATAATCGGCATGGGTTGATTGTCGACACACAGTGTAGAGGTTATACGCTTCGAGAAGAATATCCGCATACCGTTTTCGCTGGAGAGACTGTTGTTAGATCAGGGGGATAAGGCGGGGAAGCGCCTTAAAATCGTCTCAGGATTGGAAGTTCGGGAGTACATCGAGTGGGATTGTTCACTCTTTCTTACACATCCGTAGTTCGTGACTTTCCCGATGTGTTCCCAGAGGACTTACCTGGATTACCCCTAGTCAAGAGGCAGAGTTTTGGATTGACTTAGTTTTGAGAGCAGCACCAGTGGCGAAGGCTCCTTATCGGTTAGCACCTTCGGAGATGTAAGAACTATCAAAGCAGATATAGCGATTGGTGGACAAAGGCTTCGTTAGGCCGAGTTTCTCTCCTTGAGACGCTCCGGTACCTTTCGTTAAAAGGAAAGATGCTAAATGCAATACGTTGATGAGTTGAGTAGCATAACGATCATGTTCGAGAGATTCGCTACCGTCCGGGTAAGGCGAATGTAACAGCTGATGCGTTGAGTCGCACAGAGTCGGTTAAGCCAGTGAGAGTTCGCACCATGATGATTTCGACTCAGTCGAGCTTGAAGGCTCGTACCATTCAGGCTTAGCAGGAGGTTCTCACCGAGGGTTGTACCATTTGGATTATCGTATATCGGCTGATTTAGTCAGCGCATTTTCTGCCTATTCGAGAAGATTACCGAATAGAGAAACCTTCTAGGTTGTACATCAACGAATTGTGGCCAGTCATAGCATTCCAGTAGCTGTCATTTCTAATCGGGGCGTGCGTGTGTGTCAGACTTTAGTGGGAGTTGGGATCGACATTTACTGTTAGTCGAGTTTTCATACAACGATAGTTACCACTCCAGTATTAATTGCGCGCCATTCGAGGCCCTTTGCGGGCATAGATGTAGGTCTCCACTCTGTTGGGCTGAGTTTTGGTAATAGCCAGTTTATGGGTCTGGAATTGATCCAGGAGACTACTGATAAGATCTTTAGGTTAAGGATCGTCTTTTACCGCTAGAAATCGTTAGGAGAATTACGCGGATTTGCGTCGGAAACCTTTGGAATTCAAGGTCGGCGATGTGGTGCTATTGAACGTTTCTCCGTGGAAGGGCGTGTTTCGTTTTGAGAGGCGCAGCAAGCTAAGTCCACGTTTTACGGGGCCTTTTTAGAGTTTTGTCTCGTGTTGGACCAGTGGCTTACCGTCTTGAGTTGCCACCTGAGTTGTGCGGTGTGCACAACGTGTTTCATGTATCGCATCTCAAGAAGTGTCTTGCTGACGAGTCATTGGTTCTCCCTTTGGAGAAACTACGTTTGGACGAAATACAGCGGAAATATCCCCATCTCTTTCTTATGCTGAATAGATATTTTGAGGACGAAATTCTTTTTACTGGGGGAGGCTGTGACGTCCCGCCAATTTGAGGTGCTTGAGTTACCGTCATTATTTTAATTTTATTCGCAATTGATTTTGACCCTTGTGTTTCGCTTTGTTTTACTCACGGTTTATTTACTGAGATTCGGGTTTTATATGATTATTTTGATTCGTCCCTTGTGACGTAAGATTATGTTTGTCTAGTGCCAGATAGTTACTATGCTCATGATAATAAGTTAGAAGGTTTATGCCAAATTTGTCGGTTAACGTATCCTTTATACTCAAGATATCGTGCTTTTGCTCGTGTTTATCATCTTACCGAAATCGTGCGTATCTCGAATCCAAAATTTAAAAGTTATCATTTAATGAATCAAAATACCAAGAATACATACAATGAACTTACCTAAGTTCATTTGAAATCAATCGGGAACTTTCAACGACCGAAAAGGCGTAGCGATAACGCGAATTCAAAACAAAATTTTGCTGAATCAACAATTCAGCCCATGGCTGAATAACAGGCTGAATGGTCCAGACGGCGGCTGAATATATTCAGCCGGCGGCTGGATGCTGCTGGACAGGTGTTTGATGACTCATTTTTGCATGAAAAACGATTGGGACAAGTGTTTTAACCCGATTTGACCCCTTCTTCTGCCAGAAATGCCTGTCCCAATTCCTTACTATTATCATTTCTTCTTTTCTTTTCCATTTCTTTCATTTTCTTACAAACAAAACACACACACAAGTGTGTTTCTCCCAAACTCTCTCCATATTTTCTTCATTTTCTTCCTCTTTGATGTGATTTCCAGCCATCTTTCACCAATAAATCTCTATAAATATCACAATAATCGGTTATATTCATCAAAAGGAGCAAGAGGTGGTGATTCTTCCGGTTTGCTTCTTTGGTTTCCATCATTTTCGGGCCTATTCTTCATAAAGATCAAGCTAGATCATCTTGCTTTCGATTTCTTGCGGTATATTATCTAAAACCTACTGATTTTATTTACATTTTGTAACATGCATGTTAAATCTAACACCAAATAAAGGTTTTTATAAAGTTTATATGGAGATTTATCTAAGAACATAAGTTTTATAAACTTTTTACTAAAATCTTGATATAAAAAGTTGTTATTTGAAGAAATCTATGGATATTATTAAAGGTTTATGACTTGCATGTCGAGATCTACTGAAAATATACTTGAAAACGCTTAAAATCGCTAAAATTAACGAAATCCGGAGCTGACTGTGGAGCTCCAGCCGGCGGCTGGATGTGTCTGTTAACACCATATTTTCGTTTTGCTAATTATCGGTGGTTGTCTTGTGTTTTGGAGGCGGATATTCTCATCACTACACCACTGAAGTTGTTGTCCCAGATCCTTGTCAAATTAAGCGGGTGTTAGCGGTATAAATTGTTATCCTTGTGAATCTTTCGATTTCATTATATTCGTTATTCGGTTTTAGCCTTGAAAACGGTTAGGGTTAATTATTAGACCAACACTTGATGTATTTTATCGGATCGGACTGAAGTTTGGACAAGTTATGTTAAAATATAAGTATCGTATTTAACTTATTATAGTATATTGTATTAAGAGAAAAGGTTTAAAATGCAATTTTTGTTAAGCGGGAAAGTGTATGAAATTTGGACGAATAATTTATGACGCGGAAGCGCTGCCGAAGTTTCATCTCACGACTTATTACGACATTAAACACTCGTATAAGACATCTTATATATAAAAGTAACATATTATACAATAACATCGTCTTTGGACTCAAAGACGGCAACGCAATCGTAAATGTCATAATATTACTTAAAACGGACATTTTTAAACCTCTTCGCAATACATTAAAGTTCATCACAATTTTTGAACATCGTTCTAATTCATCGAATCATATTTTTACGACAAACTTTATAAAATGGTTTCGAAAGGCATTTTACTCTAAATATTTTGGTAAGAAAAGACTTCAAATTATTCAAAGTGTAAAAGTTGGAATTTTACCTTGACTTTCTCTCAAATGACTTGATTTTACTTCAAAGTATTGACTTTGACTTTTACTGAGTCAACATAATTGACATTTGACTTTTATAAAGTCAACATATTTAACCATGGTATTGATATTCTTTTCGACTCGAAGTAATCATTCATTTCCAACGATCGTTGTGGACGTAAAAGACCGATATCTTGACGCTCGTCCTTCTTGGCGCGGAACATCGTCTCCTAAATACGTCATCTTGTTTAAACTAAATAAATGTTGGAATATATTATTAAACTTAATCTTAACCGACAAGGCAAAACCGGACTAGACATATAGAGATACTGAGACTATGTTGTTTATTGTTTAAGGCATTTAGACGGTGAAATTTTGATCTTGTGATTATTAACCCGAGATTTGTTGGAGTTGTACTGTGAGTTATTCGTAGCCCTTGTCTTAAATATTTTTAGGGCTGGAAAGTGTTCTTTATAAATTGTCTGTTTAAATAGTAGGCGTTAATGTACATCTTGTCTGCTTAAATGTTAGACGTCATCTTGTCTGCTTAAGTGATTAGACGTCAGCTTGTCTGCTTAAATGTTAGACGTCACCTTGTCTACTTAAATGTTAGACGTCATCTCGTCTGCTTAAATGTTAGACGTCATCACGTCTTCTTAAATGTTAGACGTCATCTTGTGTGCTTAAATGTTAGACGGCATCTAGTCTGCTAAACACTAGACGTTACCCTGTCAACTTAATTGCTAGACGTCATCGTACCTCTTGCCTGGTTAATTTCTAGATGTTGTTGTATATGTCTGCTTAGTTGTTAGACGCTATTGATTACCTTGTTTACCTAAGAGAATAGGTCTACCCTATAAACTTGTTGATGGGTCACTTTTTACTTAAAATTGCGAATAATTCACCAACATGTTGTTGATGTCGTTTTAACGCTCTTCAGGAAATTGAGGATTTCTGTTGATCATGCCATGTTGTTTTCGGATCGCTTGTTTTGGGAAATTTGATTTGTGATGTTGATATAATTTCCATGACGATCCGCTTGTTGTCATTTGACGTTGTAATTTGTACTTGGCGTTGAAACGCTCTTGATTTGTAATGTATTTTGGTAACGTTTGGGCATGATTAATACATTTGATGTTTTGTTTATTGGTTGTATTGTTGTAACATTTGACTCATGATATTATAACTGGAACACCTCGTGTTTCCGCTCTTAGCGGGGTGTGACACTTTCTTTTCAAGTTAAAGATTTTGCAATTCAATTTTTTCAAAATGAGTTTCATATTTTTCAAAAAATATGTTTTGTTCAATCTCATGTGAAATTTTCATTTGAACAATATAAGTTGGAAACTCTCATGAATGTTGTTCTTGAATTAACGTTGGTGTATAATATAACACTTTCGAAGGTTTTTCACTTACGTTTTGTTTGTGAGAAAAAGTGGGAATTGCATTTTCCGGTTTTCAATCATGTAGTTTAGGCTTATAAGTGTTAACCGAATCTTGTGCAAAAATTTGTTATTTGTTTCATAATATTCAAAACGTTTTTGACTTTTGTCCCCCCTTTTTCTCTTTGCATCCTCACAAGACTTTTCTTAAAAAAATTTCATTTGAATCATTTACAAAAACTAACCGATCAATGTTTGCTCCTAATTTGATGAAATCAAAATCGTAGAGAGAGCAACACTTTATTATGGCTCGTTTAAGGAATTTCGGATTTTCCACAAATGTGTTTTCATCAAACCCAAGACCATCTTTTTTATGTAAAAGTTCAACTGTGTCGGTCATGTTTAGATGAATTGTTTGATCCGTTTGTCCTCGTTTAACAAATTCCAACTCTAAATCTTTCAATTTTGAACATAAATCCAAATTTTCTTTAGAAATACGTTCAACTTCACTTTGGTGGAAGCTACTATCATTTATCAAACTTTGACATTTGATAGTTGCTTCACACAAATTATCATTCATGTTTTTCTCATTCACTTTTTGACTCAAAACTTCGTCCTCAAGTTGTTTAATTCTAAATTTCATGCTTGAAAGTTCAGAAACGTATTTTTGATTCTTTTCATTAAGTTTTGAATTTTTATTTTCAAGTTCCTTAATAGTTTCACGTTTTGTACGAAAATTTGACTCTAAAAGTTTCCTTTGAAGAATGCATGTTTCCATTCTAACTGGATCATAAACATATTAATATACCTCATCTTCGTTCGATATTTCAAAGTCGGCATCGGCCATCAGAGACATATGTGCAAAGCGAGCACTTGCTTGTTCCTCGTTGTCAAAATCGCTCATCCAGTGTGCATCCTCGGTTAGAAACGCTTGGTGTTTTTCTCCTCCATACTCTCTTTTCTTTTCCATAAACATCTTCTTTCGGTAGTACTCCGAGTTCTTCACAACCTTCATCTTACAATCTCTTACAAAATGTCCATGCTCCATGCACCTGTAGAAAATCACCAAGCTCATATCCTTTGTCATCTCTTTGTTCGAATCATCTTGAGTGTTCTTCTCTTGAAATGATGCTTGAGTGTTTGTTCTTTGAGCTTGATTACGTGGAGTTTGATTTTGATATGATGATTAATTGTTGTATGAAGAACGGCTCCGATTGTTGTTGTTGTTGTTGTTTCTTTGAGACGATTGACATCTTTGACCATTTGATCTTCTGAACTTCTTCTTTTGAACCATGTTTGAAAGTAGTGCAATCATTTGAGAAATTTCTTCTTCGAAATCTTCACCATCAAGATTGGTAGTTTGATTGTCTTCTACTTCATCTTCTAGAAATGTCATCGAATATTTGGAAGATGGTTGAATGTTGTGAAGAAATGCCTTTGACTGGGATGTTCGTTCATACATCGAAGATTTCTATGATATTTCATCAATTTTATTCAACATAAGAGCTAACGGATGGTTTTCTTTCTTTGACTTATGTTTCAATTCAACCTCAATTTCCATCACTTCTTCCTCATTTTGCATTGAACACTCAAATATATCATGAACCAAAGTAGTTTGAATGTTGATGTTTTGCTTGACATTTGAAGTAAATCATTTCCATGGTGTTCTAAGCGTATTCATGAACTTCTCATTAGCTTCCAAATGAGTCTTTTGAAATCCATTCTTCCTAAGTTCATTTAGTAAACCACAAAACCGATTGTAAGTTTGTTCGAGCATTTCATCTTCAAGTTGTCTAAAGTTTTCAAACTTGTTCATCGCGCTAATCATCTTGATACTTTGACCAACTTTACTTCCTTGCAATTTCTTAGTGATTTCATCAAACATCTCCTTTGACGTTTTGTGACTATCAATGTTCATGAAAATGTTATTCGGTATGGCATTCATGATGTGCGATCGTGATAATCTATTTGCTTTGTGATATCTCTTTTCTTCATCAGTCATTTGTGAAAAAGCTTTCAAAGTCGTTCCTTCCGATTCCGATCCGTCTTCATTCACAATCTTTACCATAATCTTCTTTGGACCATTTTCGATCACATCTATCATTTCATCTCCAAGCTCTTGTCTCTCGATAAAATCGAAAAATCTTGTTTTCCATTGTTCGTAATCACCTCGGAAAAGAACTGGAGGTCTTGTCTCGGATCCAATCGACATTTGATCTCGTGAAGACAAGATTATGTGATTCCCGTTGATCTTTTATACCCTTTGTAAGAAAAAGAATTCGACTAATAACTTTTACTGTTCGAATGACTTGTTTGAATGAGCTATTAGAATACCTTGTTCGAATGATCCATTCAAATGCCTGTTTCGAATGACCTATTTTAATGCCTTGTTCGAGTGAGCTATTCGAATGCCTTGTTTGAATGAGCTATTCGAATGATTTAACAAAATCTTCCATTTCTATTCGTGTATACCTTAATTCAATTCGAATACAAAGAGAAACTATCCAAATCAGACTTAAGATTTAATACTTATTCCTTTGTATACTTAGACAAATTTTAATAAAGACCCAATTCGAATCGTGCTAAAATGAATCTTAGTGTCTGATTACATAAACTTTGTTTACGAGCAGATTACCGTGATCGACCCATTTAAATTCCATCTGAAGACCCCAAAATCCATTCGAACCTATACAAAAGTCTATTCGTATGAACAATTAGCTAAATCTTGAAGATTTTCTATTCGAATCAACTTCCTTTTAATACCTATTCGACTCAACCTTAACATAACTAATCCATTCGAATGGCAAGTATTCCCAAACGATTCAAATGATATTCTTGACATCTTCACACGAACAACAATTACACTAACACGAACAAAAATCCAGTCGAATGAACATGAATATTTTCCACACTAACACAAAAATTACACTAACTTGAACCACAATCTCATTCGTCCTAGTACAAATCCATTCGAATCCACCATTCGTGTGATAAAATCTCCATTCGTGTAAACCAAAAAGCAAGTCGAATTTAGATTTTTGAGAGCATCCTTGCTCTGATACCAATTGTTAAGTATGAGAATCAATGAACAATGAGAAATGAGAACCAAAAGTCATATATTCCATGCACGCCCCTCACCTATTTATAGGTAAGGGGTTATTGCTCAATATTACACATTCAACCTTCTAGAAACCATATTAATTACATTTATAATCCTACATATTCGACACATAATTATTCATCAAAAAAATGTGTTTTGAGTCGACGAAACCCAACATGACCCCTTTCATCCACCTAAATACTATGTTATTACTTGTCAAATTTTGCAACAATATATATTATTATGGGAATAGAATATTTTTTGTAATCATTTTTAGCATACTAGTTATTTATAAAAATTGACAATGTTGGTCCAAGATATTATTTCAATCAACCCACCTTGTTTCTAACCATACCAATATCTTCACGTTTTTTACTCATTAATCAACCTACCCATTTTGCCACACCTAGTGATAACAGAGTTTTAAGTTCGTTCATTCTTTTAAATTTGATTTGAGATCATCAAGTATGTTCTAAAAAATGACTTATATAGACAATTGCAAAGTTATTGACTTACTTGAAGATTGCATGTCCGTCAAAAAATATACTCATTGCAGTTACGGGGTCCTTCTTTTAGTTTGAATGGTGCAAATTATCATAGACATTTATTTTAAGATGATCATCACTTGCCTCATTCATAGCTTCCATATGCTTAGCTTCCATATATTGGTCAACACCTAGAGATGTGAATAAATACTTTGTTGGGACCCGAATTGATTAGATGAAGCTATGAAGTCTTAAAAGGTTACTTGAATAAAGATGTTTAAGTTCGGGGAAGGTCTGAACTAAACATGAATAATCCGAAGTGAAGAATTCAGTTCGAGTGAACATGTTAGTTCACCCGAACTGACTGAAGTTCAAGCGAACTGATTTCAAGCTGAAGATAACTTAAGTCAACACTAGTCAACATTGAAGATATTAGTTCGGGGATGAAGACTTTGACTCCGAATTGAAATGAACTTCCTCGGAACTAAAATTAAGATGAAGACTTGTTGTTTAATTTAATTTGTATGTTTAGGTTTATATAAATAGGGTGATAGGTTGATAGATTCAGTTGTCTTTGAACCCGGACTCATCTTGAGTGCCGTTGAGCTTAAATTGTCAGTTGTAACTGCATGTTCAAACCGATTCACTTTATCAATGAAATCTTAAACAATTTAGCTCTTAGATCTTTTAGTTCTTTTAGTTTTTCAATTATTCTCCTTTTGATTCAACTAAGGTCATGAGATTCCGCATCATGACCTGTTTTATTCGATTCACTGAGTTAGGTTGTTGGTATCAGAGCCAGACAAATCAATTGATTAAATTCAATTGAGTCTGGTTCATCGATTTGACTTTATTCGAGAGATTTAGGTCAAACTATCAGTGCATGTTGGAATCGAAGGAGTTTGAAGTGAAATTGAAGAACTTTATTGAAGAATCTGTGAAGATTTCTGTGTTTCTGGTGGATCTACAGTTATAATTATCAATTTAGGGAAAAGGTGTGATTGTTTGAGAATGGAGCTAAAACACGAGTTATCAATTTGAGGAAAAGGTGTGATTTGGTGCTTCGGATCTGAAATCAGAGTGATAAATCAAGGTGTTCTACTAGTAGTGAAGACAATTGAAATTGTCAATGATCAAATCGATATACAAATGATGAAAGAATGAAGATTACAAGTTGATGAAAGTGATGAAGAACAAAATGTTTTCAATAACATGTTTCTTCAAAACTGGATGAACTAGTAATTAAGCTCAAGATTCAGAGGTATAATGATGATCTACATGCACTACTCAGTTGGAGACTCGATGATTCTGGTTGAAGATTCTGTAAGCAAGGTGGAGTTTGTTTTAAGAGAAGGTGTAATTATAGCAAATCACTTTCTTGCTGGAAAAGGTCAACAAGTGTGACAACCGTCACTCTCTCCGTCCTTAGTTAGTCTAATATGCCTGTAGATCATTACCGCATTTTACTGAAAAACTTTAAAACTTGATTATTACTACTGTTACGAAATTAAAAGTTACGTTTTCTAGTATAAGATGACTTCTATGTTATGTGTGTATACTTGTTATGATGCTTTCGTTAGTTAAGTGCACAGTAGATAGTCCCACTAGAAGAGCTCCTAGATGAATTAACGGGAAATACATGTTTTCGTACTATAAGTGGACTTGGGTATATCTAAGCTTATATCTCGTTTACGAAACTCTATTGATAGATTTATAACAAATTATTATTTATCGATCGTTACTAGATTACGTCTATCACTTTACTTTTACGTCTCGTTGGTCATTCGTTTTCTAGTATTTTCCTTCAACGAATTAAAAGTGGTTGTGGATCATAATTGGCTAAAGGATTGGTCTTTGGCCTAGTCTTAACCAATTGCTAGACCAAACTCATCAAAAATTAACACTAACCTAATACTAATAATATTTAAGCAAAAGATTAAAAACCCTAAACCTTTTCTTTTT
Organism: Senecio squalidus; assembly: GCA_910822075.1. Lineage (NCBI taxonomy): Eukaryota > Viridiplantae > Streptophyta > Magnoliopsida > Asterales > Asteraceae > Senecio > Senecio squalidus. The sequence continues at coordinate 45,277,180 of CAJVGC010000591.1, read as the reverse complement.
TTTTTACCCAGCCGTTCCCTTTGCTGCAGTCCCGTCACCCCCCATCCCCTTGCCTCCTTGCTGCCATTTTCCAATCCCACATTCTACAATTCATTTTTGATTCAGTCACCTTCATTCTCGTGTTCATCATCATCATTGTTCAAGGTAATTGTTTGATTTCATGTGATTGTTTTCCTAATCCGAAAATCTGTTTGGAACCTTTTATAATCGGTTGTTAACACCTCCTTGTCCTTGTGATCGATTTCAGCAACTATTGTCAAGGTTTCCTCTTCATCTTCATCGAATAATCAGCAACCATCATCTTCTTGTTCTTCACCGAAATTGTGGAGCAGATTAAGGTAATCTGGTGGTTTTCATTTTGTTCCATCTTGAATTGATTAATCGATAATCATATTCAGTTTTTGATCTTAATTTCTGTGAATCTGATTAGGGTCGAATTCTAAGTCGTCTCAGCAGCTTTGGTGGATTATTTTCGTGTTGGCTAGCCTCCTAATCGTGTCAAAGAGTTCAAGGAATCGTATCGTTCTTAAGCCGTATCAATCTAGGGTATATGAAAAACCATAATTTCTATGTTCATTCGTTACTCGTTAATTGTTTACTTTATCGTGTTGTTTAGGGTGGTACATTGTGATTTCAGACTTAACATAAACTGTACTAACACCTTAAATCGATACATTCAAGTTTCGGTTATGAATCATCATCTAAAACTTAATCTAAAAAGCTTATTCGTTAGTTGTAAAACTTGCTGAATTTCATTGTTGGTCCGTGTTCTTCGTGGCATATCTTAAAATCGGTCGTGAGTTAGAGCTTGAACCCAAAATATATCTTGTAGCCCTTGAAATCTAGTTTTCGGGAATATAAGGTAGGTCGTCTAGATGTTTCTCAAACTCCCAGAAACTGAATATTTGTAAACATGTTCGAAACATAATAATCATTTTTAGCTGCTGTTTTTTTAGCTGTCTTGTTTGGTGAATATCTCTCTGATCGTATTAAATTGGATTCTGTAATTTAAACGTAAATTGTAGCCCTTCCTTTCTAGTTTTCAAATATATAAGATACGTTGTCTAATTCTTTTCCAAACTCCCAGAAACTGTAAAATGGTGGACATATGTCAAAACTGAAATTTGCTAAACGATATACTAGGTTTAATAATCTATTTCGTGTAACCATTTAGATAAACTTAAAAGTGATTAAATAGATTTATTATAAGTTAGTAACATGTCTAAAAGGTGTTAAAAATATGTATCGTGTCTACATCTAAATTATACAACTCTAAAACTTAATAAACCCAACTTATACAAATATAACGTTTTTGGACACATTGTTTCACCTGTTTTGTGTCATCCATATCTTGTTCATTTCTAACTCAAATTCAGTTATTTCGGATTCCTCGATGTAGCTCTCTGAGTCTAGTTTCCGTATATATAAGATTCATCGTCTAAATCTTTCTGAAAATCAAGTTACTACAGTTTTAATGAACGTATGTATTCGCTGAATTTCTTCAACATAATTGATTCTATTCCTTTATCGTAAACGTACAACCTTCCTAACATTTCTAAAACGAGACAACTTGAATACATTGTGTATCAACCTTAAACTTTATGATTCAGTTACTTACGACTCATTACTTACTCATTTAGGGGAGCTCTATACCTAGTCGGGACTTAGCTTGCGACTTGCTTATACACACACACATACACACTACTTAAGTAGTGACTTTGCTTATTCGAGGTGAGTTCATCGCCCCATATTTACTGCTTTCTTATTTTAAACTAAACGGGGGGAAGTAAAACTCAACTAAACGATTTACAAACTTACTATTTCTGGAAACTTTCTACTTCGAGAAATTTACTACTTTCGATAAACTTACTAGAAATAGAACTTCCTATTTATAGAAACTTACTACTTTTAAGAAACTTACTATTTTTGGAAATTTACTACGAACTGGATTTCATAAAACGTGTAACAAAACCTAATGCATTTTCAAAACTTACGAGATACGGGTATATTTGGATTCATGGTACTTACACACTACTTAGCTAACTTAGTACTGCCGAGGCGTACTAAGGGTAGCGTTCGGACCTGACACAGCCGATGCGTGTCATACTGACTTGACGCTGCCGAGGCGCGTCAAGGACAGTGTTCAGATTCGATATTGCCGACGGGCGTATCACTTACAGGGCACTGCCGAGGCGTGTCACTGTGTTCGTTACGTATGGTTACTATTTTACTACTTATGCATTAGTTACACGCTTTTCTTATACTATGTTGTACTTGAGATTGAAAAACTGTTTACTTACATTTTCTTACTTACCACTCGATGAATTCGCTCAACCTTTGTGTTGACTTTTTAGTTTTACTTTCAGGTAATGATCAGGCATAGGATATAGCTGGACTGGACTCCTAGAGACTTAGAGTTATTCTTGCATTGTGGCTTGTTTACGATACATTTATTTACTTATATTTCGGGCTTGCATGCCTAAGTATTTTATTTTCATTTTCGGATTTATTTTGGATATTGTTTCATTGTAGTGATTGACGTAATTGTGTACCAAGGGGTTTTACCTTGTACATGGCGACGTCATGACATACGAATTTTATTTATTTCATATAGATTATTTCTTTATTTACTAATGTGTTATGACGATCGCCAATCAGTTGCACCCTGCGTTCCGCCACTGGCGGGGTGTGACAGATTGGTATCAGAGCACATGGTTATAGAGAACTAGGTGGTTTGGCCTAGACTATAACTAGGTGTCCTTCATATAGATTCTTTTAGGATCTTTTTCATTGATTTCATTACGTCTCACTACTTGTACGCGACGAGTTATTCGCCTAAGGAAGACGGCGACCAATATCGACTTTCGACATTAAAAGAATTTTGTTTTATGGATTTATTCTTTTCATTTATGTTTCTTTGATCACATCTTTTGGATACTATTTTGGAACCTCGATTAAACTCTCATATTTCAGTTTCTTGATTCGAATATGTTAATATTATGATAACGAATATGGGGAGCGAACATGTATATGAGGCGAGGTATATAATTATGGGTGGCCAACGTAATTATATCCATAGCGGGTCATATATATGTTTACATAACCATGTTTGTAGTCGTAATACAAAACATACCTAAAGTTCTTATGGTTGAGTTATTCACCATATCCATTCCTTAAAATTCATGATTTCTTTTATGCTAGCGTATGCTTATATGGCCGCCTACACAGATCGTTTTCATGAGCTTGCACGACTCTGTCCTCAAATGGTAGTTCCGAAGTCGCTACGTATCGAGCGTTTCATCTATGATTTGCACCCCGAAGTTCGTCGTTCGTTGAGGAGTATTGAACCTTTTACCATTCAGAGTGCTATTCAGTGGACTGGAGCTATCACCGATGATGTGGTTCGAGATGGTGTAATGTCGGACGGGAAGAGGAAAGATCGCAGTGACGAGTAGCAGGGAAAGTCCAAGGAAGTTAAACGGGATTCAAGTCAATTTAGCAGCAGTTTGAAATCTGAGTATACGCGTACACTTCCTCTGTGTGAGGAGTGTAATCATCACCAGGAGGAGCACATGATATGCAGTTGTTCGCTATGCCGTAGGAGAGGCCACTTAACCAAAGATTTGTCGTTCCAGGTCTGTTGATGCCGTACCAGTGAGTGCATTGAGGCTTAATTCCAGTTGTAGTTACGGAGGTACCAGTCAATTTCTTCGAGATTGTACTCACAAACAGGGAAGTGTGTTGGTCATGCTAACCCACCCCAGAACCTTCCAGGAAACCAGGGAAATCAAGGTGGTATAAACACTCTAGCTCGTATTAGAGCATATGTACTGAGAGCTGCGGAGGAGCAGTAGAATCCGAATGCCGATGTTGATACTTTTCTTACGCATTTCTCTGATATTACTCGTAACACATGTTGATACTTTACTTTCTGATTATGAGTCTTACCTTTCGATGATCTGGTTCGTGACGGTACTTTCTACTTGAATTTCGGGACGAAATTCTTTTAAGTGGGGTATACTGTGACAACCGTCACTCTCTCCGTCCTTAGTTAGTCTAATATGCCTGTAGATCATTACCGCATTTTACTGAAAAACTTTAAAACTTGATTATTACTACTGTTACGAAATTAAAAGTTACGTTTTCTAGTATAAGATGACTTCTATGTTATGTGTGTATACTTGTTATGATGCTTTCGTTAGTTAAGTGCACAGTAGATAGTCCCACTAGAAGAGCTCCTAGATGAATTAACGGGAAATACATGTTTTCGTACTATAAGTGGACTTGGGTATATCTAAGCTTATATCTCGTTTACGAAACTCTATTGATAGATTTATAACAAATTCTTATTTATCGATCGTTACTAGATTACGTCTATCACTTTACTTTTACGTCTCGTTGGTCATTCGTTTTCTAGTATTTTCCTTCAACGAATTAAAAGTGGTTGTGGATCATAATTGGCTAAAGGATTGGTCTTTGGCCTAGTCTTAACCAATTGCTAGACCAAACCCATCAAAAATTAACACTAACCTAATACTAATAATATTTAAGCAAAAGATTAAAAACCCTAAACCTTTTCTTTTTTTTTTACCCAGCCGTTCCCTTTGCTGCAGTCCCGTCACCCCCATCCCCTTGCCTCCTTGCTGCCATTTTCCAATCCCACATTCTACAATTCATTTTTGATTCAGTCACCTTCATTCTCGTGTTCATCATCATCATTGTTCAAGGTAATTGTTTGATTTCATGTGATTGTTTTCCTAATCCGAAAATCTGTTTGGAACCTTTTATAATCGGTTGTTAACACCTCCTTGTCCTTGTGATCGATTTCAGCAACTATTGTCAAGGTTTCCTCTTCATCTTCATCGAATAATCAGCAACCATCATCTTCTTGTTCTTCACCGAAATTGTGGAGCAGATTAAGGTAATCTGGTGGTTTTCATTTTGTTCCATCTTGAATTGATTAATCGATAATCATATTCAGTTTTTGATCTTAATTTATGTGAATCTGATTAGGGTCGAATTCTAAGTCGTCTCAGCAGCTTTGGTGGATTATTTTCGTGTTGGCTAGCCTCCTAATCGTGTCAAAGAGTTCAAGGAATCGTATCGTTCTTAAGCCGTATCAATCTAGGGTATATGAAAAACCATAATTTCTATGTTCATTCGTTACTCGTTAATTGTTTACTTTATCGTGTTGTTTAGGGTGGTACATTGTGATTTCAGACTTAACATAAACTGTACTAACACCTTAAATCGATACATTCAAGTTTCGGTTATGAATCATCATCTAAAACTTAATCTAAAAAGCTTATTCGTTAGTTGTAAAACTTGCTGAATTTCATTGTTGGTCCGTGTTCTTCGTGGCATATCTTAAAATCGGTCGTGAGTTAGAGCTTGAACCCAAAATATATCTTGTAGCCCTTGAAATCTAGTTTTCGGGAATATAAGGTAGGTCGTCTAGATGTTTCTCAAACTCCCAGAAACTGAATATTTGTAAACATGTTCGAAACATAATAATCATTTTTAGCTGCTGTTTTTTTAGCTGTCTTGTTTGGTGAATATCTCTCTGATCGTATTAAATTGGATTCTGTAATTTAAACGTAAATTGTAGCCCTTCCTTTCTAGTTTTCAAATATATAAGATACGTTGTCTAATTCTTTTCCAAACTCCCAGAAACTGTAAAATGGTGGACATATGTCAAAACTGAAATTTGCTAAACGATATACTAGGTTTAATAATCTATTTCGTGTAACCATTTAGATAAACTTAAAAGTGATTAAATAGATTTATTATAAGTTAGTAACATGTCTAAAAGGTGTTAAAAATATGTATCGTGTCTACATCTAAATTATACAACTCTAAAACTTAATAAACCCAACTTATACAAATATAACGTTTTTGGACACATTGTTTCACCTGTTTTGTGTCATCCATATCTTGTTCATTTCTAACTCAAATTCAGTTATTTCGGATTCCTCGATGTAGCTCTCTGAGTCTAGTTTCCGTATATATAAGATTCATCGTCTAAATCTTTCTGAAAATCAAGTTACTACAGTTTTAATGAACGTATGTATTCGCTGAATTTCTTCAACATAATTGATTCTATTTCTTTATCGTAAACGTACAACCTTCCTAACATTTCTAAAACGAGACAACTTGAATACATTGTGTATCAACCTTAAACTTTATGATTCAGTTACTTACGACTCATTACTTACTCATTTAGGGGAGCTCTATACCTAGTCGGGACTTAGCTTGCGACTTGCTTATACACACACACATACACACTACTTAAGTAGTGACTTTGCTTATTCGAGGTGAGTTCATCGCCCCATATTTACTGCTTTCTTATTTTAAACTAAACGGGGGGAAGTAAAACTCAACTAAACGATTTACAAACTTACTATTTCTGGAAACTTTCTACTTCGAGAAATTTACTACTTTCGATAAACTTACTAGAAATAGAACTTCCTATTTATAGAAACTTACTACTTTTAAGAAACTTACTATTTTTGGAAATTTACTACGAACTGGATTTCATAAAACGTGTAACAAAACCTAATGCATTTTCAAAACTTACGAGATACGGGTATATTTGGATTCATGGTACTTACACACTACTTAGCTAACTTAGTACTGCCGAGGCGTACTAAGGGTAGCGTTCGGACCTGACACAGCCGATGCGTGTCATACTGACTTGACGCTGCCGAGGCGCGTCAAGGACAGTGTTCAGATTCGATATTGCCGACGGGCGTATCACTTACAGGGCACTGCCGAGGCGTGTCACTGTGTTCGTTACGTATGGTTACTATTTTACTACTTATGCATTAGTTACACGCTTTTCTTATACTATGTTGTACTTGAGATTGAAAAACTGTTTACTTACATTTTCTTACTTACCACTCGATGAATTCGCTCAACCTTTGTGTTGACTTTTTAGTTTTACTTTCAGGTAATGATCAGGCATAGGATATAGCTGGACTGGACTCCTAGAGACTTAGAGTTATTCTTGCATTGTGGCTTGTTTACGATACATTTATTTACTTATATTTCGGGCTTGCATGCCTAAGTATTTTATTTTCATTTTCGGATTTATTTTGGATATTGTTTCATTGTAGTGATTGACGTAATTGTGTACCAAGGGGTTTTACCTTGTACATGGCGACGTCATGACATACGAATTTTATTTATTTCATATAGATTATTTCTTTATTTACTAATGTGTTATGACGATCGCCAATCAGTTGCACCCTGCGTTCCGCCACTGGCGGGGTGTGACAACAAGGATCAACGATCAGTTTGAAGAAGCAAGTGTTCCGGAGGTTACTTCGAAGAGTAAGTGTAGAGAGATTATGGAATTACTTGCTTCTATCATATGAATCATTTCACTTGAGAAATCTGATGTTGGCCTATGATGGGAAGAAAAGTGCTTTTGCTGCTGATTCAGTGCTTACCATGGAGTATCAAGAATCAAGAGAAAGAATTGAAGGAAGCTGACCATGGAGAATCATAAGTTCAATTATTCTCCTTTTGATTTGATGTGCGAAATCTAGTTTTCCCAATTGCTTTCAGTAGACCACAACACCGGGCAGTGTACCCTTGTCGGTTGTATATAGTTTAGGCAAGTTCGGGTTCGAACACAGGGACTAATGTAAATTAGGAGTTAAGTTAAGAAAATAAACAAGTAACAACGTGGGGGTTTGTATTATAACTACCAAGTAACGTTTTAAGAATTGTTTTAGTAATCAAGATTAAAGAGACGTTTGCTTGAATCGTTCACGAATGTATGATCTTTTCTAAGTAATGAAATGTTGATTTACTTCTTATGTAAAACCATGTTCCTTTAGAATACCGGATTTCTCCAATTACCCGACCGTGCAACCATTCCTTTCGAATATGGTTAACACCCCAAATAATTGTGCATAAAGTACCAAGCCAATGTGTGAGAATTAATTTTTAAGCTTCCTTTCGAATAGCTTACTAGTCAATAAACCGATTTCTCTTATTTTAATAACTAGCGTTTGTGTTTAGACTTCCTTATTTCAATTGCTATTAATAATTCCTTTCGAGTACCGTTAATTTCTATTAACTATAGACCGGTTGACATGTTCATTCCTATTATAGCAAAATCGGTTTCCTTTCGAATACCCGGTTTTTAAACAAGAACATAAGCAATTTAATAATTTAGTTAAATCTTAAACCAAACGGATCCCCAATTAACCAAACACACATCTATCAAACATTTCATACTTAAAATCAATCAAAACATACGATCACATATTCAAGCAAACGATAATGAAATTAGCTACGCATAATTGAAATTAAACATGAAATATAAGAAAAGTTCATAATTGTACCAACTGTTTGATGAAATGCTAATGTCTAAAATAATCAAATCGAAATGTAATTGAAGCTAATAGAGTAATTGAAATGGAACCGAAAATAACTTTGAGGTTTGATTAATGAAATTGCCAATGATTGTCTTCTCCAAGCTCTCCCAATTGCTCCAAGGATCGATTCGCTCCAAGTTGTTATGTGTCTTGTGTTTTTGAGAAAAAGAAAAATGATAAAGATGATGTTTTCCTCTCTCCTCCCTAATGCAGTAAAAATATGTCAAAGAAAAAGACTCTCCACATTCAACACTTCATTGCAATTAACTAACAAAACAAAATAGCCCGACACCCCCACTGCGTCGCATTGTGCATGTGGTGCGGCGCAGTGGTGGCTCAGACCACTTTATTTTGTGTTTTTCTCCTTTTGTTGCATTGTCTTGGCATATCTTGACTTTTATTCCTCATACAAATGCTTTTCACCTAATTACATACTTTTACACAAAATGTAAATACAATGGGGCATATCCATCACGTTTTGATTAAAAACATAAATAATATCGCGAATAAAAATGTTTATAATTGAGCGATATCAACCCCCCCCCCCCCCCCCATACTTAACCATTTGCTTGCCCTCAAGCAAATCCGACATAAACTCTAACTCATTTTACATTGAACAACTTAAGAAAAATCAAGGAATCATGGGCTCATACATTTAAAGACATTCCGATGTTAATAATTTAAGACTTGCGTGAAATTGAAAGATCGTGAACCGACTACGAACATCGAATGCTACCAAATTACGTAAGTAAACAAAAACCGTAATTTTCTAAAGCTAATTCCCATTTTATCCCCTAGTCTTGATTTGTCCAAATAACCACCCCTTTTCCAAAACTCACCAACCTTAGTCGGAGCGATCAGCCTACCATTGGGCCGACCCCTGTGCCTTGCTTTCGAGGGCATACCACAACACCACATAATCTTATCTTTAAGAATCTTTGGTTAAGTCTTCGCATTTTTGCAGCTTACTTTCTCTTGCTTCACTCATTTGAGGTTTGTGATATTTGTGTAATTTTTGAGTTTTTGAAGTGATTTTTGTGAAGGGAAAGGCCTATGTCCTTTTTCATCTCCCAAGCAAGGATGGTTTAAATTTGATGACGGGAAAGGCCTATGGCCCTTTTCTTCGCCTCTAACTCTTTCGGGGACTATGCGATGTCTAGGTTTCCCTAACTACCCCAAAAGGGGTGCAAGTACTAATAGGGTTCGGTACTAAGGATATCTAGCGGTTATCTGGATTTTAGATTTTTCATGGAAATGCAAGGAACTAAAGTCGGAAAACCTAAACTCTTATTTACAAGTATTTTACTACCAAGAGATGTTCCTAACAATTTTACGTTGATGTACCGGAACGCAATTAAATATAAAAGCCCCTATATCATTTTCCTAAACTACATTTAAGCGTTTTTATTTATTTACTAGACTCAAATGGGACAAAATAAAACATGATGGATACGAGAGGAATTATTAACTAAAAAATTTCCCGAGATTTCCCCCCCCCCCCCCCCCCCCCCACCATACTTAATTCACACATTGTCCCGAATGCGTTCCAAACTAGAAACTAAAAAGAAAATCAAACAAAACCAAAATAAAGAAAAGCAAAGATAAGCAAACCCAGGTTGCCTCCCATAAAGCGCTTGTTTTTATCATGAGTCTTTAGCTCGACTCGTCCTTCGTTACTAATTTAGAAATCGAGGCTTCCCCCAATTTCCTTCCAAATGTCAACTCCTCAAAATGAAACATCCTCCAATATACCTACAAATCAAATCATCAACAAGAATTTCATAAGTAGAAACATCGAGCTCCATGCGGGTCTTCGCCCATGCGTCATGCAATTCCTTCGTTTCCCGCATGATCGAACCATCCTCCCATTGTCTAAAGTCAACTCCTTCTCCCCCACACTTATCCTTTTCAGGACCATGCTTAATTGGTTTCCCATCCAATTAATCATCCGCCTTTAAGGGCTCCTCGTTTTCGTCATTCATAACCTGCAAAACCTTTTCTTTTTCCAGAGCAATTAGAAAACAAATTGAATCAACTGAGTTTTTTAGGTATACCTTTCAACTTTGGTTCCGTATCGACTTTGAGGTTTAAACAAGGTTCACCATCACTTGTTTCAACGTTTCTTTCTCAATTTTTGTTTCGGGCTCCAAACGTTCCTCACCTCCATCTTCGTTCTCTTTCTTAGTAGCAACCGGGTTCGAGCTTAGATCAAACATCCTCTCAAAATCTTCTAGACTGATGTCTCCATTGATAGTACTATCTCCAACCCCCAAACTCGTTCCAAGTAGTTCCTCCAATTCAAATTCCAAACTTAAACATTCTGGTTCTTCATCCAACTCCTCATCCTCAAGAAAGTCCTGCAATTCTACACATGTCATTATCAATAACATCTATTTTAAAACAAGTTTCATTGGTGGAGTACGAATGTTTCTTAGATTTAAAATAAGAAAACGTTTCCCTATCGTCCCCCACACCCAATGAAAATTCGCTTCTTTTCACTCGGATGATAGCATCCGCGGTGTTCAGAAATGGTCTACCCAAAATTAGAGGAACTTTACTATCCTCTTCCATTTCCAATACAACAAAATCAACGGGAAAAACAAATCTACCTACTTGTACTAACATGTTTTCTACAATGCCAAGCGGGTATTTCAAAGTTTGGTCGGCTAGCCTAATGCTCATTTTTGTTTGCTTTAAAACCCCCAAAGCCAATTTTGCGTATAAAGAATATGGCATTAAATTTATACTAGCCCCCAAGTCCGCTTAAGCATTGCAATGATAAGTTTAACTAAAAGTACAAGTTATTATAAAACTCCCTGGATCGTTTAGCTTAGGTGGAAGTCTGTCGTTCTTCACAATCGACGAGCATTCCGTGTTCAAGTAAGCCGCTTGATCCTCCATTGACTTCTCTTTCTCGCTCACAAGTTCTTTGATTAACTTAACAGAATTGGGCATACCTTCAATCACATCAACCAAAGGCACATAACATGAATGGAATTAATCAAATCTAAGAATTTACCGTATTGTTCTTTCATTTTCTCCTTCCTCAAGCGTTGAGGGTAAGGGATTCTCGGCTTGTACGCTTTGGTTGTGGACTTGTGGTTGTTTTAGGTGCCCCATCTTCACTTTGGACCTTTGGCTCATCCCCTACTTCATCCTCCACCTCTATCTCAACTTTTTGGTCATTTACGGGGTCCGGGGTCTCACCGCGGCGCACTGGAATTGACTGTGTCGCACTGAACTTATTGGAAAACGAAATTGGGCTCTCTGACCCCCCCCTGCGTCGCAGTGGGCTCAGATATCCTATGTTTTCGTTTTGCTCCTCTTCGTTCCCGTAGCTGAAACCCGATCATGTAGAAATTGCGTTCACTTGCTCGTTCCTTTGATTAGGTGTTTGATACCTTTGACCTTGACTAGATTGACCCCCATTGTTGTTGTTTTGATTTTTTGGTCTCGGGTTTGGTTAGCGGATAAAGTCCGTCATCATATCTTTTAAACTTATATCCTCTTCATGCCTCGGTTTTTGTTGAAATTGGTTATCATACCCAAAATTCCCGTCTCGGCTTTGATAATTCCCTTGGTACCGATCACATTCCTCCTAGTAATGTGGCCCTCCACACATTATACATCCGTTCCTAACCAAATGCACATCCTTCTCCAAACGACCCACCCGTCTATTTATCAGCTCAGACATGCATTTTATCTCACTTACGATTTCCGAGATTCCATTATCAACTTCTACTTGGTTAACCGACCCCCGAACCTTTCTATTCCTATTCACCCTATCTCTAGCAATTACCGCTTGAACTTGGTCCTCCATCATACGATATGCGTCATTCGGTGAGTTGTATAAGAAGTTTCCACCACCCGCCTAATCCAAATCGTGTTGAGAACGATTATCCAACCCGTAATAGCATATGTCTATTACTTCCTCTCGATTCAACATGTGACCATGACAACTTCTTAAAAACTCCTTAAGCCTAATCCAAGCATCCGTGATAGTTTCGTTGTCCCATTGTTGAAAACTTCTAATTTGGTTCAGCAACTTTCTACCCAAGATGGGCAGAAAGAAACGGGCCACGAACATTTCCCTTAACTCTTCCCATGTCTCGATAGATACTGTCTCCAATTCGCTAAACCATTGCTTAGCTACTCCCGTTAGAGATGACGGGAACAAACTAAGCATAACACCTTCCTCCATTCCAACACCATACCGAAACATTTTGCAAATTTCCATAAAAGTGGCAATATGCTTATGCGGGTCGGCCCTCGAACTCCCATCAAATGAACTTTCTTGCACCATTTTCAAGTGATGACCTTTAACGGAAAAGTCATCACCCAAATTTGGTGCTACAATCGTTGAACCTTGTGTAAGTGGTACTATCCGGTTCCGATTGATCATCGAAATGTCAAACGGGTTAACTGGTGGGTCATTGTTCACAATACCAGCTCCTTCAGCTCCTCCTTCCATGATATATTCCAAAATTATTTCTTCCTCCTCGGAAGACTCTCCTTCAGAATATAAAACCGCTTCGACACCTTGTTTCCTCAAAATCTTTTTCGGATCGGGAAATGGACTAGCTACGTCCTTCCCTTTGGATCTCGTGTTCATCCACCACCAAACAAAATCTGAAAATCACACCACAAACAACAAATACCGTGAAATATATCCAATAACCAAACAAAATTAAAAAAAAAACGTTTAACTAAACTCTCAATTATCTAGTCCCCGACAGCGGCGCCAAAAACTTGATGTGCGAAATCTAGTTTTCCCAATTGCTTTCACTAGACAAAAACACCGGGCAGTGTACCCTTGTCGGTTTTAATATAGTTTAGGCAAGTTCGGGTTCTGTCAGGTCTCGTAAATCCTCAACAGCTATCAACAAGTGTAAGATCTCAATTAAAACTAGCGGAATTAGAAGTAATTGATTGAACGAATGATTTAGAGATGATAATCAATGATGAATGAAAAGTAGAATGAAAGATGTATTTTGGGCGGGAAATTCAGTCCCATGAACTATTCTGTTCAAAGCATGCATATTACATGATGGCTAGCCACTATTTATAGACCTAAGCTATCTAACATTTACATAAATGCCATCCTTATGTTTATTAAAAAAACATTTCGGAGTAGACATAACCTTATAGTTTAGTTGGTTCAGTTCGGAGAAACTTGAACTAATTCGGTGACAAATTAGTTCCCCCAAACTGAAACCTTCCTAAACCTTACACTTTATTAAACCATTCGGAGAGTCCGAATTGATACAAAACTATTCTAAACTATGAGTTGGTTATTTTGGAAGCTTCACCATTTGACTTGACATCTCCAACAATCTCCCCCTTGGATGATGCTTCCAAAATCCTAGTCTTTCTCATTCAGCTCCCATCCCATCTTCATGTCCATCACAGATCATCTTCCATCTCTTCTTCCATTTCTTATTTTGTTCAACTCTATTACTACACATTCCAATGCCATCCTACCCTCTGTGTCATCTTGTTTCATTCTTTCTAAAGGTAGTTTAGAAAGTGTAATGATATCTTCATTCGTGAGCTCCCTTATGTCTGCCATCTCATACAGTCTTTGTTCTTCTCCATCTTCCCTGTTAAGAACCCATTCATTTGTGGAGTAGTCTGTCCACCATTTTAGAATCTTAGCTCTTTGATTGATCATTTTTACTTTCTTCAATGGTGCTATATACATAGTAAACTTTTTCCTCTTAGCATTGAACTTCTTGCCAAAGTTTGAAAACCCAGCTTTTGCACATTCTTTGATGAAGGTCTCGTATTCATACCCATGAGGATAGTCACCATGATTGATCATTTTCAATTTGCTAAGTTGCACAGCATCCTCCACTGAAATTTCTTTTAACTGATCAACTGTTTTGTAGGATCTGATCATTACACCACTAACACCCTTCCTTTTTATCACAATTGCTCCGGTATCATGGTCCATCCTACAATTTGTGGGAGAACACCCTTCTTCATTTTCATCAACTCTTCTCTTTCTGCCTTTGATCTTTCCTGAGATACCTCTTTGAACCTTGATTCAGAGTTGGTGCCTTCTTCTTGATAATAAGAATCGGTATCAACAGGGAAGCCAAACTTATCAAGATCTCCCCCATCATCGGCAGTCTCCTCCATCCACTGAGAATTTTCTTCTATTGCTGCTGTTGTTGCAGGATCATCAGTATAACAATCTTCAGACAAAGAGGATGAATGACATTCTAAAGGTTTTGAAGAGCCTGTAGGTTGATAATCTGACAACCGTCTAAATTTCAAGCTAATTCCTTTATCTTTAGCCTCAAAATATTCTGATATTGCTTCTATTTATAGTTAAACTTTAACGTGTGTGTCTTCGAATCGAAATCGAATCAATACCCGAACCCTAATACCAAGAAAACATATAATGAATTGTCTAAGTTCATTGCAAAACAATCGTATACTCTAAACAACGCAAGTGCTTAACGATAACGCAATTGAAAAACCAAAAAGCCAAAATCCAGCCCCCGGTGCGCCGTACTAAGACCTCAGTGAGACGCACTGAGGCACAGATACATTACGAGTTTACAAGCTAACACATGTCCCTAAACATGTCATAAGCCTCTTAAGTCCAGAGATGACTCATCTAGACACCCCATATACCCCCTTGAGTCATTTACAACATCACACAAACACTTGACACTTCTATTTCCATTCATATTTGAAAACATACACATACAATCACTACCACTCCCAAACTCTCTCAACTCACTCATTGTTCCAGCAAGTTACAAGTAAAAACACACCTAAAACATCATAAACAAATCGCTTCCTACATCAAGATCATCAAGAACAT
Source organism: Senecio squalidus (assembly GCA_910822075.1). Classification (NCBI taxonomy): domain Eukaryota; kingdom Viridiplantae; phylum Streptophyta; class Magnoliopsida; order Asterales; family Asteraceae; genus Senecio; species Senecio squalidus. The sequence goes on along the minus strand of CAJVGC010000591.1, from coordinate 45,261,958 downwards.
TCACCACCTTTGTTACATACATCATTTTCCACCACTTTGGAGCGTAAATCACCGTCAAGACACTCAAATCATCATCCCTCCATGTAAGTCTCGTCATTTTCTCTTCCTAAGCGTATTTCTCACTTGCATGTTTAAATCTAACGTAAAAATATAAGTTTTACAACATAAACATATTTTGTTAAAAAGTCCAGCCTCTCGCTGCGCCGCAGTAAACATCACTGCATCGCAGTGGAGGTCGATTCATCCAACCGGCGGTTGGCTCTCTATGATCTCGAAATTCGTATTCTAACTCATTATCGGTAATAATCGATAGTACTTGGAACCACTAGAATCTTCATTCTACAGTCTCGAGCCCTCCTCGGTTACGCCTTCATCTTGTAATTCATTCGTAAACGTTTTATTCGATTAAATCAATTCGTGCATTTGTTTGTATAAGCGGGAAAGTGATTTGTGTTTATGGACATTATTTCTACACCGCGGAAGCTCTGCCGAAATTCTGTTAACTCAGATTCCCCACCTTCTCGATCGAAGGTATAACCACCTTCTCGTTCGTTATCGCTTTGATTATTGTCGTGAACATTTATGTCCAATCGAGTGTATCGAGTCTCGTGAATTTACAAACTGAGTTTTGTTAAAGTGATAATCTTGTTGATAAATAGTTTTACCCAAGGGACGGTTAATCCTTAAAACTATTTTTACGTTGTCGTTCGGTTAAAGCGGATAACTAGTTTAGTCGGTACATTGCGTTGGACATAGTCCTTTGTCGTTAGATACCTTTTCCTGAACAGATTATTAACCCCGGATAGGTTGATTTTGGATTAGGGTATCGCTCTCCTTAGGCAAGCACCTCGTGTTCGCACATCTCGCTTAGCCGTTTAGCCAAACCGTGAGTTACAACCCCTCTTTTTACTATTTTTATTCGAACTTTTGGGGGAAACATGAGAACCAACTGTTTTATTCACTTATATGCGTATGTTTTTCAATTGTTACACTCGAAATATTTATGAACTAATTGATTGATTGTATGTCTTTTAAACGCCACGGGAACGGCACCTCTATTGACTCTTGATAGGAATATAGCATTACGTAAGTGCCTACTATCAAAACAGTGCCCGGTTGTCTACACACTATTAACTTGTTTAAGCCGTCAGTATATGGGTATCGATACTTAGGAAATGACCGTTCCTTACTTAGGTGGCATCCTAAGTACATATTACTGTTCATGTCATCTTCCCGTAGATAGTGCGGGGAAAGGGGCCGCTCACGGTCGGATAATCGGTTTAGTGTTACTTACAGTTATATTATATCAAGAGGTTAATAATCAGTTTACAATCAATATTCTTTATACACATATCTTTACAAGTATATATGTCTTTAAGCACGTGATCGCTTTATTTCTTTTGAGAAATATGTTAGATATGTACTTAGTCGAAAATCGTTATAGTCAAGGACTAGCAAACTGTAACTCACTCACTACTTTCGTAGTTGACACTTTTTCTCATGTTTTCAGGAAACGAAATGTAAGGACATGAAGTGCATCTCTTTTGTCTCGGGTCAAGACAGTCACGTTATCGAGAATCGGGAATGTCATTTTGACGTCTTTGTATATTTTATTTTGGATATTATGTAACAGTTTAAAACACTTGGTTATCTTTGACACATTGTAAACGCTTTGTTTAATGACCTAAAAATCGTTCGTATTAATTATGTCTTGTGTAATGATATCCGCTCTTCACATCTCGTGTTTCCGCTTTAGCGGGGTGTGACAGACTTGGTATCGGAGCACAAGGTTATAGTAAATACGGTTTTTCAAAATATTTAAACAAAACCAAACTATAACCAAGGCTTTTCGAAAATCATTTCACGAGACTTAAACTTTAGTAGATTAATTCAGTAAATGCATCGTTCATTACGAACTAGGTGTAACTTGATCAACTACGCCTAGTTTGAAATAAATTATGCAAGAGCAAAACGTAATTACTACTGTTAACAATTTTTTGAGTCAATAGTTCCCGATTCTACTGATTCCCGATTCTCATGTGACTGACCCGAACATGCACTGTCATATTTACATTTTTCCTATACCCGTATTTACTCGTTTCATCTTATCACAGTTACGACATATCTGGATCGTCGCATTCGCACTGGCACTCGCACTCGCACTCTCGAGCCCTATTCTCGACCGAGGTTTCGGACGACTTCACCACATCGGGAGCTCAGCACCATGACACTACCGACCCTTCGGAGGATAGCTCCATTTCCCTTGCCAGCAGCCATGGTACATCTAGTCCGAGGACTGTCTTACCGGCCGTTCCATCGGTTCCCGTTGCAGCTCCACAACGGCGAGGACCGCGCATCCGACTCACTTCACGTAAGCAGGTGACACTACCTGGTCGACTACCAGACCGCATGATGGGACAGGAGGCTCCCAACCCAGTCATAGCTACACCTCCCCATATCCCACTACACCCCGAGGATCCGTACGCGGCATCGCTTACGCCAAACATGGATCGCTACATGTGGGAGCGACTTCAGGACCACTCGATGCAGCGCCCCTACGGAGCAGGACCATCGAGACCACCGCCAGTGATGTCACTAGATCGAAGGTTTACCCCAGCTGAGTATCATGCACTCCGCATGGACCTACAGGGACTTACGCAGGGGGCAGAGCAGCAGGCTCATCTCCTGTACGAGGTCTCCGACGCCGCTCACCACCTATCCGAGCAGTCCCTTCGAGTCGTCTCTTCGACTCAGTCGACATCGAGGACTATTCAGCGCGTAGTGAGCATATGCTTGGTGATGGGTACCTTGATAGCCGTTATCCTACTGAAGATGTTCCTAGACATGCTTCATTAGTTTTATTTCATTTTATGTATTGTACTTTAGTTAAGTTGTGATTTTCCATGTCTGTAACAACTTAAAACTCGTATTTTGTATTATGTTTCGAATTTTCCCTTATCATCTTTATGAAACATGTAACCGATTGTTTTGAAATGAAACTTCTATCACTATTATCCTTGTTTTTCTGTCGTGCTTGGATTGTACTATTGTTCAATGATCATATATCGTGCTTGCGTTATCCAATCCTTCTTATATATGTTATTGTTGTTGGTTGTTGTCAAAATCCTTATCGCATATTCTTATTCGTGCGCTCTAAACTAGTTTCCCTTTTCTGTTGTAGAATCATGCCTCCCAAAAGAAGCAACGCTACCTTAATAGCCAAGCAGGTTGTTGCGTAGCTCAACGCAGCAATCCCAAACATGATCGCCCTGATCACTGGTGGGATCAACAGTGGAAATCCTGGAAATGATAACCCCGACAACAACCACCATGAAAACAACAATGACAATACCCACCAAGGCGATCAAGGGAAGAACCCTAACCAAAACCAACACCAGAACAACAACCGAAACCAACACAAGAACCGACCCGGCTGCAGCTACAAGAACTTTATGGCTTGCAAGCCGAAGGAATTTCACGGGACCATCTGTGCTGTTGGATTACTCTCATGGATTCAGAGTACTGAGTCGGTTATCCACATGAGCCGTTGTGCCGAGGCTGAGAAGGTTGAGTATGCTTCATGTGTACTCCATGGACGAGCTCTATCCTGGTGGAACCTCATCGTCCAAACACGAGGACAAGCCGCAACTTACGCCCTCTCGTCTGAGGATTTCAAGAAGCTAATCCTGGAAGAGTACTGCTTGAAAAGTGAACTGAAGAAGCTCGAGTCAGAGCTGTGGAATCGCTAGATGATCGGAAACGACATCGACACCTACACCTCTCGATTCCACGAGCTTTCCCGTTTAGTACCACGAATGGTGACTCCCGAGGAAAACCGGATTGATCGCTACATCTCTGGTCCTTTCCCCGAGAACCGTAGGATGGTAATCTCGGCAGAACCGACGACGATTCAGAGCGCCGTCATTCTCGCTCATCGTCTGACCAATAACCTCCTTCTCTCTCCAGCACCAGTCAAACGAGAGAAAGGTGAGAAACGGAAAGGTGATCACCAACCAAGAAGGAACGACCGCAACAAGAGGCCCAAGACCGCCCGCAACTTTGCAGTATTTGTTTCCCCCACAACTGAACCCCGAACTTACACTGGGACGCACCCCAAGTGTGGCAAATGCAACTCCCACCATATTGAAAACTGCCCGGTGTGCGACCAATGTAACAAAGTGGGGTCCCTGTACAAGATACTGCCGAGAGGAAACTAGTGATCAAGGAAGGAAGCCAGTTTGCTTCGAATGCGGAAGCGACAAACACTTCTAAAAGTCTTGCCCCAAGTTGAAAAATGCTCAACCAAATCAGGCCGGGCAAGGTCGAGGACGCGCTTTCGTAATCATTTCCGAACAAGTAAGGCACGATCCAAATGCAGTGACAGGTACATTTCCCGTGAACGACCATTACGCATCTATATTGTTCGATTCAGGAGCAGAAAGAAGCTTTGTGTCCTTAGAATTTAGACCCCTTATCAAACTAGGACCTAAAGTTCTTAAGGATAGTTTCACTGTGGAGTACGCTAATGGTCAAGAATACGAAGTTAAGGACGTAATTATAGGTTGTTCAATGTGCTTAGCTAATAAGATCTTCCCTATAGACCTTATCCCCATAGAACTGAAAAGTTTCGATATCATCGTCGGAATGGACTGGTTAGCTCGATTTCGAGCTGAAATTGTCTGTTTCGACAAATTCATTCGGTTACCCCTCGCGAAAGGGGAAAAACTCATTGTACACGGAGACAAACCTGGACAACAACTACGGATGGTCTCTGTTATGAAAATGCGAAGATATCTCGAGAATGACTGCGATGTCTTCTTAGCGCACATCGTCGAACGTAAACCGAAGGATAAACGTATTCAAGACATTCATGTAGTCAAATATCACCCCGAAGTCTTTCCAGAGGATTTACCCAGACTACCTCCAACCCGACAAGTGGAATTCCTAATTAACCTGATTCCCGGAAGCAGCGCCGGTTGCCAAGACACCGTACCGTCTAGCACCACCCAAAATGCAAGAACTCTCAGAACAGCTTCAGGAACTCTTAGATCATGGTCTAATTTGTCCTAGTACGTCACCCTGGGGAGCCCCAATCCTCTTCGTTAAAAAGAAAGACAGATCTTTCAGGATGTGCATCGATTATCAAGAGCTCAATAAACTGACCGTCAGGAACCAATACCCTCTGCCTCGAATAGACGATCTATTCGACCAGTTGCAGGGTGCAACTTACTTCTCAAAGATCGATCTTCCTTCAGGGTATCATCAGGTTCGATTCAGTGAACCCGACATTCCCAAAACTGCCTTCCGAACTCGTTATGGGCATTACGAATTCCTCGTTATGCCATTCGGTCTGACCAACGCACCGACAGTGTTCATGGATTTGATGAACAGGGTGTGTAGACCATATCTGGACAAATTCGTAATCGTGTTCATGGACGATATCCTAATCTATTCCCGGAACAAACAAGATCATGAACAACACTTGAAACTCATTCTGGAACTTCTTAGAGATCAGAATTATCCGCACTTATTCAAGAATTCTCCCACTCCCGGGGAAACGAATTAATTTCGGGACGAAATTCTTTTACCGGGGTGAGAATGTGACAACCGTCTAAATTCAGGCTAATTCTGTTATCTTTAGCCTCAAAATATTCTGATATTGCTTCTATTTATAGTTAAACTTTAACGTGTGTGTCTTAGAATCGAAATCGAATCAATAAACGAACCCTAATACCAAGAAAACATATAATGAACTTGTCTAAGTTCATTGCAAAACAATCGTATACTCTAAACAACGCAAGTGCTTAACGATAACGCAATTGAAAAACCAAAAAGCCAAAATCCAGCCCCCGGTGCGCCGCACTAAGACCTTAGTGCGACGCACTGAGGCACATATACATTTTTATTGCTTGATGAGTCACCATACACGAGTTTACAAGCTAACACCTATCCCTAAACGTGTCATAAGCCTCTTAAGTCCAGAGATGACTCATCTAGACAACCCATATACCCCCTTGACTCATTTACAACATCACACAACCACTTGACACTTCTATTTCCATTCATATTTGCAAACATACACATACAATCACTACCACTCCCAAACTCTCTCAACTCACACATTGTTCCAGCAAGTTGCGAGTAAAAACACACCTAAAACATCATAAACAAATCGCTTCCTACATCAAGATCATCAAGAACATTCACCACCTTTGTTACATACATCATTTTCCACCACTTTGGAGCCAAAATCACCGTCAAGACACTCGAATCATCATCCCTCCATGCAAGTCTCTTCATTTTCTCTTCCTGAGTGTATTTCTCACTTTCATGTTTAAATCTAACATAAAAATATAAGTTTTACAACATAAACATATTTTGTTAAAAAGTCCAACCTCTCGCTGCGCCGCAGTAAACATCACTGCGTCGCAGTGGAGGTGGATTCATCCAACTGGCGGTTGGCTCTCTATGATCTCGAAATTCGTATTCTAACACTTTATCGGTAATAATCAACAGTACATGGAACCACTGAAATCTTCAGTCTATCGTCTCGAGGACTCCTCGGTTACGCCTTCATCGTGTAACTCATTCGTAAGTGTTTTATTCGATTAAATCAGTTCGTGCATTTGTTTGTATAAGCGGGAAAGTGATTTGTGTTTATGGACATTATTTCTACAGCGCGGTTGCTCTACCGAAATTCCGTTAACTCAGATTCCCCACCTTATCGATCGAAGGTATAACCACATTCTCGTTCGTTATCGCTTTGATTATTGTCGTGAACATTTATGTCCAATCGAGTGTATCGAGTCTCGTGAATTTACAAACTGAGTTTTGTTAAAGTGATAATCTTGTTGATAAAGCGTTTTACCCGAGGGACGGTTAATCCTTAAAACTATTTTTACGTTGTCGTTCGGTTAACGCGGTTAACTAGTTTAGTCGGTACATTGCGTTGGACATAGTCCTTTGTCGTTGGATACCTTTTCCTGAAAAGATTATTAACCCCGGATCGGTTGATTTTGGATTAGGGTATCGCTCTCGTTAGGCAAGAACCTCGTGTTCGCACATCTCGCTTAGCCGTTTAGCCAAACCGTGAGTTACAACCCCTCTTTTTACTATTTTTATACGAACTTTTGGGGGAAACATGAGAACCATCTGTTTTATTCACTTATATGCGTATGTTTTTCAATTGTTACACTCAAAATATTTCTGAACTAATTGATTGATTGTATGTCTTTTAAACATCACGAGAACGGCACCTCTATTGACTCTTGATAGGAATATAGCATTACGTAAGTGCCTACTATCAAAACAGTGCCCGGTTTTCTACACACTATTAACTTCTTTAAGCCGTCAGTATATGGGTATCGATACATACGAAATGACCGTTCCTTACTTAGGTGGCAGCCTAAGTACATATTATTGTTCATGTCATCTTCCCGTAGATAGTGCTGGGAAAGGGGCCGCTAACAGTCGAATAATCGGTTTAGTGTAAACACTTACAGTTATATTATATCAAGAGGTTAATAATCAATTTACAATCAATATTCTTTATACGCATATCTTTACAAGTATATATGTCTTTAAGCACGTGATCTCTTTATTTCTTTTGAGAAATACGTTAGATATATACTTAGTCGAAAATCGTTTTAGTCAAGGACTAGCAAACTATAACTCACTCACTACTTTCGTAGTTGGCACTTTTTCTCATGTTTTCGGGAAACGAAATGAAAGGACATGAAGTGCATCTCTTTTGTCTCGGGTCAAGAAAGTCACGTTATTGAGAATCGGAATGTCATTTTGACGTCTTTTTATATTTGTATTTTGGATATTATGTAACAGTTTAAAACACTTGGTTATCTTTGACACATTGTAAATGCTTTGTTTAATGACTTAAAAATCGTTTGTATTAATTATGTCTTGTGTAATGATATTCGCTCTTCACATCTCGTGTTTCCGCTTTAGCGGGGTGTGACAGATAAGATTGAGATGATTCTTTAGTACTTTGTTCTTCAGGAGCAGCTTTAATTTGTTTATTCTTTAAAATCTCTTGAACCATCTTTTCTCTTTTCTCCTTATGATTCCTTATCATCAATTTTTTTTTAATCTCCACCCAATGTCGTTCAAGAGTTTCCATTTTCATTTGGCCAACAGACTTTTTATTCATGCTTCCAACAGAGACAAGATAACATCTTAAGTGGTTCTTGTATAGTTTTTCTGGAAGACTCTCTTTTAAATCCAGCAATTTCTTCTCAAGTTTCTTAGCTTTGGAAGGTACCAAAGATGATGATTTTACAGCTAGACTTTTTACTCTTCTTCCACTTTTGACCATACTAGTATTTTTGTCCTTTCCAGCTTCAGTCTTCCTTTCTTCTTCAGCTTCTATCTTCTCCTCCTCTTGGTTCGCTGTATTTTCTTCATCTGAACTTATCTCCAAGTACTCCGAACCTTTTCTTCTTTCCTCCAAACTTTTTCCATTTCTCGAACTCTCTTTATGTTCACTAAGACTAGTCTTTTTTTCCCCAGATTTTATTCTTTCTTCCACAACCTTTTCCTTTCCCTTCCTGCTGGTTACTTCTTTTTCTACACTTCTGAAAATCTTCCCTACAATTTTGAGGTCAATGCTCACACTTTCATTGACACTTGTACTTTCACTCCCCCTTACTGTCACTTCTCTTTCTTTGTTCAATTTTGTGCCATCAACATCCATTCTCTTCATATTTTCAACATTCAAATCAGCATCCATTCTCTCCACATTTTCATCATTCAAATCTATATCTCCCCCTATTTTGGATGCATCATCCATAAGGTTTGATACATCTGATTTATCTCTCAGGCTTTCCATAATGACCCTATTCACAACCTGTTTCCACCTTAATTGATTGATCAAAAAAGCATGTCTCTTGACCAGTAGCTCCAATTCCCCTGTTTGCTTGGTAAGCTCTGCAATTTTCTTCAAGTTCCCACCTTGAAGTTTAGTTCTTGTATATACTTGATGTATATGCATGTGTTCCTGCTGCACAGTTGGTCTTGATGGAGTAGAAGAAGTAGGGATCTGAGGAGATACAGGACGTTCAACCTCCATGTGCAACTGTTCTTCTAGAACTTGTGGCTCTGGTTCAGCTTGTTCATTATGAACAGGAGCATCTTGTTTCTCTGCTTGTATCACATTTCCAGCTACCTCCTCTTTAAATTCAATGAAGTCATTGATAGCTACTCTATCTTGCTCAATCATGTGTGGGAAGAAAGGTGTAAAATGCCCAGAAAACATAACTCTTGGTTTTGTGAATGCCTTCTTCATGTTTGCCATGATTTTCCAATTCATGTTTTCGTCTTTAAGAATTGTTTCTTCAAGCATCAATCCTTGTACTTCTAAGTGAAGAATCATTTGGATAAATCTGGGGTATAGCAAGAATTTTGTTGCTGTGCCTTCAAGCATTTTCTGCATGTTGTCCATAATGAAACTAGAGAAGTAGAAACTTCTCTGAGTAATGAGACACACAAATGCAGAGGCTAGGGTTTGATTAAGCTCATCAACTCCTCCAGACTTCCCAGATATACAACACAGCAAAGCATGGATCAAGTATCTCCAGATGAAGGACACTCTTTCCTTCTTGACCATGTTATCAGGGAAATCTCTTTCATAACCAATATCTCTGCACACTGTTTGTATCTCCTCCATACTTAGTCTATCAATCCCTTCAGCATCATTCAACTTTAAGACCCTTCTAATCACATCCTCGGTAACTATTACATTTTCTCTCTGTACGATTGATGTAATAGTTCTTACCCCATCAATGATCTGAAACTTTGCCTTTTTCCCAAAATTCTTGTAATAGGTCATTGTACATAACAAGACTTTCTGAGATTGCTTCACGCAAGTTTGAGTTGATTAAGAAGCCAAATAATAGCTTCCATTGATCATCAACCTCTGAAAAGGTCATGTCTAGAAAAGCAGCTACATTATGCTTGGATTTGTATCTTAATGCCATCTGTTACACAGAATTATGGTTAGAAGTGTTGAATAATCAAGAAAACTGCATTAATACATTCATAAGATAGATTAAATATACCTTAACGAAAACAGAAACTAGATAAAATGAGTGATAAAGCAAAGAGAACAAGCAAAAACTTCTTGAAAAATGGCTCTTGGAGCACGAAACGGTAGTGCTAAAGCTTAATTTCTCAGAAGAATAAATAATTATAAACTTTATTGGGATTAGAGATTTAGAATAGATTTAGAGAACTGCTATTTTGATTAAAAAAATTAAAATTTAAACTAATAAAATAATGAAATAGAAAAATAATATATTTAATTTCCCACCAAAAGTTCCCCGATCCTAAAATAAAACTTCCGACTGAAAAGACTCCGAATTGAAATTTACTCCAAATTTTAACAACTAGTCAACGAAGTGATGTGTAAAATCTAGTCTTAACTTTATCCTACTATTTCACATAATTACACACCTATAGGCAGTGGACCTATTCGTATGTAATATAGCTTAAAAGCAAGTAACGGTTCGAACTCAGGGACTAATTTGTTTTAAATTCCGAATTAATAATACTATTTGTTTTTGGGTTTTTTATTGTAACAAAAGATTGATTTAAAAGTGATTTGTAAAAAGGTGATTATAAAAATCTAGTGAGAAAAAGTAATCAAGATTTATCAAATATTAGAGAAAGTACACTTGTTTGACACTTCACTTATTTTCCATTTAAGTTTACGAAATTGATTGAATAATAAACTTCTAAAATATAACAAAATTCCTCTCGAATATTTTATTAACTTTAACTATCTCTAATTATAATGTTTCTCTCGAATACAGTTATAATTATTAACAATTAAGCATTAAGTGACAAGCCGGTATTTAGTGATTTAATCTTATAGAGTTTCCTCTCGAATAACTCCTCTAAATATTAAGTCCTCTCGAATCTTAACAAATAGACTTACTCATTTAAGTTTAATTACCTAAGTTGTTATTACTAGGTCCTCTCGAATCCTAACAATTTTAAACCAATTAAAGACCGATTGATTATTTCGTATAAATTATTTAACCTACCTAGATTCCTCTCGAATACCTAGAATGTTGATTAATTAACTTATATATAAACAACTTTATGATAATATGTTAAAACTTAAATAAATAAGGATTAGCGATTAAACACAAATATCTTAACAATCAATAACGAACACGTAAACCTTAAATAAGATCCATAAATCAAACAAATGCAAAATAAGTGTAGCTACTCATTATTGAGTTCAAAACAAACAAAATAATAATAGAAAACATACCGGAAAATAAGTCTTAAAAAGAAAGAAAAACAAACTAGAACTTGCAAAACGTCTTCGTGACCGAATTCTGACGAAACTCGAACTCCTAGCTCTTCTCCTTGCCTTGAAACTCGAACTCCAGCTCCAGATATTCGAAAGTATTGATTGATGATTTTTCTGGATGGAATGGCTCGCTATTTATAAGCAAAAATCGTGAGAAATTCGTCTTCGACTCGAACAAGGAAACTGCTGAAACCAGCTATGTGCGCCGCTGTGATTGTCTAGGACGACCCACCGTGTTCAATTTTGGCTTACTGCGGCATTGTAATCAAGATGTGCGTCGTTCTCCTTAATACTTCGTAAATGCGTCGTTGTAAATGCTCATGTGCGACGTTGTCCTTACTGCTTTGTGACTGCGTCGTCCTAACTTGGACTGTGCGACGTCCTAAGCGCTGTTTTCACCATTTTTCGTCGTTTAACCTCGTTTCTTCCACCATTTCCACTTCCCAGACATGTAAACCTGTAAACTGGACAAAAACACTTTTCCAAACAATTAAATGCAAAAATCCTATCCTATCCACCATGTTTACTATGAAATATGACCGAATATCGCATATAAATAACTATATAAATATGCGATATCACGAAGTCAAAGACCACGAATTAAAAAATTTAACTCCGAATTGAAAGTAACATTCCGAATTTTATCAACTAGTCAACGAAGTCAAAGACCCTAAATTAAAAAATTTAACTCCGAACTGAAAGGAGATAGAGTCAATAATTTTCTCAGAATTTTTGAATTCAATCTATTATTTTCTATAAAAACAACAGCCAGTCTAGAAGTAGTTTATAAAGCAAAATTTTAATTTCAAAAAACTTATATTCCAGAAATTCATAAAATAGTTCATACAAGGAAATTTTCAAAAGAAAAGAAATGTTTTATAAAATGCTGAAACCTCTATTTCTATTAGAGTTCATCCTGTGTCAAAAATTCATTCACTGCAAGTTTTAATATTTTAAAAAGGACCTAATACACAATCAAACTTTTCAATTCTTGACAAGAAGAAATAAATTAAAATGATATTTTACTAAAATATGGCATTTATATCATATTTACTTGAAAACACAATAGTTTTGTGACATATTTTACTCAAAGAATTTTGACTGAACTCATGACTAATCTTCAAACTTTATTGAGAGTCCCAGAGTATGATTTCTCAACCTTATAAACTGCTTCTTCTCTCAAGGTATTTTTGAATAAATGCATGATTTATGTGTTCAAATTTGACTTAGTACAATTGTTCAATTCTTTCCCCTGTCTTTGTCGTTTATCAAGTAAGCATTAAGGATCTTAGAGGACAAAAGACTAGTTTGTTAAAATTTTGGACTTATTCACCTGTCTCTGCCGTTTATCAAGTTAGCATCAAGGATCTCAAAGTCAATAAATTATTAAAAAGTCACTTTTAAACACTTCATAGTTTTAGAATAAATAGATTTATATGCTCATATTTGTTGAAAATATGACATTCTTTTTCTTTTCTTCTTGACAATAACTGAATTCCCATTTGAAAGTTATTAATTTTAGTGATCTTATGCAATGAATAAACAACAGGTTGTTAAGATTTTCAAAATACAGAAATATGTGCATTTGTAAAAGCATTTGGTTTTATGAAATTCTTTAAATACTGAACTATGTTAAAAACTTTGGAATCTATGTTTAAGATTCTTTTTCTAAGAATTTTGTTTTAGTGAAACATTTTCAAGTTCTACACTGTTTTTGTATTTTTCTATTATCTCAAAACCTTGCAAATAAAATAGAAATAAAAAATTTTTGAGTTTTATCTTTACAAACTGAAAGGACATGTTTTTGGATTTTATCTATACAAGTTTTTCTGAAGTTGAAGAAAAATTACTCTGAATTAAAAAAAAACATACCGAATTAAAAGACTATACTAGATATCAAAATGACTCAATGAGAAAAACAAAATATTTTTGAATTTTATTCATTTTCTCCCCCTCTTTTTGTATATTAAAATTAAAGAAAGCAAAAGAAATCAAAAGATATGTACAAAATTATTTTTGAAGAAACAGTTAATCAAGATTTATAAGACCAATAGCCTGAACAAGAAAGTTGAATCTTGTTACATTAAATGCCTTTGTGAAAAAGTCTGCTAATTGAAGGTATGTATGAATCTTTACTAAGTGAATGAAATTTTTTTCAAAACAGTCTCTAATAAAATGATGTCTAATCTCAATATGCTTAGTTTTAGAATGTTGGACTGGGTTCTTAGTGATAAACATGGCAGATGTGTTGTCTATGTGAATAGGTGTGCTCATGAAATTAAGGCCATAATCTAACATCTGATTCTGAATCCATAACACTTGAGATGTGCAAGAACCAGCAGCAGTATATTCAGCTTCTGTGGAGGACTGTGAAACATAAGTCTGCTTTTTGCATTGCCAAGATACTAGCCTATTTCCTAAGAACTGGCAACCTCATGTGGTAGATTCTCTATTTAAGTTTCAGCCACCATAGTCACTATCAGTATAGGCATAGAAGTCAAAATTAGAATTCTTAGGATATTAAAGGCCTAATGAAGGTTGTCCCTTAAGATATCTAAAGATTCTATTGACAGCAACTAAGTGAGATACCTTAGACCTAGCACAAAGACACACTCCAAACATAATATCAGGTCTACTAGCAGTAAGATACATTAATGAACCTATCATAGACCTGTATAAATGTTGGTCAACACTTTCACCCTCTAAGTCTGGATGTAGCTTGGCCCTAGTGTCAACAGGTGTGGAAGCAGATTTACAATTAGAAAACCCAAATTTGGTTAATATATCCTTGACATACTTTCCCTAATTAATAAAAATGCCAAGATCTAATAGTTGAACTTGAAGTCTTAAGAAAAAGGACATTTCACCCATTGAGCTCATTTGAAATTTAGACTTCATAACAAGCTCAAAGTCCTTACATAGTTTTTCACAAGTTGGACCAAAAATGATGTCATCAACATATATTTGAACAAAAATGGATTCCTGGTCAACTGATTTGATGAATAAAGTTTTATCTATGGTTCCTCTTAAATAACAATTATCAATCAAATACTTGGACAATGTCTCATACCAAGCTCTAGGAGCTTGATGTAATCCATATAAAGCCTTGTCCAGTTTGACCATATGATCAGGGAATTGAGGATCCAGAAACCTAGGAGGTTGACTAACATAGACTGTTTCTTCAAGAACTCCATACAAAAATGCTGATTTCACATCCATTTGATATACCTTAAAGTTCTTAAAGGCAGCAAATGCTAGAAATAATCTTATAGCCTTTATCCTGGAAACTGGAGCAAAGACATCATCATAATCAATACCTTCTTCCTAAGTATATCCTTCTACAACAAGTCTTGCCTTATTCCTCACTATTATTCCCCTATCATCCTTCTTAACTTTAAAGATCCATTTAACTCCAAGCACATTTGCTCCTACTGGTCTTTCTACCAAAGTACCTACTTCCTGAACCTTAAATTGCAATAGTTCCTCCTGCATAGCTTCTACCCAACTATTTATAGTTAAAGCAATATCAACATTTTTAGGTTCTAGTTGAGACAGAAAGCAAGAAAATAAGCAAAGATTTACTAAACCAGATCTACTTCTAGTCTTGACCCCATCATGCAAATTTCCTATAATATTACTTAGAGGATGAGTTTTGTGAACTTTTAAAAATGAGTTAATTTCCTCAGTAATATTAGTAGAAAGGTATGTATGATTAGGGACAAAACTATCCAAGAGTGAAGGTTCAAAAGTTGTTTAACTGGGTTGTTCATGGCTTGGTTCAGTAGGTAGAGTCTGCATATGTCCATCAGTGTTGAGTTGTGCTTCATCATGATTAGTCTCATTTCCTTCTTCCGAATTGTTCTGAATATTCCCCGAATTTTCTTCCATTTCTCTTTGTGCACTAGAATTTTCTTGTAATCCATCCAAACTTTCTTGAAATTTTGAATTGACTTGTGGATTACTAGAATTGAGTTCTTCATTAACTTGTTCAACTGAAATATCTTCAGTGGAATGTTCTGCACCCATATCATCATGATTTTCATCAGCCTGCAGTTCTTGATCTTGAACAATATTGCCTTGATCTTCAGAGTTCACTGGAAAGTTTTCTTCTTGAGAAATATATGCATCAGTTTGACTCTCTGCATGATCTTCAGTTACAATATCATCCATTGCATTGCTATGATCTTGATTCAAATTAGATAGGCTTGCACTTGCATTTGCTGGTCTTCCTAGAATAAAGTCATCATTGTCTTCAGCATTTGCTACATTCTCTGTTGATACCTGCACTTGTTTTGTAACATCTGGGCAAATACTATTAAATGAATTCACAAATTTGTCTAAATCAAACAGCCATTCGGCACCTGAATTCCTAACATTCTGTGTATAATCATTGAATATCACATTTATTGATTCTTCTATGATTCTAGATCTTCTATTAAAGATTCTATAGGCTTTAGAAACACTAGAATATCCAAGGAAGTAACCATCATCTGTTTTGGAATCAAATTTTCCTAATTGGTCTTTGGTGTTTAAAATGGAACATTGCCAGCCAAAAGCTTTGAAAAATCCTACAAATGGTTTTCTACCAGAAAACAATTCATAAGAAGTTTTTCCTAATCTCTTAACTATGTGAATTCTGTTATTGGCAAAGCACATAGTGTTTATTGCTTCATCCCAGAATGTGACAGGTAATGAAGATTCCCTAACATGGCCCTAGCTCCCTCAATTAAAGTTCTGTTTTTCCACTCTGCAACTCCATTTTGCTGTGGAGTTATTGGGGAGATATATTGTCTAAAAATTCCTTTAAGAGTGCAAAAGTCATTCAGGGTGAAATTCTTAAATTCTGTGTCATTGTCACATCTAATAATCTTAACATTCTTATCACACAAGTTTTCAATTTTAATGACAAAGTCTTTTATTAGCTCAGCTGTTTCACTTTTGTGAGCTAAGAAAAAGACCCATGAAAATCTTTAATAGTCATCAATGATAACTAAACAATAAGATTTCATGCCAAGACTCTTTACACTTACTGGACCAAATAGATCCATGTATAGAAGGTTAAGAACTGTATCTACTGAAGTTTGAGACTTTAGTTTATAACTTGATTTATGTTGTTTTCCTTTAAGGCATGAATTACAATGGTCATTTAAATGAAAACTCTTTTCAGGTAAACAAGACACCAAATTGTATGAGACCAGTTTATTCATGCACTTAAGATTGACATGACAAAGTTATCTATGACACAAATCAGACTCTTTTTCAGTAGTTTTAGATATGAAACAACTTGATGATCCATTTGACTGAGCAGTGTTCATGTCTAAAACATACAGGTCTTCACATCTTGGTGTTTGAGTAACAATCATGTCCTTTGGAATGACAAATTTATCTTTAAGAATATAAAAGGAATCTTTTGAGAAAAGAGCATAAAAATTATTGTCACATACCTGAGACACTGAAAGTAGGTTATAGTTTAATTCTTTAACATAATTTACCTGTCCCAGAGTCAAAGATCCATTTGTCACACTTCCTTTTCCTGTTATCCATCCACCCATATCTCCACCAAATGAAACATCTCCTCCTCTAAAGGCACTGAAATCATGAAACAATTTGATATTTCATGTCATGTGTCTTGAGCACCCACTATCAACTACCCAAGTATTGGCTTCTAAAGGATTTGTGAACTTCCTCTCATCAGTGTTGACAGAGGAAGAGATTTTACTCATCAAGGCAGATACACTCTTGTTTTTGTAGTCCTTCTCAGCAACCTCATCCTATTCTCCAAATGTGATCAATGTTGTTCCACTAGAGCTTGCTTCTTCTCTGTCATTCTTCATTTTTGATCCAGTGATTTGTTTTTGTTCTGTTTGTTATTAGGTCCTTTGATATCCATTGTTTTGAGTGCTTCTTCTTGGTGCTCTGCATTCTCTTGCAAAGTGCCCATTTTCTTGACAGCTGTAACATTTTACTTTTGACTTATCAAATCCCATCTTATCACCATTTTCTTTTCTAAAATTATTCCTGTCAGTCTTTATCAAATCCCATCTTATCAACATTTTACTTTTGACTTGCCCTTACACTCACCATTGCCATCTTTCACTTAAGATCTATTTCCTCTAAGTCATCGAGATGAAGCTGCTCTAGATCTTCTCTTGCTAATTAAGCTTGACTAATACTTCATGCTAAAAAAGCTTCATAACTAGCAACAAATGCTTTGTAGAGAGTCTCTCTATCACCTATAGCTGATGGCCCTAGTATTGTAGATGGTGTAGTTTGACCAAAATGACCATTGTACACTGGAGTTTGAGAACAACAACTTGTGGAATGACAGTCTCCAGAGTAACGACTAGCATATGATTGAGGTTGAGGCAATGATTTACTGGAATAATGAGGTGAATTGACTTGAGTTGGGGCTTTCAGTGACATCCAAAAGAGTTTTGGGACTGCTTCTTTTCATCCAGCTGCATATCAACTTCATATGATTGAAGAACTCCAATTAGTTCAATAAGTGTCATTGTATTCAGATTTGTTGTTCTCTTAATGATCATCACTTGAACAGCCCACTTTAGTGGAAGAGGTCCTAACAGCTTCTTCACAATGTCACTGTCGTTCATCATTACCCCAGCAGTCTTCAAATCACTCACCAATACTGAATACCTCGAAATCTGCTCAGACAGACTTTCACCTCTGATATATTCAAAAGCCTCATACAGTTTCTTTAGCATGTCTCTCTTACTTTCCTTCAGCTCAATACTTCCTTCATACTTTAGTTCCATTGCATCCATTAGCTCCTTTGCTGATGAGCAATTCTTGAAGTTGTTGTAGATTTCTATTGGTAAAGCTAGAATTACTGCTCCTAAAGCTCTGAAGTCTCGGTAAATAAGTTTGTTATCAATCTCAGTATACCTCTCAGGATCCAGATCTATCATAACTGTTCCTCCTGTCTCCTGAACCATTGGCCTATGCGGTCCATTGACAATAGAGGTCCAAATCTGTCTATCATTGTAGTATACAAAAGCTTTGAATCTCAATTTCCACATCATAAAGTCCTGACCTAAAAACTTAGGAGGCCTACCACCATAACCTGTTTCGTTATCATAATTCATTGCAGGAATATTTGCTGGAATAATAGACATGATGAAGCTTGCAACTGATTTTAAATCGGAGAGATAAGTACTTAATTCGGAATAATTGATTAACCTCAAATTGACTGTAGATCACTTAACATCACCGAAATCTTAATGAATTTTACTAATAACACTAAAGCTCAAAGTAGAGAACACTTAATTCGATTAAACTAATGCAAATGTGTAGTAATCAAATCTTACCGCCAAAATTTAAAAATTCAGACCTCAAACAAACGCGTTGATCTTAGATCTTCTAAATCCTCAGGTTGATTCAAACACTTCGACTGTAGCTGAGCTGAATCAAATTGAATTGATAACAAACTCTGATACCACTTGTCAGGTCTCGTAAATCCTCAAAAGCTATCAACAAGTGTAAGATCTCAATTACAACTAGCGAAATTAGAACTAATTGATTGAACAAATTATTTAGAGATGATAATCAATGATGAATGAAAAGTAGAATGAAAGATGTATTTTGGGCGGGAAATTCAGTTACATGAACTATTCTGTTCAAAGCATGCATATTACATGATTGCTAGCCACTATTTATAGACCTAAGCTATCTAACAATTACATAAATGCCATCCTTATGTTTATTAAAAAACATTTCGGAGTAGACATAACCTTATAGTTTAGTTGGTTCAGTTCGGAGGAACTTGAACTAATTCGGTGACCCCCCCCCCCCCCCCCCCCCCGAACTGAAACCTTCCTAAACCTTACACTTTATTAAACAATTCGAAGAGTCCGAATTGATTCAAAACTATTCTAAACTATGACTTGATTATTTTGGAAGCTTCACCATTTGACTTGACATCTCCAACAGGTTCGAACATAGGGAGTAATGTAAATTAAGAGTTGAGTTAAGAAAATAAACAAGTAACAAAGTGGGGGTTTATATTATAACTACCAAGTAACGTTTTAATAATTGTTTTAGTAATCAAGATTAAAGAGACGTTTGCTTGAATTGTTCACGAATGTATGATTTTTTCTAATAATGAAATGTTGATTTACTTCTTATGTAAAACCAAGTTCCTATCGAATACCAGATTTCTCCAATTACGCGACCGTGCAACCATTCCTTTCGAATATGGTTAACACCCCAAATAATTGTGCATAAAGTACCAAGTCGATGTGTGAGAATTAATTTTTAAGCTTCCTTTCGAATAACTTACTAGTCAATAAACCGATTTCTCTTATTTTAATAACTAGCGTTTGTGTTTAGACTTCCTTATTTCAATTACTATTAACGATTCCTTTCCAATACCGTTAATTTCTATCAACTATAGACCGGTTGACATGTTCATTCCTATTATAGCAAAATCGAGTTCCTTTCGAATACCCGGTTTTTAAACAAGAACATAAGGAATTTAATAATTTAGTTAAAGCTTAAACCCTAACGGATCCCCAATTAACCAAACACACATCTATCAAACATTTCATACTTAAAATCAATCAAAACATACGATCACATATTCAAGCAAACGATAATGAAATTAGCTACGCATAATTGAAATTAAACATGAAATATAAGAAAACTTTATAATTGTACCAACTGTTTGATGAAATGCGAATGTCTAAAATAATCAAATCGTAATGTAATTGAAGCTAATAGAGTTATTGAAATGGAATCGAAAACAACTTTGAGGTTTGATTACTGAAATTGCCAATGATTGTCTTCTCCAAGCTCTCCCAATTGCTCCAAGGATCGATTCTCTCCAAGTTGTTGTATGTCTTGTGTTTTTGAGAAAAAGAAAAATGATAAAGATGATGGTTTCCTCTCTCCTCCCTAATGCAGTAAAAATATGCCAAATAAAAAGACTCCACATTAAACACTTCATTACAATTAACTAACAAAACAAAACAGCCCGACACCCTCACTGCATCCCATTGGGCATGTGGTGCGGCGTAGTGGTAGCTCAGACCACTTTATTTTGTGTTTTTCTCCTTTTCTTGCATTGTCTTGGCATATCTTGACGTTTATTCCTCATACCAATGTTTTTCACCTAATTACATACTTTTACACAAAATGTAAGTACAATGGGGCATATCAATCACGTTTTGATTAAAAACATAATAAATATCGCGAATAAAAATGTATATAATTGAGCGATATCATGATTCAACTCAGGTCATGAGATTCCGCATCATGACCGGTTTTATTCGATTCACTGAGTTAGCGAGCTATAAGGTCATGTCATACTTCCTCATGAATATTAATGTTTGTAGACTTCATATTAGTTCCGATGACTCCTACACCTTACTACTTAAGAACTTGCCTATACTTGGAAATATAAAATTATATGGGCAATATCGAACCCAAGCGTATAGTTATAAGACAGAGTAAACATATATGATTGACATTTTAAATGTCAAAATCATAGTTTCGGGCTAGCATCCAACAAGCGCATAATTGAGGTACTTTGTGACACTTATGGTCCTCACCATAGCAAGCTCTTCCTACGTGTAGAGGAATCGAGGGAAAATTACTTGAAATCTTATATTTTTAACTATTAGAGAAAAGATTAAGTCAAAAGTAATGTCGATAACTACGCACATACCAGTGGTATTCAAATGTAACATATGCAAGTGACTACTACATGCATCGTGTACTCCTTAATCAAATGTTGAAATGCACTCTCCCATGACAAATACTAGTTGTTGTGTTCCCCGAGAACTTGGGATCCATCGGCATCAAAAACCTAATGTTAATAAGACAACATTATGGATCATTACAATGATCCTCGAAATGATATTGATCTCTAAGGTTATTTAAGATGAACATTAGAATTATTGTGTACAATTCATATAACTTTCGCACATTCAAATTAGTACATGAATATTAGAAAAATAGGAAAATAAGTGAATTCTAAAAAATAATTAATAAAACAACCTGAAACCTGACTTGACTGGGAGGACAATATCCAATTAAACTAAACTGAAACAAAATAATAGATACATACACTTGAGAAACTTTCTAATTACAAGAAATGCAATTTATATATATGGTTTAATCTTCAGTTTTCACCATAAACAAATCATGTCCATTTGTCACCCATTTCACATTTCTATTGTTTATGTTTTAAATGTGTGGACACCATAATAAAAGATCTTCTATGCCTTGTTTTCGTTCTATTTTATAACATTGTCATGCAAAAAGGTCCCAATGCTATAACAAAGTTTGGAAAATTATGTCTAGTGAAAACAGAACCACTTTATAACGATTTTCCTATCACGAAACCAGAATCTTGATGATGCTTAAATGCATTTCTAGGTTATACATGTCCAACATAATAAGCACCACACATATAAGTACATTTGCGCAATAATCAAGAGACAATTAGAATACATAGTACCTTATGATTGGCGTGAAACAAATTTTGGATCCTTGATCAATAATTCTATTATGCAAATTATATCAGATTTTGAATTATAATATAGGCTGCAGAAATCAGTGTCATTGCTGACTATACAGAGGAGTTGATGAGAACGTGTATGGGTAACCGACGAGTAACTAACCAACAGTTGCGAGCATTCATATCCATTCAATGGAATTCGATCTCTAGAAAAATTGAACAGATAAACAAAATTAACATTTGACTGATCAAAATTGAGATCAATTACAACTCTATATAACATTAAAATTAAATCTACGTTGTGTTCTCAAGTTTTATTTTGAGGGTAAAGGAATGTAAAGGAAAGAAAATAAATAAATTGTTGTGTTCTCAAGTTTTTTTTAAGGAAGGAAAGCAAAGTAAAGGAAAGGATTAGGAGGTAAAGTTTATACATTTTATTCAATAAAACAATCCGGCCATATTTGGGGTGATTGTAAAGTAAAATAAATACTTTCCTTTACTTTACTTTCCTTTTCTTTACATTACTTTCCTTTCCTTTAATTTTAGACTCGAGAACAGAGCGCTAGATTGTAATTTTGAGGTTAATTTTAGGATTAATCCAACTAATCGGCATAATTTTGAAGTCAAACTTGGTCAAAATTGAAATTAAGCCAATAAGAGAATGACACTTGTTACAAGTGTTTTTATGTCGCAATCTTTTATTAAGGAAAGGATTACTATCTAATATCTTTATATACTTATGTTTACTTTTATTTCTATGCTTAGTTTGATATCATATAAAGGAAAAGATATTCAAAAATTATTAATCAATAGAAATACTTTCTTAAAAGTCACTTTAATCCCTTATTTTTAAATAAATTTAATTAAACAACTCTATCTTTTAACTAATTTAACTAAAGAGTTAATTACATAAATCGTCCTTATAGTTTATCCAAAATTATGGATTTTGTCTCTAAGTTGCATAAATCGTCTAAGTTCATAAATTATTTACGCTTTTCGTCCCTAATTTCTAATTTGCACCCGTAATTGGAGCAAACCTTAGGGACCAAATCCGTAATTGAGGACAAACTTTAGGGACAAAATCCGTATTTGGAGCAAATCTTAGGGACGGAAAAGGTAATTAGTTTCTAAAAGTTGATGATTTATGCAACTTTTTAAACTTAGGGACAAAATCCGTAATTTGAGATAAACCTTAAGGACGATTTTTGTAATTAACTCTTAACTAAATAATCTTTCTTCTAACATAATAATCTTCCAAAATTAATATTAACCTCTTATTTAAAAAAAAAAATCAATTTAACCATTTCTTTAAACCTTTTAACAACTCTATCTTTTAACTAATATAAATTAATAATCTTTCTCCTAACATAATAATCTTTCAAAATTAATGTTAACCCCTTATTTATAAAAAAATCAATTTAACCTTTTCTTTAAATCTTTTAACTGATTTGAGATATGTACACATAATAATTAAGATAATTACAAAACATCAGAAACGATCCATGTGTATACACGGGTTTTTATTTAAATTATCAAAATCTCTAACATAAGATTCAGTTTTATTCAAATAGAGAGCACATCTAATTTACATGTAATCTTTTAAATCTAATATAAAATGTCAATATTAAATACAAATACTTAACTAATGAAAAATATTTATTTAAATTGGTCGTATGTCCACACGGATATTGGATATGGTATATTAATAAAGAAATTTAAAAAATTAAATAAATTTAGTTCTTTATTTTTGATAATTTATTAAATTTAATCATTTATGTATCTCCATCATTTAACTAAATATCTCCATAAGATTAATCTTTAATTCATTTTTTAACAGTGTTAATAATCTTAATAATTTTAATTTCTATATCCATGTCTCCTATGTCTTTTATAATCTCAACCAAAATTATCATATCCCTCATAATCAACGACATTTTTATCGTATCTTAACAATAAAGGGGAAAAAAAGATGAAAACTATAAACTATTTATCTTTCCTAAACCTTTTAATCTAATAAATTTATAACAAAACGATTTCTAATATGTGAATTATAAAAAAGAAAAGATAATTTATAAATTAAATAACTTTAAATTATACGCATGTCTTCAAAAATATAAATTACATACATAATACTACTATTTCGCTTTTTTCTCAAATCTCAATTACCTAATATTATATTTAACCTTTTCTTTTTCTCTTTAGTTTGGTCATATTTTTTGTTCATTACGTGACTCACTATTCAATAAATTACCAAAAAATCTAATACTAAAGATTTATAAATAAACATTTTGAAACTATCTGTATGTACACATATGTCTAAAGTCTGACATATATATATATATATATATATATAGGAAGAGGTTTTTATAAACCAATACTTAGAGTAAAATAAGTAAAAAAATATGAAAAAATAATTTATTATATGTGTGATTTTGTATTATGTTTATTTATTCAATTATAACAAACTTTAAAAAAAACAAGTTTTGATATGCATCAAAATATATGTCGTTTAGGGACTGTGCATAAAATTCTTTGTTTTTGTGCAGTAAATATTCAAATTTGATGCACAACGATAAAACTACACATTTTAAAATGTACAACAAAACTTCGTTTTTTAAAGTTTGAGATATGAACGATAATCCAAAATACCTTACGTTATAAATTATTTTTAAATTAAGGTACAACAACCAACCTCTATATATATATATATATATATATATATATATATATATATATATATATATATATATATATATATATATATATATATTTATATATATATATATAGAGTTGGTGTCATTTAAGAACCATGTAAATATTTAGGAACCATTAGGAACCAATATTCACCAGTGTATATATATGATATTCACCAGTGTATATTTAATATGATATTCACGAGTGTATATACATATAATATTCACCAGTGTATATACATATAATATTCACCAGTGTATATATATATATATATATATATATATATATATATATACAAATGCTTTATATACACTCGTGAATATCATATATATACACTGGTGAATATTGGTTCCTAATGGTTCCTAAATATTTAGTGGTTCCTAAATGAACCCACCTCTATATATATATATATATATATATATATATATATATGAAAATGAATTTGTAAATTTAGGTACTATTGACCGATAAGAAAGTTTCTTAAAAAAATCAATTTAATCCATTAACTATGTTATAAAATTAATTTAATCATTAATATTTTTTTATAAAATCAATTTAATACATTATATCCAATTATTTAACTAATTAACCTTTTGAACCAATTTTTATATTCTATTTTAACCATTTACACCTAACTAAAAAACCTTAATAACCTTACACCTTCTTTTTCTCATTGTTTTATCCATAGTTCTTTCCCATTTTTATAATTTATTTTAACAATTTACACCTTAATTTATATAATAAACCTTAATAACCTTACACCTTCTTTTTCTCCATTTTTTCATGATTCTTTCCCCCTCATGTTTGAGAGTAAAAAGGGAACAAAAAACCTCCTTTTTCCCTATCTGGAAAGGAAAACCTATTTTCAGCTGATTTGAGATATGTTCTACACATTGATGTTAGTTATTTTGTCTTTGTAAATTTTATTATTTTATTATTTAATTTGGCATTCTTGATTTTCAATAAACCCTAATTATCGATCCTCAATTTAAACAAGGAAAGGTAACTGTTTTTGGATTACCAGTAATACAAATAGGAAAGAGAGTAGAAATTGTCCATGCTTCAATCAATCATTCGAAAATTACGATAGTTGTACTGTTCAACAACTAACAGTGAACATAAGACCGAAGACAGGTAAAAATGAATAAAAAATCAAAGAAACCAAAAACTTTTTGGATTTTGAAAATCGGAGAAAGAACTCTTGGGGGAGGTAATGGCAGAGAAGAATAAATAAATTTCCTCATGAAACCATGTAAAATCTATTGTATCATGTATATACCCTTCATTAGAAAAAAACAAAATGAAAAAAGAACTCCACCAAGATAAAGAAATTATGGTTCCAAAAAATGAAGAGCTCGATTTGATCAATGAATTTGTACTCTCACAAATTAAAGAAGAAGAACACACATATTACATATCAGATACATTTTGTGAGTCAGATATAACCGACACATTTGAGACATCACTATATTCGCCAGAGATATTAAACGGTTTTAAAGTTTAAGAAATTCCAAATTACAAACAGTCGTTAAAGAAATATGTCTCTGTTATGTTGCTAAGAAACATTGACCAGTCAAATAGATTATGCAATGGAACAAGAATGCTCATAAAAAGAATGGGAAAAAATGTCATTGAAGCTGAAATTATTTTTAGGATGTCATATTGGGAATAAAGCATACATTCCCGGAATGAAGTTGATGTTGTCCGATAAAAGAATCCCAATCAGGTTTAATCGAAGAGAATTTCCTTTGTGCATTCTTTTGCTATGACAATCAATAAGAGCAAAGGACAATCATTGTCAACGGTAGGATTATTTCTAAGACCAGTTTTTCCGCATGGATAACTTTACGTTGTTGTATCACGTGTCACTACCAAAAAAGGATTAAAAGTACTTATTTGTGACAATGAAGAATCATCCGAAAACACAACGACAAATGTCGTTTACCATGAAGTCTTGCAGAAGATCTAAAACACCGTCTACATAAAAATGCATGATAATACTATTTTAGCTTTATGTTTATCACTATATTACATTTTATTTTACTTTTTCAATTCTATTTGTACTCCATAAATTTATGAACCGTCTACATAAAAATGTATGGTGGCTTTCTTCTTGGTAGTATATTTTATTTTTATTTTACCTTTTAAATTCTATTCGTACTCTGAATAAAGAAACTTCGCCCGCGTGTATAAACGGATCTAAAGACTAATAGAATATTAAAACAAATTCTTTCTTTTACTAAACCATCAAATATTGTTGGGTTATAACTTAGTCAAAATAGTTTTAACTCATTAATACTGATTCTAGTTACGGACAGTAACTTATGATATTAATACGGAAGTCAATTAATACTGAAGATAAAGAAGTTACTGCGGAAGACAAGTTAATACGGCTGTTCAACAAACCACTACAGGAGCTTTCATTACTGTGGATCATACAAATTACTACGGATACATGAAGTTACTACGGATGACTTCTTGTCATGCACGTTTAATCTAATAGATAGTGTTGTAATTAGATTATGTTTCCTTTTTAGATAACGATGTAGTTTCCTAGTTTATCTAGGTTAGCCTCAAGGTCTATATATAGATCCTTGTATTGATAAAGAAACACGTTGTATTGATATCATTAATTAATGCAATTGAGGCTTATAATTCGACAATTATATTGTTCTTCATTGTTCTTACTTTTACAATATTCATTATTCAATAACTTGTTAATATTAAAGTGTTCATCCGCTGCTGAACTTCTTTAATAGATCAAGATCTTAACGAAGGCAAACTATAAGTTATATTAGCTTATTCGATCCTGACAAGTGGTATCAGAGCACAGAAGGTGCTCAAGATCCAAAGATCTAACAAGTTCTTATAAGACTCAACAAAGAAGAAATCAAATCAATAATCATGGTTGATGTTTCAATCAACAAAGTTCCTGTACTTAATAGCAACGAATTTGATCTATGGAAACTACGGATCAAGCAACACATCCTATTATCTGACTACACAGTCTGGGATGTTATTGTCAATAGTAACAAGCCAGCTGCCAACTTTGCAGCTGATGGACAACCTGGAGTTTTGACTCACCAACCATTGACTGATCTGGAGAGAAGAGAAAAACAAACTGAGATTAAAGCTCTTAGTATTCTTCTGATTGCCATTCCCAATGAGTATCAATCACAATTTGAAGAATATAAAGATGCAAAATCTTTATGGGAAGCATTAGAGAAAAGATTTAGTGGCACAAAGAATACCAAGAAGAACAAGAAGGCTCTTCTTAAGCATAAATATGAAAATTTCAATGCTTTGAAAGAAGAGAGGATGACTCAGACGTTTGATAGGTACAAAAAGCTTACATGCGAGATGATAAGTGCAGGAGTACAATACGACAAAGACGACATCAACAGAAAGTTTATAAGAGCTCTAGGTAAGGAATGGAATATATATACTGTATCTTACAGACAAGGAGATAAACTTGAAGAGATGGAATTAGACGATCTCTACAACGATCTACGCGTCTTTGAATCAGAGGTCGAAGCAAATAAACCAAGCAGCAGCAATCACAGTATTAATGATGTTAATACTGCTCTTGTCACAAACTCTGGAGGAACAAAGCATGAAGCTGGTGAAGAGATATCCTTTGAAGCCTTCATCTCACAAAGCTCCAATCTCACTAGTGATGATATAAAGCAGATACATCAAGACGACTGGGAAGAGATGGATTTGAAGTGGCAAGCAGCCATGCTAGCTTTACGTGCTAGGAGGTTTGTGAACAGAACTGGAAGGAGATTTAATCCAAGGAACAATGAAAGGATTGCTTTTGATAAAAGCAAGGTGAAGTGTTACGAATGTAATGAACCAGGACACTTTGCACGAGAATGTCCAAACAAGTCAAAAGCTAACAATTCAAGAAACACACATGACATCAATCCAAGTGCACTTGTTACACAAGATGTATTTGGATATTATTGGACTGACTTAGCCAAAGAAACTAGTCAAAACAGAGCTTTAATTTCGTGTGATGACTCAGTTTATACTGACTACACTACTACTGTTCACCATGCATGCATAGCAGTAGTAATGGATGCCGACGACACTGTTTCTGCGGACGATGTTGTTTCTACGGAAGATGCTGTTTATACGGAGCTTGTCTATACTGACCTGGTTACTACAGAAATTGAAGACAATGTTCTTGGATATGAGTGGAACGATGATGAACAAGAATCTATTGAAGATGATGTTCTCATGCAATCTCTAATGGCGATTAACTCCTCATCAAATACTAATGAATATTCATCACTCATGGCTGAGGTAACTTCCAAACTCTGTTCTTCTGAATGTAAGGAAGTTGTACTTAAATACAGAAATCACAATCAATTAATGAGTGACTCCCTTAAATCTTTAGAGGAACAAAGAATGTCAGCTACTAGGGTAATAGATAACTTAGAAAATCAAATTAAATCTTACAAAGTGAATGAACAAAGTTATCAAGAGAAAATCAGAGTAGTTGAATGGCAAGTAGAGGATCTTCTAGTTAAACTTAAGGATGCTAGGGAGGAAGTTAAACAATTATTGGAGGAAAAAGATAAAGTTGCATTAGATGTAGGGAAATTAGAACATGCTTTTAAATCTGTTAATGACCTAATAAATCAACAAATCCATGGAAAAATCAAATCAGGATTAGGTTATAAAGAGGTAGCCCCACCATTTAATCAAAACTATATCCCTCCAACACTAGAAACCCCTAGAATTCCCATCTCACAGACTCCTCCAAAAGAATCATTCATAGCTGATCCAATCAACTATGGTGAAGTTTTAATAGAGGATGTTGATGAAGAAAGTGATAAAGAGGTAGAAGAACAAATACCCAAACCTGTAGAAGTTAAACAAACACATTCACAAAGTTCAGTTTCAAAAGAACCACCTAACAAGAAGGATTGTGAATGCAATTGTTGTACTTATACAAATGGCAAAAGAGAAAAGATTAAAACTTGGATTCACATAAATCAACGAAACCAAAATCAGTTGAAAACTCAAAAAGGACAAATTCCTAAGAAACAAGTTCAATCATGCTTTATTTGTGGAAAAAATAACCATTATGCTAAAATCTGTCACTACAACCCTGAAAATCAAAAGAAAGTAGCACAAAAACAGCACAGGGGGTTGGGGTATACAGGCAAGGTTGACCATAAAGATAAGCAAAACAAACCATCACTTGTTCGAAAATCTGTTTTGAACAGTAGCAATGGAGTTCATACTGCCAAGAAGAACTCTGTTAATACTGCTTCAAAAAGCCTCAATATTAACAAAACATATTTTCAAGTCAGTAGAAACAGGACAAAGACTGCTAAACATTCTTATGTTAATACTGCACGTATTAATACTGCCAAGAATAATGGTGTTAATACTGCCCGTATTTATACTGTTAAACAAAAGCATGTTAATACTGCAGGTGTTAATACTGCAATTAGTAACTCTGTTACTACTGCAAGCATTACTACTGCACAACAAAAGAGAGTTAAAACAGTACCTGTTCCTAAAGTTAAATCAAAGAATGTTAATACTGATAAAGTTCATAAAGCTAAAACCTTCAAACAAGTATGGCAACCAAAGGTCAAAGTAACTCAACCACCTACTCCTCCTAATTTCTCAAAACTAGTTCAAAGGAAGGTGAGTTACTTTGATGAAATGGGAAAACCCAAGTCAGCTTTGGCTTGGGTTCCCACCAGAAACTAACTCCTATTGTTTATGTGCACGTTCAGCCAATAAATGAAAGTGAGAGCAGTTGGCATGTAGATAGTGGCTGTTCCAGGCACATGACAGGCAACATGGCTTGTCTTCAGGAGGTAATCCAAAAGGAGGAAGAATTTCTGGAAAGGGAACTGTAAGCAATGGGAGAATTAGCTTCAAAGATGTATTTTATGTGCAACAGTTGCAATATAACTTGTTGAGTGTTTCTCAAGTCTGTGATGAGAAACACACAACTATATTTACTGGTTCTGAATGCATCATCATGAAGCCTGGGTACGTTATTGATGAAAGCATGATCCTACTCAGAACTCCTAGAAGAGACAATGTCTATTGTTTTGACATGTCTAAGGTAAAACCAACTGCATCTGAAGCATGCTTTCTCTCAAAAGCTACTTTGGATGAATCAACATTGTGGCATAAGAGGTTGTGCCACATGAACCTGAAGAATATCAATCAGTTGGTGAAATCAAGCTTGGTCAGAGGTCTTCCCAACAAACAATTCAATATGGAAGACAACTGTATTGCTTGCTTAAAAGGAAAACAACACAAATCATCTCACAAGTCAAAGGAGATAAACACAATTACTACTCCTTTACATTTGCTCCACATAGATCTGTTTGGTCCAACAAATGTAAAGAGTATTGCCAAGAAATCTTACTGCCTTGTCATCACTGATGACTTCTCTAGATACACTTGGGTATACTTCTTGGCTACTAAGGATGAGACAAGTCAGCTCCTAATCTCCTTCGTCACCAAAATAGAACATCAAATCAACTTAAAAGTCAAGAAAATTAGGTGTGACAATGGAACAGAATTCAAGAATCAGGTGATGAATGACTTTTGTGAGAAGAAAGGAATAGAGAGACAATTCAGTGCTGCTAGAACTCCTCAACAAAATGGAGTTGCTGAAAGAAGGAATAGGACATTGATTGAAGCAGCTAGAAGTATGTTAGCAGATTCAAACCTTCCCATCTTTTTCTAGGCAGAAGCAGTTAACACTGCCTGCTATGTTCAGAACAGGTTGCTTTTAGTCAAGTCTCAAAACAAGACTCCCTACGAATTACTCCACAAGAGACAACCTTTGGTCAGTTTCTTAAGAGCATTTGGATGTCCTTGTACAGTCTTAAACTCTAAGGACTATCTTGGTAAGTTTGAAAGCAAGGCAGATGAAGGAAATTTTGTTGGATACTCATCTCAAAGCAAGGCATATCGTGTTTACAATCACAAAACAAAAATCATAGAAGAAAGTTCTAATGTGTCCTTCAATGAACATACTCCCAACAAAAAGGGTCAAGGACCAAATTGGGTCTTTGATTTGGATGCCTTAACCAAATCCTTAGATTTTAATTATGACCTTCAACCTTCATTAGTTACTACGGATCCGGTTAATACTGCAAAATCTGTTCCTACGGATCCCATTACTACTGCCAATTCTGTTAATACGGAACAAGTTCCTACTGCTCCAATCCTTGGCACTGAAAGATCGGATGTAATGGAGTACATCAACCTACCTATTTCTACAGATGATCCTCTTCACATCTTTGACACAATCTCCAATGCTGTTGCAGAAGACTCTCTACAACAAGAAGCAAATATTGAAGATGAAGATGTTCCTATCTCTACAACTACTGCTAAGGATACTGACACAAGATCCAATGGAGTTCCTCACTTGGTGGAAGAAGATGAGAATGGAGTTGAACAAATTGTCACTGAATAATTTGAAGCATACACTACTGGCTTCCCTTCTTCATTTACTACTCCTCCTTCTACTTCTTACTTCCCAAGCAATGAAATGCCAGACTTGAATGATACCAATTTAGGAGTGGAATTAAGACTTGAGAAAATTCCATCTTTTCGTGTCTCAAAGAATCATCCACCTTCTCAAATCATTGGCAATCTTGACTTCTCTATGGAGACTAGAAGCCAAACCAAACCCAAAAGGGATCCAATGCAAGACATAAATACATGCCTTTTTGCTTGCTTCCTGTCTCAAATGGAACCAAAGATGATAAAAACTGAGATTCAGATAGTGAAAAGATGATATTTTTCTCTCTATCCACGTTCCTTTAAGCAGTCCTCATAAAAACTCTTTACTTTCCCACATGATTAGTAATAAAACGGCCAAGCTAAAGAATGCGCCGCAATAGGCTTGGAATGCGGCGCATTCCAAGCTCCGTGGCTTAATGCTTTTCCTCCTCCTTCCAATGCGGCTCATTCCAGCAGTTCTTCAATTTTGCTTTTGCTTTCTATTCTTCCTTGCACCTTTGAGTCCAAAAATCCGCCTCTTTTACTCCAATTACATCTAACAACCTAAAACACAACTTTACACAAACATAAGCATAAAAAGGGTCTTTCCATTACGTTTTGGACTCGAAACATAATAAATATCGCGATAAAATACTCGTATAAATGAGCGATATCAGTATCCAAGGTTCCTTCAACACATTTTTAACTGTGAACTCAAAAACTTAACAAGATCTCAAAATGTTTTCTCATCCCATGCTCATACAAAGAAAGTTTTTGTCAATATGAGGAGGGTAAACAAAGGTTTTTCAGCTAATGTGACACCATTGTTCTCAACAATGATGGTGGGCACAAGTTCACAAGATGAGAGACAAGTGACTTCACCTCTGTCTCAGCCACCATCTACTTTTGTTACAACCATAAGCACCACTGCGATTTCTGTTGCAAGTGCTGAGGTTCTTATCCCAGAGGATACAACTACAGTTTCTACTGCAAGTGTACCTCCAGTTAATACTGTGAGTTCAACTCCAGTTAATACTGCCACAGTCACCACTTTTGTGACTTCACCCACAGTTTCTACACCTCACTCACCACCACTAGTTGCTTTCACTAGAAAAGCCAAGAGGGTTCCTCAGCCTCTTGAGCTTCAAACTTCCCCACTCTTAATTTTCAAAAAGTCTTTATCTGGATCATCTTCAGGAAAGACACATTCAAGGGAAAACATTGAGCAATCCCCCATGCTCACTGAGGTGGTCCATAAGGAGGGAGTGACCATTTGGGGAGGGCTAATACTACTGAAGTCATCACTTCTCATAGTGATGCTCAGGACAGTATTAACATAACTAAGACCCAAACCAAGGCAACACTATCCTTGGATGATGATTTCTTCACATCTTGGGAAAGTGGTCCCTGGTGCCAAGAAACCACAAGGGAGATACATGTTTCTGCTAGGCAGAAAGGTATCTTTACATCCTATGATCCACCACCTGTTGGTACTCAACAGGAAATGAGTGAGGATAGAATGACTTTAAACTTGGATTTGATGGAAATGTACAAAGCTGTCATGGTTAAAGTGGATAAACAAGGGGAGGCCCTTGCCACTTTAACAAATTTGGTGCATCAGCTGCTGGCTAAACAAGCCCTACTATCAGCACAACTTTTGCCCAAAAGCACATCCAACAGGAGCATTGGAACCTCACCTAATTCCTCCAGCTCTTCTTCCTCTATTTATACTCCTCCAGCTGACAAAATGGGGGAGAAAGAAAAATATACAAATATTTTATCATCTGAAGAGAGTACTGAACTCAAAGGGGAGGACAGAAAGAGTGATGAAACAGTAATCACTGCAACATCATCACAGGAAGAAGAAGAAGAAGGTGAGAAAATGGTGATAGATGAAACAGTTGAGGGGGAGCAGAATATGGTTGAAACAGTTGAGGGGGAGCAGGAGATGGAGATAGTAAATGAGGAGCAAGAGATCATAACTACTTCTCAAATTGACGAAGTTCTCATTTCTGCGGCTGAATTTGTTACTACGGCCCCTCCTGTTAATACGGAAGAAGTACTTACTACGGCTCCTCAAACAGAAGTTGTTTCTACTTACAGTCCCATTAATGCGGAAGCACAAGCTACAACAGAAGGAGGTTTGGTTAAAGATCCAGTTTCTACTGACACACAAATTACTTTGGATCTACATGTTTCTACTGAAACACCTCCAATAGCACTTCCAACAGTATCACTTCCACAAGCATCTGAAACAATCTAAGGAAGTGATCCAATGAAAGCAGTTCTCTTTGAAGCTACAATAGTCACTACAACAACATCTATGGTTTCTACTCCTACTATTGATGAAGAAGTTGTTGCTGCTGAACTGTTGAAGCTTGAAATGGCAAGGATTATTGCAGAAAGAAGAATTGAAGCAGCTAATCTTCCAAAAGCAAAAGCTTTAACAATCCCTGCAGCTTCACAAAGCACAAGTGCAGTACCTGACTATGTTGCAGATCCTTCCGGACCTTCAGGTATAAGACCTATTAGTATTCCTCCTGCTAGATCTTAGATAAAGCCTGAAGAGAAGGCAAAAGGGAAGAAGATAGCAGAGGATCTAAAGGAAAAAGAAAAGCTGAAGAAAAAGAAAGAAAAGGAAGAAAAGCTTGCAGACTTTGTTGCTTTACAATTTGCAACTGAAGACTTAGATGTGGGAGATGACCCTGAAACAATTAGGGAAATTCACACCAAGCTGCAAATTGAACAAATGCAAAGAATCCAAAGGCTGAGAGAAGAAGAATTGGTTGTGAAGGCCATGGTAGAAAAGGAGTTGGCTGATCTAGCCAAAGCTGAGTCTGAGAAGAAGAAAGTGCTCAGAAAGAAACAATCCACCCAAGATAAACTTGCTGAAGATAGGAAGCAGTTCATCACCTATCTCAAATCTAAAAGCTACAGTGGCAGGTCTTTAGGACCAATGAAGATGGGAAGTTTACTTGAACTGGTGGAGAAGGAAAGGAAGAAGGATAATCAAAGGAAGATTGCTCTCTCCAAGCTGCAAAATAAAAAGCAATATGAGCTTGAGAGATCTTTGAAGAGAGCACATGAATTGGGGAGAAAAATGTTTGATGAACAAGGAAAAGAAATCTCAAATCCTTTTGTTAGTACTGCTCCAAGCAAGCCTAATCCTCCTGAGAAGCCAAAGAGAAAGAAGTCAGCATCCACAAGAATTCCTCAAAAGAGACAAAGAGTAGAAAATGTTGCTGCTTCAACTACTTCTCAAGGAAGTCCTACTATACCAATTGTGCAAGTCAAGAAAGAACCAGTTGTTGTGGAAGAAACAGATGATGAAATCGAAATAGCTGAAGATGACTGTTCTGCCTTGATCATACATGAAGAAGGACTGAGGATTACACCGTTAGCTGTTGAGCTTCCTCAAATCATTCACTGGGAATTTACTGGTGGACCAATGAAGACTGAGTATGTGATCACCAGGCAAGACAAGTCAAAAACCATTGTTCCAGCTTTTCATAGAATGGTTAGAGACTTCACAAGGTCAGATTTGGAGAGACTTCATGATATTGGAAGGATCAAGTACTCTAACTACAGAGGTCAAAGTGCTGGCATTGACTTAGCCATGGATTATTTAAATGGCATGTTTGATCCTGAACATGTGAAGACTAGTTCTGTGTTCAAGAAGGATGGTCCAGCAAATCCAGTTGTCAAATGGTTTGTATATGAAAGAAGTGGAGTCTATTCCATAGTTAGAACTCATGGAGCTATGGAGTTCTATTTGGTAGACAAAAGGTATCCACATGACTTGAGAACATTGAAAGAACTAATCAAAGTCATATTGTTTGGACTTTTGACTTCCAAGTTAGCACATAAACTAGTATGGGATATCATGATGCAGCTTACTAAAGAACAAGCAAAAG
This sequence comes from Senecio squalidus, assembly GCA_910822075.1. Classification (NCBI taxonomy): domain Eukaryota; kingdom Viridiplantae; phylum Streptophyta; class Magnoliopsida; order Asterales; family Asteraceae; genus Senecio; species Senecio squalidus. The sequence continues at coordinate 45,226,047 of CAJVGC010000591.1, read as the reverse complement.
GAGGTGAAGAGGAATGGCAAGACAAGAATGAGAGAAGAAAAGCGTAGATAAACTGTTATGTAATGAAGTAGTTAAAACGTTGATGTATGAAAACTTGTACTTTTGATAGTTTATAAAAGTTCAAGGTTAGGGGGAGATTGTTGGGTTATAACTTAGTCAAAATAGTTTTAACTCATTAATACTGATTCTAGTTACGAACAGTAACTTATGATATTAATACGGAAGTCAATTAATACTGAAGATAAAGAAGTTACTTCGGAAGACAAGTTAATACGGCTGTTCAACAAACTACTACGGAAGCTTTCATTACTGTGGATCATACAAGTTACTACGGATACATGAAGTTACTACGGATGACTTCTTGCCATGCACGTTTAATCTAATAAATAGAGTTGTAATTAGATTATGTTTCCTTTTTAGATAACGATGTAGTTTCCTAGTTTATCTAGGTTAGCCTCAAGGTCTATATATAGATCCTTGTATTGATAAAGAAACATGTGGTATTAATATCATTAATTAATGCAATTGAGGCTTATAATTCGACAATTATATTGTTCTTTATTGTTCTTACTTTTACAATATTCATTGTTCAATAACTTGTTAATATTAAAGTGTTCATCCGCTGCTGAACTTATTTAATAGATCAAGATATTAACGAAGGCAAACTATAAGTTATATTAGCTTATTTGATCCTGACAAATATCTAGACCCGAGCTTCACCACTTAGGAAAATTATAAATAGACCAACTTAAAAGTTATTTAGTCTAACCAAAACTATAAATGGATTAACATTTCATACATTTATCTTTTTTGGCTTAGTTAAAGAAAAAAAATAGCCTTCAGTATTTATTTTTCTTTCCTTTTTACCTTTTCAGTTAATTATACTAACTAAAACCTTGAGTTTTGGTTAGTTGAAAAAAATCGAATCTAATAAACTAGTAGGTTTTGAGTATATTTTTAAGAGTTAATTACATAAACGATCCTTATAATTTAATCTTAAATTACAAATTTCGTTTCTAAATTAAAAATTTATATAAATCGTCCATTTACAAAAACTAAAATCCTTTTTCTTATCGACTCTAAATTAATGTTCATTAAATATCTTTTTGCGTTAAAATTATTATTAATTAATTAATTTATTTTTAAATTAAATATTGGTTGAAAGCAAGTGAGTAAAAGAGTAATTTGGTAAGCTTATAAACAAAAAAAAATAGGCTTACGAGCTTATGAAAATTTATATAAGCTCGTAAGCCGAAACAAACACGCTAAAGTATGAAGTCTATTTTTAAAGAAGGAGTAGTGATTTGATTCGAGTTACCAAACAGGCGGAATAGGTCACTTTGGCTAAAAACACATCTCTCACTTCACACACACACACACACACACACACACACATTGAGTGAGGCGCCATTTCTAGGGTTTCATATTTTTCTTCTTTCATCTTATTGATAATTTGTTTAGATCTGATATTAAAATGGGACTCCAAACACAACCTTACGGTATTCAAGGAATGCTCAAAGAAGGTCACAAACATCTCTCTGGATTAGATGAAGCCGTTGTCAAGAATATCGACGCCTGTAAACAGCTTTCCACCATTACAAGAACATCACTTGGTCCCAATGGTATTTTTTTCACTTCCGATCTATCCATCATATTAACATTTTTTATTTTTTTATTTTTAATTACTGAAACCTTGATTTAGGTATGAATAAAATGGTTATCAATCATCTGGACAAACTATTTGTAACCAGCGATACCGCGACTATCGTAAATGAACTTGAGATTCAACATCCTGCTGCCAAAATATTGGTTTTGGCTGGAAAAGCACAACAGGAGGAAATTGGTGATGGTGCTAACTTAGTTGTTTCTTTTGCTGGGGAGCTTCTTCAAGGCGCCGAAGACCTTATTCGAATGGGACTTCATCCTAGTGAAATTATTATCGGATATACTAAATCAATTAACAAGGTTGTTTATTATTATTATTATTATTATTCATTATTTACATTTGGATACTAAACGGAATATCTTCTAGGTTGTTGAAATCTTACAAGGATTGGTTATTGAAGGTTCCGACACTATGGATGTCCGGAATAAAGATGAAGTTATTTTAAGGATGAAAGCTGCTGTTGCTAGCAAACAATATGGACAGGAGTCTATTCTGTGTCCTCTTATTGCAGATGTATATTTTTCTTTTTTTTGACAAATCTATCAATGTCGTCAAGAGTGAAACGTTTATGATTTTTGTTTTGTTCATTTTTTAATGGCAGGCATGCATTCAAGTTTGCCCAAAGAACCCGATCAACTTCAATGTTGATAATGTAAGAGTTGCAAAACTCTCAGGTGGAGGTCTGCATAATTGTACAACAGTTAGAGGCATGGTTCTAAAAGGTGATACTGTAGGGAGTATAAAGAGAATCGAAAAGGCGAAGGTGATTCTTTGTTTTTTTTCACCATCTCTCCTAGGCATTTGTTGTAACTCACTACTGGCTTTAGGAATGTCCTTCGTTGAGCAAGCTGATTGTAAAGTTGAAGGCCTTTAAATCCTATTTTATGGACATTGTGTTTATGTATACATGTCGTGCGCCTAAATGCATAGGATATGCAAGTGGCACAATGGGTGGGTTGGGTAAAGGATCAATATGTGTTCGGATACTGCTACTAGAAATTAGTTTTTTTTTAATGTTAAACCTGATTACAAAAACATATTTTTGTATTAATAATAATATATTAATGAAGCATTTAAAGAGGTTTTATGCATTCAAATAGCCTGTTGAACTTTTTAATTACTAATCATTTGGAGATAATATATAACCCATTTTGTTTCTATATGATAAATTTTCCACCTGTAATATGATATAATGAGATTTTGTGCTCCTGGCAAACGACAACATGCTAAAGATTTTAAACGAACATGTCATATTATGTAAGTTATGCTATTCTTTTAACTTAGACGTATAAATGGATTTGTAAGCTGCTTTTCTGACTTATCAGATTGATCAAGATAGCAGTATGTAGCAAAATTAGAGCCTTACTGCTATCAGATTGTTTACTTTTCGTATTGATATTTTGTTGAAGCTTGAAGTTTTTATTGGGTTTTGTAGGTGGTTGTGATAGCTGGTGGTGTTGATACAACTGCAACGGAGACCAAAGGAACTGTCCTGATTCACAGTGCTGAGCAGGTGCAGTCCACTCAGATCGATCATAATTTAATGTTGTTCGTCTTGCGTTACATATTGGATCGTTAGTGAGAAATGTCTCAAAGTTCAGCAACTTAGGGCTATTGGCTAGTTAGTGTCAATGTTGAGAAAACATGGGGTTTCAGTGGACCAATACCTCTATTTTTTATAAGTTGATCTATTTGCAAACATGCTTTGTTGCAACCATACACTTCTGAAAAAGATTATATGACATTGCTGAGGAATGTGGGCCATCACTTAGACATGCTTTATATGCCTTGGCCTGAGTTGTGTGGCACAACGAAGGAAAATTTTACTATTGTCAGACTGTTGATTTTACAAATAAGAAAGCCTAAAGCTTACTTATATATGTTGTTGAAATTTGTTGGTTGTTCGGTTTTATTGTTGTGAAGACTGAGGCCATAAATACTTTTCACTTGATTTTACTACAGCTTGAAAATTATGCAAAAACTGAAGAAGCTAAGGTTGAAGAGCTAATTAAAGCAGTGGCAGACTCGGGTGCAAAGGTCATAGTTAGTGGAGCGGCTGTCGGAGAGATGGCTCTGCATTTTTGTGAGCGTTACAAGTATGCCCGCTTAATCCTTGTTTCCAAATTGTATTTTATGTTTCAAATCACAGCCAGTGTTTGTATATTTGATTTAATTACTTGATTATGTTGAAAGGTTTGTATATTTCACAGGTTAGAAAGTTGCATATTTCATATGCTCTCTTCATGGCCTAATTACCATGATTAACATTTGCGATTCATTCATTTACAGGATCATGGTTTTAAAAATTGGCTCCAAGTTTGAACTTCGACGTTTTTGCCGAACAACTGGTGCTGTTGCTCTTGTAAGAAAATCATGATTAAGTACATCAATGTTGATTAGTTATTTCAACATTGGTAATAAATACTTATTTCAATTTTTTGTGATTGCAGTTGAAGCTTGGTAGCACTGTAAACCCTGATGATCTTGGATATGTTGACTCCATTTCCGTTGAGGAGATTGGTGGTGCAAGGGTATGGAACAACATTTTTTTTTCTTCATTTGTTGACTGTTTCTTTCAGTCCTACCTAACCAATGCGGTTTAAATTTTTATTTGTTTAGGTAACTGTTGTAAGAAATGAAGAAGGTGGAAACTCTGTAACCACTGTTTTGCTGCGAGCAAGTACTGATAGCATATTGGATGATCTGGAAAGGGCTGTTGATGATGGTGTCAATACTTACAAGGTAAGTATCGTTTTCTTTACTTGTCCCGCATTTCAAATTGAAATTCTGTTCTTTGAACTATTCTTAACGCTAACGATTATTCTCTATTCCTGTTTCAGGCATTATGCAAAGACAGTAGATATGTACCTGGAGCTGCGGCCACCGAAATTGAATTAGCCAGAAAACTGAAGGAGTTTTCCTTCACTGAGACGGGGTATTTCCCGTCGTACTTATTTTCATTTTCAGCTTCGTAATTGCTGTACATTAACCACTTTAAATTTGATTAACATGTAATTTATTTTGTTTTTATATTACAGATTAGATCAGTATGCTATTGCAAAGTTTGCAGAGAGCTTTGAAATGATACCTAAAACCTTGGCTGAAAATGCCGGGCTTAATGCCATGGAGATCATATCTACTTTGTATGCGGATCATGCATCAGGAAATGTTAAAGTTGGTATAGACCTCGAAGAAGGAGCATGCAAGGATGTCTCAACATTAAATATATGGGATCTTTACGTCACAAAGTAAGCAGCTTTCTAGACTTTACGTGTATTTACTCATATTTATATATATACTGACAAGGTTTTCGCTCTTTCGTACCAACATCTCTTACATGTTGTGGTGGACCTTGGCTCTTTTCTCAATTAAGTTACTAAATTATCTTCTAAGTAACAAGTTACAAACATGTCGTTAGTTACTTATATATACAAACCTGATTGCTGTAATAAGATGATCAGTTTTAAAACTAAATCCGAACACTCATAAAGATAACATTAATGATTAACAAAAGCCTTTATAAAATAATAGTTTTAACTTGTCATTTCCGTGTGGCTGCAAATTTATCTATAATGTTCTAGTTGTCTAACTTGTTTGTGTACTTGTTATATTTCTAGGTTTCACGCACTCAAGTATGCTGCTGATGCTGTCTGTACTGTCCTACGTGTTGATCAGGTATTTAACATAAACTTACTAGTTTTGTACCTTCTATAGTTATTCTTTTCAACTTTTTTTGGTGTCACTTGTGATGTGAACATGTTACCAAATTCTCTATTGCCATAAGGATTTACAACGAGCTCAAATCTAAGCTTTAAAATAAAGCTTACCCAAATCTACACTTTAAGAGTATGTTGTATATACAGATAAAAAAGGGTGAATTGCATAAAAGTCACCCTGAAAAACATGCGAGTTTCCATTTGAGATACTCTACTTTTTTTTTCAATTTGGTTACCCGAAGTTGAGTGGCTTAACATCCTATCTTTTTTCTAAATCACTTTTATTTCAAAGCACGGTGACTATTTCAAAACAGTGAGTACAGGTTTGAATTTTGCGAAATTCAGCGTGTAGTCTTTCTGGGACGGACAATGAGGTTATCGAACGTAATGTTGGTTACTTCGTGCTCTTACTCCTGTTGAAGTGTATTTGAAATGCCAGTCTGGTTTTAGAACCTACATTCTAAAATTCATTTTTGATATTTATATATGACCACTAATTAGTAATTTTATTTTGATTGATCTGTAGATAATAATGTCAAAACCAGCTGGTGGGCCAGGTAGGAGAGAACAACCTGCTGGGATGGATAACGAAGATTAAGATAGTGAGATTAATAGAGGGCTACCATGAAGATTTTGGATGTGTTTTTGATTTCTCTAAAACATGGGATTGATTTGGGTGGTGTTAGTTTCGAATGTTTTCGTATCAGAGACTAGTGACCGTTGTTTTCTTTTTATTATTTTTAGACGTTTGGTATTTTCGTGTGGATGTTACGAAATTAAGAAATTATGCATCAATAGATCCTTCATCTTTCGAAACTAAGAATTTTTTTTTGTGAAATGTTTTTGGTTTCCCATTCATCTGAAACTATCATTTGATCCTTCATCTTTCACCAAATAAATTAAAAAACTGATGATTAACAAAATAATTAATCCAACAGTAACCGGAAAATTCCAATCAAGTTCAGTGAATCTAATGAATTCCGATTCCTGATGTATAGATTTGGAACCAAATTACTTTAAAATTCCCAATTACCTTTGGTTCGTAATCAACTAGATTATTATCTCGCGATAACGCGAAAAAAAATAAAAGTTGAATCATAAATTTTATATTTATGTAGATTTTAATTTATTATGAAAAAATAATGTTATATGTATAATAATATATATAGTTTTACGTTTATACCCATGTTGTTTAGTTATAATAAGATATACAGAAAGAAAGAGAGAATATAATTATGTATTGTAAGAGGGTGTAAAATGAAAATAATTTTTGATGACATCATCAATCTGATCTAACGGCTGTCATGAAAGAAGTTAACTCATCCAAGGGACCTTAATTCGCCATGTGGCATTTAAGGCTCCTATTTTATTATATATTAAAGATCTGAACCAAATTCTATTTAGTTGGATCGGTTTTTAAATTTCGATTTTTCATTGTCATCTAATATATATGTCAATAATGACAATGAAAAATACATACAATTTTAAGAATTGAACTAGAAATGCTTTAATACTAAGATTGAGTTTCATTTGGTCCTTTGTTGAAAGGGAATGAAAATTTAAATTTATAATGAATGTGAAATATCGGGAAAAAAAAATGTAAAATTGAGATTATTAAGTGTATATTATAGGTGAATACACCTATAATAAGGATATGTTTGGTTTAGAGGTTTTTGTTTAAGGATATAGGTTTGATAGTGTTGGTATAGGGTGATAAACATACCTTCCGAAACTCGGCCGATGGTATACATCTAGGGACAGTTGACAAGACATCAATGCGCGTGGTCAACACCAACTATGTTAGAAGACAGAACACTGGGTCGCCAAAGTGGTGAGGCATTTAATGCGGTGATTGAACTCACCTTCAGAAGCATTTAATTAAGAAGCACGGGAGACAATAACATCATTCTTGGCAACAATAACATCATCCTTTTCCTGTTTTCTTAGTCTTTCTTGTTCTTGTGCCATTTTCTTGGCAGCAATAACATCATCCTTTTCCTGTTTTCTCAGTCTTTCTTGTTCTTCCCTTTCTGCATCCTATCTCCCTATGGTCTCATCCCTCTCTTCAGCCTTCTGTTTTCTTAGTTCAGTTTCCTCTTCCTCCAATTCCTTCTTACTATTAATTTTCCCTTTCCCCTTGCTGTTCCAATTGGGATCTTCTTCTTGATACACCTTTTGAATTCCCTTCTTTGTTTCATAAAACCCAATTGGTCTTCTTTCAACTCTGGGAGGAATGATAGGCTCTGTTGACTCAGTTATAGGACTAGAAGATCCACCAGTATTAAGTGTAACTGGCCTCTCCTTAGGTCTACTTGCAACAACCTTTCTTTTTCTTTCTACAACAACAACTATTTGTTCCTTCCTAATTGCTTCGTTCTTTTTTTCTTCTTCTTGTTTTAACCTCTCCAACTCAGTAGCTATAGTGATGTCTACTTCAGTTAAAGGAGCTACTGGTGGATCAGCAGTAGGAATTTCACTTTCTTTATCACCAGTAGAAACATTCTGTTCTGTTTATTTATCACCAGTAGAAACATTATGTTCTGTTTCTGTCTCCTTCTCCTTCTCTCCTTCTCCTTCATTCATGTTTATTGTTACAACCATGTTTTCTTTATCATCTCAGTCCATTCAGGGTATGGTTCTCCAAAATAATGTTCTTCATTGACAGGAGGATCAGTAGTAACATCTGCATCCTTCTGTTTATCTTTCAATGCTTCTTCACCAGTAGAAACCTTGAACTGCTTATCCTCATCCTTATCACCATCCTTCTCTTACTTCTGTTCAACATTATGTCCAATATTTTGTTCACCCTTCTGTCCTTCCTCCTGTTCAATATCCTGCTTAACCTCCTGCTCTACCCTTTCTCAGCATCCTGCTCCTCTTTCTCCCCCTTTTTGGTAGCATTCTGATCAGACATGCCGTAGGAACTAGAGCTTGAACTAGATGGAGTTGGTAACTTGTAAGTTTTAGACGTGGAACCTCCCCTCTTTTCCACTTTCACTGGTTTCTTCATTGAGAATCTGTAATGCTTCACTTCTTTCAACAGCTTAAATACCAGCTGCTTCAGTTGCTTGATCTCTGCTTCTTGTGTGAGCACTTTCTTAGTATATTTTAGGCACATTTTCTTCAGTTCAAGATTGGAGTAAGTAAAGCTATCCTCCCCACTTTTCCGTTGAGTACCAACAGTAGGCGGTTCCTTGGATGGTTTAGAAGGTGCCTCCTGCCTAGCAAAAGCATCACCCTCCCCCTTGGTTTCTTGGCACCTGGGTCCTCTTGACAATGATTCCAAAGAATCATCATCATTTAGGGTTGCCGTTGGTTGGTTCTTATTGCCAGTCACACTGTCCTATGCACCACTAGGTGGTACATCAGTAGTGTGAGCCAGTCCAACATGGTCTCCCCCCTCCTTATGGACCACCTTATTTTGGAGCTTGGGTGAGGGCTCAACTATACCCATTGGAATGGTATCAGTAGGAACTAATTTGACAGATTTAGGAGTAGGTTTTGGTTTTCTTGTTTTGGGTTGTTCTTTTGGTCCAAGAGGTGAAGGAACCCTCTTAGACTTTCTAGAATACTCCTTCAGTGGAGCATGTTTGGGTGAAGCTGAAGGTGCATCAGAAGCACTGGGTGGTTGTTCTGTAACTGGAATAGAAGATGAGACAGAAGGTGTGTGTTGGGACTCAAGTGGGTTACTTGATCCTTCACCTATAGGAACTGTGACACCCACCATTGTAGATAACAATGGAGTCACCTTGCTAGAAAATGTCTTTACTTGCCTCCTCATGTAAGAAAATGTTTTCTTTGAATGAGAATCCATGAAGAGGACTTTACCCTTAGTGGAGTATTCACAAAGCTCTTTATCCAGGATGATTTGTAAAAACCGTGGATACATTAAAAATTTATTTTTTGGATGAGCAAGGTTCCACTCCAGATCATTAAAAATCATGTTTGAAAAATTGAACACCCGCCCTGTAGCTAAACAAGCCATAGCAGTAGCTATAGTTGTATTAAACTCATTCCAGGTGTATTTCGTTTTTTGGATATACATTGTTTTAAAACATGAACAAAGTATCTCAATTGGGGAGAAATAAGTGCCTTTTGAAAAGTAAATTTTATTAAACTTCCTTCATACCCCATTTTTTCAAATATTTCAAACAGTTCGTTATTAGGGAGAGAGGTAATACCAGAGTCATCTTGAAGTTCAATATGAGAGCGAATAATTGACTCTGTAACAATAATCTCCCTCTTATCAGCCTGTGCCCTAATCCGTTGAACACCATCCACCTCCTCAAAAATAGGTTTATTCCAAAACGCCATTATGTGCTTTTCATAAACCTCAGGATTAACCGTTAAAGCACAACGTATGTGTGATTGGCGAAGGAATGTGATGATTGGATGAAAATCAATGGCTTCTTGATGAAGTTCTAAGTCGGCAACAATGTTGTGCGAAACACCAAAGGCTAATTGTTGATTCGCCATCGAAAGATTTGTGTTTTTAGGGTTGAAAAACTAGTCGACTGAAAATTAGGGTTTATGGAGAGCGAATAGGTTTCTTTTTAGAGAGAGATAAAAATTGATTTGAACAATATTTAATTATCCCGATGTACTTCGCTATTTATACCAATCAGTCCCTGCAGTAGAAACACCAAACATAACACATTCCCAAAGAAAGTTAGTTCTCCCATTGAGCTCATCTTAAATTTCTTATGCATCATTTGCTCAAATTCTCTACACAATTTGTCATTGGTAGATCCAAAAGTAATGTCATCCACATAAATATACACCAGCATAATGTCATTTCCAACTGTCTTGATGAACAAGGTTTTGTCAATTTCACATCTCTTGAATTGATAATTGAGAAGGTATACAACTATTGTATCATACCAAGCTCTGGGAGCTTGATGGAGACCATACAATGCTTTATCCAGTCTGTACACCATATCTGGATGTTCAGGATCTTCAAATCGTGGAGGTTGAAAAACATACACCTCCTCTTCAATTTTCCCATATAAGAAGGCACTTTTGACGTCCATTTGGTACATAGTAAATCCTTTAAATGAGGCAAATGCTAGAAAAATCCTTATGGCTTCAATTCTTGCTACTGGTGCAAAGACCTCATCATAATCAACTCCATCTTCCCGCGTGTATCCTTGTGCTACCAATATTGCTTTGTTCTTGATGACAATTCCTCTTTCATCAGTTTTGTTCTTGAAAATCCATTTGGTACCAATTACTCTCTTGCCACTGGGAAGAACAACCAAAGTCCAAACTGCTTGAAGCTTGAACTGTAATAATTCTTCCTGTATTGCTTCAATCCAGCTTGGGTCTTTAATAGTTTGTTCTACTTTCTTTGGTGTTAATTGTGAGAGAAAACACACGAATAGACACTCATTGAAACTGTGGTATAATTTTCTCCTTGTTTGGACTGTAGAGTTTAGGTCACCAATAATTTGTTCCAATGGATGATTCTTATTGATCCATTGTATTCGCAACTGATCTTTAGTTATATCTTCAGTCAAATTGGTATCATTTTGCTCTGGAAATTCATCATTTTGGGATTGTGGAGAGTTTGTACTGTCTTCTGGAGTACTTTTGGCAATGATTTCCTCTTCATCGAAATTATGCACTTCCTCATCTTTATTACTGCTTGATTCACAAACATCAGCATCTTGATCCATGTCTTTGTCGCGATCATCAGCTGAGGATTTGTGCTGAAACACTCAAGGAGGATCAATAGTGATGTATGGAAAATATACAAATTTGGCATTCCGATCAGACGGAGCAGTAGTAACTGACTCACCAGTCTTAACAGTGTCACCTGTAGAAAATGAGCGAACATTATTAACTGAGTTACCAGTTTTAACCGAGTCACCAGTTTTAACTGAGTTACCAGTATTAACCGATTCACCAGGATTAACTGATGCACTAGTATAGTAACCGATTCACCAATATTAAGGGATTCATCAGTATTAACACCATTCCCAGTTTCTTTTTCACACTGACCTGTAAAGTAAGAATTCTAAAATTTGGTTAGTTCATCAATATTAAATAACCAATCTGGTCCTTCGCCAGTAGCATTCAGTGTCTTTTCATTGAAAGTCACATTCGTGCTTTCTTCCACAATCAAGTTCTTGATGTTATAAACTCTGAATGCTTTGATTTGAGTGGAGTATCCTACAAAGAAACCTTCATTGATCTTGCTATCAAACTTCCCCAAGTGTTCTTTGGTATTCAATATTGTACAAGGACACCCAAATGGTTTTAAAAATCTTATGAGTGGATTTCTCTTGTGAAAGAGCTCATAAAGGGTCTTTGTATGTGCTTTGACGATTAATACCCTGTTTTGAACATAACATGCAGTATTCACAGCTTCTGCCCAGAATGTGATGGGAAGTTTTGAATCTGCTAGCATTGATCTTGCTGCTTAAATGAGGGTTCTGTTTCTCCTTTCTGCTACTCTATTTTGCTCAGGAGTTCTAGGAGCACTGTACTGTCTTTCAATGCCCTTTTCAGTGCAGAATTCATCCATTTCCTGATTCTTGAACACAGTTCCATTGTCAAACCTAATGATCTTCTCCCTCTTCTCTGTCTTGTTTTCAATTCTTGTTATGAATGATCAGAGATTGTCACCTGTTTCATCTTTTGACCCAAGAAAAAAAACCCATGTATATCTTGTGAAATCATCAGTAATAACCAAATAATAAGACTTCTTTCCTAGAATCGTAACATGTGTTGGACCAAAGAGGTCCATGTGCAATAAGTGCAGACTTGACATATTTGAATTTGTATCTTTGATTTTATGAGAAGACTTATGTTGTTTACCCTTCAGACATACAACACAATTATCATTGCATGTCAATTCCTTTTGGGGTAAACCTCTGACCAGACCATTTTTCACCAAGATGTTCATGTTTTTAAAATTCATATGACACATTCTTCAGTGCCATAGTGATGATTCATCAATTGATGCTTTTGAAATAACACAGTTTTCTTTAGTTTTCGAATCATTATTTCCTATGTCTAAAAAATATACATTCTCTTTCCTAGGTGTTCTTAGTAGAATCATGCTTTCATCAACTACCTCAAAATTAGGATCAAGAATGATAGATTCAGTATTTGTAAAAAGCACTTTGTTCTTTTTATCACACATTTGAGAGACACTTACTAGGTTATAATTTAATTCTTTGACAAAGAATACATTTTTAAAAGTAACTTTACCATTGCTGATTGTTCCTCTACCTATAATCCTACCACCTCTTGAATTTCCTCCAAATGCAACATAGCCTCCATCATATTCAACAAAATTTTGAAGCTTCAGCTTGTTGCTTGTATCTCCCATAGTTTCTACTGGCAGTAGTATTTTCTTTGAAGTTTGGTTTTTGATATTTTCTGTTAAAATTCCTTTTGCTCACAAAATTTGAGCAGTCCTACCAAACCTAGGTGGTGAGTGTGAGGCATTCCTATTAAATCCAATTCCATTTCGGTTATTTCTTATGTTATAGAAACAGTCTTCAGTTAAGTGATTTGTTTTTCCACACACAAGACATCCTTTAAAGAAATTTTGACCCTTTTGGTGAATGACACGTTGAATCCAGCTCCTTACATTACCTCTTACAGGTAATGCATGTCCATGTTTACTCATGCAATTGAATGTCTTGACAATTGAATGTCTTGACGTGTTGCTTTTGTCCAATGTAGTGCCAGTTTCTATCTTTATAAACATGTGGTCTGTTTTTAAGATTTTGGTGAAAAGTGTGACCTTGGCTAGAGTGAGAATCACTATTTTTGTCCCGTGGGACAGTTTGTTCTTTACTTTTCTCATTGACTCTAGTATTTGTTAGAGGAATCTTACTTTTCATTGGGTCTGCATTAGCATATGTATTAACTTCAATTTCTTCCTCACTAAATTCTTCACTAGAATCTAGATTGGGAGGAATATAATTGTTGTTATACGGTGGTGTCACATTATCGTACCCAATCCCATTATTGCTATTGCCATGCACTTGTGATTTAAGAATTTGATCTACAGTTTTTGAAGCATTCTCATACTTTTTAATGGTTAGCTTAATTTGATCATATTCAATTCTTATTTCCTGAAATTGTTCTTCTGCGTTAATCACCTTAGCTAATGCATTATCCCTCTCCCATTTCACAATTGCTAGTTCCTCTTGATATTTAGTTTCATTCTTAACATAAGCTTTAACTTGTTCAAAATTAGCAATTATTTAAGACAACTCCTTTCTTCTTTCCTCAAACCTATGTAAAGATTCACATACAAGTTTATTATGTTCTCTATAATCCCTAACTTGTTTAATGCATGCAGGATAGCAAAGAGCAGATAATACCTCAGTTGGAATGTCATCTTCTAGAACATCGCCATTAGATCTTGATTGGTTATTTATTCATTAGCTTAAAAGCTCGAGTCAAACCCTATTCCATCCTGAGTAACCAAAGCAGTAGAGTTGGATGACCTTCCTTGATAGTTTTTGTTTGAAAATTTTTTTTTTTATGAGTTGATTGTTTTTGATTGTCATCTTTGTTACTGTTTGGACATTCCCTAGCAAAGTGTCAAAGTTTCTTGCAATCAAAGCACCTCACTTTGCTTTTATCAAACCCAATATTATCACTTCTGCAAACTACAAAGTTGTTTCTACCAGTCCTTTGAATATATCTTCTGGTTCTCACACTTAGCATAGAAAATTGTGACAGGTCCTCGAATTCCTCTAAAGCGAATCGAATTGAAAACAGGTCATGATGCGGAATCTCATGACCTGAGTTTGGAATCAAAATTAAAGGAAATATGAAGTCGAATTTGTGATTGATAAATTGAAAGAACTGATTGAACAACAATGTGTGTAACTGTTATGATAGATTTCATTTGATAGTGGTGTCAGGTTTTGGAACTGAGCTTGTTACAACGACATTCAAGCTCACGGAACCTCTTTGAGAGTGTTCCGGGTTCAAAGACAACAAACTCAAACTACCTATCATACTATTTATAGACAAAATATAAGAACAGACACTCTACGAACTAAATTATTACAACATTATCAACATCTTAATTTCACTTCGGGGAGTTCACTTCAGTTCTAAACTAAAGTCTTCATCTTCCGAATTGTTATCTTCAATGTTGACTTCTGTTGACTTAACTTAAACTTCAGCTTATTTTCAGTTCGGAGGAACTTCATTTAGTTCAGAGTATCTGAACTAACTTGTTCCCCGAACTGAAAATTTCACCTCAAATTATTCTTGATGATTTCAGTTCGGATCCTCCACGAACTAAAATCATCTTTATTCAAACACACTGAAGACTGCATAGCTTCATCCACTCCATTTCTTGGCCTAACAATCGCCCCCTGGGATGATGCTATGAGTCTTCCTATCTTCATAACTTAACTTCTCCATGGTCAACGTCCTCCGATTAAACCTTTTCTGAATCTTTCACAAATTCAGGAGGAATAGCTGCAGAATCACCAGAAGATTTTCTTGATTCATGACCAGATTCCCCATGGAGAACCAGTAGGTTATATCAACTTGCTTCCCATCTTAGGTCAACTTCAAATCTTCAATCACACTTGAAATTTGATCCTTGTTGACCATCTCCTGGCATGAAAGTTGAACAGCCACTGTAATTTACCTACCAAACACACCCCTCTCTCAAATCGATAACTCGTGTTTTCGCTCCTTATACACCAACCGTCTTTGAATAGATAATGTGTAACACCATCTCCACCATGAACACCTTGAAATCTAAACAGATTCTTAAATACATCTCTTCAATTTCACTTCGGACTTCTTCTATTTCACTTCGGACTCCTTCAATTCACTAATAGTTTGACCTAATCTTCGAATAGAGTCAAATTGATGAACCAGACTCACTTGAATTTTGTCAATTGATTTGTCTGGCTCTGATACCAATTGACAGGTCCTCGAATTCCTCTAAAGAGAATTGAATTGAAAACAGGTCATGATGCGGAATCTCATGACCTGAGTTTGGAATCAAAATTAAAGGAAATATGAAATCGAATTTGTGATTGATAAATTGAAAGAACTGATTGAACAACAATGTGTGTAACTGTTTTGATAGATTTGATTTGATAGTGGTGACAAGTTTTGGAACTGAGCTTGTTACAACGACATTCAAGCTCACGGAACCTCTTTCAGAGTGTTCCGGGTTCAAAGACAACAAACTCAAACTACCTATCACACTATTTATAGACAAAATCTAAGAACAGACACTCTACGAACTAAATTATTATAACATTATCAACATCTTAATTTCACTTCGGGGAGTTCACTTCAGTTCTAAACTAAAGTCTTCATCTTCCGAATTGTTATCTTCAATGTTGACTTAACTTAAACTTCAACTTATTTTCAGTTCGGAGGAACTTCAGTCAGTTCGGAGTATCCTAACTGACATGTTCCCCGAACTGAAAATTTCACTTCGGATCATTCTTAATGATTTCAGTTCGGACCCTCCACGAACTGAAATCAACTTTATTCAAACACACAGAAGACTTCATAGCTTCATCCACTCCATTTCTTGGCCCAACAAACTGCCACTTCAAGTCCATCTCTTCCAGATCATAATCATTCACTTTCTCCAAATCTTCAATTACTACCCCATAATTTTCATGACTAGCAAAGAATGCTTCCCTTACACTTTCATCAGTCTGCTTTCTTTTTGTTTCTTTAGAGACAAAGCTAGTTTTTGATGATGATCCAACTCCCATAGTAGTAACAAAAGCAACATTCTGGGTTGATTAATATGATGGTCTTTTAGCGTTTACTTCAGGTTCAAAGACACGTAACTCATTGTAGAGTTCATCAATCTCCATGGTATCGAGTGTATTACCTTGTCTATAGCTGACATTATACATCGTCCATTCTTCTCCTATAGATCTGAGAAACTTCCTATTGATGTCATCTTGAGTAGTATTCACTCCCATGATTGATAGCTTTCGAATTAGCTTGTTTAATATGTCAAACGTGTGAGATATTGTATCTCCTTTTAAAGACATGAAGTTTTCAAACTGTTGCTTTAACAAGTCTTTCTAATTTCTCCTAGTGCTAGCTTTTCCCCAAAATCGTTTCTCCAAAGCTTCCCGTAGTAGCTTAGCATCAGTAAAGTTTCTAAACTAGTGTTGGTATTCATTAGGTATAGCTATAAGCAAGGTGCTTAAAGCTTGAGATTCATTATGAATATCCCTCCTTTCTTGCTCAGTGGATGGTGGTTGAGATGTCCATGCTGCTTTAGATTTGACGTCTGGTCCAGGAAGTGCAACAAATTTAGCACCATTCTTAACCACTTGCCACATCGAATAATTGCTTTGAAGCATGAATTGATACATACGACTTTTCCACATATCATAGTTTGATGATGTGAGCACTGAAACCCTATTAGCTTGAACGCCTTCATTGAGATCAGACATCTTGGATTTGTTTGTGAAAAAATTGTTAAACGCCTTGTAGATCTTAGATCTAGAGCAACCTTGTGCTCTGATACCACTTGTCAGGATCTGTCGAACTAGGTTTATATGAAACAAGCGTTTAGATCTAGATCTATCAAAGAAGTTGTAGCGGATCAACACTTTGATATTAACAAGGATTTGTGAATAACAGTTTATATGAATAAGACTGAATAAACAATTATGAACACATGATTTCCACCAACAACCTCAATCTATTGGAATTAGGGTTTCGTAATAGACATATATTTACAAGGATATAAGGATCTATATATATATAGACCTTGAGGCTAACTAACCCTAAACATAATCGGGTTATAATATCTAATCGAATCTACTTTGTAATTATCTAAATCAGTTACATAAATATCTGCTAACAAATCGTAAACATTATCAACTTAGCAGTAGTAACCTCCAGTAGAAACTCCCATGCACTCCATGCAGCAGCAGTAGAAAAAGTGTTGACCAGTAGTAGCATAAATAGTGACCAGTAGAAACCATCTTCACCAATAGTAATAGTTACCAGTAGTAACTGAACCAGTGACTAGTTGTAACCCTCTTCACCAGTAGTAATAAATATAACCCAACAGGAGCAATTTTTATATTTTGGAGAACACGAGGTAAAGAAAGGCGAGATAAATCTAGATCTTTACATAAATACATAAGTTGCATCATTTCGAGTCAAACTAACGTTTCGTTTGGAAAACAAGTGCTTCTCGGGAGGCATCCCAGGTTTGATTTTATATTTTCGTAGTTTTAAATTTTTACTTTTTGTTTATTTTTACTTATTTGTTTTATAGGTTAGATATTTTTGACGTTTCTTGTTTAGTTTTAGTTTATGAGGTACGGAGAAAACGAAAAAAAAACCAACAACATTTTAGAAAAACGAAAAAATTAAAAAAAGAAATAAGGGACTGCGCCGCATAGACTACTTGGTGAACTGTAGTGACTTGGGGGACTCCCGTTCCTTTTTGACCAAATTCTCAAAAGTTTCAACGTGAAAAACACCTTAGCTGGAATGGCCGTTACTAGGCCGTGGGACTCCCCGTTCAACATTTGGGACTCCCTTTACAAGGGTCATTGCGACGCAGTCATAAGGGACTGCGCCGCGGTTGCTGAGGGTGAAAAACAAAAGTGGTCACGGTTAAAAGTCAAATGTGATGTAGTTGGTTAGCACTGCGCCGCAATATTTGCAAGTTTAAGGTTATGTTGTTTCTTTTCTTATTCAATTAAAAGACAATTACACCCACACACAAATACACTGCCGACACACATATAAGAACACACTCCTTAAAATTCGATTTTCTTGTGCAATTCGTTTGTGTAATCACTCAATCATCATGCCCAGGGTATGTTTTCTACTTCTTATACTTTAAATTCTTTCAATTTTTGTGATTTATGTTCTTAAATTGAAATGGGCGTATATTTAGGGTTTGTTAAATTAACCTTATAAATATCAAATTAACTGTTTATAATGCTTATTCCCATTGTTTAGAACTGGTTTGCGTAATTGATTGCGAGATTTATTATAGAAATCGTTGGTTACAAGTTTTGGCAGTTTGAGGTACTCACTGCGACGTAGTGGAGGGACATACAACACCTTTTTCGTGGTTTTTCCTATTTAACTTGTCGTTTTGTGTTGTGTTGTTGAATTTAGGGAAAGCGAGTAGCAGTCGAAGCAGCTAGTGGTGATGAGGGAAATTCATCGAGGTCAACTAGAAGACAACTGGTGCAAAGTATTAGCACGTCCGCCACGATAATGACACCGGCATCACATCCTTGGTTGAAAATGGCCGGGGACAGACCAAACTAGGAAAATCGAGCTTAACAACGCACTTTCACTTTTACAACATCATAGTTTTTGTCACACCCCGTTTAAAAGCGGAAACACGAGGCATTCCAGTTATAATATCAAGAGTCAAGATTACAACAATATAACCGATAAACAAAACATCAAATTAAATAGATCATGCCAAATGTTACAAAATACATCATAAAGTCAAAGGCGATAAGGCGCCAAGTACAAATACAATTCCAAAAGAAATAAACAAACGGATCGTCATGGAAATTACAATAAACAATTCAAATTCAAATTTCCCAAAAGCAAGCGATCCGAAAATAAACTATGGCATGATCAACGGAAATCCTCAATTTCCTGCAAAGCGTTATAACGACATCAACAACATGTTGGTGAATTATTCGCAATTTTAAGTAAAAAGTGACCCATCGACAAGTTTTCAATAAACATCATAATTTCAAAAATTATATCTTGTTTCTCAACCCTAGCGAGGATACCATGCCTAGATTAGTCATACACCGAACCTGACCACAATTTTATCTTCCACTCATAGGAGCATCCTACCAAGAATTTCCTAACATCCGCTCATAGGAGCATCCTACCGAGAATTTCCTAACATCCGCTCATAGGAGCATCCTACCGAGAATTTCCTAACATCCGCTCATAGGAGCATCCTACCGAGAATTTCCTAACATTCCCTCATAGGACCATCCTACCGAGAAATTTAGCTTAACAAGAGTATAAGACACCTAATCTAAGGCAGGCCTATTCTACTAGGTAAACAAGATAATCAATAACATTCCGCATACATGCAGACAATTTAACATACGCTTTACAGCCCAAAAAGTATTTAAGACAAGGGCTACGAATAACTCACTGTACAACTCCAGTAAATCTCGGGTAATAAATCACAGGATCACAATTCCACCGTCTAAGTGCCTTAAACAATAAACAACATAGTCTCAGTAACTCTATAAGTCTAGTCCCGTTTAGCCTTGTCGGTTAAGATTAAATTTAATAATAACATTCCAACGATTTATAAGTCGAATAAGGATGACGGATTAAGAAGACGATGTTCCGCGCCAGAAAAGGGCCGATCGGCAAGATATCGATCTTTCACGTCAACAGCGACCGTTGGAAACAAATGATAACTCCAAGTCGAAAAGAATATTAATACCAATGTTCATTATGTTGACCAAGATCAAAGATGTTGACTTTATAAAAGTCAAATGTCAATTATGTTGACTTATTAAAAGTCAAAGTCAGTTTAAAAGTCCAATTTGACACTTTGAGTAATTTTGAAGTCTTTTCTTACCAAAATATTTAGAGTAAACTGCCTTTCAAAACCATTTATAAAGTTTGTCATAAAAACATGTTCCGATGAATTTAAAACGACGATCAAAATTCGTGGCGAGGTTTAATATATCGCAAAGAGGTTTAAAAATGTCCGTTTTAAGTAATATTAGACATTTTTGATTGCGTTGGCGTCTTTGAGTCCAAAGACAATGTTATTGTATAATATGTTACTTTTGTATACAATTTATTTATATAAGTGTTTTAATGCCATAAAAAGTCGTGAGATGAAATTTCGGCAGCGCTTCCGCGTCATAAAATACTCGTCCAAATTTCATACACTTTCTCGCTTAACAACAATTTACATTTTAAACTTCACTCATAATACATAATACGTTAATAAGTTAAATATGATACTTTGATTAGATTGCACTTTTAACTTTATTTGTCCAATCTCAGTCCAATCCGATAAAATACATCAAGTGTTGGTCTAATAGTTAACCCTAACCGTTTTCAAGGCTAAAACCGAATATCGAATGTAATGAAATCAAAAGATTCACAAGGATAATAATTTATACCGCTAACACCCGCTTGATTTGACAAGGATCTGGAATCAACAACTTCAGTGGTGTAGTGATGAGAATATCCGCCTCCAAAACACAAGACAACCACCGATAGTTAGCAAAAACGAAAATTTGTGACATCAGACTGATCCAGCCGCCGGCTGGAGCTCCTTAGTCAGCTCCGGATTTTCGTAAATTTTGCGTTTTTAAGCGTTTTCAAGAGTATATTCGGTAGATTTCGACATGCAACTTAAAAACCATTAATAACATCCATAGATTTCTTCAAATAACATCTTTTTATATCAAGATCTAATGTAAAAGTTTATAAAACTTATGTTTTTAGATAAATCACCATAAAACTTTTATAAAAACCTTTATTTGATCCTTGATGAAACATGCATTTATAAAAATGATAAAATGCAAATAAAAACAGTGGATAAAAGTTATTATACCGCAAGAAAAGTGTGTGTGATGATCTAGCTTGATCTTGATGGAGGTTTTGATGGAGATTAAACCCGAAAATGATGAAGAACTCAAGAAACAACCCGGAAGAATCACCACCTCTTGCTCCCTTTGATGAACATACTTGATTATTGTGATTTTATGGTGTTTTTATGGTGAAATATGGCTGGAAACCACAACAACAAATGGAGGAGAGTGAAGGAATGGAGAGAGTTTTGAGAGAAACACACTTTGTGTGTGTGTTTTTGTTTGAAGGAAAATGAAAGAAAATGGAAAAGAAAGAGGTATTATTACCTAGAAACTGCAACTTCTGGCATTTGGGGAGGTCAAATCGGGTTTAAACACTTGTCCCAATCGATTTTCATGCAAAAGTGAGTCACCAAAACCTGACCAGACAGATCCAGCCGCCGGCTGGAGGGGCTCAGCCGCCGGCTGAAGCCCTGCCAGCTGCTGGCTGGTCGGCTGGTTCGGCAGACTTCCCGTTTGGCGTTTTCGATCGTTAGGAGTTCCCGTTTGATTCCAAATGAACTTAGGCAAGTCCATTATAAGTATTATTGGTATTTTGATTCATTAAATGATAACTTTTAAGTTTTGGATTCGAGAAACGCACGATTTCGGTAAAAGATAAACAAGAGCAAAAGTGCGATATCTCGAGTATAAAGAATGCGTTAACCGACAAATTTGGCATAAACCTTCTAACTTATAATTATGAGGATACTAACTAATTGGCACTTAGATCAATTAATATTATTACGTCTCAGGGGGACGAATCAGCAAATACAGAAAACCCGATACTCAATAACAGTAAATCGTGAGCAAAGCAAAGCGAAATACAAGGGTCGAAATCAATTGCGAATAAAATATAAATAATAACGGTAACATAAGTACTTCAAATTGACGGTACGTCACAGTTTTAGTCAACCACGGGTTATGGATTGGGACGGTTGCAACACGTTGGGGTTCGGTGCAGATTTGGAAGAATTGTTTGTTACGAGGATGGTACGGGAACGAGAGGGATTGGTGTTTGTTGGGTTATAGTGTATTACTACTGGTGAAGATCAACTGGTTACTTGTTAAGTTACTACTGGTAACTATTAATACTGGTGAAGATGGTTACTACTGGTCACTAGTCAAGTTACTACTGGTCATCACTATTACTACTGTTGCTGCATGGATTGCATGGGAGTTTCTACTGGAGGTTACAACTGCTGAGCTGATAATGTTTACGTTTCATTCGTAGATATATATGTAACAGATTTAGATAATTACAAAGTAGATTCGATTAGATATTATAACCTGATTATGTTTAGGGTTAGTTAGCCTCAAGCTCTGTAAATATAGATCCTTATATCGTTGTAAATGTACGTCTATTACGAAACCCTAATTCAAATAGATTGAGTCCGTTGGTGGAAATCTTGTGTTCATAATCGTTTATTCATTCTTATTCATATCCGCTGCAACTTCTTTGATAGATCTAGATCTACACGTTTGCTTTACACAAACCTAATCCGACAGATCCTAAAAGTGGTATCAGAGCACAAGGTTTATCTAGATCTAAGATCCACAAGGCGTTTAACAAGTTTTCACAAACAAATCTAAGATGTCTGATCTCAATGAAGGAGTTCAAGCAAATAATGTACGATTACTCACATCATCAAACTATGATATGTGGAAAAGTTGAATGTATCAATTCATGCTTCAAAGCAATTAATCTATGTGGTAAGTGGTTAAGAATGGTGCTAAATTCTGTGACACTTCATGGACCAGATGTAAAATCTAAAGTTGTAGGTTCATCTGAATCACCATCCACTGAGCAACAAAGAAGGGATATTCATAATGAATGTCAAGTTCTAAGCACCTTGCTTATAGCTATACCTAATGAATACCAACATCAGTTTAGAAATTTTACTGATGCTTAGCTGTTATAGGAAGCTTTGGAGTAACGATTTGGGGGAACTGATATCGCTCATTTATACGAGTATTTTATCGCGATATTTATTATGTTTCGAGTCCAAAACGTAATGGAAAGACCCTTTTTATGCTTATGTTTGTGTAAAGTTGTGTTTTAGGTTTTTAGACGTAACTGGAGTAAAAGAGGTGGATTTTTGGACTCAAAAGTGCAAAGGAAAATCAAAGTTGAAGAATTTAAGAAGAATGAGCCGCAATGCTATAGATGGGAAACGCATCAGACTACGGAAGTCGGAATGCGCCGCATTCCTACCTATTGCGGCGCATTCCGATGGCTGGCAGTTAGTTTTCAGTTTTTAATTACTATCAAGTGGAAAGTGAAGAGGTGAATGATTGTTGCTTAAGAGGGACGTTGGTACACACAAAAATATCATCTTTTACATCACCAATCTCAGTTTTATCATCTTTTTGCCAATCATTTGAAGAATCAAAGCAAGGCAAGATCATAATTTCGAGTTTTTGTTGAACAATCTTTATTTTTACTTATTACTTAGTTACTTGGAGTCTTTTGCCATTTGTTACTTCAGTTTGGTATTGAACATTTTCTCTATTTTTCATTACAATCAAAGTATGTCTTTCATTTATATGTTTTGTTTTGTTATCGTTATGAGTAGCTAAATTCCTTAAACGTTTGCTTGGATTTGTGATCGTTTGTGTGTTAGATTTTGGGTATGAAATTAGATTGATGTGTAGTGGTTAATCGGGGATCCGTTTGGGTTAAAACTCTAATTATTAGTTAGAATTGTTTATATTTTTATTTGGTAATCTAAAAACGGGTATTCGAAACGAATCCGTAGTTTTTACTAAAATAAGAACGAAATAATCGGTCGGTCTATAGTTGATTAAGAGTTAGCGGTATTCGAAAGGAATCGCTAGCAACAATTTAAACAAGTTAGTATTAACACAAACGCTAGTTAATAAATTAAGAGAAATCGGTTTATTAGTTGGTAAGCTATTCGAAAGGAAGCTTATAGATCAATTCTCACACATCGGCTTGAAACTTTATGCACAATTACTTGAGGTGTTAACTATATTCGAAAGGAATAGTTGCATGGTTAGGTAATTGGAGAAATCCGGTATTCGAAAGGAACTTAGGATTTTATATTAGAAGTTTATCGACATTTTCATACCTAGGAAATACCACACATTCGTAAACGGTCCAAGCAAGCGTCTTTTTATCCATATTTGAAATACAAAGCATTTTAGTAGTTATTATAATCAAGTCTTCTTAAGACCAAAACCCACATTGTTACTTGTTATTTTAAAACTAATATCTCGATTATAAATAGTCCCTGTGTTCGAACCAGATATTTACCTATACTATTTTACAACCGATAAGGGTACACTGCCCCGTGTAGTAATCTAGTAAAAGTAAATTTTCGGAAAACTAGAGTTTTCACATCAGGAACAGCAAGCACAAGGAAAAATCAGAAAGACTTGATAAAACAACAGTTTGAAAAATTCATGTCTGTAAAAGGAGACACACTGTCTCAAACGTTTGACAGATTCAACAAGCTGATTGGAGAGCTATCAAGTTGGGAGTTAATACTGCTCAAGATGACATCAATAGAAAATTTCTCAGATCTCTAGGAGAATAATGGACTATGTATACTGTCAGCTATAGACAAGGAAATACTCTTAATACCATGGAGATTGATGAACTCTACAATGAGTTACGTGTCTTTGAACTTGAAGTAAACGCTAAAAGACCATCAAACTACTCAACTCAGAATGCTTCTTTTGTTACTACTATGGGACCTAGATCATCATCAGAAACCGGGTTTGTGTCTAAAGAAACAAAAGGTAAGCAGACTGGAAACTCAGATGAAAGTGTGAGGGAAGCTTTCTTTGCTATTCATGAAAATTGTGGACTAGTAATTGAAGACTTGGAGCAAGTTAATGCAGATGATCTGGAGGAGATTGAGTTGAAGTGGTAGTTTGCTATGTTAAGTGTAAGAACCAGAAGGTTTATTCAAAGGACTGGCAGAAACAACTTTGCTGTTCGCAGAAGTGATAATATTGGTTTTGATAAAAGCAAAGTGAGGTGCTTTGAATGCAAGAAACTTGGACATTTTTCTAGGGAATGTCCAAATAGGAACAAGGATGACAATCAAAAGAAATCAAATCACCACAATCCAACAGGATCAAGCAACAACTATCAAGGAAAGTCATCCAACTCTACTGCTTTGGTTACTCAGGATGGACTAAGGTTTGACTGGAGCTTTCAAGCTAATGAAGAAATAACCAATCAAGATCTAATGGCGATGTTCTAGAAGATGACATTCCAATCGAGGTATTATCTGATATTTGCTATCCTGCATGCATTAAACAAGTTAGGATTATAGAGAACATAATAAACTTGTATGTGAATCTTTACATAAGTTTGAGGAAAGAAGAAAGGAGTTGTCAAAAATAATTGCTAATTTTGAACAACAAGTTAAAGCTTATGTTAAGAATGAAACTAAATATCAAGAGGAACTAGCAATTGTGAAATGGGAGAGGGATAATGCATTAGCTAAGGTGATTAAAGCAGAAGAAAATTTTTAGGAAATAAAAATTGAAAATGATCAAATTAAGCTAACCATCACAAAGTATGATAATTCTTTAAAAACTGTTGATCAAATTCTAAAATCACAAGTGCATGGTAATAGCAAGAATGGGATTGAGTACAATAATGTGGCACCACCTTTTAACAACAATTACATTCCTCCCAATCTAGATTTCAGTGAAGAATTAAGTGAGGAAGAAATTGAAGTTAATACAAATGCTAATGTAGATCCCATGATAAGTAAGATGCCTCCAACAAAACCTAGAGTCACTGAGAAAGGTAAATAACCGACTTTCCCACAAGACAAAATTTTGATTTTAACTCTAATAAAGGTCATACTTTTCATCAAAATCTTAAAAACAGACCACACGTGTATAAAGAAAGAAAGTGGCACTATGTCGGACAAAAACAACAGGTCAAGACATGAAATTGCATGAGTAAACACGAACATGCATTACCAGTAAGAAGTAATCTAAGGAACTGGAGTCAACGTGTCATTCAATAAAAGGGTCAAAATTTCTTTAAAAGATGTCTTGTGTGTGCAAAAACAAACCATTTAACTGAAGACTGTTTCTATAACAAAATAAATAACCGAAATGGAATTGGATTTAATAGGAGTGGTTCAAACTCACCACCTAGGTTTGGTAGATTTGCTCAGAAGTTTGTGAGCAAAAGGAATTATAACAGAAAATATCAAAAACCAAACTTCAAAGAAAATAATACTGCCAGTAGAAACTATGGAAGCTACACCAGTAGTAACTCTGATAGTATTAATTTTCTATATGAAAAGACTAGGAAACCTGCATATCATTTTAAAAGATTTTATTACGTAAATGAAAAGGGTAAACCCAAGACTACTTTGGCTTGGGTTACTAAAAGAAACTAATGTATTTCTCATATGCAGAGCAAGCCAGATATGAAAAAAGAAGATACATGGCATGTAGATAGTGGCTGCTCTAGGCACATGACAGGCAACAAGCTAAAGCTTCAAAAGTTTGTTGAATATGACAGAGGCTATGTTGCATTTGGAGGAAATTCAAGAGGTGGTAAGATTACAGGTAGAGTGTGACAACCGTCTAATTTCAGGTGAAAACCGCATTCTCTATCTTGGAGTTAACTGTACATTGATCGTATCTTTACTTGTCTCGTAAACGGGCGTGAGTCGGAATCGGAATCGGAATCATAAAATGGATCCTAATACCAAGAAAAACACTTAGTGAACTTGTCTAAGTTCCTATCTAAAATAACCGGAAATTTTCAACTAACGAAACGCTTAACAATGGAACGAACGAAAAACGAAAAAGGCAGAAATCTGCCCTCCAGCCGCACGACGGTGAGGCCAGTGCGCCGCGGTGGAGGGTGCAGACCAGCCATTTTCGTTAACTTTGAAAACTTAACTAAACAAACCCAAACCCGAGCCCAACACTTTGGCTCCGGGTTGGACATGTTAGAAACCTTTTAGAGGTCCAGTAAATCTTTTTTTTTTAACACCTCTCAAGCTTCATTTTTCAAACACCAAACACATTTACACACACATTTGTTATTCACTCTCTCTCACTCTCAACTACACTCTCTCCAACTTCAATTAATCACAACCATATTTACAGAAATAATTCATCAAAAACATCACACAAAATGGTTTTAATAATCGGAGAAAGAAAGGAGCTTCATCTATTTGGGTTAAAAATCAATTTCTAAGCATTTTGGGTCAAAAATCACCAAGAGACTACTTCAATCTCCTTCAAAACATCATCCATCAGGTAAAAACACTTCCTATCATTTTTACTCACTGTTATAACTCATTGCATGCATCATCTAATAACTAAAAATGAGTTTTTATCAAGATTTGTGACCATTTATGAACAAAAACGGGTTTGGATAAAAGCTACGTTAAATCCTTGTTATTATGGATGAAAATCCAAACTAAACTGATATTATAAAAGTTTTTACTATTTTTAGCCATTGCATGTCGAAATCTAACTAAAAAATAACGAATTTCATCAAAAACGATTTTTGGTAAAAAAAATCTGTCTTGCGACCGCGCTTCGGTGCCTCCACCGCGAGGCAGTCGTGGTGAACCCATGACCGCGACGCAGTCCTGCCACCGCGAGGCGGTCGTAGTGACCCCCTGACCGCGGCGCAGTCCCTCCACCGCGAGGCGGTCGTGGTGCAGACTCGTTACAAAACCTTATTTAAGCCCTTATTAAGCGTAACTCTAAACTTGTTACTTTAAACTTATGTTCGAAACTGAATTTACGAACTATAACCTGTAATGAGTGTAACTTATATATAAAGGGACTAAATGAATAAGTTTTATATGACATTGTATTGGTAAATATATGTAATATGTTTATGGAAATTGTTAAGCGGGAAAGTGTTTTAAAATTTGGACTTAATGATTTTGGCGCGGAAGCGCTGCCCGTTTTTCGGTAGACCTAAAACCAACAATTATAATAAAAGCATTTCGTTAACTAACAACGTTATAAACGTATAAACATGGGTACTCATTAAAATCTTGGTATTACTATAGGATTCCCGTGATTCCGACCCGTTTCGATCACTCTTCGCGCTCGTAGCTTATCTTTGCAACCCGTGAGTTACATCCCCTTTACTTGTTGTATTTTTACATAACTTTTTGGGGGAAACATAAGATCTAATTGTCTTTGGAAACTTTTATAAACTTGTTCAACTGTTATGAATTCTTGGAACTTTTATGAACTATTGGTCTATTTTGGAACATTTTGTGAAACTTATATGCGTAAACAGTTTTATTTGCCCCGATTGGCATACATTAAACTTACTGGCTTGCCCTCTTTAATTGGCTTACTGGCTTTCCCCCGTTAATTGGCTATACTAAATTAAGATTACTTGTATGCGAAACCAACCCTTGATGAGAATATAACGCTATTCGTAAGTGCCTACGATCAGTTTTGAAACAAATTTACTTTAGTGCCCGGTTTTAGTTCATCACACACTATTAGCTTTGTTTAGCCGTTTAGTAATTATGAGTATCGATACTTAGGAAATAACCGTTCCTTACTTAGATGGCAGTCTAAGTACATATTACTATGATTAGAATACTCCTCGTAGATAGTGCGGGGTAAGGGGCCTCACGGTTGGATAATCGGTTTAGTGTGTACACTTATGTTATATTATGCCAAGAGGTTGATACAAGGTTTTAATCATTAGGTACTTATTTACGCATATACAATCTTTTAGCGATTGACTCCGCAACTATTATTTTACAAGTATTGTTCTACTTGTTTTGTACAAATTTTTAAGGTATTGTTATGCCTCGTTGCCTCGGAAACTTATAAAGTATGTATATTTAAGCGCCGTTCCGCTTCTTTTTCATTTATGAAACTCTTATACTTATATATATACTTTACGGAAACTTTTGTCGAGAAACCTAAAACTGTAACTCACTCACTACTTTATTGTAGTTGACACTTTATCTTATGTTTCAGGAAACCAGGTGTAAGAATGAAGTGCATGGCATGGACGGGTCAGGATGGTTACGTGAGACTCGTATTGGGAAAAAGACCTGTTTCATTTATTTTGGGAATTTTGAAACTTTAATTATGTATTTGTATTGAACGTTAAACGACTTGGTTATCTTTGACACTTGTGAACTCTTTTATTTTTAATCAATGACTTGAAACCGTTATATTTTGTTATAACCCGTGTAATGGTATTCCAACTTTTCGCACCTCGTGTTTCCGCTATAGCGGGGTGTGACAGACTTGGTATCAGAGCACAGGTTATAGTGAAAACGGTTTTAAAATTTTTCAAAAATTTTCGAAACCAAACCAAGGCTTTTTCGGAAAATCATTTATGGGTTCAAACTTTAGTTTATCAATTTCGCGATTGCATGGTTATTTTTAACTATGCATGACCTGATCACTCATGCCTAGTTCAAAATGAATTATGCAAGGACGGAACGTAATTAGTATCGTTAACGGTTTTTGAGTCAAAAATTCTCGGTCTCATCATTTCCCGATTCTCACGTGACTGACCGGTGCATGCATTTCATTACACATTTTCTTTACTATTTTTGTTTCCCAGTACTTACGAAACTCCTTGTTCGCAAATCCGTCATGTCTCACTCTTCAAGTTCGCGATCACCGTCACGATCCCAGTCCCGCTCACTACCACGAGCCGCTTCGTCTCGCGAGGCTTCTAAGGGCCACACCGCCTCTGAAATCCAAACCCCACCAGACTACCAGTCCCACGGAGGATACCGCCATGGCGATCTCTAGCAGTATCGGGTCCAACCCGAGGACTGTACTACCACCCCCTCCACCGGTACCCGTTGCCGCACCACCCCAGTAGCAGGGGCCCCGTACCAGGTTGACCGCGCGAAAGCAGGTCATTCTCCCGGGCCGCTTACCTGATCGGATGGCTGGACACCAGGCCGGTCCATCCGGACCCGCACCTCCTCAGTCCTTCGTGGACCCTTACGATCCCGCCTTGCGCACTCCAGTCATGGAACGCTATGCGTGGGAGCGCCAGTTCCTTGAGGAGAGGCGACGTGCTTAGGAGGCCGGACCCTCCCGACCTATGATGTCACCTACCCTTCAGCCTCCCCCACCAGCCACATTCTTGCACCTCTACCGAGAGGTTCGGAGACTTGCGGAGGAGACCCAGCAGCAGGGGCTTCTCATCATCGAAGTCACCGATGTTGCGCATCAGTTGACCGAGCAGTCGTTGCGAGTCATCGCATTGACTCAATCCACGGAACGAACTGTGCAGTGTCTCGTAGGGGCGTGTCTAGTTATGGGAACTTTGATCGCGGTCATGGTGGCTAAGATGTTTTTGGAGAGGCGTCATTAGTCATATTTCCTTTGTATTTGTACTGTACTAGGCTCAGTCGTAATTTTCCATTGTACATGACTTAAGCCATATCTATTTTATTTCCATTTGTATTGTACTTGTACTTCATTTTCTCATTTTGAACTATGTATCCAACGCTATTATTAATTTATGGAATTTCTATCTTTATTATCTATACTTGTCATTGTCGTGTGAATCTTTGAATTATGGTTGAATTATTACTCTTGCGTGTGAATCATTGTCGTGTGAATCTTGTCGTGCTTGAATCTCTTGAATCATTGTCGTGCGTGTACTATTTGTTCTTTCATATTACTCTTGCGTTGTCATTATCATTGTTCATTGAATTACATTCTTATCGTATTCCATTCGTGCATTCTAAGCTGAATCTATTTTTCTGTTGTAGAATCATGGCACCTAAGCGCTCAAATGATAGCCTCATAGCCGAGCAGGTCGCTGCTCAGCTAAATGCTGCCATGCCCAACATGATCGCCCAGATCACTGCTGGGATAATCAACAATGTCAACTACAATCAACAGCAACAGCAACAACAACAACAGCAGCAACAGCAACAACATTAGGGAGGCCACCAAAACCCTCCCATCTGTACCTACAAGAGTTTCATGGCCTGCAAGCCTAAGGAATTCCACGGCACAACAGGTGCTGTAGGACTCGTGTCCTGGTTTGAGAGTATTGAGTCAGTTCTACACATCAGCAGGTGTGCTGAGGCTGACAAGGTGGAGTACGCCTCCTGCGTACTACACGGAAAGGCTCTGACTTGGTGGAACAGCGTAGTCCGAACCAGAGGACGCGAAACCGCCTATGCTCTCACGTGGGACCAGTTCAAGAACCTTCTGATAGAGGAGTAATGCCCCAAAGGGGAAATTAAGAAGCTCGAGGCGGAGCTCTGGGATCACACGATGATCGAAAACGACATCGAAGGGTACACTACCCGCTTCCATGAGCTGGCCCGACTGGTCCCGAGGCTAGTAACTCCTGAGGAAAACCGTATTGACCGCTATGTCTCCGGTCTCGTTCCTGAGATCCGGGGAATGATCATCTCAACTGAACCTCAAACTCTCCAGAACGCCATCATATTAGCTCACAGACTCACCAACAACCTCCTCACCGCTCCTGCATCTTCCCAGAAGGAGTCGGGCGAGAAAAGGAAATCCGAGAGAACCCCCAGGAGAAGCGACAGAAATAAGAAAGCTAAAACTACCCGCAATTTCGCGGTAACTGCTGCAGTATCATTACCACCACCACCACCTGGACCCCGACCATACACTGGGACGAGTCCCAAGTGCAACAAGTGCAACTTCCACCACCACGGGAACTGCGCGGTGTGCTTAAAGTGCCAGAAGGTAGGGCACTTCGCTAGGTATTGCTCGGAAAAGATAATAGTCCCAGGCCAGAAGCCGGTATGCTTCGAGTGTGGGAGTGATCAGCACTTCCGGAACGCTTGTCCAAGACTCCAGAACGCCCAACCAAACCAAGGAGGGCAAGGTCGAGGACGTGCCTTCGCGCTCACAGCTGAAGAAGCCCGACAGGACCCAAACGCGGTGAACGGTACGTTTCCTATAAACAACCACTATGCATCAGTAGTTCGATTCAGGGGCTGAGAGAAGCTTCGTATCCTTAGAATTTAGACCCCTCATTAACTTAGGATCTAAAGTTCTTAAGGATAGCTTCACCATAGAGTACGCTAACGGTCAAGAATTCGAAGCTAAGGATATAATCTTAGGATGTTCCATATGCCTATCTGATAAAACCTTCCCCATTGACTTAATCCCGATCGAGCTGAAAAGCTTTGACGTAATCGTCGGAATGGACTGGCTATCTCGTTTCCGAGCCGAGATAGTCTGTTTCGACAAACTTATTCGTATCCCTCTCTCAAACAGTGACACTCTAGTTGTTCAAGGAGACAAACCTGGACGATAACTCTGTATCGTGTCCTCCATGAAAATGCGCAAGTACCTCGAGAAGGACTGCGACGCATTCCTCGCTCACGTTGTCGAACGTAAACCCAAAGAGAACCGAGTACAAGATATCCTAGTAGTCAAGGATCACCCTGAAGTCTTTCCCGAAGACTTACTCGGGCTACCGCCGCATCGACAAGTGGAATTCCGGATAGACCTAGTTCCTGGCGCAACACCGGTCACTAAGACACCGTATCGTCTAGCCCCACCGGAAATGCAAGAGCTATCGAAACAGCTACAGGAACTTTTGGATCACGGTCTTATTCGTCCAAGATTGTCCCCCTGGGGAGCCCCAATACTCTTCGTTAAAAAGAAAGACGGATCCTTTCGTATGTGCATCGACTACCGTGAACTGAACAAGCTGACCGTCAAGAACCGATACCCACTTCCGAGGATCGATGATCTGTTCGACCAGTTGCAGGGTGCAACTTATTTCTCGAAAATCGACCTCCGTTTGGGTTACCATCAGGTTCGAGTCATGGAGACCGACATCCCTAAAACCGCTTTTCGAACTCGATATGGGCACTACGAGTTACTTGTTATACCCTTCGGTCTAACCAACGCACCAGCCGTGTTCATGGATTTGATGAACAGGGTGTGTAGACCATATCTAGACAAATTTGTGATCGTATTCATTGACGACATCCTTATCTACTCGAGAAACAGAGAGGATCACGCGAAACACCTGAAACTTATCTTAAAACTCCTCAGAGATTAGAAACTGTACGTCAAATTCTCGAAGTGTGAATTGTGGATCCGGGAAGTACATTTCCTTGGTCATGTGCTCAACCAAGAAGGAATTCATGTAGAACCGGCTAAGATCGAAGCGATCGAGAAATGGCAAGCCCCAACGACTCCTACGGAGATTCAACAATTTCTAGGATTGGCCGGCTATTATCGAAGGTTCATCGAGAATTTCTCAAAGATCGCTAAGCCTCTCACCGAGCTCACTCAGAAAGACAAGGATTTTGTTTGGGGTACAAAACAAGAGGAATCCTTCCAGAAACTTAAACACCAGCTCTGCCACGCACCGATGTTGTCCCTACCGGAGGGTACGGATAACTTCGTGGTATTCTGCGATGCATCCCACATAGGACTTGGGTGTGTCCTCATGCAGAAGGATAAAGTCATCGCCTACGCTTCAAGGCATCTTAAAGTGCACGAACAGAACTACACCACACACGACCTAGAGCTGGGAGCCGTCGTATTCGCTTTAAAAATCTGGAGACATTACCTGTACGGTACTAAGTGCATGGTCTTCACGGATCATAAGAGCCTTCAACACATTCTAGATCAGAAGATGCTCAACATGAGACAACGGAGATGGATCGAACTGCTGAGCGACTACGATTGCGAGATCAAATACCACCCGGGTAAGGCAAACGTAGTAGCAGATGCCCTGAGTCGGAAGGAAAAGGTAAGACCATCTCGGGTTAGAGCATTAGGTATTCAGATTCAGACAAATCTTCAAACACAAATCGCCGAGGCTCAGCGAGAAGCGTTGAAACCCGAGAACTTGAAGGACGAGACGTTGCACAATCATGAGAAGGATTTTGTCACACCCTGCCATTGGCGGAACGCAGGGTGCAACATGATTGGCGATCGTCATAACACAACAGTAATATAAAGAATATAATCTATATGAAAAAGTAAATAAAAGTTGTTATGACGTCGCCGTACTTAAGGTATAAACCTTAGTACACGAAAATCGTCAAACACTACAAGAAGAATATTCAAATGCAAACATCGACGAATGAAAGAATACTTGGGCGTGCAAACCCGAAATGTAATTCAAATGTATAAATATAAAATGTCCACAATTCAAAGATATCCTGAAGTCAACTAAAGCCCGACTCCTAAATCCAAGTCCTATGTCTGCTCGTTACCTGAAAGTAAAGCTTAAAACGTCAACATAAAGTTGAGCGAGTACATCGAGTAAGTAGTAAAAAGGTTTAATCTCAATATCAATCAGTAAAAGCTATTGTGTAACTAATGCATTTTAGAATAGTAGGAAAACAATCATCTCAGCATATAGTATAAAAAGCACATCACAAACATCCAATATAATCAGAACATAGCAAGTGCACCTCATAGAGAGCGTGCGGTATCGGTATGAAACTCATACCGATAATCCATCGTAATAGTAAGTGCACCTCATAAGAGCGTGCGGTATCGGTATGCTAACGCATACCGATAATCCATCGTATAGTAAGTGTACCTCATAAGAGCGTACGGTATCGGTATGCTAACGCATACCGATAATCCATCGTATAGTAAGTGTACCTCATAAGAGCGTACGATATCGGTATGACAACGCATACCGATAATCCATCGTAATATATCGAAGCAAGTATTGAACAACCGTTTGTGATGTTTTTAGAAAATTGCATTAGCTTTTTATTACACAATTTAGAGTTTCGAAATATCGTAAGTTTCCATAAATAGAATAATCTATTTATGGTAAGTTTCTAAAAATAGAAATATTTCCGTAAATAGGAAGTAGATCGTCATTGTCGTAAATCATTTGTTTCAAATTATTTTGGTTGCTTTACTTTCCCCCGATTTAAAATATAAAAGCAGTAGTAAAATAGGGGCGATGACTCACCTTATCGAGTGAGCGTATGTAAGCGATACTGTGTGTATATGGTGTAGTAAGTTGGTCACAACTAGAGTCCTCACTAGTCCTAGAGCTCCCCTAGATAAAAGTATAAACGTATAAGAATAGGATTCGACGGTTAACTATTTTGGATTAAACGACAAACTTTTCAGCGAACACATAGGTTCACTCAAACTGAGATAACTGGAGTTCTAGAAGAAATTAGACGTTGACGGGAACATATTTGAAAACTAAACACCGAGAGCTACGTTTTAGACTAAGACATCGTTATAAAAGAGTTTAATATGAGTAAGATATGACAAAAGCAAAACCGGTTATCTAAGCTGTCCAAAAACGTTATATTTTTAAGATGTTGAGTTTATTACATTAAAGTGTCGTATAATTTATGTGTAGACAAGATAAACAATTTTATTACTTTTAAAGCTTGTTATTAACTTAGTGTAATCCCAATTAATAATTATTATGGTTGTCTAAGTGGTTACACGAAATAGATTAATAAACCTAAACATATTACTCAAAATAATCAGATTAGACCCCTAGCTAGTATTTTACGTTTTTAGGAAAAACTATAAGGAATTAGGAAATGAAATTTACTTTTTTGAAAACTAGACTCCGAGACCTACAACTTATATTCAGGTCACCAAGTCTAATTCTCAGTTCAAGATACATAAAAACACGCATGAATACGGATTACACAGGAATGGGACCCAAAAATGTCCAAATACAAGATTGTCCGTAATTTACGATAAAACGGAAAGATACGAATAACGAAATTCAACCACGCAGTTATATACGAGTAATATAAACAACCACGCAATTAAAATATACGGAATAAAGAATAAATGGCAAAACAAACGCCACCAAAAACAGGAACTCAAAAGAAGTAAGAAAAGTGGATTACCGTTAGTCGTAACGGTTATACTATCGGGAGTCGATTACCGTTACGACTTGAAATTGCTTGAATAGAGACTCGAGATCTGAAATAATACAAGGATGTCTAAAATTAGAATCACCAATAAACTTATATATTATGACGGTTTCAGTCAAATTGGCCCGAATTTATTAGTAATAATGAACAGAATTGAAATAGGTTAGGAACCCGACTACAAACCTTTTTAGGCACGATGAAGGAAACTTATTCCCGTTGTCCAAACTCGTTTCTAATATGAAAATCGACTTCCCCAATTCAGTTTGTAGTCCCTAGCACGAAACAATGTGAAATTAGGGTTTTACGATAGAATTTTTCAATACGGTTTTAAAACATGAAAGATGACATAAACACCAATAAGTACCTTAACGAAAAATGTCGGTACGGACCTGAATATGAAGTTCACGAGCTGTTTAGGGGCTGAATTCAGTCCAACGTTTTCCCGATCTCTTCGCCTAAAGTAGCATAAAAACTCGAAAACCAAGCCAACGTTAACATCCAAACGGAATAGATTTCAAGAAAAAGACTATGGATCGATTCTCACCTTATTATCTTTTGGATTAGTGAAGAATAATGGTTTGATTGCTGTAAAAATAGGTCATAAGAACACAAGTCATTACAAAACGATTTCTATGATCAATAACTAGGGTTTTCGGCCAAAAACTAAACAAAATTATGAAACCCGATTACCTTGATATGATGAACGGATTTTGGTGAAGAACAAGGAGATTTTCGTGGCTAGGAGGCTTTGGAAAACTGATTACAAGAAGGTAACATCAAACAAACGATTTGTGAATCCCATAATAGGGTTTTTCGACCATAATCAAAAACAATAGCAAGAAATCCGATTACCTTGGCTGCTGTGAAGGAAACCCGCGATGAGCATGGAGTGTAGGCTTCGAAATCATCTCCTTGATGGCTGAGAGTGGCGGCTGAAGTGGTGGAAGGGAGTGGTTGGCCGGAAAACAGCAAGGGGGGCGAACTAGGGTTTCCAAGGGTGACGGTAATGGGGCTGCAAGAGTGGGTGGCGGATTCAAGCAAGGAAAAGATTAGGGTTTTGATAATTTTTGTTTAAGTATCACTAGGGTTTAGGTTAAGGTGGGCTTAGGGTATTTTTGGGTCTAGTAATTTGCCAAGACTAGGCCAAAGCCCAAGCTTTTAGTTAAAATATGATTCACACTCATTTTTAACTCGGTGATAGAAATTACTAGAAAACGAATGTAACAACGAGACGTAAAAGTAAGAAGATAGACGTACTATAGAAACGAGCGATAAATAAGAAATTGTTACAAGTCTATAAATAGAGATTCGTAGGCGGGATATAATCCTAGATATACCCAAGTTCACTTATAGTACGAAAACTTAAATTTTCTGTTAATTCATCTTGGAGCTCTTCTCGTGGGACTAACTATTGTGCACCTAACTAATATTATAGCATCACATATAGAGTATACACACATGTCACAAGTAATCATTATACATAAAGAAAATGTAAGTTCTTTTTATAAAAAAAATTTGTAAACCCAGTAAGAGCATACGGCATACTAGACTAATCTGAGTCGGAAAAGTGACGGTTGTCACAGTATTTCCCACTTAAAAGAATTTCGTCCCGAAATTCAAGTGGTATAACTGTTGACAGAAGCATCAACCGAAAATGAGTATCTAAGGGGCTTTCGTACAGCAAATCCTCAAGATTCGCTCATGAAGTGTATCATGAGTATACACACAAATTAGAATAGTTTGAATTTCCGTCCGATACTGGAACAGATACGTGTTAGAATATATTTATAATTACGTCTAATTATAAACACATTCTACATGTACGTTCACATTACCATAACAGTTCATGGGTAGTTTGTGTAAGCGCTTAAGGTCAATCGTATAACAATGCACAAGGTTCAGTTCAAAGAGAGTATGAAATCATGTAGATACATGGTAACCGATAAGTTCTCCATTATGTTGGCCAGACATAACTTAAAACTCATCATTAAGTATCATTTATAGAATTCGATATGTACCACTTATTTGTTGAAACACATTCAACAATAGTAGTCACGGGTCACGGTTAACGAACAAATCGTCGGTCACAACAGAATCACACGTAACGATATAATAGTGAAATAAATTTATAAGTAATACGAAAGGGCGTTGAAAGCGAAAAGCTACGCGAAAGTTTGCAAATTAAAATAGAGACTGAAAGATTTTATCAGCTCGCGTGTAACAACTAGTTTCCTCTTATGTTGATCAGACACAAGAGAATTCCTATCATTACCTGCGAGTGATTATCATTGCATATGAAGTACCGAATTAAAATTAAGATCAACAAAGCGGAGATTAAGGAAAACGAAGTCATTAGAACGACTTTTGAATCATTAGGGAGTTGAATAAATAGCTAGAGTGAATAGCAGTAGTTGAGGAAGAAATCCCGCGTCAAAGAATATTTCCAGTCCGTATCACAAACAGAAAGTAGTAAGAGTAGGTTCGTAGGGAACTTTGTATCATACGAGTTGCGTTAGGATGATTGTTGTGTAGCGTGTAACTTGAATCAATTTCACAAGTGTATATCAGGGTTTGGTATCGTACTAAAATTTCAACAACATATCTGAACGCACTAACCGAAAAGTTTACACGTTGGATACGTCTACACTGTATCATAGGTCAAAAGGACTCAACGACTTAGATCAGAATGAATATCGCTTCAAGTATTATTTACATCCAGAAATCTCCAAGTTACACCGAGGTGATCATGAAAAGCTGTCGAAATAGCGAACTCAGGATAATGGGATGAATAAGTATATTAATGCACAATACGCTTGCAATATATCTCGAGATGTCGAAAGTCTAACGCACAGAGCAATGTCGGTTGAAGGTTTCAGTACCGAATGAAAGTCGTATGGGTATCAATGAGGTACGAGCTATTGAGTTTTCAACTGATAATGGTTACCCTCCTCGTGGGTACGTATAAGAACAAGGTTTCAAGAGT
Organism: Senecio squalidus; assembly: GCA_910822075.1. Classification (NCBI taxonomy): domain Eukaryota; kingdom Viridiplantae; phylum Streptophyta; class Magnoliopsida; order Asterales; family Asteraceae; genus Senecio; species Senecio squalidus. Next base: position 45,187,231 of record CAJVGC010000591.1, on the reverse strand, counting down.
TACATGCGATGAAGAAATAGTCGTCAGATGTTACCGTCTTCTGTCTCAAGTCGCATCTAAAGTCACTTCGAGGTTTCAGTAAGAACTGCGATGATAAAGAATTCAAGGATAAAATTTAGCTCGAAAAACTATATGTTGTAGAACGTTCATGGAAATCATGAATACAATCAGGGAGGAATTTTCTTAAAGCATACGAAATCGGATATAATGAAGTTTGGGAAATCAAATTCTTCTCGTACTAGAATATATGTCTCACCGAAAGAACGTGTCGAAAGTCGTAAGCTGATTGGAACCGGATATGTATAAATCAAAGTAAAACCTTCTTCTGCGACCGAAAATGAAATAGCTAGCAATTGCTTGAAGTAATTGAGAATATCTTAGAGTTGACAAGGGTATCGTCTTCGAGAACATCTGATTTGATTGAGAAAATAGAGAAAAGAGTTTCACCGGTTTGTAAAGACTGACTGATAAGGAAATCAACTAGTTTACAAATCCATATCGTTTTTAAAAATACTGACTTTCTATGAATGTACTCGACCAGTATCAGCGGTAGTAGGATGTGGAAACCTCACATGTTTTCGATGTCATTGGGTATCAAATGATTGGTAAAAATCTAGAATCAGATAGATTATCTCTTCGGGGAAATGAATACATCATGAGTAAACTTTCGGAGCGAAAACGATATGTTCGCATCATCAGGAACTAACTTCGGCTTGAGTGCTTTTCACGAATAAAAGTGATCATGAAAAAAAAGATAGAAGAATCCAGATTTGAGAGCATGTCGTATAGCTTCGTAATCAATTCCATTCATAGCTTGAGAGAACACGGTTTCAGGTGAGTTAGTTCTAACTAACTCAAGGTTAAATAAAAGAGTTTGAAGTGGTGCTCCAGAAAAGAACGTTTAGACAACGATTTCATTTGAGTAGATTAGTATAAATCGTGAAAATGTTTCGGCGTCTGGTCTCCGTATTGTAGTTAGATTTCAACATTTGGAACAACTTTTTTTTTAGAAGGGATTAAAATTTGAAAACAAACAGAGATAGGAGGAAAATAGACGTTTTGTTGCTGAGACACAAATTTGGTACCGATTAGAATGTTTATCTCCGAGTGTCAATACTAGAATCTTTACGAAGGATATGGCGAGAATTAATATTTCTCCTCAAATTTTGAAATAATGAAGCAACCGAAAGGATAGATACAATCTCATAGTATCTGGTTTAAACAAATTTGCTGAGTAGCAACGTATATCGATTTTGTGGTAATATAATAATGATTGAAAAGGGTTCAAGGATGTAGAAATCGAGATAAGCGAAAACATATAGCACCGTCTTTAAGATAGGGTAGGCGAGTCTTCATCTTGACATCTTCAATTCTGCACGGAGGTTCTTCCACGAGAGCGTCACGTACAGTAGAATAGAATTCCGGAAGTACGAAGATCGAGAAATCGAAATGAAAAAAGAAATTTTAAATGAGGGGTGGAGTCATAAATGAATAAGAGAATGATTTCAATACTGCAACTAGATGAGGCACCCAAAGATAGACATAGAAGTCTGCTTCTCGTATACATGATCATAATGGCGACGCTTACATTTTATTGAAGTAGAAGTATAAGAGTTTAAGTCGAATTCGATTACAAACAAAAAATGAAATTTTTAGGAAACGAAAAGTGAATAAAATAGAAACTCCTTCATCGTCGTAAGTCGTTGCGGTTCACCGTCTTCCTTAGGCGATAAGTCGATAGGTACGGGTAGTGAGACGATATGAAAAAGTAAAAAGATCCTAGAAATAATCTATATGAAGGACACCTAGTTATAGTCTAGGCCAACCACCTAGTTCTCTATAACCATGTGCTCTGATACCAATCTGTCACACCCTGCCATTGGCGGAACGCAGGGTGCAACATGATTGGCGATCGTCATAACACAACAGTAATATAAAGAATATAATCTATATGAAAAAGTAAATAAAAGTTGTTATGACGTCGCCGTACTTAAGGTATAAACCTTAGTACACGAAAATCGTCAAACACTACAAGAAGAATATTCAAATGCAAACATCGACGAATGAAAGAATACTTGGGCGTGCAAACCCGAAATGTAATTCAAATGTATAAATATAAAATGTCCACAATTCAAAGATATCCTGAAGTCAACTAAAGCCCGACTCCTAAATCCAAGTCCTATGTCTGCTCGTTACCTGAAAGTAAAGCTTAAAACGTCAACATAAAGTTGAGCGAGTACATCGAGTAAGTAGTAAAAAGGTTTAATCTCAATATCAATCAGTAAAAGCTATTGTGTAACTAATGCATTTTAGAATAGTAGGAAAACAATCATCTCAGCATATAGTATAAAAAGCACATCACAAACATCCAATATAATCAGAACATAGCAAGTGCACCTCATAGAGAGCGTGCGGTATCGGTATGAAACTCATACCGATAATCCATCGTAATAGTAAGTGCACCTCATAAGAGCGTGCGGTATCGGTATGCTAACGCATACCGATAATCCATCGTATAGTAAGTGTACCTCATAAGAGCGTACGGTATCGGTATGCTAACGCATACCGATAATCCATCGTATAGTAAGTGTACCTCATAAGAGCGTACGATATCGGTATGACAACGCATACCGATAATCCATCGTAATATATCGAAGCAAGTATTGAACAACCGTTTGTGATGTTTTTAGAAAATTGCATTAGCTTTTTATTACACAATTTAGAGTTTCGAAATATCGTAAGTTTCCATAAATAGAATAATCTATTTATGGTAAGTTTCTAAAAATAGAAATATTTCCGTAAATAGGAAGTAGATCGTCATTGTCGTAAATCATTTGTTTCAAATTATTTTGGTTGCTTTACTTTCCCCCGATTTAAAATATAAAAGCAGTAGTAAAATAGGGGCGATGACTCACCTTATCGAGTGAGCGTATGTAAGCGATACTGTGTGTATATGGTGTAGTAAGTTGGTCACAACTAGAGTCCTCACTAGTCCTAGAGCTCCCCTAGATAAAAGTATAAACGTATAAGAATAGGATTCGACGGTTAACTATTTTGGATTAAACGACAAACTTTTCAGCGAACACATAGGTTCACTCAAACTGAGATAACTGGAGTTCTAGAAGAAATTAGACGTTGACGGGAACATATTTGAAAACTAAACACCGAGAGCTACGTTTTAGACTAAGACATCGTTATAAAAGAGTTTAATATGAGTAAGATATGACAAAAGCAAAACCGGTTATCTAAGCTGTCCAAAAACGTTATATTTTTAAGATGTTGAGTTTATTACATTAAAGTGTCGTATAATTTATGTGTAGACAAGATAAACAATTTTATTACTTTTAAAGCTTGTTATTAACTTAGTGTAATCCCAATTAATAATTATTATGGTTGTCTAAGTGGTTACACGAAATAGATTAATAAACCTAAACATATTACTCAAAATAATCAGATTAGACCCCTAGCTAGTATTTTACGTTTTTAGGAAAAACTATAAGGAATTAGGAAATGAAATTTACGTTTTTGAAAACTAGACTCCGAGACCTACAACTTAAATTCAGGTCACCAAGTCTAATTCTCAGTTCAAGATACATAAAAACACGCATGAATACGGATTACACAGGAATGGGACCCAAAAATGTCCAAATACAAGATTGTCCGTAATTTACGATAAAACGGAAAGATACGAATAACGAAATTCAACCACGCAGTTATATACGAGTAATATAAACAACCACGCAATTAAAATATACGGAATAAAGAATAAATGGCAAAACAAACGCCACCAAAAACAGGAACTCAAAAGAAGTAAGAAAAGTGGATTACCGTTAGTCGTAACGGTTATACTATCGGGAGTCGATTACCGTTACGACTTGAAATTGCTTGAATAGAGACTCGAGAGCTGAAATAATACAAGGATGTCTAAAATTAGAATCACCAATAAACTTATATATTATGACGGTTTCAGTCAAATTGGCCCGAATTTATTAGTAATAATGAACAGAATTGAAATAGGTTAGGAACCCGACTACAAACCTTTTTAGGCACGATGAAGGAAACTTATTCCCGTTGTCCAAACTCGTTTCTAATATGAAAATCGACTTCCCCAATTCAGTTTGTAGTCCCTAGCACGAAACAATGTGAAATTAGGGTTTTACGATAGAATTTTTCAATACGGTTTTAAAACATGAAAGATGACATAAACACCAATAAGTACCTTAACGAAAAATGTCGGTACGGACCTGAATATGAAGTTCACGAGCTGTTTAGGGGCTGAATTCAGTCCAACGTTTTCCCGATCTCTTCGCCTAAAGTAGCATAAAAACTCGAAAACCAAGCCAACGTTAACATCCAAACGGAATAGATTTCAAGAAAAAGACTATGGATCGATTCTCACCTTATTATCTTTTGGATTAGTGAAGAATAATGGTTTGATTGCTGTAAAAATAGGTCATAAGAACACAAGTCATTACAAAACGATTTCTATGATCAATAACTAGGGTTTTCGGCCAAAAACTAAACAAAATTATGAAACCCGATTACCTTGATATGATGAACGGATTTTGGTGAAGAACAAGGAGATTTTCGTGGCTAAGAGGCTTTGGAAAACTGATTACAAGAAGGTAACATCAAACAAACGATTTGTGAATCCCATAATAGGGTTTTTCGACCATAATCAAAAACAATAGCAAGAAATCCGATTACCTTGGCTGCTGTGAAGGAAACCCGCGATGAGCATGGAGTGTAGGCTTCGAAATCATCTCCTTGATGGCTGAGAGTGGCGGCTGAAGTGGTGGAAGGGAGTGGTTGGCCGGAAAACAGCAAGGGGGGCGAACTAGGGTTTCCAAGGGTGACGGTAATGGGGCTGCAAGAGTGGGTGGCGGATTCAAGCAAGGAAAAGATTAGGGTTTTGATAATTTTTGTTTAAGTATCACTAGGGTTTAGGTTAAGGTGGGCTTAGGGTATTTTTGGGTCTAGTAATTTGCCAAGACTAGGCCAAAGCCCAAGCTTTTAGTTAAAATATGATTCACACTCATTTTTAACTCGGTGATAGAAATTACTAGAAAACGAATGTAACAACGAGACGTAAAAGTAAGAAGATAGACGTACTATAGAAACGAGCGATAAATAAGAAATTGTTACAAGTCTATAAATAGAGATTCGTAGGCGGGATATAATCCTAGATATACCCAAGTTCACTTATAGTACGAAAACTTAAATTTTCTGTTAATTCATCTTGGAGCTCTTCTCGTGGGACTAACTATTGTGCACCTAACTAATATTATAGCATCACATATAGAGTATACACACATGTCACAAGTAATCATTATACATAAAGAAAATGTAAGTTCTTTTTATAAAAAAAATTTGTAAACCCGGTAAGAGCATACGGCATACTAGACTAATCTGAGTCGGAAAAGTGACGGTTGTCACAGATTTCGAACTTAAATCTGACAGAATCCACTACTTCAAGGGCCGAGCCTGGATTCCGAGATCCGAAGATCTTCGTAAGCTAATCGTGGACGAGGGCCACCGTTCCCGATACTCCATCCACCCCGGATCCGACAAGTTGTACAAGGACCTTCGGGAATATTATTGGTGGCCGGGTATGAAGAAGGATATCGCCTTGTACGTAGCCAAGTGCTTTTACTTGCTCGAAGGTCAAGGCGGAATATCAGAAGCCCTCAGGTCTACTGCAACAACCGGAGATTCCCATGTGGAAGTGGGAACAAATCTCCATGGACTTCATCACCAAGTTTCCCCAGACGGCAAAGGGTAACGACACGATTTGGGTAATTGTGGATCGATTGACAAAGTCTGCTCATTTCCTACCAGTACGAGAGAACCACTCGATGGAGAAATTCGCTCAGATCTACATCAACGAGATCATCTCTCGCCACGGAACACCTCTCTCCATTATCTCTGACAGGGATAGTCGATTTACGTCCCGCTTTTGGAACGCGCTTCAGAAATCGCTCGGGACGCGGCTAGACCTTAGCACCACTTACCACCCTCAGAATGATGGTCAGAGTGAAAGGACGATCCAAACACTTGAGGATATGCAAAGATCATGCGTGGTTGACTTCAGAGGAAGTTGGGATACTCACCTCCCTCTGGTTGAGTTTTCCTACAACAACAGCTACCACGCTAGCATCAAGTGCGCTCCGTTCGAGGCCTTATATGGACGTAAGTGCCGGTATCCGCTTTGTTGGGTAGAAGCCGGCGATCGACAACTCAAAAGGCTCGACGTCGTCCAGGAAACCATCGACAAGATTACTACTATCAGAGAAAGACTGAAGACGTCCCGTACCCGGCAGAAGAGCTACGCCGATAACCGAAGGAAGCCCCTCGAGTTTCAAGTTGGTGATCGTGTGCTTCTCAAAATATCGCCATGGAAGGGGGTAGTTCGCTTCGGGAAACGCGGTAAGCTAAGTACAAGGTACACCGACCCATTCGAAGTTATAGAGCGTATTGGCCCAGTTGCGTATCGCCTTCAACTCCCTCAGACTCTTTCCAACGTCCACAACGTATTCCATGTCTCGCACTTGAAAAAGTGCTTATCGGATGAAACCATTGTAATTCCACTGGACGAGGTCCAGATCGACAACAAGCTCAATTTTATCGAGGAACAGCTTGAGGTTGTAGACCGAGAGGTCAAACAACTCAAGCAGAGTCTTATCCCTATTGTCAAGGTTCAATGGAATTCCCGACGAGGTCACGAATTCACGTGGGAACGTGAAGACCAGATCCGTCAGAAGTATCCACATCTGTTCAGAGATTCTTCCTCACGATGAGGCGAACTAAATTTCGGGACGGAATTCTTTTCAACCTGGGGAGAATGTGACAACCGTCTAATTTCAGGTGAAAACCGCATTCTCTATCTTTGAGTTAACTGTACATTGATCGTATCTTTACTTGTCTCGTAAACGGGCGTGAGTCGGAATCATAAAATAAATCGTAATACCAAGAAAAACACTTAGTGAACTTGTCTAAGTTCCTATCTAAAATAACCGTGAACTTTCAACTAACGAAAAGCTTAACAATGGAACGAACGAAAAACGAAAAAAGCAGAAATCTGCCCTCCAGCCGCGCCGCGGTGGAGGGTGCAGACCAGCCATTTTCGTTAACTTTGAAAACTTAACTAAACAAACCCAAACCCGAGCCCAACACTTTGGATCCGGGTTGGACATGTTAGAAGCCTTTTAGAGGTCCAGTAAATCTTTTTTTTTAACACCTCTCAAGCTTCATTTTTCAAACACCAAACACATTTACACACACATTTGTTATTCACTCTCTCTCACTCTCAACTACACTCTCTCAAACTTCAATTAATCACAGCCATATTTACAGAAATAATTCATCAAAAACATCACACAAAATCGTTCTAATAATCGGAGGAAGAAAGGAGCTTCATCTATTTGGGTTAAAAATCAATTTCTAAGCATTTTGGGTCAAAAATCACCAAGAGACTACTTCAATCTCCTTCAAAACATCATCCATCCAGTAAAAACACTTCCTATCATTTTTACTCCCTGTTATAACTCATTGCATGCATCATCTAATAACTAAAAATGAGTTTTATCAAGATTTGTGACCATTTATGAACAAAAACGGGTTTGGATAAAAGCTACGTTAAATCCTTGTTATTATGGATGAAAATCCAAACTAAACTGATATTATAAAAGTTTTACTATTTTTAGCCATTGCATGTCGAAATCTAACTTAAATATAACGAATTTCATCAAAAACGATTTTTGGTAAAGAATCTGTCTCGCGACCGCGCCACGGTGCCTCCACCGTGAGGCAGTCGTGGTGAACCCATGACCGCGGCGCAGTCCCGCCACCGCGAGGCGGTCGTGGTGACCCCCTGACCGCGGCGCAGTCCCTCCACCGCGAGGCGGTCGTGGTGTAGACTCGTTACAAAACTTTATTTAAGCCGTTATTAAGCGTAACTCTAAACTTGTTGCTTTAAACTTATGTTCGAAACTGAATTTACGAACTATAACCTGTAATGAGTGTAACTTATATATAAAGGGACTAAATGAACAAGTTTTATATGACATTGTATTGGTAAATATATGTAATATGTTTATGGAAATTGTTAAGCGGGAAAGTGTTTTAAAATTTGGACTTAATGATTTTGGCGCGGAAGCGCTGCCCGTTTTTCGGTATACCTAAAACCAACAATTATAATAAAAGCATTTCGTTAACTAACAACGTTATAAACGTATAAACATTGGTACTCATTAAAATCTTGGTATTACTATAGGATTCCCGTGATTCCGACCCGTTTCGATCACTCTTCGCGCTCGTAGCTTATCTTTGCAACCCGTGAGTTACATCCCCTTTACTTGTTGTATTTTTACATAACTTTTTGGGGGAAACATAAGATCTAATTGTCTTTGGAAACTTTTATAAACTTGTTCAACTGTTATGAATTCTTGGAACTTTTATGAACTATTGGTCTATTTTGGAACATTTTGTGAAACTTATATGCGTAAACAGTTTTATTTGCCCCGATTGGCATACATTAAACTTACTGGCTTGCCCCCTTTAATATGCTTACTGGCTTTCCCCCGTTAATTGGCTATACTAAATTAAGATTACTTGTATGCGAAACCAACCCTTGATGAGAATATAACGCGATTCATAAGTGCCTACTATCAGTTTTGAAACAAATTTACTTTAGTGCCCGATTTTAGTTCATCACACACTATTAGCTTTGTTAATCCGTTTAGTAATTATGGGTATCGATACTTAGGAAAGAACCGTTCCTTATTTAGATGGCAGTCTAAGTACATATTACTATGATCAAAATACTCCTCGTAGATAGTGCGGGGTAAGGGGCCTCACGGTTGGATAATCGGTTTAGTGTGTACACTTATGTTATATTATGCCAAGAGGTTGATACAAGGTTTTAATCATTAGTTAGTTATATACGCATATACACTCTTTTAGCGATTGACTCCGCAACTATTATGTTACAAGTATTGTTCTACTTGTTTTGTACAAATTTTTAAGGTATTGTTATGCCTCGTTGCCTCGGAAACTTATAAAGTATATATTTTTAAGCGCCGTTCCGCTTCTTTTTTATTTATGAAACTCTTATACTTATATATATACTTTACGGGAACTTTTGTCGAGAAACTTAAAACTGTAACTCACTCACTACTTTATTGTAGTTGACACTTTATCTTATGTTTCAGGAAACCAAGTGTAAGAATGAAGTGCATGGCATGGACGGGTCAGGATGGTTACGTGAGATTCGTATTGGGAAAAAGACCTGTTTCATTTATTTTGGGAATTTGTTTGAAACTTTAATTATGTATTTGTATTGAACGTTAAACGACCCTTGGTTATCTTTGACACTTGTGAACTCTTTTATTTTTAATCAATGACTTGAAACCGTTATATTTTGTCATAACCCGTGTAATGGTATTCCAGCTCTTCGCACCTCGTGTTTCCGCTATAGCGGGGTGTGACATAGAGGAACAATCAACAATGGTAAGGTTACTTTTGAAAATGTTTTATTTGTTAAAGAATTAAATTATAACCTAGTAAGTGTCTTTCAAAGTGTGTGATAAAAAGAATAAAGTTCTTTTTACAAACACTGAATGTATCATTCTTGATCCTAAGTTTGAGGTAGTTGATGTAAGCATGATTCTACTAAGAACACCTAGGAAAGATAATGTATATTGTTTAGACATGGGAAATAATGATTCAGAAACTAAAGAAAATTGTTTTATTTCAAAACTATCACTTGATGAATTACCACTTTGACACAGGAGAATGTGTCATATGAATTTTAAAAACATTAACATCTTGGTGAAAAATGGTCTTGTCAGAGGTTTACATCAAAAGGAATTCACATGCAATGATCACTATGTTGCATGTCTGAAGGGTAAACAACATAAGTCTTCTCATAAAATCAAAGATACAAATTCAAATCTGTCAAGTCTGCACTTATTGCACATGGACCTTTTTGGTCCAACACATGTCACGAGTCTAGGAAAAAAGTCTTATTGTTTGGTTATTACTAATGATTTCACAAGATATACATGGGTTTTCTTTCTTGGGTCAAAAGATGAAACAAGTGAAATTCTCAGATCATTCATAACAAGAATTGAAAACAAGACAAAGAAGAGAGTGAATATTATTAGGTGTGACAATGGAACTGAGTTCAAAAATCAGGAAATGGAGGAGTTTTGCAATGAAAAGGGAATTGAGAGACTGTACAGTCCTCCAAGAACTCCTCAGCAAAATGGAGTGGCAGAAAGGAGAAACGGAACCCTCATTAAAGCAGCAAGATCAATGCTAGCTGATTCAAAACCTCCCATCACAATCTGGGCAGAAGCAGTGAATATTGCATGTTATGTTCAAAACAGGGTATTAATCGTCAAAGCACATACAAAGACCCCTTATGAGCTCTTTCACAAGAGAAAGCCACTGATAAGCTTTTTAAAACCATTTGGGTGTCCTTGCACAATTTTGAATACCAGAGAACACTTAGGGAAGTTTGACAACAATATAAATGAAGGTTTCTTTGTAGGATACTCCACTCAAAGAAAAGCATTCAGAGTTTATAACATCAAAAACAAAATTGTGGAAGAAAGCACAAATGTGACCTTCAATGAAAAGACTATGAATGCTAATGGAGAGGGACCAGATTGGTTATTTAATATTGATGAACTAACCAAATCATTGAATTCTTACTTTACAGGTCAAAGTGAAAAAGAAACTGGAACTGGTGTTAATACTGATGAAGCAGTTAATACTGGTGACTCAGTTAAAACTGGTGACTCAGTTAATACTGGTGCACCAGTTGAAACTGGTAAATCAGTTACAACTTGTGAATCTTTTTCTACTGGTGACTCTGTTAAGTCTGGTCAGTCAGTTACTACTTCTCCCTCTGATCGGCATTAACATTTTGTCTATTTTCCATATATCACCATTGATCCACCTGGAGTGTTTCAGCCCAAATCCTCAAGAGATGATAGCTCCAAATACATGGATCGAGATACTGATGTTGGTGAATCAAGCAGTAATAAAGATGAGGAGATACATAATTAAGATGGAGACGAAGTAATTACCAGTAGTAACCCAGAAGACAGTACACACTCTCCTCAATCTCAAACTGATGAATTGCCAGAGCAAAATGATACCAATTTGACTCAAGAAATACCAGAAGATTAGTATCAATCACATAGGATCAATAATAATCATCCACTGCAACAAATCATTGGTGACCTGAACTCTACAGTCCAAACAAGGAGAAAATTACACCACAGCTTCAATGAGTGTCTATTTGTGTGTTTTCTCTCACAATTAACACCAAAGAAGGTAGAGCAAGCTATTAAATATCCATGTTGGATTGAATCAATGCAGGAAGAATTACTACAGTCTAAACTTCAAGCAGCTTGGACATTGGTAGTTCTTCCCAGTGACAAGAGAGTAATTGGGACCAAATGGATCTTCACGAATAAAATTGATGAAAGAGGGATTGTCATCAAAAACAAAGCAAGATTGGTAGAACAAGGATACACTCAGGAAGAAGGAGTTGATTATGATGAGGTCTTTGCCCTAGTAGCAAGAACTGAATCTATAAGGATTTTTCTGGCTTTTGACTCATTTAATGGATTTACTGTGTACCAAATGGATGTCAAAAGCGCCTTCTTATACGAGATGATTGAAGAGGAGGTATATGTTTGTCAAACTCCAAGTTTTGAAGATCCTGAACATCCAGATATGGTGTACAGACTGGATAAAGCACTGTATGGTCTACATCAAGCTCCTAGAGCTTGGTATGACTCATTATCGGTATACCTTCTCAATAATCAATTGAAGAGAGGTGCAATTGACAAAACCCTGTTTATCAAGACTGTTGGAAATGACATTATGTTGGTGCAAATTTATGTGGATGACATTATTTTTGGATCTACCTGTCACACCCCACTCAAAGCGGAAACACGAGGTGTTCCAGTTACGATATCAAGAGTCAAGGATTACAACATTACAACCAATAAACAAAACATCGAAATAACATTAATCATGCCAAAAGTTTACAGAGTACATTACAAAGAAGTACTATGCCTAGATTATCATACACTGAACCCGACCAATTAGTTTATCCCCTATCCTAATGGGTATCAATCCAAAGGCAACCATTTATGAAATACGGCCATAACATCCACTCCTAGGGACAGCCTAACGAGCGATGAGGGTTCGGTCAAACCCAAACAGATCTGTATATATGAAACCGTGGGCAAAAGCTTAATCAAGTGTATAAGGGGGGCCCAACAGAGCCTAATGATACTTAATCTAAGGCAGACCTAATCCACTAGGCAAACAAGATAATCAATAAAGTCCTGCATACATGCAGACAATTTAAAATACGCTTTCCAGCCCAAAAATAGTAAAGACACAGGGCTACGAATAACTCACAGTGAAAGCTTCAGCAGAAATCTCGGTTACACAATCACGGAGCTACAACTCCACCGTCTAAGTGCCTTAAAACAATAAATAACATAGTCTCAGTATCTCTATAAGTCTAGTCCGGTTTAACCTTGTCGGTTAAGATTAAGTCGATTCATGATGACGGATTAAGAAGACGATGTTCCACGCCAAAAAAGGGCCGATCAGAAAGATATCGACATTTCACGTCATAAACGACAATTAAAATGGAATGGTATTCCGAGTCGAAAAAGGACTAACGGGAATACCGGTTGAAATCGAATATTGTTACCAAGCTTTATTAAGACCGACCAAGGTCAACGTCATAAATGGTGACTTGGTCAAAGTCAAAGATGTTGACTTTATCGAAAGTTAAAGTCAGGGATGTTGACTTTATAAAAGTCAAAGTCAACAATTTGAGGTAAAATCAAAGTCAACTTGAAAGAAAGTCAAAGTCGAAGTGAAAGTCAACTTTGACATTTTAAGAGTTTAAAGTCTTTAGTTTCAAAATATTAGAATATCATGACTTTAAAAATGCTTTTATAAAGATTTGTCGAAGAAAACATTTTTGATGAATTTAGACGACGATCGCAATTTGTAACAATATTTATTTATTGAAAAGTAGTCAAAACGCTTGTCTTAAATGAGTATTTCGACATTTTTTATGGCGTTGATGTCTTTGAGTCCAAAGACGATGTTTTCCCATTATACATTAGTTTACTTATACAAGTAGTTCGAAATTGTTTTAAAATCATATATTGTAAATTCGGGCAGCGCTTCCGCGTTATAGTCTTTAAATCCAAATTTTTAAAACACTTACCCGCTTACAATTTATAACGATATTTAATCAAATTTACCAACACAAAAAGGTGTTTATATGTTCAAATTGTCACTTTAATATAGGTTAAAGTCATTATAGTTATTTCTGAACAGATACATGAAATATCGAGCTTAAGGTTGCGTTTTACAGCGGATTAAATAAGGTTTCGGGACCTGATCACAGTTACACTAGCATAACTTTACACTAGCGTAACTGTAGTTACGCTAGTGTAACTGTGATCAGCTCCTCCGTTTTCACAAAAATCGTTTTCGTGTTGGAATTTCATCTTTTGGTGGTAGATTTCGATATACAATGATAAAAACATCTAAATACATTATCCATGACAGTTTATAACAAGTTATTAACCACAAAAACTAATGATTTAAGTAATGATTTATACAAACCCGTTTTGGTATGTAAATGGGTTAAAACTTCATAAAAACTTATTTTTAAGTGTTAGATCTTACATGCAATGGAAAATTTAAGTAAAAAACAGTAGGGATTAGCTAATATACCCCAAGGAAAATGTATGTGTGATGATCAAACATGATTTCTTGTTGTTTGACGGTGATTTTGACCCAAAATGAAAGCAATCAAAGTATGTAACCCATGGATGATCAACTCTAGCTCTCTATGATGATGGCCACGATTTATTGTGATGAAATTGGTGTTTGATTGCTGGAAATTTACTGCAACAAAGGGTTTTGAAAGAATATGTGTGTGTTTTGTTTAAAAGAGAATGGAGAGAAAGAGTTTTGGTGTGTGTGTGTGATTGTAAACATGAAATGATACTTGTATGATGATTTACAGAGATAAACTATGTGTTAGAGGGTGTCTTGACACCTGTAGGACAGGTGTCCAACGAGTTAGACACGTATTGATGACTCACACACAAAACACAAGTTGTTGCACGCTAGTTACGCTAGGGTAACTATATAGTTACGCAACGTAACTATCGCAGCGTAACTGCACACAACCATCCTACAAGCTAGTTACGATGGCGTAACTATATAGTTACGCAGCGTAACTGTCTGTATTTTTGGGAATTTTTCGTTTTTTGTTATCGTTAAGCATTTTCGTTAGTTGGAAGTTTACAATTCATTATGAAATGAACTTAGGAAAGTTCATTATATGTATTCTTGGTATTAAGATTCATTAAATGATTCGATTTTAATTCCGAATTCGAGATACATACTTTTCGGTATAAGCATAAACACGAGCAAAGCACGATTTCTCGAAGGTAAAGGATACTTTAACCGACAAATTTGGCGTAAACACCCTAACTTATTACCACGAGAATACTAACTTTTTGGCACTTAGGTAAATATAAAGATTACGTCTCGAGGGACGAATCAACAAACACATAAAACCAGACTCACCTCAATAAATCGTGAGTAAAACAAAGCGCAATGCAAGGGTCGAAATAATTACGAATAAAAATAAAATAATACGAAAATAATAATATCTAAAAATGACGGAACGTGACACTACCAATGACAAGGTATGCAGAGAATTTGAGCAAATGATGCATAAGAAAGTTAAGATGAGTTCCATGGGAGAACTAACTATCTTCCTAGGACTACAGGTGAAGCAGAAACCAACTGGTATCTTTATCCATCAAGCAAAATATGTCAAAGACATATTAGAGAAATTTGGATTTCAGGAGTGCAGGAGTGCAACTACACCAGTAAAAACCCACAAGCATTTAGAGGCTGATCCTGAGGGGGAGGACGTGGATGAACATTTGTACAGGTCAATGATATGATCGTTGATGTACTTAACTACTTCAAGACCTGACATAATGTTCAGTGTATGTGTGTGTGCAAGATATCAGACTCATCCTAAAGTTTCACATCTGACAACAGTAAAAAGAATTTTCAGATACCTGAAGGGTAAGCCAAATATGGGATTGTGGTACTTAAGAGACTCTCCATTTGAGCTTATGTTATATACAGACAGTGACTATGGAGGAGAAAATCTGGATAGGAAGTCAACATCAAGAGGATGTCAGTTCTTTGGATCTAGATTGATTTCTTGGCAATGCAAGAAACGGATGAATGTTTCTACATCTTCAACAGAAGCAGAATATGTTGCTGCTTCAAGCTGCTGTGCGCAGGTGCTATGGATTCAGAACCAAATGATGGATTATGGTATTTCTTTCTTACACACTCCTATCTTTATTGACAATAATAGTACCATAAGCATTGTTAATAATCCAGTAAAACATTCCAAAACCAAACACATATAAATTCGTTTTAATTTTATCATGGATTGTAATGAAAAGAAACTTATTCAGGTAGTCAAGGTTCATACTGATAATCAATTGGCAGATCTGTTCACAAAAGCTTTTGATGTGGGCAGATTTACTTTCTTGATCAATAGTATTGGCACATGCTGATAAGAGGGAGGTAATTGTTATAGAGTCCATCATTCGCTCTCATCTTGAACTTCAAGATGACTCTGGTATTACTTCTCTTCCTAATAGAGACGAAAATTTTCACAACTCTCATTGTTCTGAATGTATATCCTGGTGTAGACAAACATGAAAGCATGTATGAAAATTAAGTAGAAGCTCAAAATAAAAGGAAGGACGCTTCCAATACAATAAAAGCATACAAACATGCATAAAGATAAAAAAAAATAACAATAACAAGAAAAAAAGAACATTATCAAAATGCGCACATTGGCGCTTTAACATTAGAAACAAGGTACGCACATAAGAAAACACAATCAATAAACCTAACACATGAAAAACTAATCAGTTACGGAAGCAACTGGTTCTATCTTAAGCAAATCTTCGATAGAAAGACTAGGAGCACGACCAAGTTGCTCATCCAGGTAAGGGAATTTGAGTTGTTGTAAGCGGGAAAGAGCCTCATCAAGTTTAGCATCAGTATCGGGATTGAAATTAGGAGTCAGAGGCATGGGGAGGCTCCTTTGGGACTGACGAAAGTCGTTATGCACCCCAAGGGCATACAAGAATTGGTATGCAGGGTGGAAAATTCCCCATAAGGAGGGTTAAACTCGTGCCTTCGATGCAACTTTCCCACAAAGGCCTTCAACCCATCTCTCTCTAACCAGTTATCCTTGCCCTCTAAAGCCACATTATCAGATGAAAGCTTATGATTCTTCGTTTCCAAGGTTTGGACTCTAGCAACAAGCAAATCCTCGACAGAAAGACTGGGAGCACGACCAAGTTGCTCATCCAGGTAAGGGAAGTTGAGTTGTTGAAAACGGGAAACAGCCTCATCAAGTTTAGCATCAGTATCGGGATTGAAATTAGGAGTCAGAGACATGGGGAGGCTCCTTTGGGACTGACGAAAGTCGTTATGCACCCCAAGGGCATACCCAGAATTGGTATGCAGGGTGGAAAATTCCCCATAAGGAGGGGTAAACTCGTGCCTTCGATGCAACTTTCCCACAAAGGCCTTCAACCCATCTCTCTCTAACCAGTTATTCTTGCCCTCTAAAGCCACATTATCAGATGAAAGCTTATGATTCTTCGTTTCCAAGGTTTGGACTCTAGCAACAAGGTTCTCCCATTCATCAACCAAAACCAGCTTTATTCCAGGCTCAACAACAGGGGCAGAGGAGCCCCTAACCAGCTCACTATTTGTAAAATCAAGGTCCCAAATATGCTTTCCCAGATTTGATCTCGCGGCGGAGGTGACAGTTTTCTTCCATTTCAAGCACTAGTCTTCGCCATTGAGCCTTGGCCCTACCCCTAAACTTACGATTATCACGAGAGAGCTCTTGGATATTGATATCGCATATTTTAGTCATATTATTATATGCGATATTTGTCTTTTTAAAGTTTAATTCATAACGGATTTTGGGAATTTCGGGAAATTTTGGTATTAAAAGGCTATACAGGTATTAGCCGGAGTTCTGGAGCGGAAGTGACATAATTGGAGCTGAAACTGAAGAAAACGGGTCAATGTTGTATTCCCGTTATATTTTGAGACTAGAAGCAATTGGTCACGAGAGATGAAGCAAAAACGAGCAGCAAAACAACAAAACTGGAAAAACAGCGAGGGACGCCCGTCCCGCAGGTTTTTCAAGCTGCTGCTATTTTTGACGTTTAATAAAAGGTTTTTAGGTTTGGTATTATTATTATCATCATTGTACGCAAGTTTTGGAGTATTGAAACCCTAGTTTGGACCACAAATTTTTGGAGCTATTTGGTATTTTTAGACTCATCAATTTCGTTGTTTAAGCATTCGGATCATTGGTACTTTAACACTTTTCATTAGTTCTTTTAATATAAAGATGTTTCATTCAATTCAATTGTGTTGCGTTTTTATTATTATGAGTAGCTAAATTTCTTAACGTTCACTTGGATGATGTGATCAATTATGTAGGTTATTGTTTAATTACGTATATGTTGAACTGGATTTTATGTTTAATCGAAAAACCAATTGTAATCAGTTTTTGAATCTTGTTTAATCTTTTATATAAACTGTTACTAATTTATCATAGGTATTCGAGAGGAACTTGTGACATTACAAAATAGTTTATGAAATAACTAATCGGTCAATAATTAGTTTAAAGATATTAGTATTCGAGAGGAACTAGTATTAAAGATTTAAACAATAAAAACGTGATTGTGGTTGTTAGTTAACTAGATTAAGAGAGATCGGTTTAGTTAATTAAGAAGCTATTCGAGAGGAAGCTTTATAAGATTAAATCGTAAAATCGGCTTAGGTACTTATTGCTTAGTTGTCAAACGTAGAAATTATACACGAGAGTGGTAACTATACATGAGACGATTAAAGTTTTAATGGGAAACGAGAGTTCAAGTTAAATACCTTTTAAGTAGTTCAACATTGTTAGTAATTAAGTGATAACCGTAGTAATTGTGATCAAGTCCAAGTGAATGTATTGTTCATCAATTGTTTACAAACAAAAATCTTTTCAGCTATTCATCTGAATCAACAAGTTTCTTAAATTTAGTAGTTTAAGCACAGTGACAATTCGGTCACAACAAACCCACTTTTTGTTTTATTAATTATTAGTTATATTTCAAACATCAGTCCCTGCGAACGAACTTGATTTACCTAAAACTATACTATACTTGATTAGGTCCACTGCCTAAGATTGTGTGGTCGAGTCGTAAGTAATTCTTGTTTTTAAAATATACTCGATTTCGTACATCAAGTTTTTGGCGCCGCTGCCGGGGACTGTAGTTTTTGATTTTAATTAATAATTTTTGATTCGACCCTTTTAGGTATTAATTACTTGAAATTTACTTTAATTGTTTATCAGGTGCTTTTGACGGTTTTTATTTGTGATTTTTCAGAGATTTCAGGTAGTGGATGAACACAAGGTCTGCTGGGTTCCCGCTCAAAAGTCCACTGTCTAATCCAGGAGTTTCAAAGAAAAGGCGCAACAAGAAACCAAACACTATACCACCATCACCAGTTAAGTTAGAAACGGAGGATCTAGAAGTAAATTTCGAGGATTCGATCAGTTCAGATTCAGAAGTAGAGATAGTAATTGAGATGGTTGATCCAATTGATGTACCGATGCATCAGAGAGCTAGGGTAGTACCGCCAACACCGGGTTCGGCGATTCGTACTCCAGATATGGGAAATGATTTTTCAGTGAAGGGTCATCATCTAAAGATGAACCAGGATAATTATTTTGACGGAAGGATGAGAAAAGATCCACATTCGCACGTGGCAAAATACGTTAAATTGTGCGAGATGTTCAAATACGGGTCAGGAAGGGAAGATAATGTCAAGTTAATCCTTTTTCCATCGTCTCTCACGGGAGAGGCACTCACTTGGTTTGAAGAGTTAGAGGAGAACTCCATTGGTACATGGGCGAAAATGAGGGAAGAATTTGTTTCTAGATTTTTTCCATCATCTTTGGCAAGAAGCTTATTGAATGATATACGAGGATTTAGGCAAGGCGACGGAGAAACCATTGTTGAAGCTTGGAGTAGACTTAAGGATATGCTCAGGGGTTGTCATGGGCATGGATTAGAGAAAGGGCAGATTATCGATATTTTCTTCTTTGGATTGGACAAGCAGTCGCAGGGGGAGTTAAATTTAGTTGGGGGAGGAAGTTTTCAGTACAAATCCATCAACGATGCGACCAAGATGTTGGATGATCAGTTGTTAATGGATTTATCTAGAGAACAGAATCAGTTTGGTAGAGAAAGAGGAGGAAAAAAGGTAGTTGCTAGTGCTGAGAGTAGTAGTGGAAACACAGAGATGATGGCTGAGATCAAAGCTTTATCTAGTAAAATGGATAATAATTTTTCGAGGATAGATAATCAGTTTAGTAGAGTTGAGAAGGATATGCATGTGATGGCGAATGGTTGTGACTACTGTGGGGGAATGCACTACACTGAAGACTGTGATGTTAGAAGAGAAGTAGAGAGTGAGGATGTGAAGTTTGCGCAAAATCAGTACCAAGGAGCATTTCAGAGAACCGGTTTTCATAACCGTAATTCGGGGAATTATAACTCTGGTAATAATAATTTTAATGCTAACAATTCTGGAAATTCTCAAAACAGGTACCCAAGGAATAACCAGAATCAGTATCAGAACAGTAACCAGAATCAACAGCAGTCAGGATCGTCTGGTCAAAAACAGGAAGACGAGGAAACCAGTTTGAAGGACATGATGAGAAGCTTCATTCACACTCAGTCAGCGAAAAAAGAAGCAACAAACAACCAGTTTAAGGTCCTTAATGAGAAATTGGAGCAAGGACAAAGGAATCAACAAGCAGCACTTAGTGATTTGGAGAAGAGATTGGAGAGACTAAGTGATCAACATGCTGCTAGGCCTAATGGTCAGTTGCCAAGTAACACGCAACAAAACCCAAGGCAACCATTTCCTAACACTGCAGGGCAAAAATATCAAACTCCTAACAATCGAAATGAGCATGTGAATGCAGTGTCTACAAGGTCTGGTAGAGTTTATGGTAATTTGAATGATTCTGCAGGTGTTACTAATCCAGTTGTGTAGAAATCTAATGCTGAAGTGGAGGAGAGTGAGGACGAAGAGGAACCGGAAGTTACGCCAGCTGTTTAATCCAAACCAGCTGTGTCACCTCAAGTGAAAGCATACAAGCCGAAAGTTCCCTTCCCTCAACGTTTGAGGAAGGAGAAGATGCAAGAACAGTATGGTAAATTTGTTGATATGATTAAATCTGTGCATATTAATGTTCCTTTGGTTGACTTGATTTCAGGAATGCCAAATTACGCCAATTTTATCAAGGAGCTTGTAACTGGAAAAGGGAAGTTGAAGGAAGCTAAAGCCACGTTTTTAAATGCAGAGTGTTCAGCACTTGTTCAAAATCAGCTTCCACCAAAGTTAGGAGACCCAGGGAGTTTTCTAATTTCATGTACTTTGAGTAAAACAATAACTTGTGAGGCATTAGCTGATTTAGGAGCTAGTAAAAATCTTATGCCTTATTCACTGTATGTTTGATTGGATTTAGGGGCATTAAAACCTACTCGTATGAGTATTAGACTCGCTGACCGTTCATACCAATACCCTTTAGGTATAGCTGAAAATATGCGAGTGCAAGTAGGTCAATTTGTGTTTCCCGTTGATTTTGTCATATTAGAAATGGAGGAGGATAGCAAGGTACCTTTGATTTTAGGTAGACCATTTCTACATACCGCGGATGCTATCATTCGTGTTAAGGACGGGAAAATTTCTTTGGGGGTTGATGAGGAAAGGATTGTTTTTACTGTAGATCGAGCTTTAAAGCATTCTTATTCTTATGATGATACATGTTTTCGAATTGATGTTATTGATGACATTTTGGACTTAGAATTACAGGAATTGCTTGAAGAAGATGAAGAAGCTTTGAAGGAGATTAGTGATTATGGAGATGTCACTATTGCAGAAATAGAGGAGATGTTAGCTTTGGATGTTGAAGAGGATGCAACTGTTGAGGAGAGTTATGAGGAGATCAAAGTGAATGATGAAGAGAAGATAAAGACTTCTATCAAGAATCCTCCAAAGGATGTGGAGCTAAAACCATTGCCCGAGCACTTGGAATATGATTTTCTCGAAGGTACATCTTTACTTCCTGTTATAATCTCATCATCACTTTCGGATGATGAGAAATCTCGTTTGATGATTGTGTTGAAAGCCCATAGGAAAGCTTTTGCTTGGAGAACATCTGACATACCTGGAATAAGCCCTCATTTTTGTAAACATAAGATTAATTTCTTAGATGATGTTAAACCTGTAGTTCAAAGACAGAGAAGGCTTAACCCTAATATGAAAGATGTAGTTAAGAAAGAGATTGTCAAACTTCTTGATGCGGGAATTATTTTCCCAATATCTGACAGTCCTTGGGTGAGTCCGGTACATTGTGTACCGAAGAAAGGGGGGATGACTGTGGTGACCAATGAAAAGAATGAGTTAGTTCCTACTAGGACAGTGACAGGATGGCGTGTGTGCATAGATTATAGGAAATTGAATGATGCAACACGTAAAGACCACTTCCCGTTACCCTTTATGGACCAAATGCTTGACAGATTGGCCGGAAACGAATACTTTTGCTTTTTAGATGGATTTTCCGGTTATTTCCAAATCCCCATTGACCCTGAAGACCAAGAAAAAACCACTTTTACATGTCCATTTGGTACTTATGCCTACCGTAGGATGCCTTTTGGTTTATGTAATGCTCCTGCTACGTTTCAAAGATGTATGTTGGCTATTTTTCAGGATATGATTGAAACTTCCATGGAAGTTTTCATGGATGATTTTTCTGTTTTTGGGGATTCATTTGATTCTTGTTTGATTAACCTAGATAAAATGTTGGAAAGGTGCGAAGCGGCGCATCTTGTGCTAAACTGGGAAAAATGTCATTTTATGGTTAAAGAAGGGATTGTGTTAGGACATAAGGTGTCTAGTTTAGGTATGGAAGTAGACAAAGCTAAGATTGATGTTATAGCTAAGTTGCCTCCACCGACCAATGTTAAATCTGTTAGGAGTTTCCTTCGACATGCGGGTTTTTACCGTAGGTTTATTAAGGATTTTTCTAAGATCACTCGTCCCATGACTAGGCTTTTGGAGAAGGATGTTCCTTTTGAATTTAATACAGATTGTTTAAATGCTTTTGATATTCTTAAGGATAGACTTACCCATTCACCTATTATGGTTTCACCTAATTGGACTCTACCTTTTGAACTAATGTGTGATGCTAGTGATTTTGCTTTAGGTGCTGTGTTAGGACAACGGGAAGGAAATCATTTTCAACCCATTTACTTTGCTAGTAAAACACTCAATAGTGCCCAACAGAATTACACCACCACATAGAAGGAGTTGTTAGCAGTAGTCTTTGCTTTTGATAAGTTTCGTCCTTATTTAGTGTTAAGCAAGACTATAGTGTTTACTGATCATTCGGCCCTTAGGTATTTGTTTTCTAAACAGGATGCTAAGCCTAGACTCATTCGTTGGATTCTTCTTTTGCAAGAATTTGACATAGAGATTAAGGATAAGAAGGGAGCTGAAAACTTAGCTGCTGACCATTTAAGTCGATTAGAAAATCCGGAACTTGAGGAACTTAGGGAAACTGATATAGGAGATACTTTTCCCGAGGAGCATTTGTTTAGGATAGATGATGATTCGGATGTACTTGATGATCCATGGTATGCAGACATAGCTAATTATATTGTTGCAGGTGTTATGCGAAAAGGTTTGACACATCAGCAAAGGAAGAAATTCTTTTCTGATGTGAAGAACTATATTTGGGATAAACCGTATTTGTTTAGAATGTGTGCAGATGGGATGATCCGAAGGTGTGTAGCTGGAGAGGAAACACGGAGAATTTTAGATGAATGTCACCATGGACCGACTGGTGGACATTTTGGACCATCGACGACGGGGAAAAAAGTGTTTGATGCAGGTTTTTATTGGCCGACAATATTCAAGGAAGCACAAACATTGGTCCAAACTTGTGATGCTTGTCAACGTCAAGGTAACCTCTCGAAACGGGATGAAATGCCTCAACAAGGTATCCAGGTATGTGAGGTATTTGACATATGGGGTATTGATTTTATGGGACCTTTTCCTCCTTCCCATAAATATCTATATATCTTGGTTGCTGTTGATTATGTGTCAAAATGGGCGGAAGCAAAGGCTTTGCCAACGAATAACGCTAATGTGGTAATTGATTTTCTTAAAAAACTATTTAGTAGGTTTGGTGTTCCTAAGGCCTTAATCAGTGATCGTGGAAGTCATTTCGCGAATCACCAACTTGCTAAGGTGCTTAAGAAGTATGGGGTCACTCATAGATTCTCTACTTCTTATCACCCTCAAACAAGTGGCCAAGTGGAAAACACAAACCGGGCTTTAAAAAGAATTTTAGAGAAAACGGTTAATAACAATCCTAAGGTTTGGGCTAAAAAGTTAGATGATGCTTTATGGGCATTCAGGACTGCATATAAAACACCGATTGGTACTACACCATATCGGTTACTTTATGGAAAAACTTGCAATTTACCCTTAGAGATTGAACACAAAGCGTAATGGGCTTTGCAAAATTGCAACTTGGATTTGATCTTAGCAGGTGAAAAGAGATTTTTGCAGTTGCATGAGTTGGATGAGATGAGGTTGCAAGCTTACGATAATTCAAGGCTTTATAAAGAACGGACGAAAGCTTGGCACGATAGACACATCAGACCTAAAGAGTTCAAAGCGGGTGACAAGGTGTTGATGTTTGAGATGAAATACAAGTTTAAGGCACCAAAGCTCAAGGCAAAATGGAAAGGTCCATATATTGTAAGGCAAGCTTATGCTTCGGGGTATGTGGAGTTGTGGAGCGGGAATGGTGAGACTTTTATTGTGAACGGGTTCAGGCTGAAATTGTATCATGAGGAAGACGAGGAGAATGTGGAGTTAATTGAGGATGGATTTTATGCCATTGACAAGTAAGAAAAGGGAACACGAGTCTAGCTAAGGACTCGACTGATAAACTTAGCGCTTGCGGGAGGCAACCCGAGGTAACTTGTATATTTTTATTTTTTATTTTGGAAGTACACGTGTCACGATTAAGGTACGTCTTCCGTTTTATGTTTTTTTATTTTTAAGTTTTTTTTGTTTTAGTATTGGTTTTCATTGGCTACTGGAACCCCCGTCCCCAACTCGTGACTCCCGTCACACATCGCGCGGGACGCCCGTCCCTAATTCGTGACGCCCGTCACACTTGGGCTTGGGACGCCCGTCACACGGGCTGGGCCAGGTATTGCTGTTTGTTTGCTGATTGCTGCACATTATTATTCCCATATTTCTTTCTTTTCTACTTCCACACCGAGACATCTTCACACACATACGAATTCATCTTTTCAATTTCAATTTTTTGAATCCCAATCCAAGGTTAGTTTCTATTGCTTTTAATTATTCAATTCTTTGATTCTATATTGATTTAGTGCATGATTATTGCTTTAGAAACCAATTAATTAGGGATTTTTGCTTATGAACCCTAGGTTTAGATTTTGAAATTGACTTGGGGGTTTTGTGTGTAATGAGTTTATATGAGTTTAGGAAGTAAAGGGAATGCTAGATAAGTGATTTTAACCATGAAAGTGCATTGTTGCTTGAAATTTTTAACCCTAAGTTTGCGATTAGTATGGGGGGGTTGAAATTTTTTTCAATTTGATTGTTAATGGTTAATTTGATACTATGATCTCGTCTAGTTTGATTGCTTAAATTGATTATGTTAAACGTGAAATTTCTAAACTTAGTTTGAAATTTTATTTTAGTGTTTTAGGCAATTAAAATGGCGGTATTATAATCATTTATTTGGTATTATGATGGGCAAATAGAACGGGAATGAAGTTTTAATGTAAGTTTGTTGTTTAACATTTGTATTATTTTTGTATATGTGAATTTGTTTTGTAGATGAGTCGACCACGTGTAGGTAAGAGATCACGAAGTAGCAGAGCTGTGCAACAACCGGAAGTGATTGAGCGAAACCCCATGGATATACCCGCGAAGTATCAGCCAAAAATTTCCTTGGAAGCGCTTCAACAGAAGCGTATAATTGGGCATCAGACTTTAGATTGGGAGATAGTTGAGGTTTTGGGTTTCAAGACTGAGTTAGAGGAGCTTCTGACCGATGATTGGAAGCGATTTTTTGCAATCAAGTCTGGGGTTTATCAGGGATTGGTGGAAGAATTTTATTGCAGTTTCCGTTTGAATACGGCTGTGGGTTCTACCACCGAGACGGTTATGACATTTCAACTGGGCGGAAGGACATTTACAATGTCTTATGCTGAGTTTGGTGTTTCCATGGGTATTTATACAGCGGAGGAGGTTTTGGGAGTAGATTTTACTGAGGGGTTAGCGACTTGGCCTGTTGGGATGACCGATGCGTTGTTTTGGCGACAGCATCATATTAGTACCGAGAGTTATCATAATAGTATTAAACAGGCAGTCATGGTCAACCCGATGCACCGGATACTGTTTCGGGCGATTGTTGAGTCCATTTCGGGTAGAGCAAATTGCCCGAATAATTGCACCCAGCAGGATCTATTCTTTCTCTATTGTATTCTAGCTCGACGTCCATGCAACCTTGCCAGATGTTTGGCAACTTATCTATACGACAGGGCGTATGGTAAGGGTGAGGGGGCACTGTGTGGTGGCGCCTTTATATGCCATTTAGCTTTTAAGTTAGGGGTGGCTAATCGGGAGATTTTGGATACTACCGTTGGTTCAGTGGCTGGGGTTCGTACGTTGGATGTTGCCGCATTGAAGAATATTTCGTTGCTTGATCGCTCTGGACACTTGATTGGAAGTGGGCCTGATGTTGCTGGTTATGCTGGGTCAGATTCGGAGTCAGATGATGAGCCGAGTGATCCGTATTCTATGGAGGCTCTAGCTCGACAGTTGACTGTGATGCAGACATCTCAGCAACAGATGTATGAGTCTCAACAGAGATTCCAGGAGTAATATTTTGAGGATCAGAGGATGATGGTGTCTCAGCTGGCTCGTGTGACTTATCAGCAGGAGCGTTATCAGCCCTATATGGATCATTGGGCGCAGCGAGAGGCTCAGAGTATGGGTCAGGTTCTTCTCGCCTATGCTCCACCGGATATCTTCATTCCAGCACATCGTCAGGGCGGATTTTACTATCCCCCTCAGTCTCAGCAGCAGCCTCCGCATCAGAGTGGTCCTAGTAACCCGATGCAGTTTGGTACGTATTCCGGAGGGAGTGGGGAACCATCTATTTTCC
Source organism: Senecio squalidus (assembly GCA_910822075.1). Lineage (NCBI taxonomy): Eukaryota > Viridiplantae > Streptophyta > Magnoliopsida > Asterales > Asteraceae > Senecio > Senecio squalidus. Next base: position 45,160,752 of record CAJVGC010000591.1, on the reverse strand, counting down.
CTTCCCCCGATCACATGGCAGATTAGCGGATTTGGAGGGATGTCGGCAAGGCTGGCGCCTGGGCATCGAGAGAAAGTTGGTGGTCTTTTCAGATAAACATTTCTTTTTCTTATTTCTTTTTATTTCTTAGTTTATTTTTTGTTTTTATTTATTTATTTGTGCTAGCTAATGTTAACATACCTTGTCTTCTTTGTTTGTCTTGTTTTTCCTTTGTTTTGAATCGTTTTGTACAATGAGGGCATTGTCCAACTCTAGTATGGGGGGTTAAGGAAAAACATCCGTTATGTTTAGTTAGGTCAGTGTATTGTATTTGTATAAAAAAAAAAATTAAAAAACTTAAAAAAACAAAAAAAAAATGATGACATGTCTTGAGAAATTTTTAATATGTTGCATAACCTAGCACATTTTATACCCTACTCAAAGAGAAGTGAGATTTTGAGCCTTGAAAGCATTCATTTTAAATGCTACTTTTCTTTTGTATGAGTGTGCCGATGGTTGATGACTTTAGAACTTGACATAGTCATACGTTTCGAGACCATAGATGAGCATTGCATTAGGGTAACCTATTGTAATTTGGTACAACGTTAGGGGCAATTTAGGAATAAACCATTTGATTTAGCCTATTCGTTTCTTGTTAAATAATTATAGCTTAATCACATTGGTTAGCTAATTTCCGTTTAACCCTTTTGTAACACTTACTTTTAGTGTTAGATACTCTAGTTAACCACTTTGCGCCTAACTTATTCGTTTCATTTAAATCCACTAAATATTTTGTACATTAGCCTTTTCTTTTCACTTTTAGATGAGTCCGAACATAGTTTTGAGATTGCTACTGATTGTATACATGAAGATTGAAGTTAGAAGTGTTAAGGCATTGAAATTATCGAATATTGTTAGCCTTTGTAGCATATATTTAATTGTTAGCAAAAGAAAAAAAAAAAAAAAAAAAAAAAAAAAAAAAAATAGTTGTAAAGTTATGTACTTTTATGTATTTTGAGTCTTTGAAGAAATAAAGTAGAAGTAGTTGTATTATGAGTTATGTAATTCGGAAGAATTTGAAGTTATATGGAGCAATTGGTTCATCAGCGTTTAGGAGTTCGGATTCATTCTAAGTTTAGATGTATACTACGTTTATTTATATACTTTTACTTATTTACCCATTTAACCTCTATATATTTATTCACATGCCTTTACCGGTACATTACATCCCGAATAAAAGTCCCCGTTTAGTTGTACCTAGGCTCTAGTGGTGGAGAAACGATACTTTATCAAGCCTATGATAGAAAACTCACCATGACTGAGCAATTGAGCGGATTTACAGAATATTTTACATACCCTTTAGACTAGTTCGAGAGATTTGTGTGAATTACTCCCAATAATTCGTGAGGTGTTTGGTTATGCTTTTTAAATCATGGTTTGGTAATTAAATTGAATTGAACTGGATTTTCTTTAGGGCAAGCAAAGGTTAAGTATGGGGGGATTTGATATCGCATATTTTAGTCATATTATTATATGCGATATTTGTCTTTTTAAAGTTTAATTCATAACGGATTTTGGGAATTTCGGGAAATTTTGGTATTAAAATGCTATACAGGTATTAGCCGGAGTTCTGGAGCGGAAGTGACATAATTGGAGCTGAAACTGAAGAAAACGGGTCAATGTTGTATTCCCGTTATATTTTGAGACTAGAAGCAATTGGTCACGAGAGATGAAGCAAAAACGAGCAGCAAAACAACAAAACTGGAAAATCAGCGAGGGACGCTCGTCCCAAGGGGAGGACGCCCGTCCCGCGGGTTTTTCAAGCTGCTGCTATTTTTGACGTTTAATAAAAGGTTTTTAGGTTTGGTATTATTATTATCATCATTGTAAGCAAGTTTTGGAGTATTGAAACCCTAGTTTGGACCACAAATTTTTGGAGCTATTTGGTATTTTTAGACTCATCAATTTCGTTGTTTAAGCATTCGGATCATTGGTACTTTAACACTTTTCATTAGTTCTTTTAATATAAAGATGTTTCATTCAATTCAATTGTGTTGCGTTTTTATTATTATGAGTAGCTAAATTTCTTAACGTTCACTTGGATGATGTGATCAATTATGTAGGTTATTGTTTAATTACGTATATGTTGAACTGGATTTTATGTTTAATCGAAAAACCAATTGTAATCAGTTTTTGAATCTTGTTTAATCTTTTATATAAACTGTTAGTAATTCATCATAGGTATTCGAGAGGAACTTGTGACATTACAAAATAGTTTATGAAATAACTAATCGGTCAATAATTAGTTTAAAGATATTAGTATTCGAGAGGAACTAGTATTAAAGATTTAAACAATAAAAACGTGATTGTGGTTGTTAGTTAACTAGATTAAGAGAGATCGGTTTAGTTAATTAAGAAGCTATTTGAGAGGAAGCTTTATAAGATTAAATCGTAAAATCGGCTTAGGTACTTATTGCTTAGTTGTCAAACGTAGAAATTATACACGAGAGTGGTAACTATACATGAGACGATTAAAGTTTTAATGGGAAACGAGAGTTCAAGTTAAATACCTTTTAAGTAGTTCAACATTGTTAGTAATTAAGTGATAACCGTAGTAATTGTGATCAAGTCCAAGTGAATGTATTTTTCATCAATTGTTTACAAACAAAAATCTTTTCAGCGATTCATCTGAATCAACAAGTTTCTTAAATTTAGTAGTTTAAGCACAGTGACAATTCGGTCACAACAAACCCACTTTTTGTTTTATTAATTATTAGTTATATTTCAAACATCAGTCCCTGCGAACGAACCTGATTTACCTAAAACTATACTATACTTGATTAGGTCCACTGCCTAAGATTGTGTGGTCGAGTCGTAAGTAATTCTTGTTTTTAAAATATACTCGATTTCGTACATCAGATATTCTCTTGAGCAGTGATGAGGCGGTTCAGCTTCTTCGTCAAGGATTTCTAAAATTTGGTAACTGCCCCCTGGGAAGCCACAAACCAACCCCGAAACTCTGTTCCCCAAACAGCGACTTGAGCTAGTAGAACATTGTAGTTGTCAACAACAGCGGAGTCAGAAAGGTGTCACGACATACCACCGAATCATTCATCCTACTGCCATGCTTTTCACACCAAACAGCCACATATACAGCTAATGAAGGATCCGCATCAAAGCCCTCTATGGTGGAATGATGGTCAGCAGGCCAATGGCGGCTAAAAGTGACAGGATTTAAACAGGATCCAAAACTCTAGCAGTGAATTTCTGATCAAATCATGATTTGGAATCTCATGATTTAATTGAATCTAAAACAGTAGTTGAATTATGGATTTGATGAAATAAAAACAGATTGTAAATATATCATTGATAGGGGAATAGCCGTTTACAAACTTTAAGCTCTACGGTACTCAAGAGAGTCTGGGTTCAAAGAAAACTAACTATACACACACATCACTCCATTTATAGGCATCTCAATACATACTCTCAACAAATCAAAATAATTACGTCTTCATTTAACTTTAACATATTCACCCGAGTTAAAGTCTTCAATGAAAGACTTTCTAAGTTTTAGTTCGAGTGATGAACTTTGTTCACCCGACTTAAAAACTTAAGCAGAAACACACTTTGAAGATTTCATAGCTTCATCCATAACTTTCAATACCCAACAAAAAGAACCACCCTCTTCAGCGTTAAGAGGACCACCGGAGGGACCGACAGACGGTCTTTCACTCTCATGAACAACAACCGTAGGATTTTCATGAAGAACTTCTTGGTTCTAAACATCATCTTGTTGGAGGTTTTCAGACACTATCACAGTGTTAGCTTCTTGGTTGGGGACAATAGACTGCTGAAGGGCTTCCGGCGCCATCACGACGTCAAGGTTTTGGTTCGGAACAATCAACAAACCTGAAGCAGAGGAAACAATCCCAATCTCCGGCAAATCAATAGCGTGGTTGGAGTTGCGGACACACAGACTTGCCAACAAAATAATGTGTGAGTCAATAAAGTAGTAAGCTAAAACGGTTATAAAGACAAAGGATCCATCTTACCATCTATTGCAACAAGCTTCCCGCATTTTATCTTTAACACTCCAAAACCTTTGGTAGCCCTTTTCCTTTTCGAAACGCAAGGGCCAGGTGAAGGAACATGGCTCTCTTTAACGGCCGGAGTAGCAGGGATAATTGACTTCACTGTAGGGGAAGGCATGATAAAGTCCCCAATACCACGGTGCAACATACCTCATTCATCAGCACCAAGAACCACCAATGGGTAGGAGACCCCAACTACGGTTTCAAGGCGAAGATATTCCAAGAAAGAGATCGCAGGTATATACAGGAATCGGAATAAAGCATATAACAACACTCACAAAATACACATTATATATATATATATATATATATATATATATATATATATATATATATATATATATATATATATATATATATATATATATATATATATATAATACACATTATATATATATATATATATATATATATATATATATATATATATAAAGCAATCAGGTACCAACGGCATAAAGTATACGAATGGTAAGAACTAATTTCAACCACCCAAAATTAATCACGCTTCCCAAAAATCCTCTTTCTCTCTCTTCATACTCTAACAAAGACAACCCATTTTCTATACATATTTTGAATCTAGATCTAAACCGCCCTTAAATTTTAATTCCAAAATCTACATCAAGATCCTCAAAATTGAAACACAAACCGAAACGTTTTTCGAGTAAGTGAAGAAATTAAGGGTTTTTTTCTTTTCTTTTTTTTGTTGATAAAATGACAGAGTATTGTAATGATGAAGATGAGCTGGATGAGTTTTTCTAATATTGTATAATGGTTGGATTCATTTTTCTTTTTAACACATGTTGATTTTTTTCTTTTTATTTGTTGCATAAAGTAGATGCATTTCTTTATATTTGATGCAATTTTGTATTCTGTGCAGTTTTGTAACTTTCCTAACGAATAATTTAATTTTGTCTCTTTATAATAAGGTAAAAAGTAGATGTATTTTCTAAATGCCTCCAAATTATATAGATGCATATTGTTTTTTTCACACCAAAGTCTTATGTATCATCTTCATCTTCATGTTATTGCTTGTATGAATTTTAAATATACCTCTAATATTTGAAATACAACTAATTATAAAATATGCATCTAATAATAATAAAAAATGAATCTAATAATAAAAAAATAAAGACTACCCTGTAAGTTTAGGGTATGTTAATTTGTAAATTTTGGGGATAAATTATGAGGATTATAGTTGTTTTTATTAGAAAACCATTAATTTACAAACTACCTTGTAAGTTTACTTTATTTACATTAATGCCACCACGCCTTTTTATATTTTCTAATCTAATTTTTTTAATCTAACGGCCAGGAACTGTTCTTAGCGTTTTCAATTTTATGCTTGTTTTGTAGGGAAACGTTACTCTCTCTCTCTCTCTCTCTCTCTATATATATATATATATATATATATACACTTACGAAGGCCGTTTCAACGGATGGAGGGATCCATGTTGATAGAGGGCAATTGGGACTAATACCCCCAAGAACCAGCACTGCTTCTTCATGAGTCCGAGCTGTAATCTTATTATCGGAAATCAATCGGCATTGGTCCTTCTCTTCGGCGGTAAAGGGTAAGAACCCGATGAGGGATCCCGCTAGTAGGAGTAGGTCTCAAAGGTTTCAGAATAGTGGCTACCGAAGCATCAATCCAAACAGATTTATCCTTCCACAACTTCAAACTAGAAGGAACCGATCGGAAGCATTCCCAGTCATCATCCTTTATCTTAGGCCTCTTTTCAACTGTAAACCAATCCCCAGATCGTATCAGCTTGAAGAAACGCCTCCACAAGTTTAAGGTAGAAGGAAAACCAGAGCAACACACAATAATTCAAAGTTGGTGATCCTCATAACTCCAAGAGGGTTCATCTGGATCAGAGACACAAACTCAATGACCGAAAGAAAGAAGCGAGCAATAAAACCTGGAGGACAGTTGGTAATGTTCAGATCGGTCGTCGGATGACGAACCCTCCACTCTGCGCTTAATCCGAAACTGTCTAAGAAATCAGAAAACTGATTGTGTTTAAGGTTGCATAATGAGGAAAGTAAATCACCTTTTCCCATTTCGGAAAAAGAGGAAAAAGGAAAACAACGAGCAATGATGGCGCTTTTGGAGAGATTGATAATGAAAGAAAGAAAGGAAAACCTAGTTCTATTTTTTGAATGAAAATTTTAGAAAAGAAAGAAATCTGCTTAAGGCTATTTATAGGCAAAAATCAAAGGTCAATAAGCTTTTAAAACAAACACTCATTGAAAATGCAAGTGGGTAACTCCCATCAAATCTGGCTAATTAAAATGTCAGACGAAATGATTATCCCTCTCACTGAAAAACCTACGGCGTGATGTCAAAAAGAAGGAGTCGAAAAAAGATTCGGGAAGGAGTAGACTCCCTCACTTTCCTTGGCTAGAGGGGGGGATGTTGGTATATATACCTTCCGAAACTCGGATGATGGTATACACCTAGGACAGTTGACAAGAAAGCTACGCACGTGGTCAATACCAACTATGTCAGAAGACATAACAGTAGGGCGCCAAAGTGGTAAGGCATTTAATGCAGTGATGGAACTCACCTTCAGAAGCATCAAATGAAGAAGCAATGGTGACAGGGCGCCGCCCCACGGGCCATCATTACAAGCTATGACATTTCAGAGCCACATAAGCGATGAGTGGAAGATAGAGAGTCACGTCGACACCAACTGTGAGAGTCCAGAAGATTTTGAGACGGACCAGTCACTAGCATGAGGTCCGACGGATAAGGACCGACCGACGACAGTATAAAAGAAAAACTTGTATTTATCACAAGACCAATTGAATTCTAATAATCTCACATATATAGGACACTACAATAGTTGCCTTAATGCATTAACTTCATTCTTAACAATCAGTTGTATTTATTGTAATTATTGAGTAATAAATATAAATGATTTCGTAAAATTATTGTCGTAATCAATTGTAACCACTAACCCATTCGGTTCTCCTCAAGGGTTATAACTCCTCAATTTTACTTTGACAGATAGTGATAAATATTGTTTGGTATAATGGTTTGGATTTAAACAAACCTATAAAAAGAGGTTTTAGTGAAAGTAGCCATTTGTGATGGATTTGTTAAAATTCATAAAATTGTAAGGTCCATCATCATTTATATATCTTTTATATATTATTTCACCAATCTTATAGTCTTATTTATTTTTTTACTTTTATTTTTCTTTATTCATTTCATTTAAAACAATAATTAATATTCAATTTCTTTTTCATTCCCAAACTTTATAAGACAAACACTATTCTTAATTTTATCATATCTTTTATCTTTCATATACTCTTTCAAACCAATACCTATTTCTAAATCCGTTTACAAACTAAACACCACCTAAGTATTTATCTAAAAAGTAAATGAAAAAGTATAAGATATCAAATAATACTGGTAAATATTAAAGTATATGAAAAATAAGTAGTTAAAAAAACATAAATATAAGACATTACTATTTTGTTCTTAAAATATTAATCGAAACTAAAAATCAAATTAATAGTTGAGTTCTTGTCAAAACCAAACAAAAAATGCAAAAATTCAAACCATTTTGTCCTATCAAAATTATTCAATCAGAGCAATTCGGTTATAACTAAATAGTTAACAGGAGCTATCGGTCTTCTTTTTTTCAGGTAAATTTGAAGCAACGACTAACAAAATTACAAAAACGTATGATTTGGTAACTCGAAGCTCATTTTATATGAAGAATGCAACCGAACATTTAATTCAAGGTAATGCCAATTGTGGCTAAAAACACAACACAAAGATCTATTTCACAGTAAAAGTTGGTTACTTATATTTACATGTACAATCTAACATATTTTTTACTTTTTTTTCTTGTCCTCTTTAATCTTTTCGAGTACAACAGGAGCTGCGGGTATGCTAAACCACCACTCTCTCAATCTCCGACTCCATCTTTCTGTGCTTGATCTCCTCATAGGCGAGTATTTTGTGAATTCCTCCAAGAAAACAGCTAGAATCACATATCGCATGGGTACAAAAGCCACAAATACCGCTATAGTCACAAGTGCAACTGCAAATCGATCACTTGCCTTACATTTTAAGAAACACCAACAAGCTTTCAGTGCAAATATTCACGTGTACAAATACCGCAACCATACTAAATTATCCATTGAGGTTGTCTTAAATATCTAACAAATAACCAATTATCAGAATTAATATCATCAATGAATAAAGGTACCTGTGGGAATATGGACAAGAGTAGGCCACGTAATTTAAGAAGAACAACATTTCCATCTTGGATTAACTCTTCAGCCTGAGAAATCGCGTTCTGGACGGCTAAAAGCTGCTCCATTGTGTTCATTGGTGGGGGTGCGATCACCTTGAATTCATCCACGGGCTGTCCTCTGGTAGACCACCGTGTAATCACAATAAATATTGCCACAAATGAAAGCACCGACGCAAACAAGTAAGCACACAATCCCCTGCACCAAACAAATATGATCAACTCTTATAAAGTGACATGGTATTTCCAATATGCTATTTGCTGCTACATAAAATGATGCTCAAATTATAAGCTCATTCTCACCCGAGAATGAAATATGTGAAAACCAAACAGAATACAAGAGACATCATAGGCTCTTCCCAGTAAAATAATCTGATAAGACGATTCCCAAGTTCAGTAACCGGAAAGAGTAACTCCTGCAAGTACAAACTGATAATAAGTTTCAACATTACACGGATCCTTTTTAGTGGTGTTTAGATTGGCATTTTGGTACCGTATCTGATTATTACAGCTTGTAACCAGTTTTCAATTTTCAATATGTTTGGATAAACAAAATCTGCTTAAGGTAAATTACTAATAATCTATTTCATACCAGCTGCAACAAAACTGATTATCTGAGGGTAAAGTAAAATTTAACTATTAACCCTCTATTCTCATAGCTTTGGTCATTTAATCTATTAACTCATTAAGGGGGTGTTTGGTTTTAATATTGGAAATGGAATCACTATGGGTTTGAGTTTTGAATGGGAATGAAAGTAGGATTTTAAACCTACCATTTTACTTGGGTTTGAAATATGCATACATTCTTGGGTTTCATACCCAATTTATAATTTCAAAGCAATTAACCAAACACTTGTAATGGGTATGAAAGTGATTCTCATTCCCATTGCCATAAACCAAACACACCCTAAATCTTTCTATCTCTCTAAGAGAGGATAATGTAGGGCTTATGTCGCAATTTTCTCGTCTTGCCACCTAAGCTTTCATCCTATGTCACTATGTGACATAATCTTGAAATGTTTCTCTCTTGTGTTGCCAAGTCGACCCACTATTTTATTCCTTCTTTCCTATTTAATTTTCAATTTTGAGTTTAGAATTTTTTGCCGATTTATTTAATAAAATTGAGTTTGTAGTTAATATTTAGAATCATATGTCCTATTTGTTACATCCTAATGTTCAAACCCTATAGATGTTAGTAATAACACTTGCGAGTAATAATTTACTAATCATTTATGTTGCCTTCCATTGGCCGGGTATAATCTAGTAATCATTATTTGACATACCCTAAAACATCTGATTCTATGATTATCACAACTTCATGCAGCAGAAGCAATTCCAAAATCAATTTTCATTACAACTAATTATCTGGTCTTGATTAGTCAATATCACATAATCAATTTCATCAAAACATCCCTATTGGACTAGAACTTTCTTAGAAAACCAGTGTACGAATGAAACATAATAAAAAAAGGTTGAGGAAAACCTTCATGACAGCCAAGTTGGTGTCAATGCCTTCAACTTTGACTCCATCAACGGTGGCTTGTGCACTCGCAACCATCTTGTAACTGCTTCTAGATTCTTTCACAGCTTTCACCAATGAAGTTAGCTCTCCGACACTCACATCACCCACAACAATCCCATCAGAATTTGTCGCAAACACAGGCCCTAATCCTAAGCTAGAAGCCATGGTGATTGCTGATATCGAGTACAATCCACTTGCAGACTTAGTAAAGTTATTTCTTTCGGTTGACATGGTTGCAAGTGTTTCCAGTATTCGATCTCCACCTGGAAGTTGATCGCAAGCATTGAACATTAGACCTGCATCAAAGCTCAGTGGGATTCCAGAACTCATGTCTTTAAGGGCTTGTATTCGTAAAATTCCAAATACAGCTTTCAGCAGTGTTTCTTCTTTTTCAACCCCAATAATCTGGAACTTGTGCATGAATCTGTGGGCATATAAAATTTCACGAATAATAGCAAGCCAGTAGTCACGCCGAGTATGTCCCTTTAGCTCAGGAAGCTCCATAACAACTGCTTCTGATCTACATTCCGACCCTCAATCACTTCAAAATATATATTTATTTCCCAGATACATTTAACACTTAGTGGCAATTTCGACCCATCTACTTATGAATAAATATATTATTATAAACAGAAAAAATTGAAGTTTTTTGGAAACAAGAGTGATCGGGGTCAATCCACCTACACTTAAAATTATATGTTTTGATAGATTACCCAATCCACCCTGCCACCTTAAAACTATTAGCATCAAATGAAAATGAAAGACCATATTAAGTATTATCAACATAGGCAGGCAGGGCTTACAAGGAAACTGATTTATACAAGAATGCTTTGTCAAAAAGTCTGGATCCCCATGGACCCGTCAACTCTGGCTTCACAATCTGCTTTAAATCTTCAGACAACTCATAAACTGAAGGTTTATCATAAGATACAACACGATGAGCTTCAAAGTACATAGCATGATCTGTCAGAGTTAACCGACCTGCGTGGCACAAATATAAATAAATAGGAAAATATAATATATATATTTAAGTAGCGGTCTTTTATCCAAGAATATAATAATATATATAATCAGACAATTTACCAGGCCAAGTTGAGATCCCAACATGCTGAAGAACTGGCTGAGTGGTTACTGTGCCATCGAATTCCAGAACTCTTTCCCCTCTTTCAGATCTCTGAGAAGAAAGGAGGGATGACTCTGATTGAGATTTTAGTTTTCTAACAGCCCTGCACGTGTAATTTTGTAGGGTGATATTTTATAAGAGTATTAATACTACTACTATATATAATAATGAGAATAAAAATTTATTCAGAAAGTTATCAATAAAGAGCAGCTACCGACTTTTCCAATCCAGTAAGGTATTTCTCAAAGGTAGAAAAGATAAGGCGGCCTCCAGTTGATTCAGTAAGAAATTCAAATATATAATCACTGACGATTACATCGGCTATAAGGGGAATTGCAGGTGCCATTCGGGAGAAAGCCTCTATCCCCACACTTGCATCTTCGTCTATCTGCATATTTAATCAAATTTTACAAACAAATCAATTTCCCATGCCGACTTAACTATAAAGTACAAACTAATGCGTATTATATCACTCCAAGAGAAAATGGCTTGTAGAAGCATTGATTCTTTTATATTTCATGGCCTTGATTGTAAACTCACTTTAGTTTTTAATTGGTAGGATTCGTTTCCCACATAATGAATCTAGATTAATAGAACAGCTTCATGCTGTAAGAAATGTAGTTTTTCTCGAATATCACCCTCCCCCCCCCCCCCCCCCCTCCCCCTTCCGTTGTTATTTTGGGACAACGTCATAACACGAGGTTATCTTCCTCTCTAGAGCCACCACGAAACACGTTATGGTCATAGAACTGTGGTATTGTTTTTTGATTATATAAATATATATTTAATATTGTTTTCATAGGAGGCCAGTGTGGTCTTTTCTCTTAAAGAAGACATAACACGTTAAGGATCCGATCCACTATCTTACTGTTAGCATTATATCAGGTGATGTACTTCAAGAGTGTACACTCCAATCATTCCACAAATGAACTGCTTTCGAAAACTTGTTTCCTGTCCCCCCCCCCCCCTCTTTTCCTTCTTTTATTGACAATAATTAGACAAATTAAAGGTAGAAACAGTTATCAATGTAATAGATACATACATCCATGGAAGGCTGGCTAGCAGCATCCGGAAACTCCCAAGCAAGCATCATATCAAATGTTAGACGTCGAAACTTCTTGTCCTCCATGTAACCACTCACTTGTATGCATACAGAAAGAGCCCTGAAACAGGAATATTCCAGAAAATTCCGGGCATACCGTGATGAATCTTTAATAGCAATAGAGGCCTCCCCATTAAAGTTTTCCTGAAGCTGACCCGTAGGTATTTCAGGATTCTGCAGTAAAGAAGTATAAAAGTGAGTAAACCTTTGTTTACATGGAGCAGAATGTTGACAAAAATAGGAGATAAGCTACAAAAGACAAGTTACTTTGAACATCGACGAACAAGTATATTTGCCACCGGAGATAGCTCATATATCCAGTTTTTGTCCGCAGATGGAGACATTTTCATCTCCTCAAACTCTTGATGAAATGGACTTGGATTTTTCAACAACCATTTAAATGATCCATCTCGCACAAAACCCTCTATTATATTTCTGGTTTTGCTCACTGCAGCCATCTTCTAAAACCTCTTCTTTCTAGATTACCAACTTACAACTGTAAGTGCCCAACCACCTATGAAGCCACAAGTTTAGCAAAATACAACACAATCAACCAAGCCTCATAATGTTGTTTATCTAAACTTTAGTAACTCGTTTCAGCAATCAAGGATGAATCAATTTGAAAATTTCATAGTCCCTCTAATTTGGCTACTAAGTGTGAATTGCCATTTCATTAGTAACATTTCTGGCAAAGTATAATGGCCTATATTAGTATTGCTTTATTACCAGCAATCAAGAATTAATCAATTTGAAAATTTCATATCAAATCAATTCAGACCTAAAATAATTCCAAATCAAATCAAAAAATGGGGATGTTTAGTTAAAGAAAGAAAAGAGAAAATGTACCAATTTGAAGTTGTTATGCAGTGAAACCGGAGGGTGAGATGAGAGAGAATAACGTGATTCTAGCGTGATTCCGGGAGTAAATAGATTTACATCTTTTGAGCATACCTATTTTATGACTTCTTCTACTTGTACCACACTTTTATTAAATAAATTTAGAAAAGGTTAGATCGGATATGAATGTAAAATGTTTATTCCTTTATAATATAATCCGGACCGAGCGATCCATTATATGATCTAAAATTTATTATTAACTAGTGAAACTGGTCCGTATAATATACAAGACTTATTATTTTAGCTTTTGATTTAAATTAGTCATGTATCATTAATCTTCACGTTCTATTTTACTTATTTGTCTTAAAACTAGTTGATCGGGTCAATCTCGAAGGTTTGTTTTTAAATTTTATTAAAGAAATAAAATCGTTTTAGATATTTATTAAATTTAAGCATACATCACAAAAAACTAATATATCGAATACACTCTTTTATCATATAAAAAAAAATAGAAAAACAATATGAAAATATGTTAAAATAAAAAAAAAAAAACTTTAAAAACAATTCACTTTTCTCTTATGTGTTAAAAATTGTTCTATCACCATCACATCTGAATATCCACATAT
>CAJVGC010000591.1:45035173-45147104 GCA_910822075.1 Senecio squalidus | reverse complement strand
GCCAAGTTGAGATCCCAACATGCTGAAGAACTGGCTGAGTGGTTACTGTGCCATCGAATTCCAGAACTCTTTCCCCTCTTTCAGATCTCTGAGAAGAAAGGAGGGATGACTCTGATTGAGATTTTAGTTTTCTAACAGCCCTGCACGTGTAATTTTGTAGGGTGATATTTTATAAGAGTATTAATACTACTACTATATATAATAATGAGAATAAAAATTTATTCAGAAAGTTATCAATAAAGAGCAGCTACCGACTTTTCCAATCCAGTAAGGTATTTCTCAAAGGTAGAAAAGATAAGGCGGCCTCCAGTTGATTCAGTAAGAAATTCAAATATATAATCACTGACGATTACATCGGCTATAAGGGGAATTGCAGGTGCCATTCGGGAGAAAGCCTCTATCCCCACACTTGCATCTTCGTCTATCTGCATATTTAATCAAATTTTACAAACAAATCAATTTCCCATGCCGACTTAACTATAAAGTACAAACTAATGCGTATTATATCACTCCAAGAGAAAATGGCTTGTAGAAGCATTGATTCTTTTATATTTCATGGCCTTGATTGTAAACTCACTTTAGTTTTTAATTGGTAGGATTCGTTTCCCACATAATGAATCTAGATTAATAGAACAGCTTCATGCTGTAAGAAATGTAGTTTTTCTCGAATATCACCCCCCCCCCCCCCCCCCCCCCCCCCTTCCGTTGTTATTTTGGGACAACGTCATAACACGAGGTTATCTTCCTCTCTAGAGCCACCACGAAACACGTTATGGTCATAGAACTGTGGTATTGTTTTTTGATTATATAAATATATATTTAATATTGTTTTCATAGGAGGCCAGTGTGGTCTTTTCTCTTAAAGAAGACATAACACGTTAAGGATCCGATCCACTATCTTACTGTTAGCATTATATCAGGTGATGTACTTCAAGAGTGTACACTCCAATCATTCCACAAATGAACTGCTTTCGAAAACTTGTTTCATGTCCCCCCCCCCCCTCTTTTCCTTCTTTTATTGACAATAATTAGACAAATTAAAGGTAGAAACAGTTATCAATGTAATAGATACATACATCCATGGAAGGCTGGCTAGCAGCATCCGGAAACTCCCAAGCAAGCATCATATCAAATGTTAGACGTCGAAACTTCTTGTCCTCCATGTAACCACTCACTTGTATGCATACAGAAAGAGCCCTGAAACAGGAATATTCCAGAAAATTCCGGGCATACCGTGATGAATCTTTAATAGCAATAGAGGCCTCCCCATTAAAGTTTTCCTGAAGCTGACCCGTAGGTATTTTCAGGATTCTGCAGTAAAGAAGTATAAAAGTGAGTAAACCTTTGTTTACATGGAGCAGAATGTTGACAAAAATAGGAGATAAGCTACAAAAGACAAGTTACTTTGAACATCGACGAACAAGTATATTTGCCACCGGAGATAGCTCATATATCCAGTTTTTGTCCGCAGATGGAGACATTTTCATCTCCTCAAACTCTTGATGAAATGGACTTGGATTTTTCAACAACCATTTAAATGATCCATCTCGCACAAAACCCTCTATTATATTTCTGGTTTTGCTCACTGCAGCCATCTTCTAAAACCTCTTCTTTCTAGATTACCAACTTACAACTGTAAGTGCCCAACCACCTATGAAGCCACAAGTTTAGCAAAATACAACACTAAAGAAATCAACCAAGCCTCATAATGTTGTTTATCTAAACTTTAGTAACTCGTTTCAGCAATCAAGGATGAATCAATTTGAAAATTTCATAGTCCCTCTAATTTGGCTACTAAGTGTGAATTGCCATTTCATTAGTAACATTTCTGGCAAAGTATAATGGCCTATATTAGTATTGCTTTATTACCAGCAATCAAGAATTAATCAATTTGAAAATTTCATATCAAATCAATTCAGACCTAAAATAATTCCAAATCAAATCAAAAAATGGGGATGTTTAGTTAAAGAAAGAAAAGAGAAAATGTACCAATTTGAAGTTGTTATGCAGTGAAACCGGAGGGTGAGATGAGAGAGAATAACGTGATTCTAGCGTGATTCCGGGAGTAAATAGATTTACATCTTTTGAGCATACCTATTTTATGACTTCTTCTACTTGTACCACACTTTTATTAAATAAATTTAGAAAAGGTTAGATCGGATATGAATGTAAAATGTTTATTCCTTTATATAATATAATCCGGACCGAGCGATCCATTATATGATCTAAAAATTTATTATTAACTAGTGAAACTGGTCCGTATAATATACAAGACTTATTATTTTTAGCTTTTGATTTAAATTAGTCATGTATCATTAATCTTCACGTTCTATTTTACTTATTTGTCTTAAAACTAGTTGATCGGGTCAATCTCGAAGGTTTGTTTTTAAATTTTATTAAAGAAATAAAATCGTTTTAGATATTTATTAAATTTAAGCATACATCACAAAAAACTAATATATCGAATACACTCTTTTATCATATAAAAAAAAATAGAAAAACAATATGAAAATATGTTAAAATAAAAAAAAAAAACTTTAAAACAATTCACTTTTCTCTTATGTGTTAAAAATTGTTCTATCACCATCACATCTGAATATCCACATATAATTTGTCGGTTAGAATGCTAGAAATAATCTTTTACATTTGATGAGATATGATGGAGTTTATGAATATTAAATCATACATGTAGCTAAGGATAGAGTCGGGAGTTTATATAAATATTAAATCCTTTATATTTGATGAGATATATTGTGTTGGAGCATAAAAGAATTGATGACTGAAGCTTCGAAAGACCTTTATCAAAGTGTTGTGTATAAATATATAGTTCGGGTGAACATTGTTCATCCACCCGAACTAAATCTTAGGACTTTCATCAAGACTTTAAGTCGGGTGAACTAACTCTTCACCAGAGTTAAGTTCAAGTTCACCCGAACAAAAGTTAAATGAAGTTTTATTTATTAGTTCACCCGAAGTATTTTTAAATAAATATAAGGGTTGATGTAATGCAATAGATAGATAGTATAGCCTATAAATAGTGATAAGAGGAGTTTAGTTGAGAAGAGCTTGAGTGTGTAATATCTTCTGTAACAAACTTTCCCGCCATTTAAGGCTTTTGAGTGAAAACCTCAATTCCTAAATTCATCTTGTATCATTGTTCTGATTATGTTAACTCTATACATTAACTTGTGATTCCGCCACATGTTAATGTTTCTAGACATAGAATAGTTGCTCTGAAAATTGATCAGACCTGACAAGTGGTATCAGAGCTGGAAATCAAATCAAATTTGATTCAACTTAGTTATCATAAACTTGTGAACTGCATTCAAGGTGTTTAGAAGAGTTACAAGGATTAGAACAGTAAGATCAACGATTGTTCAGTTTTCGTAAGTTTGAAATTTGGCAGTAAAATTCGTTATTGAGGTATTATAGTATTAATCATTAGTTTTAAGTGTGATTTTGTTTGATAGAGTTATGCTAAGAGTTAGTTGGTGATTTTTGCAAATTTGAATGAATTTGAATCAATTCAGTTCAGTTAGTTCGTCCGAGTTATAGTTTTGTTCATCCGAGTTAAAATTGAAATTTCTGAATTCAAATTTCTGTGAGAAACATGGCCCTGTTGTGAATTATGATAATGAGACAGGTTCTGGTGGTAGACCTCCAAAATTCCTACCAGGATCTGATTTCATGATGTGGAAGCTTCGATTCAAGGCGTTTGTTTACTACAGTGATCGTATGTTGTGGAATTCAATTGTGAATGGTCCTCATCAACCTAGAGTGCAAGAGACTGGTGGAACTGCAATGATAGATGTTGATCTAGAAAGGTATACTGAGTTAGAAAATAAGCTGATTGATAGAGATTTTAGAGAACTTGGAGCTGTGATTCTAGCTCGTCCTACTAAGATTTACAACAACTTCAAGGATTTTGCTTCTGCTAAGGAACTGATGGATGCTATGGAATTGATATATGAAGGAAGTTTGGAGCTTAAGGAGAGCAAGAAAGATATGTTGAAAAAGTTGTATGAAGCTTCTGAGTATGTGAGGGCTGAGAGCTTGTCTTAGCAAATCAGTAGGTATACACTGCTAGTAAGTGATCTTAAGAGTTCAAGAGTTGTATTGAAGGATCGTGATGTTTGTAAGAAGTTGTTGGGATCTCTACCTACTAGGTGGTCGGGACAAGTGAAGATTTAAGAGAACTGCAAATTTGAATGCAATGACCCTGGTAGAGTTGATTGGAATACTGCAATCATACGAAGTTGATATGGAGATTGATGAGAAGAAGCAAACTAGAAATTCTTATGGGTGTTCTTTAAAAACTCAGATTCCTGTGAATTCAACTTACTATCCAAATCAAAGCTCAACCTCAACCTCAGTCATATGCAAGTGATCAATCTGGAAGCTGTTGTCCACCTAATCAATCATCTGCTGGATAAAATTCAAGTGGTT
The DNA here is from genome assembly GCA_910822075.1 of Senecio squalidus. Lineage (NCBI taxonomy): Eukaryota > Viridiplantae > Streptophyta > Magnoliopsida > Asterales > Asteraceae > Senecio > Senecio squalidus. Next base: position 45,142,658 of record CAJVGC010000591.1, on the reverse strand, counting down.
ATGGAGGATATTCTAGTCAGATTGTTGAATCAAATGCTTATCATTCATCTTCTGTGAATTCAGGAGTCAATGGGTTAGGAGACTAGGAGATATTGTATAGAGCCTTTGTTGCAAGCTATGAAGCATTTGTGGCTGGAAGCTTGAATCAAGCAGAACTTGCAAGGGAGGATCTTGAGCAACTCCATCCTGATGATCTGGAGGAGATTGATTTGAAATGGAAATTGACCATGGTGAGTGTGAGAGCCAAGAGATTCTTCAAGAAGACTGGAAGGAACAACTTCAGGAAGGAGAATGGTGATAGAATGGGTTTTGATTAGTCAAAGGTCAAGTGCTTCAATTATGAAGACTATGAACACTTTGCAAGAGAGTGCAGGGCACCTAGAAGGATGAACAACAACAGTTATCAAAGGAACAACTATCAAACAAAGGATGATCAAAATAAGCTGACTGTTGCAGAAGGAAAGAGTGAAAATGACGATGCAAGCTCAAGTGAAAAAGCTTTGATCACATATGGAGAGTGAGATGAGGTGCAGGAAGAAGACTTCAAGAATAAGAAAGTCTCAGCTCTCATGAGTAAGATAGATAAAGTTTCAACTGATGAGGTACTTTCTAAAGCTTGCTCTGTTGATTGCTTAAATACTCTGAAGTATACTAGGGAACACAATTTGAGTTTGATAAAAGAAATTGATTTGATTAAATTTCATCAAAGAGAATGTTTGAAAACTGAAAAGGTTTATAAAGATATAATTGATTCTCTTTTAAAGGATGTGGATGTGTACAAGGGCAAATTGGGAAGATTGGAGGCTCAACATGAAAATTTATTTAAAAGTTTTCAGAAAGTAACAAATGAATTTGAAAATGCTAAAATTTGTGTTGATAAATTCAATCTTTCTTCTAAGACTTTGAATGGGATCACTGAACATCAGAAAGCTAAGGTTGGTATTGGATGTAATGTTGTACCACCACCATTCAATGATAACTACTCTATTAAACCTGAATCAACAACTTTTTAGAGTAGTTTATCAGTTGAAAATTCTTTTGATGATATTTCTGCATTACAATCTAGAGTTAATCTGAATGAAACTTGTTCTCTTATGAATAATGTGATATATTTGAATGCTATTACTAGTCTAAATGAAACCTTTAATGTGGTAGCAGGTCAAAAATTAGAAGAGTCAAGTAACCATGAAGAGTTAGTTGCAGAAAAGATTGTTAATTTTGAATTTTGTAATAAAACATAATTGATCGAGATTGTGGAAGAATTTGTAGATCCTATTCATGATTGTCTGCATGAAAAATGTTATTTGTTTCATAATATGAATGTTTCTGAGTTGCCAAAGCATAAATTGATTGTGAATGAAATTGCTATGAATGAATATGTGATTGTTGAAACTAAGATAGTCAAATCTAAAAAGTCAAAGAGAAAACCAAAATGCAATACATGCAGGAAGAAACACAATTTAGAAGAATCTTGGTTAAAACATAAGGATAAATGTGTTTCTGATTGTGTTTCAATATCTGATAAATTGCAATTTTGGTAGAATAAACTTTAAAAAATGCATGATTAATTATGAAAAATCCAAGAATGTGAATGTGGTGAATTTTGGTAGAATTAATCTTGTGTTGTTGAGTGGTTTGCATTTACCCAAGTTAAAATATTCTATATCCGAGTTAAAAAGCTTGAAAAATGATGATAACATGTTTAAATCGGGTAAAATGAAAGTTAACTCGGATAAAAATAATTTCAAGAATAACTCTGGTGAACAAAATTTTAAGTCGGAGGAAGAAATGTTTAAGTCGGATAAAATTTTGGGTTCTCAATTTAACTCGGATGTAGAAAGTATTAACTTGGGTGATGAAAAATTGATCCGGATTATGAAACTTGTGTTCTAGAAAGGAAATTGCATGATCATTTTAGGTTCAAAAAGTTTAAAAGATTAAATTCAAAGTTTACAAGAACTTGGATACCAAAATCTCATTGAACAATGATTATGTGCAGGAGCAATCCATTGATCCTGAAGAGAATATATGGGTAGTTGATAGTGGATACTCTAGACATACGACAGGGAACATCAAGTTACTACAAGATTTCATTGCTTTCATTGGTGGTAATGTCTCATTTGGAGGAGATATGGGTAGAACTATCACTGGACAAGGAAGAGTTTCAAATGGCCCATTGACTTTGGAGCAGGTTAGTTTTGTGAAAGAATTGAATTATAACCTGCTTTCAGTCTCTCATGTATGTGATAATGAGTACACTACTGCTTTCACTTCAGTATTTTTCTACATACTCAAACGTGAATATGTCATACCTCAAGACATGATTGTTTTGAAAACACAAAGATGTGAGGACATTCATATTTTGGATATGAACAATGTTAATTCTTTTGAATCCTCAAATTGTTTCATATCCAAAACTACTGCAAAAGAATCTTATTTATGGCACATAAGACTTTGTCATGTTAATCTTAAAAACATGAATAAGTTGGTCACAGATAATCTAGTTTCTGGATTACCTAAAAAGAATTTTCAATTACTTGACCACTGTATTTCTTGTTTAAATGGTAAACAACATAAATCAAGTTTTAAACTTAAGACTCAAAATTCAGTAGAGACTGTCCTTCACCTTCTACACATGGATCTATTTGGTCCAGTCAGTGTAAAAAGTCTTGGCATGAAATCTTATTGTTTAGTTACCACTAATGACTATTCAAGATTTTCATGGGTCGTTTTCCTTGCTCATAAACATGACACATCTGAGATTATAAAAGACTTTGTTGTGCAAATTGAAAATTTTTGTGATAAAAAGGTGAAATTCATTAGAGTGATAATGGCACTGAGTTTAAGAATGCAACCATGAATGAATTTTGTGCTCATAAGGGAATTTCTAGGCAGTATAGCTCACCTAGAACACCTCGGCAAAATGGAGTTGCTGAAAGGAAAAATAGGTCATTAATTGAGGGAGCTAGAGCCATGTTAAGTGCATCTTCTTTACCTATTACCTTTTGGGCAGAGGCTGTTCAAAAGTTTCCAAAAATAGAAAGGTAGCTCAATTAGTTCAAAAGTTTCCAAAAACAGAAAAGTAGCTCAATTAGTTCAAAAGTTTCCAAAAATAGAAAGGTAGCTCAATTAGTTCAAAAGTTTCCAAAAATAGATCACAATACGTTGTACATAGGTTAAAGCACGCAAAACAGTTTCACATAAAGATATTGTTCACAAAAGAGTTTGATCTCATGTTTCCCCAAAAAAGAGTACTTAAAGTGTAAGAGTAAGGAGGGGTGTAACTCACGGATTGCGAAGATAAGGAACTCGGGAATCGGTCGGAGCGGGAGCCGGGAATCACGGGTCGCCTAATAATACCAAGATAGTCTAATTATTATTATCTTATTATGTTATATACTTAAGATAATATAATTAAGTTTTTGATTTAACTTTAATTGTCAAGGTTAAGTTTTTACCAAAATAGTCCAAAATGGTGAAAGTTACGTTTTTGTCCGAAAATCCAATTGTGACGTTTATTATTATTGCGTTACGAGTAACTTTGGTCGCTGAATTGATTTGGACCTTTCTAATGAAATTTGGGCAGCGCTCCCGCGCCCAAATTTCATATCCCAAAATCCAAATGTCAATACCGCTCACAAAGTACCTATAACAAGATTTTATATTCGAACGAGTCCATTTAAGTCCAAATGTTCATTACAAGACACAAATATATATTATTTTCCAAACTCGGTCCCAAGGAGTAATTTACGAAAGTCAGCAAGTCAAACTAGCTCAAAACGCCAAAATAAAGCAAATTGGGAAACTGGTCAGGCCTGTGCGCCGTTGTGACCTTTAGGACGGCGCACAGAACCAAAATTTTTCACCTGCTGCGTCGTCCTGGTCATAGGGACAGCGCACAGGTCGCAGGTTTTCGAAGTTTTCTTGCAAGACGTTTATTTAGCCTTAGATTCCAACATGCAATGGCCTTAAACTTAATAAAACATCATTTTAACAGTTTGTAAGGTATTTTAAGTCACAAATTCGTGGATCCAAAGACTATTTCGTTTAAAAACGTTTTTGACCATAAAAAGTCATGGATTCGCATAAAAACTTATTTTGAACCGTTAGATCTTACATGCAAATGTTCATTTGTATAAAAATAGTGAAAAGACAAAAATCTACAGGAGGAAAAGCTCGGATGATGATTTTGGCCGGATTTTAGCTTCAAAAATCTATACAAGAATGGTCCTTTTTCGAAAACTTTGCTTCTCCTTGCTTTTCTTGATGTTTAAATCGATTTGTATGGATGAAAATGGTGTTATAGTGGCTGTGTTTTACTGGAATGAAGATGTTTGAGAGGGTCTTGGAGAGAAAATGTAGGTGTTTTGTGTTTTAGTTTATAAAAAAATGAATTTGGAAAATGGAAATGAAAGAAAATAAAGAAAATCATTAAAGGGAGTGTATTGGTACTGCAAATGCAGTAATTGATGGTCTAAGCCCGAGTTCAATTGGGTGAAAATGTGTGGGAAATCGAGGCATGCAAAAATTTCAAAAAAAATTCGGAGTTGGTCCTCCAGGACGGCGCACAAGGTCACTGGGTTACTAGGATGACGTATTTAAGAGACGATGTTCCGCGCCAAACAGGGCCGATCGGAAAGATATCGACATTTCACGTCATAAACGACCATTGGAAACGAATGGTTATTCCGAGTCATTATCGACTACCAAGAATATCGATTGATTAATAATATCATTACCAAGTTTCATTAGATCGACCAAGGTTACGTCGAAGAGGTTGACTTGGTAAATGTCAAAGATGTTGACTTATGAAAGTCAAATGTCAAGGATGTTGACTTTATAAAAGTCAAAGTCAAAAATTTGAAGTAAAACCAAAGTCAATTTGAAAGGGAGTCAAAATCAACGCAAAAGTCCAACTTTGACACTTTGGATAATTTAAGGTCTTTTCTTCTCGAAATACTTAGTGTAAAAATGCCTTAAAAACCGTCTTATAAAAGGTTTGTCGTAAAATTATATTCGATGAATTAAAACGATGATCAAGATTTGTGGCGAAGTTTAATATATCGCGAAGAGGTTAAAACGTCCGTTTTAAGTGATATTATAACATTTATGATTACGATGGCGTCTTTGAGTCCAAAGACGATGTTATTGCATGATATGTTACTTTTATATATAAGTTCACTTATATGAGTGTTTACGTCGTAAAAAATTGTGAGATAAAATTTCGGCAGCGCTTCCGCGTCCTAAAATATTTGTCCAAAATCCGTACACTTTCCCCCTCGATAACAAATTGCATCTTAAACCTTTATCATAATACATAATACGATAATAAGTTAAATACGATACTTTTGGTTAGATTATACTTTAACATATGTCAAATCTCAGTCCAAAATCGATAATAGATTAAGTGTTGGTCTAATATTTACTCCTAACCGTTTTCAAGGCTAAAACCGAATAAAGAAAGGTAATGAAATCGAAAGATTTGCAAGGATGACATTTTATACCGTTAACAACCTCAAGAATATGCCAAGAATCTGGAACAAATGACCTCAATGGTGTGGTGTTGAGAATATCCGCCTCCAAAACACAATACAACCACCGTTAATAAGTCGATTCAAAATTTGGTGTTAACAGCTATATCCAGCCACCGGCTGGGATGATCCAACCGTCGGCTGGGAGTCAACAGTCAGCTCCGAATTTTCGTTATTTTAGCGATTTTTAGCATTTTCAAGTGTATTTTCTGTAGATCTCGACATACAACTTATAAATCTTTAATATATCCATAGATTTCTTCAAATAACCACTTTATATATCAAGATCTTATGTAAAAAGTTTATAAATCTTATGTTTATAGATAAACCACCATTAAACTTTTATAAAAACCTTTATTTGATGTTAGATTAAACATGCAAGTGAAAAGTATAAATCAAATCAGTGGGGACAAAGTTATTAGACCTCAAGAAAATGAAAGAGTTATGATCTAGACAATTTGATGGAGATTTTGATGGAGATTTTAACCCAAAATTGATGAAAACCAAAGTACCCAATCGAAAGATTACCACTTCTTGCTCCCTTTGATGTTAGGAACAAATTATTGTGATGATTTTGATGATTGTTTGATGGATTTACAGCCACAAAATGAAGAAAATAGAGAGAATTTCAAAGAGGATTGGAGAAAAACACCAATATGTGTGTGTGTTGTTAATACCAAAATGAAAGAAAAGAAGAAAATGATAATAATAAGGCATTGGGACAGAGATTTCTGGCAGAAATGGAGGTCGAATCGTGATGAGGCAAGTGGACCACTTACATTTCATGCAAAAATGAGTCACCAAAAAGCTGACCATAGCTATTCAGCCGCCGGCTGGAGGATCTCAGCCGTTGGCTGGTTCAGCAAAAATTTCGTTTTTCTGTTATCGTTAGGAATTTTTGTTCGTTAAGGTTCCCGATTGATTTCAAATGAACTTAGTCAACTTTATTATATGTATTCTTGGTATTAGAGTTCATTAAATGATTAACTTTCAATATCATTTCCGAGATACGCATGATTTCGGTAAAAGATAAACAAGAGCAAAAGCACGATATCTTGAAGATAAGGAATACTTTAACCGACAAACTTGGCATAAACCTCCTAACTAATTACCACGAGCATACAAACTATTTGGCACTTAAATATCTGAATTCTTACGTCTCAAGGGACGAATCAAAGCAAACATTTAAAACCCGAATCTCAGTAAATAAACCGTGTGTAAAACAAAGCGAAATACAAGTGTCGAAATCAATTGCGAATAAAATTAAATAATAACGGTAACATAAGTACTTCAAATTGACGGGACGTCACAATTTACATACAAAAAACGGGTTTGTATAAATCATTACTTAAATCATTAGTTTTTGTGGTTAAAAAATTGATATAAACTGTCCTTCATAATGTATTTTGATTCTCTATCATTACATATCGAAATCTACCATCAAAAGATGAAATTCCAACACGAAATGAGTCGTTTTGAATCATTTCGCGACTTAGGGTAACTGTTAGTTACACTTAGTGTAACTGTTTGTTACGCTAGAGTAACTATTAGTTACGCTTAGCGTAACGGTTAGTTACACTAAGCGTAACTGTCCCTAGAGTAACTGTTCCTAGTGTAACTGTTCCTAGTGTAAATGTTCCTAGTGTAACTGTTCCTAGTGTAATTGTTTAGGTTTTTGATCAAACCCATTTATAATGACGTTATAACATACGTAAAGTGTTACACCCTTTTAAGTCTTATGTTTTAACCCCAAAACATATATCAATCTTAGAATATACACTATTAACACGGTTTTTGGTCGAAAACATGTATTTTGCTATATAATGCTATATCTTTCCTTTAAACCATCGGGATTATAAACCTCTTATTGTGTTGGAAAATTTGATCACAATATTTGATTTCAACCGGTATTCCCGATAGTCCATTTTTCGACTGGGAATACCATTCCATTTTAATTTTCGTTTATGACGTGAGACGTCGATATATTTCCGATCGGCCCTTTTTGGTGCGGAACATCGTCTTCTTAATCCGTCATCATGAATCGACTTAATAATCATTGGAATATTCTAATAAACTTAATCTTAACCGACAAGGCTAAACCGGACTAGACTTATAGAGATACTGAGACTATGTTATTTATTGTTTTAAGGCACACAGACGGTGGAGTTGTAGCTCCGTGATTGTGTAACCGAGATTTTTACCGAAGCTTTCACTGTGAGTTATTCGTAGCCCTGTGTCTTTACTATTTTAGGGCTGGAAAGCGTATTTTAAATTGTCTGCATGTTTGCGAGACATTATTGTATATCTTGTTTACCTAGTGGATCATGATTGCTTTAGATTAGGTATCATTAGGGCTCGATAGGCTCTCCCCTTATACACTTGTTAGACATTGATTTCCGCGGTTCATATATATAGATCTAGTTGGGTTGGACCAAACCCTCATCGCTCGATAGGTCGTTCGTATGAGTGGATGTTATGGCCGTATGATTGTTTACCTTGGATTGATACACCTTGGGATTTGGGAAATTGCGCGATAAGGATCAGTGTATGACTAGTCTAGGCAATGTACGTCGCACTATGGTTGTTAAGCAAGATATGTTATTTGAAATTACCATGTTTGTTAAATCATGTCGATGGGTCCAGTTTTTACTTAAAATTGCGAATAATTCACAAACATGTTGTTGATGTCGTTTTAACGCTTTTCAGGAGTTTGAGGACGTTCTTAATCATGCCATGCTTCTTTTGGGATCATTTATTTTGCTTATATGGAATTTAATTTTTTGATGTAATTCCTTTGGTATCCGTCTTTATGACATCTGAAGTTGTATTTGTACTTGGCGTTGTGACGCTTTTGTCTTTGTAATGTACTTTGTAAACTGTTGGCATGATTAATGTTATTGAGATGTTTTGTTTATTGGTTTTAATGTTGTAATCCTTGACTCTTGATATCGTAACTGGAGCACCTCGTGTTTCCGCTTTAAGCGGGGTGTGACAGAAGTTGGTAACAGAGCCAAAGATTATAGCGAACCGAGTGATTTTAACTGAGGAAATCACTTTGACTATGATCATAGGCTTTTAAATCGATTTTCTCTTATTTGCTATGTGTGCACCATTTTTCCTTATGTGCTTATTTTCGTTTTTGTTATTTGTGGCACTTGGACTTATTTTTCGTGTTGCACACATTTTGCTTATCGAGTTTTCTTTAAACCTTTTTAGGACGATGCCGCATAAGAAGACGACAGCCGCGAGACGGTCAGCGAGAATTAATCGTTCGAACGCGAGAGCAAATACTGCGACTCTGAATGAGAGAGCGAGTAACGCGGAAACGAATGTGACACTGAACATCAGAAAGCTTATCCCCGAGCAATTTGCAGCAATGATGGCTGCTATGATCACTCAAATTAAAGATAGCATCGGTACGGTAACTGGTGGTTCGAATCAAGGTGGTCCCGAGCCGATTGTGGATGGTGATGGTCCAGAGGTTGTCATTACCGGGTCTGGCGGACCTGAGGCTGGTGGAGCAAACGGTTCGACTCGACGCACTGTAGTACATGACGACGTCCCACTGAGAGGATGTACAGTAAAGACTTTTTTGGGCTGTAAGGCCCCAAAGTTTAAAGGCACTGAGGGTGCAACAGGGACGCTCCAGTGCAGTCGGATGTGCGGACAAAGATCGGGTCCGTTTTGCTACTTTTGTATTCCAAGGAAATGCCTTAACATGGTGGAACTGGTCGTGAGTGTTCGAGGCCGGGCAGAGATTAACACCATGACTTGGGAACAGTTTAAGGAATTGATGATTACAGAATACGTACCTGAGTCTGAGATCCTGAAGCTAGAGGATGAGATGTGGAATCTGACGATGATTGGGACAGATATCCATGGATATACTTCACGATTCCATGCCTTATCCCAGTTAGTTCCTCACCTAGTACAACCAGAGCTTAAGCGGGTCGGCCGCTACATCCACGGGTTACCCCAGGAAATCCGTGGTGGTGTCCTTTCCTCCAAACCGAGCACTTTCCAGAGTGCAGTGGAGATTGCGACTACGTTGACTCACAACATAGTCCGCAATGGTGGTATTTCTTCAGATGAGGTTAAGTAGTGCTCCGAAGGGAAACGGAGCGGGGGATTCCGTCAGAAAGGTTCGCGGAAAAAGTTCAGGAGGCAGGATGCTCCTCAAGCTGTGCAGTCGTGTTCTTCTGTGACACGGGGTGCCCAAGGTAAGCATCCGAAGTGTGGTCGGTGTGGTAACCACCACGCCAAGGAGGTGAAATGTTGGAAGTGCAATAAGTGTCAGAAGTTAGGGCACACTTGTGACGTCCCGTCAATTTGGAGTACTTATGTTACCGTTATTATTTATATTTTATTCGCAATTGATTTCGACCCTTGTATTTCGCTTTGTTTTGCTCACGATTTACTGTTATTGAGTATCGGGTTTTCTGTAATTGCTGATTCGTCCACCGGGACGTAATATTTTTATTTTATCTAAGTGCCAATTAGTTAGTATTCTCATAATTATAAGTTAGAAGGTTTATGCCAAATTTCTCGGTTATCGTATTCTTTATCTCCGAGATATCGTGCTTTTGCTCTTGTTTACTCCTTCACCGAAATCGTGCGTATCTCGAAATCGAAAGTGAAAATATAATATTAAATGAACCTACTATAAAGTAAATCAAAGTATGAACTTTCCTAAGTTCAACGCAAAAAGAATCGGGAACTTTCGACGAACGAAACTCCTTAACGATCGCGAACAACAAAACAGAAAAGTCTGGATTTTGGCCCAGTGCGCAGCACTGGCATTCAGGTGCGCAGCACCGACCTGCTGGACAAATTTTTGTTGTTTTGTGTGAGTCATTTTTGCATGGATTGTGATAGGGCACCTTCTTCCAAACGTGTAAGGGTCAGTATTTGGGCAGAGAAGTCTCTTTTGAGATCAAAATTTATCTCACAAAACCACTTTGAACATCATATCTTCACCTACTTACACCTTTTCTCTCTATCATTTCATATCCCCATCTCACAAACTCCTCTCAATTCTCTCTCAAACATAACTCATTTTCAGAAACTTGGAAGAAGAAAACACACATTTAAAGAAAGATTCAAGGCCAAGATCATCTAAGTAATAACTTCCTTTTGATCTCCATAACATTTGGTAAGATTCTTCTTAAGTTTTCTCCACTTTTTCTTCTTTTTTTCTCTTCATTTGTTAGAGATTCTAACACCATCCATTTTCTTTTGCATTCCAAGTTATTGTCTACCATAATACCTTTCATTTGGAGGAAGATCCTTTAGTTTTCATGGAGAAAATCTCTAGATCTTGGTAAGTAAACTTTTACCGAAAAATCTCTCCGAAAACGTTATTTATCATCTTGCATGCAAAGATCTAAACTAATGATGGTTATATTTATGTTTTTGGAGCTGAATATTTCTCGTCACTTCACCACCAAAGCTTGTTCCGGGTTATAAATTCTCAAGCTTGGAAGATCTTTGCGGTTGTTATCGGTAAAAATCGATATTTCCTCCAAAATCATCTTTTTATATATTTTTCCTTATCATTTTCGTTATATGTTTCGGTTTAAGCCTTGAAAATGGTTAGGATTAATGTATTAGACCAACACATTTGAATATTTTGGATTTGGACAAAGAATTGGACTAAAATACATAAAGATGTTATTATTACCGAAATTAACATATTGTATGTATTAGTATGTAAAAGGGTATATTTATATATATGTAACACTTGGTAAATATATTTGGAACAGAATGTAAGTTATTAACAGTTTGCGTTTTAACCAAAAAGCCTTTAAATAATCGGATTTCGACAAAACGATAAAATTTATAAATCTGAAAATGCACCTAGTGCGCCGCACCCCATGTCCAGTGCGACGAACCGGGCTATTTTCCGTCAAAATTCACCTCGTTGTTGCTTTTGTTGTTTAACCGTCTCGACATTGTGTTCCGTGAATTGTTATTTCAAAGCCACTGATTTTATGTTAAACTTATTTCAAACTCTAAACACTTGTATAAATAAACTAAAAGTAACATATTAAGATAAAAATCGTCTTTGGACTCAAAGACGCCAACGCAATCAAAAATGTCAAATACTTATTTAAAACGGACATATTACCTACATTGATTAAATAAACATTTGTTACAAATAACGATCGTAATCTAAAGTCGTCAACTATTATCCTTGCGATGAAACTTTACTAAAAACACCATATAAAGACATTTTTTCACTATATTTTGATAAGTAAAGTCTTTTAAACCTTCAAAACGTCAAGTTAGACTTTTGCGACAACTTCAATTATCTATGTCTTTAACTTTGCAAAATCAACATCTTTGACATTTGACTTTTATAAGTCAACATTGTTGACATTTGACTTTTGTAAGTCAACTTATTTAACATTTGACTTTTATAAAGTCAACAACTTTAACTTTGGTCAATCTAATAAAACCTTGTTATTCAATATTCCTTTCGACTGGAAGTAATCATTCGTTTCCAACGACATTGTGGACGTGAAAGACCAATATCTTGCCACTCGCCCTTTTTGCGCGGAACATCGTCTCCCGAATACGTCGTCTTGATTTAAATTATTAAATGTTGGAATATTTTATTAAACTTAATCTTAACCGACAAGACTAAACCGAACTATACTTATAGAGATACTGAAACTATTATTTACTGTTTTAGGGCACTTAGACGGTGGAGTTGTAACTCTGTGATTGTTACCCGAGATTTGCTGAAATTGTATTGTGAGTTATTCGTAGCCCTTGTCTTACTATTTTTGGGCTGTAAAGCGTATTTTAAAACTGTCTGCGTATGCGGAACGTTGTTAATCATCTTATTGTGTATTCTAAAACTGTCTGCGTATGCGGAATGTTATTAATCATCTTATTGTGTATTTTAAAACTGTCTGCGTATGCGGAATGTTATTGATTATCTTGTTTACCTAGTAGAATAGGTCTGCCTTAGATCGGGTGCCTTATATACTCGTTAAGCTTCGTGCCCAACGGTTACATATATATATAGCTATATGGGTTATATCGCCTGACCCTCATCCCTCAGTAGGTATCTATGTGTGGATGTTATGACCGTACTTGATTAATGGTTGCCTTTGGTTGGCACTGCCTTAGGAATTGCGTCTTTAGGACTGGCAAGGTTCGATGTATAACTAATCTAAGCATGGTATCCTCACTAGGGTTGAAAAACAAGATATGGTATTTGAAATTATAATGTTTATTGAAACTTGTCGATGGGTCACTTTTACTTTAAAATTGCGAATAATTCACCAACATGTTGTTGATGTCGTTTTAACGCTTTGCAGGAAATTGAGGATTTCCATTGATCATGCCATAGTTTATTTTCGGATCGCTTGCTTTTGGGAAATCTGAATTTGAACTCTTTATTGTAATTTCCATGACGATCCTTTTGTTGATTTCTTTTGGAATTGTATTTGTACTAGGCGTCTTACCGCCCTTGACTTATTGATGTATTTTGTAACATTTGGCATGATCTATTTAATTTGATGTTTTGTTTATCGGTTATATTGTTGTAATCTTGACTTTGATATTATAACTGGAACGCTCTGTGTTTCCGCTTCCAAGCGGGGTGTGACAACACTGAAACGTTTTGTAAGATCCGGAAGGGCGAATGTTATGAGTGTGGTTCTCCTAAGCATCTTAGGGCCGAGTGACCCGAGTTAGCGTTAGCCGGTACATGTAGTTTTCTTATCTAAGGTTAACATGCATTTATTTGATTTTGATGTTTGGCCTTAATTCTCTTAGTGTTACACACTTCTCTTTACTCTTATTTTATTTTCGTTTTCTTTTTACCTCTCTTTTGTGTTGGCACTGAAGAAAGTTTCATATCTGCAAAGAAGGCGACGAGGCGAGGTTGTCCTTCTAGTGAGATACCGAGAAGTTCGACTCTAGATTTTAGTCCGTCATTCGAAGAGTTTCATATCTGATGCGTTTAGGACTATGATTCCTTGTACGTCTATACCCTTAGCGTCTTCCTTCGAAATAGAGTTAGCCGTTAGTGAATTTTGCCTGCTACCGAAGTACTTTCTGCCTATAGTGTTAGTTTCGGCGATCACTCTTTCCTATCGACTTTATTCCGATCACTTTAGGTAGCTTCGACGTTATTATCGGCATGGATTAGTTTTCGATCACGGTACAAAAGTTATATATTTCGAAAATATTATCCGCATACCATTACTGCGGGAAGAGTTGTTGTTAGATCAGGGGAATAAGGCGAGGAAGCGCCTTAAGATCGTCTCATGCTTGAAAGTTCGGGAGTATACCAAATGGGATTGTTCACTCTTTCTTGCACACTTAGTGAAGAAAGACTCCGCTGAGAAGTTGGAGGAGAAGCCCGTGGTTCGTGATTTTCCCGATGTGTTCGCAGAGATCTTACATGGTTTACCCCCTAATAGAGGAGTAGTGTTTCGTATCGACTTAGTTTTGGGAGCAGCGCCGGTGGCGAAAGCTCCTTATCGGTTGGCACCTTCGGAGATGTTAGAGCTAACGAGGCAGATCTAGGAGTTGGTGGACAAAGGCTTCGTTAGACCGAGTTTCTCTCCTTGGGACGCGTCAGTACTTTTCGTGAAGAAGAAGGATGCTGAATATGAGGCAACGTCGATGGGTTGAGTGCTTAACGATTATGATTGTGAGATTCACTACCATCCAGGTAAGGCAAATGTTGTAGCCAATGCGTTGAGTCGCAAGGAGTCAGTTAAGCCGGTGAGAGTTCGCGCCATGATAATTTCTATTTAGTCGAGCTTGAAGGCTCGTATCTTTCAGACTCAGCAGGAGGCTCTCACCGAGGATCGTACCATTTGGGTTATCGTTGATCGGCTGACTAAGTCAGCATATTTTCTTCCTACTTGTGAGGATTACCGCGTAGAGAAATTATCCAGGTTGTACATCGACGAGATCGTGGCCAGTCATGGAATTCCAGTATCTGTCATTTCTGATTGAGACGCGCGTGTGTTTCAAACATTGGTGGGAGTTGGGATCGACATTTACCGTTAGTCGAGTTTTCATACTACGATAGTTACCACTCCAACATTTGTTGCGCGCCATTTTAGGCTCTTTACTGTCGTAAGTGTAGGTCTCCACTTTGTTGGACTGAGATTGGTGACAGTCAGATTTTGGGTCCGGAGTTGATCCAAAAGACTACCGATAAAATCTTTAGATTTAAGGATCGTCTGTTAGCCGCTAGAGATCGTCAGAAGAAATACGCGGATCTGCGTCGGAGACCCTTGGAGTTCAAAGTTGGAGACTAAAAGTTTCTCCGTGGAAGGGTGTGTTTCGTTTCGAGAAGCACAACAAGTTAACTCCACGTCTTACGGGTCCTTTTAGAGTTTTGTCTCGTGTTGGACTAGTGGCTTACCGTCTTGAGTTGCCACTTGAGTTGTGCGATGTGCACAACGTATTTCACCTATCGCATCTCAAGAAGTGTCTTGCTGATGAGTCTTTGATTGTCCCCTTGGAGAAACTACGTTTGGAAGATTCGCTTCACGTGATAGAGGAGCCGGTAGAAATCGTTGACCGAGATGTCAAGCGTTTGCGGCGGAATCGGATTCTGATAGTGAAGTCCGATGAAACTCTAAGTTTGGAGCCGAGTTTACTCGAGAACGGGAGGACGAGATGCAGCGGAACTACCCCATTTCTTTTTTAACACCAATGCTCAGTAGATATTTCGAGGACAAAATTCTTTTTATTGGGGGAGGCTGTGACGTCCCGTCATTTTTAGATATTTTTATTTTCGTATTATTTTATTTTTATTCGCAATTATTTCGACCCTTGTATTTCGCTTTGTATTTACTCACGATTTATTGAGGTGATTCTGGTTTTATGTGTTGGTTAATTCGTCCCTCAAGACGCCAAATAGTAGTATTCTCGTGGTAATAAGTTAGGGTATTTACGCCAAATTTGTCGGTTAACGTATTCATTATCTTTGAGAAATCGTGGTTTGCTTGTGTTTATGCTTTTACCAAAAAGTACGTATCTCGAAATCGAAATTGAAATCGAATCATTAAATGAACCCTAATACCAAGAAAACGCATAACGAACTTGCCTAAGTTCCTTTCATAACTAATCGGAAACTTCCAACTAACGAAAATGCTTAACGATAACGAAAGAACGAAAAATTCCCAGAAAAACAGACAATTACGCTACTGGCGTAACTATCTGGGATAGTTACGTTGCTTAACTATACAATTATGCTGGCGTAACTATCTAGGATAGTTACGCTGCTAGCGTAACTAGCGTGTAGAACTTGTGTTTTGGGTGTGAGTCATCAAAACGTGTTTAAACCTTTTGACACCTGTTCAGCAGATGTCAAACCATCATCTAATGCATGTTTTAACCCACTTTTGTCTCACACCAGCTCTCCATTTCAATTTTACATCAAAAAACACACAAATCTCTTTTCTCTCTATTTTGTTTTAGCAAAACACACACATTCTTGTTGTTGCAATTAATTTCCAGCAAACAAACAACTAAAACTTCCCAATAAAACTGTTCTAGCATCAAAGGAAGCAAGGGTTATTCCCTCATTTGGTTGTTTACATTGATTTCTATTATTTTCGGATCGAAAATCATCGTCGAGCATCAAGATTTCTATCAAAATCGTGTTAGATCATCATATCTTCATTTTTCCTTGGGGTATAATATCTAATACCTACTGTTTTTACTAAGATTATCTATTGCATGTAAGATCAAGTATATAAAAACATATTTTTGTGAAGTCATATAACCCATTTACATACAAAAAACGGGGTTGTATAAATCATTACTTAAATCATTTGTATTTGTGGTTAAAAACTTGATATAAATTGTCCTTTATAATGTATTTTGATGTCTCTATCATTACATATCGAAATCTACCATCATAAGATGAAATTCCAACACGAAAACGAGTCGTTTTGAATTGTTCCGCGAGTTAGTGTAACTGTTAGTTACATTTAGTGTAACTGTTAGTTACACTTAGTGTAACTGTTAGTTACACTTAGTGTAACTGCTCGTTACGCTAGCTTAACTATTAGTTACACTCAGCGTAACCGTTAGTTATACTTAGCGTAACTGTTAGTTACACTTAGAGTAACTGTTCCTAGAGTAACTGTTCCTAGTGTAACTGTTCGTAGTGTAACTGTTCGTAGTGTAACTGTTTAGGTATTTGATCAAACCCATTTATAATGACGTTATAACATACGTAAAGTGTTACACCCTTTCAAATCTTATGTTTTAACCCCAAAACACATATAAATCTTAGAATATACACTATTAACACGGTTTTTGGTCGAAAACATGTATTTTGCTATATAATGCTATATCTTTCCTTTAACCCCAAAACACATATAAATCTTATTGTGTTGGAAAATTTGATAACAATATTTGATTTCAACCGGTATTCCCGATATTCCTTTCTTCGACTCAGAATACCATTCCATTTTAATTGTCGTTTATGACGTGAGATGTCGATATCTTTCCGATCTAACCTTTTTGGTGCGGAACATCGTCTTCTTAATCCGTCATCATGAATCGACTTAATAATCGGTGGAATATTCTAATAAACTTTACCTTAACCGACAAGGCTAAACCGGACTAGACTTATAGATATACTGAGACTATGTTATTTATTGTTTTAAGGCACTTAGACGGTGGAGTTGTAGCTCCGTGATTGTGTAACCGAGATTTCTGCGAAAGCTTTCACTGTAAGTTATTCGTAGCCTTGTTTCTTTACTATTTTAGGGCTGGAAAGCGTATTTTAAATTGTCTGCATGTTTGCGAGACATTATTGTATATCTTGTTTACCTAGTGGATCTTGATTGCTTTAGATTAGGTATCATTAGGGCTCGGTAGGCTCTCCCCTTATACACTTCTTAGACTTTGATGTTCGCGGTGCATATATATAGATCTATTTGGGTTGGACCAAACCCTCATCGCTCGAAAGGCCGTTCCTATGAGTGGATGTTATTGCCGTATGATTGTTTACCTTTAATTGATACACCTTGGGATTGGGGAAATTGCGTGGTAAGGATCAGTGTATGACTAGTCTAGGCAATGTACGTCGCACTATGGTTGTTAAGCAAGATATGTTATTTGAAATTACCATGTTTGTTAAATCATGTCGATGGGTCCAGTTTTTACTTAAAATTGCGAATAATTCACCAACATGTTTTTGATGTAGTTTTAACGCTTTTCATGTAACAGCCCAAGCACACCCGTAGCGTGATATTGTCCGCTTTGCTCACCGGCGCACGAATTTGCTTCTGGCACGAAACTCGTGCCAAAACGCGTCATGCTAGGAGAGGTATCAACCCCCTTATAAAGAAGGATTTATTCCCCTCTCCAACCGATGTGGGACGGATGTTACAATCCTCCCCCCTTACAGGACACAGCGTCCTCGCTGTGTACATCGGTCCGGGCCCCGGCTCTGATACCATTTGTAACAGCCCAAGCACACCCGTAGCGTGATATTGGCCGCTTTGCTCACCGGCGCACGGATTTGCTTCTGGCACGATACCCGTGCCAAAACGCGTCATGCTAGGAGAGGTATCAACCCCCTTATAAAGAAGGATTTGTTCCCCTCTCCAACCGATGTGGGACGGATGTTACAATTTTGTAACAGCCCAAGCACACCCGTAGCGTGATATTGTCCGCTTTGCGCACCGGCGCACGGATTTGCTTCTGGCACGAAACTCGTGCCAAAATGCGTCATTCTAGGAGAGGTATCAACCCCCTTTTAAAGAAGGATTCGTTCCCCTCTCCAACCGATGTGGGACGGATGTTACAATCTTCCCCCTTACAGGACACACCGTCCTCGATGTGTACATCGATCCGGGCCCCGGCTCTGATACCATTTGTAACAGCCCAAGCACACCCGTAGTGTGATATTGTCCGCTTTGCTCACCGGCGCAAGGATTTGTTTCTGGCACGAAACTCGTGCCAAAACGCGTCATGTTAGGAGAGGTATCAACCCCCTTATAAAGAAGGATTAGTTCCCCTCTCCAACCGATGTGGGACGGATGTTACAATCTTCCCCCCTTACGGGACACAACGTCCTCGTTGTGTACATCGGTTCGGGCCCCGACTCTGATACCATTTGTAACAGCCCAAGCACACCCGTAGCGTGATATTGTCCGCTTTTCTCACCGGCGCACGGATTTGTTTTTGGCACAAAACCCGTGCCAAAACGCGTCATGCTAGAAGATGTGTCAACCCCTTATAAAGAAGGATTTTTCCCCCTCTCCAACCGATGTGGGACGGATGTTACAATCCTCCCCCCTTACAGGACACAACTCCCTCGCTGTGTACATCGGTCCGGGCCCCGACTCTGATATCATTTGTAACAGCCCAAGCACACCCGTAGCGTGATATTGTCCGCTTTGCTCACCGGCGCACGGATTTGTTTCTGGCACGAAACCCGTGCCAAAATGCGTCATTGTAGGAGAGGTATCAACCCCCTTATAAAGAAGGATTCGTTCCCCTCTCCAACCGATGTGGGACGGATGTTACATTTCAAGAGTTTTAGGATGTTCTTAATCATGGCACGCTTCTTTAAGGATCATTTATTTTGCTTATATGGAATTTACTTTGTTGATGTAATTCGTTTTGTATCCGTCTTTATGACATTTCAAGTTGTATTTGTACTTGGCGTTGTGACGATTTTGTCTTTGTAATGTACTTTGTATACTTTTGGCATGATTAATGTTATTGCGATGTTTTGGTTATTGGTTGTAATGTTGTAATCCTTGACTCTTGATATCGTAACTGGAACACCTCGTGTTTCCGCTTTAAGCGGGGTGTGAAAAATTAGGGGGGAGAGTGAAGAGTAAAAGAGGAAGAAGGAGAGAGAGTAGTAGAAGAAATTGTTGAGGTTTGAAGCAGTGTAAGAAAAGGGGGGAGAGTGAAGAGTAGAGCACTGAAAGCATCAAAATTAGTACCTTCCAAAGTGATCAATCTGAAGAAGAAGATGCTGAAAGACAAGAATAAGATCTCAGAGAAGAATTACAAACTTCATCTGAAGAACTATTTGGTTGTTACTGGAGAAATGTCATCTATATCAGTGGGGCAAATGAAGATTTAAACCCTGGACAAAAGTTGGTTAGACATTCAAACTAAGGTCATGGTAAGTGAAATGAAACCTAAAAGAGAAAAGAAAATAGAAGAGGATCTGAACAAAAGTCAATCTTGAAAGTCAAAGAACA
This sequence comes from Senecio squalidus, assembly GCA_910822075.1. Taxonomy (NCBI): domain Eukaryota; kingdom Viridiplantae; phylum Streptophyta; class Magnoliopsida; order Asterales; family Asteraceae; genus Senecio; species Senecio squalidus. The sequence goes on along the minus strand of CAJVGC010000591.1, from coordinate 45,122,908 downwards.
GAAGCAAAAGAAGCTCCAATTGCTCCTTCTGTTCAAACTAGTGAGGGGTCTTCTACAAAAACAGTTGATTCAAGTCAGAATGTCACAACTATGATTGAAGAACTCTCTAATTTGATTGATGAGACTGCAACAGATGGAGGTGATTTAGATCAATATGGGTTTCCCATTGATACTGATGAGGTTTCAGTTTAAGGAGAAGATATTGATTCAGGATCAAGAATAAACAAGGTGTCTCAAGAGGAGTTGAGGGCTGAAAGAGAAAAGCTGATGAATCTGAAGAGAGGTATTCTACCAACTATAGTTGGTTAGAAGTTTGATCACTATACTCGTGCAATTGTGATTAAGAGAAAAAGGAGAACTGGTACAATGACTCAGTCCTTTGACACAACTGAGAAACTCATGCAAATTTCAATGGAAGATGCCAGAAGACTCTGTTAGTTGAAGATGGTGAACCATGGTCAATACGCTCATGGATATGATTATGAGAGGTTCATTCATGAATGTGCTAAGACTGACTTTGCTAACTTTGGAAGGAAATTCAGAGCAAAAAGGAAAAGGATGAATATGTGTTATTGCTCCCATGAAGAAATTCAATGTTGTGGATCAAAAGCCCAAGATAATCAGATGGTGGGTAGACTATGAGAATGATGAGATTTTACTGAGTAGAGAAGATGGTGAGGATAAGAGGGTCTATGAAAATGCAGATCTAAGAGAGCTCTCTAATGATGAGATTCTTACTATTTTCAACCTTCCACTTGAGAATCTGCAACCTGATGATAAAGAAAGAAGGATGGCTCTTGAGGTTGTAGCTTGGGAAGCTTTCGAATACGGTAGAAACCTTAAACATCTAAGTCATTAAGCAACAAGTTTATATACTCGACTTAATCTTATAAAACTTCCTTTCGAATAGTTTCTTAGCTAAAATCAAATTCAGTTTACCAAATCATTATATTACTAGTTCCTTTCGAATACTAATAATTTTAGATTAATTATAGACCGATTAACCTTTTCGTAAAGCGTCTGATAAGTTATTATAAGTTCCTTTCGAATACCTACAAAATGTGTTTGTCACTAACACCTTACTTATGTTTTATATAACATGATTTTGATAATGATATGAACCTAATTACAACTAACATTCAAGTTTTAATCTAAATGTTTGATTACTCGTTAAGATTCCTTTCGAATATCCTAAACCTCAAATCAACTATAGACCGGTTGATTATTTCGTTCAATTCATCAATCAAGTTCTAAAGCTCTTTTCAAATACTAAAGTTCTTAATCAAATCATGAATATAAGTTATCTAACAATATTAAGAATTTAAACCCGAATGGTTCTTCGATTAAGCAAACATAAACATTCAACCTCAAACAAATATCCCAAAAACTCCAATCATCTAATCTAGTTTCCAATCCAAACAAGTATTATTTAACTACTCACTCATAATAGAAATTAAAGACAAATTATAAAAGAAAATGATATTCATACCAGGTATTCGATGAAATGTCTCGATAAAATATCCAAAGAGAAATGAAATACGATCAATTATTCTTCTAAAATAAACCGAAATTGACAATGATTCTTCTATATAATGATTGTATGTAATGATATGATGATGTTTTGAGCCCTAAAATGATGATAAGATATGTTATTAAGCTCCAAAAATCGTCCTTAAGAATTGGTGTTAAAGACTCTTTACTTCTCTACTTAACTAGCCATCAAAAACGAAATATAACTGCCAAGCAGCAAGAATGCGCCGCAAGTGGATCCTCTTGCGCCAAAACTCGTGATCAGTAAACTAATCAGTTCGCCTACGTTAAGATCGTGATCTATTGAAGAAGTTCAGCAGCGGATGAACACTTCAATATTAACGAGTTGTCGAACAATATAATGTTATATGAAAACAATAAGAACAAACAGAATATAGTCGAATTATAAGCCTCAATTGTATTAATGAAAAGTATCAATACAACATGTTTCTATCAATACAAGGACCTATCTATTTATAGACCTTGAGGCCGACCTAGATAAACTAGGAAACATCTTCTATCCTTATCTAAAACAATCATTATCTAGATTAAGAAAACTATATCTAATAACAAAAGGAAATATAAACATAATCTAATTATAACTCTAAGTAGATTATTCTTGCACGGCAAGTTGGTCTTCCGTAGTAACTTGTTATGACCGCATCAACTTGTTATCTTCCGTAGCAACTCTAACAGCAGTAGTAACTTGATTGGACAACCGCACTAACTTGTTCTTCCGTAGTAACTCTTAATGTCTTCCGCATTAAACGTTTAAGTTACTTTTCTTGTTGTTAAGCGTATTGTTTATAGGTTAAACTATTTTTTCTAAGTTATAACCCAACAATCTCCCCCTAACCTTGAACTTTTATGAACAATCAAAAGTACAAGTTTCATGCTCCAACCGTACTAACTGTTTTCATTAACAAAAGATGATTTAACTATTTCAAGTTAATTTCAAATTTCCATCCATCTTTGTTTAGGCCAATCACCTTCTTTTCCTGTTGTCTTTTCATCTATGATTTGCACCAAGATCCTCCAAACTAGTTCATGTGCAAGTGGTGAATCATGAAGTCCATTGAGCTTGACTTCAATCATCTCTTCCAACGTCTTCAGTCGATGTGGATATTGTACATCCACCAAATAAAATTCCATGGCTCCCTCCTTTCTTCTAAGTGAGTAGACACCACTTCGATCATAAATGAACCACTTGATTACTGGATTAGTTGGACTTCCTCTTTTAAACACTGAACTTTTCTTTATGTATCCTGGTTCAAACAATCCACATAGAACGTCCATAGCCAGATCTATTTTGTCTAGTGACTTCATACTCAGTACCCATCTGCCCACCAAGGAACTTCCAGTCTATGATAATTGGAGGTTTTATTGCCAATGGAGTAAACCTAAGTCCTTCGTCATGATTTATGTATGCAGAATAATCTCCCCCTTGAGTAGTCACAGGAGGATCTTGTTCCATACTTTCAGGTTCTTGTTGAGAAGCAGCAGCATCTTCCATTTTCTGTCTTTTGGCTCGAGGCATTGGAATCCTCTTTGATGCTAACTTTTGTCTTTTGGGCTTCTCACTTGGCTTCTCTACAGCAGGAATAGTATCAACAGGTTCTTGCTCAAGGAACACTTTCCTTCCAGTCTTAAGAGCAGCTTTGATTGCCTTTTCTGCATCTTGCTTTTTCTTCTCTTGAATTCGTGCAAGAGCAGCTACTCTTTTTGCTTCCTTTTGTTTTTCCTCCTTCACAAGGTCCAACATGTTAGCCAATTTCATAGGACCTAAAGATCTACCACTATACCCTTTTCTCTTGAGATAAGTGGAGTATTTCTGCCTATCTTCAGCTAATTTGGCCTGTGTAGATTTAGACACTTTCTTCTTCTCAGGCTTGGCTTTGGCTTTGATTTTCTGTTCATCGTCCTACATCTTCATTGCAAGCAATTCATCTGATTTCACCAAACTTTGACGAACTAGGTCATTCAAAATGTCCTCATTTGCCATCTCCTTAGCTCGAATTGCATCCTCCTCAGCAATTCTGTTTAGCTTTTCTCTCTCAGATGGAGTTGGATATTGATTCAATCTTGCATGAAGCTCATCCTCTTCAGCTATCTTCCTTTTTCTTTCCCTTTCAGCATGCTCATGCTCACCAGCCAATCTGAGCATCAATTCTGCTTCTTCTTGCTCTTGTCTTAGCCTTTCTATTTCTTCTTCTGTTAGAAGATTTTGAAAATTTATTTCTTCTGCAGCTTTCTCTTTAGCAAGCCTTTCTTCTTCCATCTTTTCTTCCTTTGATTTCTCCACAACTACAACTTTGCCTTTGTCTTTATGTTCTGGAGCATCAAGGTCAACTTTCTGAATCTTTTTCTTTTTCTTATCCACAGTAACATATCCCCATCTACCTGTAGAAACAGACACACTAGCAGATTGTTCAGGTAAGGGTAGAGAAGTTGCTGAGGGTTTAGCAACCAATGCAGCTGCTGCTCTTTGTCTAGCAACTAGTTCAGCTATCATCTTCTTCCTTTCCTCTTTTGCTTTCTCCTTTTCTTGTTTATGCTTTTCTTCCTTGATCTTAACCAGCTGTGATGCTATAGTGTCTTCATCAGCCATGACAGTTGTTCTTGTCATCTCTTGTTGGATTAAGACATTTTCAGTTGTTGTGGTTGAAAGTGTTGTAGCTTCAGAATGTATTGCTTGTAAAGGGTTTGAAGCTTGATAAAATGTGGGAGGAGTGGTTGTGAACAAGTATGATTGATCATCATCATCTGCACCAGGACTGGTAACCATAGGGTCAGTAGCAACTGTGTCCGTAGCAACTGGACTAGTAATCATAGGATCAGTAGCAATTGTGTCCGCAACAATTGGGTCCGCAGCAATTGAGTCCGCAACAACCATCTCATCATCCGCATTAACTGGGTCCGCAGCAAGTGAGTCAGTAGTAACCATTGGTTCAGTAGCAACTTCAGGAATGATTTCTGCTTCTATCTCCATTTGTTCTACTGTTTCTTCAACCATTTGCTTCACTTCTTGCTGCTCCCCCTGAACCAGTTGTTCAGTATCAGCATCTATTAACATTTTCTCCCCTTCTTCATCCACCACCATATTTTCTGTCTCTACCTCTAACTCCCCCTCAAGTGCACTGATGATTTCCATATCTTCATCATGTTTGGAAGTGGCAGTGATCACAGTTTCTTCACTTCTCTTATCTTCACCCTTGCTCTCCTCAGATGAGAAAAGATGTATGTGTTCTTTCTCCCCCTTTTGATCAGCTGCAGGAGAGTCATCTGAAGATGAGGAACTGGAGGGCCTGGGTGAGTTTCCAGCACTTCGTGTGGTGATGCTTTTGGGCAGTAACTGGGCTGATAATAAAGCTTGGTGTGCCAGTCCCTGTTGCACCAAAGATGTTAGAGTAGACAGCACTTCACCTTGTTTCTCCACCTTCACCATTAGAGTTTGGTACAATTCCATCAATTCCAAATACTGACCACCACTACCCTCACCCATTTCCTGTTGAGTACCAACAGGCGGTTGATCATAGGGAAAAGAGAAACTCTCCTGCCTAGCAGAAGCATGTAACTCTCCCATGGTCTCTTGGCACCAGGGACCACCTTCCAAAGATGAGAACAAGTCCTCAGCAGTGGATGGTGTTGCCGTAGTTTGGGTCTTAGTTATGTTGATATTGTCCTGAGCTTCACTAGAAGAAGTGAAAGCTGCGGTAGTATCAGCCCTCCCTACATGGTCTTCCCCCTCCTTATGGACCAACTCAGTGAACAAGGGGGTATGTTCAATGTTTTCCCCTAAATTTTGTGTCATTCCTGAAGATGTTTCAGGTAATGATTTTGAAGTGTGAGAATGGGGGATGGTTTTAGAAACAAGAGGCTGAGTAACCCTCTTGAGTCTTTTGAAAGAAGCCTTTGATGGTTTGTGAGGTGATGAAACAGTGGGTTTAGTTACTTTAGATGTAGTAACTGGTGCAGTAGCAACTGGAGTAAAACTCACAGTAGCAACTGGAGGTACATGAGCAGTAGCAACTGGAGGTACATGAGCAGTAGTAACTGCAGTAGTAACCTCAGGGATTATACCTTCAGTACCTGCTTCAGATATGGCACTAGTGCCCACAGATATTGCAGTAGTACTGATGGTGGCAGCTGGGGGTTGGGACAGAGGTGAAGTCACTTGTCCTTCAGCTGGAGGAACAGTGATCACCATTATTGTAGAGAACAATGGTGTCACATTGGATGAACTGCCCTTATTAACTTGCCTCATATTTGTAAAAACTTTCTTTGAATGAGCATGTGAGAAAAAGCATTTTTCTGATCTAGTGAGATCTTTAAGCTCACAGTTAAAAAGGTGTTGAAGAAAGCGAGGATACATTAAAAATTTATGTTTTGGGTTTAAAAGATTCCATCGAATTCCTTCAAAAATCATGTATGAAAAATTATATATTCTTTTTGTTGCCAAACAGACCATGGCAGTAGCTAAAGCAGAGCTACCTTCATGCCATACAGTCCGTTTTTGGGATATACACTGTTGCAAAGTATGCAACAAAAATTTCCATTGAGGGGAGAGTTTTGCCTTGTGAAAGGTCGAAATATTTAAATCCCCCTTGTATCCCAGTTTTGTAAAGTTTTCAGTCAGGATTTCATAAGGGAGTTTTACTATACCTTTCGCATCTTTCAGTTGTAGATGTTTGCGTAGTAATGTCTCCGTAACTTTGATTGCTTTGCCATCCACCACAACATTAATGGCCGCCTCTACATCATCAAGTTCAGCGGATGTTCAGAAATCCCTAATGTGAGATTCATTAATTTCTGGATTAATGGTTAACGCCGTTTTTATTTTCGATTGATTCGAGAAATCAATGATTTGGTGGAAGTCAGCTTTTTCATCATTCTTCTCCAAGAAAGCTACCATGTTGTGTCTTTTGTAAATCTGTAGTTCTGCCATTGTTGTAATTTGATGATCGATTATGAGAGTGATGAACAAGAAGGCAAACAGTTAGTCACAAAAATTAAGAAAATTGAGAATTTTGAGTCTAACGGTAACTTTTTAGGAAGTTTTAGGGTTCTTAAGAAAAGGTAATTCTTAAACGGTTAAAAAGAACCTCTATTTATACTGAAACTTTGTAACCACTTGATAAGTCCGATTAGACGCGGGTAATGATTTAAATGTAACGGTCCAATTAAAAATTGCCACGTGTCATTTGTAGCTGTGCCTCGCGCCTAAATTTTAAAAGATAGGTCCAATCGGAACTTGCCACGTGTAAAAGTTGGTTACAAGTTGTATTTTGACTTGTCAAATCACCATTAATTAGGGTATTCTTATTGCTTAAGAAACCTTTTAATATGGTAATTAGCAGTATTAACAAATAAGTCCGCAGTAAGTTGGTTAATCGTCCGTAGTACTGGTTCATGGGCCGTATTAACTGGACTGTCCGTAGTAATGTGAATTACTGGCAGTATTAAAGCAGAGGTCCGTAGTAACACATTACTTGTCCGTATTAACCATTCCGTCCAAATTAATAGATTTAGGGCAGTAGTAGTTAAACCTTCCCTTAATACTAATCTTTTGTCCGTACTAATCATACTTTGGTCAAGATTTGTCTTTACTATTAATGTTGCAGTAGTAACATAGTACAATGCTAGAAAGTAAGGTACTTGATTTTCATCATAAGGTTACTACTGCTTCTCGAAGGGACTTTTGAACAATAGAAATACAAAGAGAAAAAGGATATCGTTATCAATCCATATTGATCATTCCAATACTTGTGATCAAGAATGTGAATCTTCCCACATCAAATGCTTTTGTGAGAGGTCAGCAAGCTGATTGTCAGTGTGGATTTTCTCAACATGGATCAATTTCTTTTCGTTGCAATCTCTTATGAAGTGATAGCGTATCTCTATATGCTTTGTTTTGGAGTGTTTGACTGGATTGTTGATGATGCTTATGGTGCTTTGATTGTCAATATGGATTGGCGTGTTCATGAAGGAATAGCCATAGTCCATCATTTGATTTTGTATCCAAAGTACTTGAGCACAACAACTAGCAGCGGCAATGTACTCAGCTTCTGTGGAAGATGTTGACACCGTTGTTTGCTTCTTGCATTGCCATGACACCAGTCTTGAACCAATAAATTGGCATCCTCCAGTTGTTGATTTCCTGTCTAAGTTTTCACCACCATAGTCACTGTCAGTGTAAGTAATTAAATCAAAAGGAGAGTCTTTAGGATACCATAAGCCTAAGTTAGGCTTGCCCTTTAGGTAATGAAAGATTCTCTTGACTGCAATTAGGTGTGACATCTTGGGCCTTGTTTGATATCTTACACATACACAAACTCCAAACATGATGTCTGGTCTTGAAGCTGTGAGATACATGAGAGATCCAATCATTGATCTATAGTTATGTATATCCACATCCTCCCCCTCAAGATCAGCCGTCAATTGTTTGTGAGTTTCAACCGGAGTGCTAGCAACTTTGGCATCCATGAGTCCAGATTTGGTGAGGATGTCCTTGACATACTTGGATTGGGTTATAAAGAGGCCATCCGGCTTTTGCTTAACTTGTAAGCCCAAGAAGAAAGTGAGTTCACCCATGGAACTCATCTGAAACTTAGTGTGCATGAGGTCTTCAAACTCTTTGCATAAGGAATCTTTGGTAGAGCCAAAGATGATGTCATCAACGTAGATTTGAACAAGAAGAATATCTGAGTGAGATTTCTTGAAGAATAGTGTTTTGTCAATTGTTCCTCTTTGAAAGTTGTTTTGAAGAAGGTAGTCTGAAAGAGTGTCATACCAAGCCCGTGGTGCTTGATGAAGCCCATAGAGAGCTTTGATCAAATTGTATACCTTGTGAGGATGTTGAGGGTCCTCAAAGCCAGGGGGATGTTTGCTGTTTGACATATACCTCTTCTTCAATGACACCATATAGAAAAGCACTCTTGACGTCCATTTGATAAACTTTGAAACCCATGAAAGAGGCAAAGGCTAGAAATAATCGAATTGCTTCAATCCTAGCCACTGGAGCAAAAACCTCTTCATAGTCAATTCCTTCTTCTTGTGTATAGCCTTGTGCAACCAGTCTTGCTTTATTCTTAACCACAATTCCACGTTCATCCTTCTTGTTTCGGAAGATCCATCTTGTACCTATCACCTTCTTGCCATATGGGACTTCCACTAATTCCCATACTCCTTTAATCTTAAATTGGAGTAGCTCAGCTTGACATGCCTCGATCCAATGTGGATCTAGTAATGCTTCTTGGATTTTCTTGGGTTCCATTTGAGAAAGGAAGCATTGTTGATAAGAGCAGTTGCAGGATCCTTTTTGGACTTGGTTTGACTTCTAGTTGCTATGGAAAAGTCAAGCGCACCAATTATTTGATCGGGTGGATGGTTCCTGGCAGCACGGGAAGATGGGATCTTCTCAAGTCGTAGTTCAACGCCCAAGTTTGTATCGTTTACATCAGGCATTGTATTGCTCGGATAATAAGCATTTTATGGAGGAGTGGTAACTGAAGAAGGTATATCCGTAGTGTACGTTCAAATTCTTCAGGGACAATTTTTTCAACTCCATTTTCATCCTCTTGAACCAAATCAGGAACACCAGCTGGGCGTGTAGTGTTAACCTTCGGAGTAGGGGTTTCATCTGCATGTAAAGGTTCAGGTTGAGGATCTTCTGTTTCATCTGCGGAAATGGGGTCAATGACATGAATGGGAGTCTCCATTGAAACAGGAAGATTGATGTATTCCATTACATCCAAGCGAGCAGTATCAGTGATGGGAGCCGTAGCAACTGGCTCCGTGGTAAGGGGATCAGTAGGAATAGATTTAGCCGCATTAACATGATCCGTATTCACTGAATTGGATTGAAACTCAAAGTTAGAGTTTAACTATTTGGTCAAGGCATCCAAATCAAAAACCCAATCTGGTCCATGTCCCTTCTTGGTGTAAGTGTGTTCATTGAAGGTCACATTGGAGCTTTCTTCTATAATCTTCCATTTGTGATTGTAAACTCGATATGCCTTGCTTTGGGATGAGTAACCAACAAATGTGCCTTCATCAGCTTTGCTTTCAAACTTACCAAGGTAGTCTTTAGAGTTTAGGACTGTGCATGGACATCCAAATGCGCGTAGGAAACTGATCAATGGTTGTCTCTTGTGGAGGAGTTCATATGGAGTTTTGTTGTGAGACTTGACTAGGAGGACCCTATTCTGAACATAGCAGGCAGTGTTAACTGCTTCTGCCCAGAAAAAGATGGGTAGATTGGAGTCAGCCAACATGCTTCTAGCTGCTTCAATCAATGTCTTATTTCTTCGTTCAGCAACTCCATTTTGTTGAGGAATCCTAGCAGCACTGAATTGTCTCTCTATTCCTTTCTTGTCACAGAATTCATTCATCACTTGGTTCTTGAATTCCGTGCCATTGTCACATCGAATCTTATTGACTTTGAGATTGATTTGATGTTCAATCTTGTAGATAAAGGTAATGAGGAGCTGGCTTGTTTCATCCTTGGTACCAAGAAAGTACACCCATGTATATCTTGAGAAGTCATCAGTGATGACAAGGCAATATGACTTCTTCGCAATGCTCTTTACATTAGTGGGACCAAAGAGATCCATGTGAAGTAAATGTAAAGGTGTGGTGTTGGAGTTGATCTCCTTTGTCTTGTGAGAAGACTTGTGTTGCTTGCCCTTCAAGCATGCTAAGTAGTTGTCTTCCAGATTGAACTGCTTGTTTGGGAGACCTCTGAACAAACTAGATTTAACTAGTTTATTGATGTTCTTCAGGTTCATGTGGCACATTCTTCTATGCCATAGAGTGGATTCATCTAGAGTAGCTTTTGAGAGAAAGCATGCTTCAGGTGAATTGAGTTGAACCTTTGACATATCAAGACAATAGACATTTTCTCTCCTTGGTGTTCTGAGTAAAATCATACTTTCATCTATGACATACCCAGGCTTCATTATAATGCATTCTGCAGCAGTGAAGATTGGTGTGTGTTTCTCATCACAGACTTGAGAGACACTCAACAAATTATATTGAAGCTGTTGCACATAGTACACGTCTTTGAAGTGTAGTGTACCATTGCTTATTGTTCCTTTTCCAGAAATTCTTCCTCCTTTTGGATTGCCTCCAAATGCAACATATCCTCCGTTGAACTTTTCAAAGTCCTGAAGACATGACATGTTGCCCGTCATGTGCCTGGAACAGCCACTATCTACATGCCAACTGTTCTCACTTTCTTTTGTTGACTGAACCTGCACATAAACGATAGAGATTAGTTTCTGGTGGGAACCCAAGCCAAAGTTGACTTGGGTTTGCCCATTTCATCAAAGTAACTCAACTTCCTTTGTACTAGTTTTGAAAAATCAATGGGGATAGGTGGTTGAGTTACTTGAACCTTTGGTTGCCACATTAGTTTGAAAGGTTTACCTTTTGAAACAATTTTAGTGTTAACAATTTTTGATTTAACAATAGGAACAGATACTGGTTTGACTTGCTTTTGTTTCTGATTGTTAATGAAAGCCGTAGTAACTAAGTTACCTTTAGCAGTATTAACTCTAGCAGTATTAACACGGTTATTTTTCTCAGTATTAGTACGGGCAGTATTAACACCATTATTTTTCTAAGTTTTGCAGTAGAAACAAAGGTTTGTCTGGCAGTAGGAACTCTATTCTTATTGTTAGAAAATGTGTTACGTTTGTTTACACTATTTCTTCCTGAATTCATAGAAACAAATTTATGGTTTGTTTTATTTGATTTGTTACTAGGATTCATGGATTTATTTTTATGGGCAACCCTTCCTGTGTATCCCACCCCATAATGTGGTATTTGAATCACTTGCAATTGATTTTGAGGGTTGTGATAACAGATTTTTGAATAGTGATTGGACTTACCACATATAAAACATCCCTTTCCTGAACTTTTGACACTTTGGCCTTTTTGAGCTTTTACTTGGTTCATATTGGTATCCTCTCTTACCTATATGTTTCCAAGTCTTTTCATGTTCCTTAGGGACTGTTTTGGGCTTTCTTTCAGTGGGTGTTTTGATCTTTTTAATGGGGTCAGGACGTGGCATACACACTAAACTTTGTGAAGATTGTTGAGTGCAACCTTCTATTGTGATAAGGTGATTTTCTAGAGGAATGTCCTTATTTTTCCCAATATTGAGCTGACTCTCTTCAACTAAGTCTTCAATTAGAACTTCATCATAGTTGATTGGATCAACATTGAATGATTCCTTTGGAGGTGTCTGAGAGATAGGAATTCTAGGTTCATCTAAAGATGGTGGGATGTAGTTTTGGTTAAATGGAGGGGCAACTTCTTTGAACCAGCTTTTACCTTTCCATGTATTTGTTGTTGGCATAGGTCATTTACTGATTTTGAAGCAAATTCTAATTCATCTAACTCTACTTTTTCATGTTCTTGTTCTAATCTTATGATTTCGTCCCTAGCCATCTTAAGTTTAAGTAGTAAGTCATCTCTTTGCCATTCAACTAGACTAAGTTTCTCTTGATAACTTTGTTCATTGATTTTGTGTGACTTGATCTGATTTTCTAAGTTATCAATTACCCTAGCTGCTGATCGTCTTTGTTCTTCTAAGATTTTGATTGAGTCACTCATCAATTGATTATGATTTTAATATTTAACAATTATAGCTTTACACTCAGAAGTACATAATTTAGAATTTACCTCGGCCATAAGAGATGGAGTTTCTGGAGATGGTGAGTCAATATCCATTAGAGCATCGTCTTGTGGTGCTCCTTGATCATCATCATTCCAGTCATATCCAAGAATGTTGTTGCCAATTTCAGTAATTCCAACATCAGTATAAACTAGCTACGCATTAACTATATCCTCCATAGGAACAATGTCCGCATCATCCATTACTACTGCTATGCATGCATGGTGAACAGTAGTAATGTCTTCTACGTAAACAGAATTTTATTCTTCAGAAATTAGCGCCCTGTTTTGACTTGTTTCTTCAGCTAAGTCACTCCAATCATATCCAAATATGTCTTGTGACATGAGTGCACTCTGATTTGTGTCTTGAGTGGATCGTGGATTTTTGGTTTTAGACTTGTTTGGACATTCCCTAGCAAAGTGACCTAATTCGTTACATTCATAACACTTCACCTTACTTTTGTCGAAAGTGATTTGTTCATTGTTTCTGGGATTGAATCTTCTTCCTGTTCTGTTTACAAATCGTCATGCTCGTAATGCCAGCATAGCAGATTGCCACATTAGGTCAATTTCATCATAGTCATCCTGATGCATCTGTTTTACATCTTCACCTGTGAGACTTGAGCATTTAGATATAAAGGCTTCGAATGAAATCTCTTCACTGATTTCAGGTTTCGTTCCTCCAGAAGGTGTGACAAGTGCAGTATTAGCATTGTTAATACTGTGGCTGCTATTGCTAGACTTTTCTGCTTCCACTTCTGCCTCAAAGACTCTTAAGTCGTTGTAAAGATCATCCAATTCCAGTTCTTCCAATGTGTCTCCTTGTCTGTAGGAAACTGTGTATATTATCCATTCCTTACCTAATTCTCCTATGAACTTTCTATTGAGATCATCTTTATCATACTTAATGCCTGCGCTGATCATCTCTCCGGTGAGGTTTTTGTATCGATCAAACGTCTGAGTCATTCGTGCGCCATTCAGGGAGTTGAAGTTTTCATACTCCTGTTTAAGGAGTGCTTTCTTGTTCTTCTTTGTATTTTTTTTCCGCCGAATCTTTTCTCCAAAGCTTCCCATAGCGATTTTGCATCTTGATATTCTTCAAATTGCGATTGATATTCGTTGGAGATTGCAATTAGCAGAATACTAAGAGCCTTGATTTCGGTTTGCTTTTCTCTCCGTTCAATATCAGAAAATGTTTGTCGAGTGAGAACTCCAGGTTCTCCATCAGCTCCATGGGGGGTTGGACGTTTGTTACCATTGATGATCACGTCCCAAACTGTGTAGTCAGATAGCAGAATGTGTTGCTTGATTCGTAGCTTCCATAAGTCGAATTCGTTGCTATTTAGAATAGGAACTTTGCCAATTGCAAGTTCAGTCATGATGGTTATATTGATTCTTGTTTATGAGGATTATAAACTCGTTGATCAATGGATCTAAAGCACCTCCTGTGCTCTGATACCACTTGTCAGGATCGGAGTAGCCAATATAAACTAATCAGTTCGCCTACGTTAAGATCGTGATCTATTGAAGAAGTTCAACAGCGGATGAACACTTCAATATTAACGAGTTCTCGAACAATATAATGTTATATGAAAAAAATAAGAACAAACAGAATATAGTCGAATTATAAGCCTCAATTGTATTAATGAAAAGTATCAATACAACATGTTTCTATCAATACAAGGATCTATCTATTTATAGACCTTGAGGCCGACCTAGATAAACTAGGAAACATCTTCTATCCTTATCTAAAACAATCATTATCTAGAATAAGAAAAGTATATCTAATAACAAAAGGAAATATAAACATAATCTAATTATAACTCTAATTAGATTATTCTTGCACGGCAAGTTGGTCTTCCGTAGTAACTTGTTATGACCGCATCAACTTGTTATCTTTCGTAGCAACTCTAACAGCAATAGTAACTTGATTGGACAGCCGCACTAACTTGTTCTTCCGTAGTAACTCTTAATGTCTTCCGCATTAAACATTTAAGTTACTTTTCTTGTTGTTAAGCGTATTGTTTATAGGTTAAACTATTTTTTCTAAGTTATAACCCAACAGATTATTTCTTTGCGGTCATTTTGGCGCTGACCAGAGGTCTTTTCGAGTCCGTATGCTCCCGATACATCCGTTTTACTATCAACTGCATTTTTTGGTCCCGAATTCATCCTATTTGACTCCAAACATATTAAAACACCTAAAACATAAACTTTACACAAAATCAAGTAATACGAGGCTATCCATTACGTTTTGACACAAAAACATAACAAATATCGCGAAAGAATACACGTAGAATCGAGCGATATCAACGGGGAATTGTTATTTAGAACAAAGCACGCTTGGTTGCTCAAGGATACACTCAAGAAGAAGGTGTAGACTATGATGTAGTCTTTGCACCAGTTGCAGAATTGAAGCCATTTGCATTTTCCTGGCCTTTGACTCCTTCAAAGGATTCAAAGTGTATCAAATGGACGTTAAAAGTGCATTTCTCTATGGCAAAGTCGAAGAGGAGGTATATGTATGTCAACCTCACGGATTTGAGGATCTTGATCATCCCGATATGGTTTACAGACTAGACAAGGCGTTATATGGTCTTCATCAAGCACCTCGTGTATGGTATGACACTTTATCTGTCTATCTTCTCAAACACGACCTTCAGAGGGGTGCAATCGACAAAACACTTTTCGTCAAAACAGTTGGTGGTGATATTATGCTAGTTCAAATTTATGTCGACGACATCATTTTTGGTTCAACGAATGATCTTTTGTGTAAAGAATTTGAACAGATAATGCATAAGAAGTTCAAGATGAGTTCAATGGGAGAACTGACTTTCTTTCTCGGTCTACAAGTCAAGCAAAGTCCCGATGGTATCTTTATTCACCAAGCAAAGTATGTCAAAGACATTCTTGAGAAATTTGGATATCACGATGCAAAACCTGCCAGTACTCCGGTGGAAACTCACAAGCATCTTGAGGCCGATTCTGAGGGGGAGGACGTGGATGAACATCTCTACAGATCAATGATTGGATCATTAATGTACCTAACATCATCTCCTCCAGATATTATGTACAGTGTATGTGTATGTGCACGATATCAGACTCGTCCCAAGATTTCACATCTCACTGCTGTCAAGAGGATCTTTCGCTATCTAAAGGGAAAACCAAATTTGGGGTTATGGTGCCCAAAAGATTCTCCATTTGAGCTCATATCATACACAGACAGTGACTATGGAGGAGAAAACCTCGACAGAAAATCAACATCAGGAGGATGCCAATTTTTTGGATCACGTTTAATCTCATCGCAATGCAAGAAACAAACGAACGTATCCACATCTTCACCGGAAGCAGAATATGTTGCAGCTTCAAGTTGTTGTGCACAGGTGCTCTGGATTCAGAATCAAATGATGGACTATGGTATCTACTTTTTACATACTCCTATTTTTATTGATAACCAAAGTACCATAAGTATTGTCCACAATCCAGTCAAACATTCGAAAACTAAACACATCGAAATTCATTTTCATTTTATAAGAGATTGCAACGAAAAGAAGCTTATTCAAGTCGTCAAAGTTCATACTGATAATCAGTTTGCAGATCTGTTTACCAAAGCATTTGATGTAGGCAGATTTACATTCTTGATTAACAGTATCAGAATGATTAATCTTGCTTAAATTTCTGTTGTAAAATGACTAATTAAAAATTTTCAGAGTATATCTTGTGTGTGTTGAAGTTAATACTAGTCATTAGTACTGTTAAGAATTAAGACTTTTGTCAGTTCCTACATGGTATATCTTAAAAACTCACAACAACTAATACTGGCAACAGTTAATACTGGAACTTATAATTTGAACAGTTACTACTGATCCTTTCCGTTGGTGGTTTTGTTAATAGTGCCAGTAATTGACGGGAAACTCCATACTGCCAAGTGGGAAGTTTGTTATTTTGTTTTGTGTGCAGGGGGCAATTAGTATAAAAGGGAAATTAAATGACTAATTAAATTCCATTCGAACAACATTATTCGCTCTCACAAATTGGAAAATTCCCAAAAGAAAAGGAAACCCTCTAATCACAAACCCTCTCCTTCCGCAAACCCTAAATCGCTCATACATCATCTCTAATCACAAAATCAATGGCGGAACAAGAACAACAAGCAGCACACCATGAACAAGAGCAACAAGAACTTTCCTTTGGATTAGTCACAACATCGCCGCCGACCTTACATTGTATAAAGACGCCGGAGACTTTCATCAAATCATCCGATTCTTCAGGCGGTCCTACATACGTTATGCTTTAACGGTTAACCCCCAGTTAATGAAAAGCACATTAGAGAATTTTGGGCAACTGCCACTCTTTAAAATCGAAATAATCTAGAATGCATTTGGGCCGTAGTAGACGAGAAGGAGATAATCGTTACAGAAGCATCTATTCGGACTCATCTAGTCCTCAACGACGGCGCAGGTATATCCTCCATCCCCAATAACGAACTGTTTGATATATTTCAAAGCATGGGGTATGAGGGAAGTCTTACAAAATTTACTTTTCAAAAGTCACTTCTCTCACCTCAATGGAGATATATGGTACATGTTTTACAACAATGTATCTCCAAGAAACGTTACACCTGGAACGAATTTAATACTACCACAACCACTGCTATGGCAGTTCTTGCAAGTAACAGGGTGTTCAACTTTTCAAACATGATTTTCAACGATCTAAAGTTCAATATTACTCACGTGGAAAATAAATTTTTAATGTATCCACGGTTTCTAACCGTCATACTTAATAAGGATATTAAAAATCTTTCCAAAGATGGAGATGTTCTGATCATGGATTGTCATACATCCAAAACCTTTTCTAATATGAGAAGAACATCCAAAACTTTTTCGGGGAAGGTAACACCACTGTTCTCAAATATGGTGGGTGCCACAGTTTCATCCGGTGAAAGACCAAGTATCCCACTTGAGTCACAACCCACACCATCCACCTCATCATCTGTTCTAGTTACTAAACCCAAGAAGAGTGCCTCTAGTGCACCACTCCCAACCACTCAAAGTGCACCTCAGTAGGAGCATGCCCCAAAGGCCAAGAAGGGTCCTTCACCTCTTGGACTTAAACCTACAAAATTTAAACCAGTGGTGAAACAGGTAAAGAAGGTGGTCCATAAGGAGTGGGGAGACCATGTTGAACGGGCTCACACTACTGCTGCATCACATCGTGATGCTGAGGGCAGTGTGACTGGCAATAAGACCCAATCAACGGGAACTCTTAATGAGGATGTGTCCCCGGATTCATCCTCAAGAGGTTCCTGGCGCCAAGAGACCAGGGGGAGGGTGATGCAACTGCTAGGCAGGAGGCACCCTCTAATTCCGAGGAACTGCCCACTGTTGGTACTCAACAGCATGGTGGGGAGGATAGCTTTCACTATACACAACTTGAATTGCTGGAAATGTACCAAACTTTTGTTGTGAAGGTGGGGGGACAGGAGGCAGAAATCAAAAGGTTGAAGAAACTGGTGTTACGTTTAGTGCAAGAGGTGAAAGTTTGCAGACTTGTCATGAAAAAGGGTGGTAAAAAGAATCTTCACAAACAAGCTGCAAAGGCAGGTGCAACAAAGAAGGCAACAACAGCTGAGGAGAATGTTGCCTATCAGGGGGAGAATATTGTGAAGAAGAAGAATGTGGAGAAGGAAACTGCCAATGTTGAAACTGAGGCTCCAAACATTGAAACAGAGGTCCCACATGTTGAAACTGAGGCTCCAATGACAGACTCTACAGATCGTATGGAAGAAAATGGTGGTAATCATGGGGATAATCAAAAGGATTTTGAGACTGATGATATCTTGGAAGGCATTGCTAAGATATTCATTGACGAGAATGATGAGAAGGAGACAACAATTGATCCTCAAGTAAATACTGGTGAGGGAGAAGAAGTTAATACTGGTGAGAATCCTCCAATTAATACTGGTGAGGAGCAAGCAGATAATACTGGTGGAGTTATGAATGATGAGTCAACCTTAGCATCTCAACTGGGAAAGATCAAAGATGAGAAGGCTAAGAAAGAAAAGGAGAAAGCTGAAGCTATCAGGAAGGAACAAATTGCTGCTGCAGTTGCACGTCAAAGAGCAGCAGCAGCTGGGCAACCAAAAGAAAAACCTGTTTCTTTTCTTGAATCTGCAGGTACTGAAGAAGATGCTCCTCCTGAGGAAAAAAAAAGAAGGTTTTGGTACATCACTACAAAGAAGGTAAAAATACAAAAGGTTGACCTTGATGACCAAGAGCATCATGATAAGCAAGAGAAGAAGAAAGAAGAAAAGAGAAGAAGAAAGAAGCAAGAGTGCTATCAAAAGAAATAAAACAAGAGCTGAAGACAAAAGAAAATACACTGATTTCTTGAAGTCAACTGGGAAATACAGTGGAAAGCAGTTGGGGCCTATGAAGCTTGACAATGTTTTGTCATTATACATTAAATAAAAACGTATCCTAAAGGCTGCCCAAGAAGAAAGAGAAAGACAAGATAGAGAAAGAGAACGTGCTCTAAAAGCTGCTAGAGACAAAGGATACAAGGTGGTCCATTTTGGTAAAAAGAAGGAAGCAGGACCAAGAATGGAAAAGGAGAAAACTCAACATCTGTTTGTACCAATGAAAAGAAGATATCCAGGTTACATTCATAATGCCAAAAGGTCAAGGCCATCAGTAGAAACTGTTAATACTGGTACTCAAGGAAGTGAAGGTACTGGTGCAACTAAAGCTGAGCAAAGAAAGAAATCTATAGGTCAACATTCTCAGAGCCATGATCAAGAAAAGAAAGCTGGTAAGGAGGAAGAAAAACCAAAGATTGCCAAGGTAAAGATTGAAGATATTCCTGGAGAGCATGTGTTTGGTTGTGTTCCAGAAATCTCAGATGAACAGGTGAATGAGGCTGCTGACAGAGTTTTTGATGACATGAAAACTCTGGTCATACATTCTGAAGACATGAATTGTGCAACAACCTTCTCTGAAATGCCCATTGTAAAATGGCTTGCAGTGGTGGTGAATGGCAAAAATGGGTACAAAATTGTCAGAGAAGATAAGAGCTTCAGGATATTTTACAGTCATCTTGAGATTATCAGGAATATAAGTCGTAAGAACTTGGTGGATTTGTTCCTCATAGGCTGTAAAGACTATAATAATTGCAAAGGTACTTTCCTTGATCATCATGATAAGCTTATGGAAGTACTTGAAATCATTTTTGAGCCTGAGAATGTTCCAGAGAAAGTATTAAGATTTATCCCAGTGTTAGAATGGATTCATTATGAAAGCTGTGGGGTATATTCTTTGAGCAGAAGTGATGGATCAATTGACTACTTTCTTGTGGAAAAGGAATACAAGCATGGGGTGAACCTCATGATCAATATGCTGAATATCAAGTTGAAAGCCAATCAAAATTCAGAGGAAGCTATTCAACTACTTTGGAAGATTAGATGTCAACTCACTGATCACAGAAACTCAATGTAGCCAGGTAAATGTATGGCAAAATTCTCCATATGTTTGATTTGAAGAAACTTTTGCAGTTTGGTGAATGCACAAGTTAAGGGGGGAGATTGTTGGGTTTACAAGGTTTTACTAGTAGTAATGTTGTTTAGTACTGGCGAAGATTAATACTGTTGAAGATTAATACTGGTGTCTCGCTGTTGTCAACATAAGACTGGTGGATAGTTTATACTGGCTGCCTGGGATGCATGGAGAAGAGTTTCTATATTCACGCTTGTTAATACTGCTTATATGATAAATACTGTTAGCGTATTGGAATGAGATAATTATGTAAACAATATATTGATAATTATCTTCGTAGATTTCTTTAGATTTAACCTAATCGTTATTAGGGTTTCCTCAAGGTCTATATAAATAGATCCATGTGTCATTAGTAAACACACGTCTATTAACTATCGTTATTATTAATAGATTGAGGTTGTTGGTGAAAACTCTTGTGTTCGTAATTGTTAACGTTTGTGTTCATTCATACTTATACATAAACTGTTAATCAATTAACCCTTGTTAATATCAAAGTGTTGATCCGCTGCAACTTCTTTGATAGATCTAGATCTACACGATTGTATTTATACAATTATAGTTCGACAGATCCTGACACCCTCTCCCTCGAATCGATGACCTATTTGATCAGTTGCAGGGTGCAATTTACATTTCAAAGATCGATCTCCGTTCAGGGTATCATCAGGTTCGATTCAGTGAACCCGACATTCCTAAAATTGCTTTCCGAACTTGTTACGGGCATTATGAATTCCTCGTTATGCCATTCGGTCTGACCAACGCGCCAACAGTGTTCATGTATTTTGATGAACAGGGTGTGTAGACCATATCTGGAAAAATTCGTGATCGTATTCTTAGACGATATCCTCATCTATTCCCGGAACAAACAAGACCATGAACAACACTTGAAACTCATTTTGGAACTTCTTAGAGATGAGAAGTTGTACGCAAAATTTTTGAAATGTGAATTCTGGCTCAGAGAAGTACATTTCCTCGGTCATGTGATCAATCCGGAGGGAATTTACGTAGACCAGCCAAAATCGAAGCTATTGAGAAATGGCAAGCCCCAACGACTCCTACGTAAATCCGACAATTCCTAGGACTGGTTGGCTACTATCGTAGATTTATTGAGAATTTCTTAAACATCGCTAAGCCCTTAACCGAACTTACTCAGAAAGACAAAGATTTCCTTTGGGGCAAGGAACAAGAGGAATCATTTCAGAAACTCAAACACAAGTTATGCCACACACCTATTCTGTCCTTACTCGAGGGAACGAACAACTTTGTAGTATATTGCGATGCATCCCATCATGGTCTTGGTTGCGTTCTTATGCAAAAAGACAAAGTCATCGCATATGCATCGAGACAACTCAAGGTACACGAACTGAACTACACGACTCACGACTTAGAACTGGGATCAGTCGTGTTCGCTTTGAAAATCTGGATACATTACTTATACGACACCAAGTGCACCGTTTTCACAGACCATAAAAGCCTTCAACACATCCTCGATCAGAAAATGCTCAACATGAGACAATGAAGATGGATACAACTGCTAAGTGACTACGATTGCGAGATAAAATACCATCCCGGTAAGGAAAACGTAGTAACAGATGCCCTGAGTCGGAAGGAAAGGGTAAGGCCATCTCGGGTTAGAGCATTGGGGGTACAAGTTCAGACAAGCCTACGAACTCAAATCTCTAGAGCTCAGAGCGAAGCATTGAAACCCGAAAACCTCAATAGTGAAACACTCCACAACCACGAAAAGGAATTTGAGGTTAAACCCGACGGAATCCACTATTTCAAGGACCGAGCGTGGATTCCGAGATCCGAAAGCGTCCGGAAGCTTATTCTAGATGGGGGCCACCGTTCCCGATACTCTATCCATCCGGATCCGACAAACTGTACAAAGATCTTCGGGAATATTACTGGTGGCCGGGCATGAAAAAGGAAATCGCCTTGTACGTAGCTAAGTGCTTGACTTGCTCGAAGGTCAAGGCGGAATACCAGAAACCATCAGGCTTACTGCAACAGCCGGAGATTCCATTATGGAAGTGGGAACACATCTCCATGGATTTCATAAACAAATTTCCCCGCACGGCAAAGTGAAATGACATGATTTGGGTCATTGTAGATCGGTTAACGAAATCCGCACACTTCCTCCTAGTCCGAGAAAACTACTCAATGGAAATATTCGATCAAGTATATATCAACGAGATTGTCTCTCGTCATGGAACGCCTCTCTCCATTATATCCGACAGGGATAGTCGATTCACGTCCCGTTTTTGAAACGCAATTCAGAAATATCTCGGGACTCGATTAGACCTCAGCACAGCCTACAATCCCCAAACCGATGGTCAGAGCGAAAGAACGATCCAAACACTTGGGGACATGCTAAGAGCGTGCGTAGTTGACTTCGTAGGAAGTTGGGACACTCACCTGCCTTTGGTCGAGTTCTCTTACAATAACAGCTACCATGCTAGCATCAAGTGCGCCCCATTCGAGGCCTTGTACGGACGCAAGTGTCGGTCACCGCTTTGTTGGGTTGAAGCCGGCGGTCGAAAATTAAGAAGGCTCGATATCGTTCAGGAGACCATCGCCAAAATCACGACCATTCAGGAAAGAATGAAGACATCACACAGCAGGTGGAAGAGCTACGCCGACAACCGAAGGAAACCCCTCGAATTCCAAGTCGGTGATGGAGTGCTTCTCAAAATATCGCTGTGGAAGGGGGGATTCACTTCGGGACACGCGGCAAGCTAAGCCCGAGATACACCGGACAATTTGAGGTTATAAAACGGATCGGCCCGGTAGCATACCGACTCAAACTCCCTCAAGAAACTTCTAGCATTTACAATGTGTTCCACGTCTCACACTTGAGGAAGTATTTCTCTTATTTATACTTAGACCGTAAACGTGTGTGTCTCGGAATCGGAAACGAATCAACAAATGAATCCTAATACCAAGAAAACATACAATGAACTTGCCTAAGTTCATTGCCAAACAATCGTAAACTCCAAATGAACGCAAATGCTTAACTATAACGAAAACATGTAACCATAGTGTTGGACATATTTTTTTTATTTTCTTGATGACTCACAATTGCATGTAACCACAATCCAACACCTGTCCAAACGTGTTTTAACCCCCTTTTTGGTACAGACCTGGACACCAACCCTCTTCTTTACATCATTAATCCACCACTTTCTCCCATTATCTCCACACACACACACACACACACACACACACACACACACACACACACACACACACACACACACACTTTTAACTTTTGAATACACACACTACTTCCATTTCTCTCATCTAACTCAACTTTTCCCAGCCAATTTGTAGTAAAAATCCATCCAAAACATCATAACAACTTGCATCAAGATTATCAAGAGCATTCATCCACCTTAGTTACATACATCGTTTTCTACCGTTTTGGAGCCGAAATCACCATCAAGTCACTAGAAATCATCATCCATCCACTTTTCTTTGGGTAAAATCACTTATCTTCAATGTTTCTACATAAATCTTCAATTGAATGTCTGATCCATCACCTAAAAATAAGTTTTTATTAAGTTTTAATGGTTATTAACATAAGAACACAAGTTTTTTTAAGTTTATACATAGATCCTTACACATATGGTTGTTAAGCTAACAAAAACTATTATTGGAAAGTATTTTTGATGTTTTATCAGCTGCATGTTTAGATCCACCATCAAAAAGACAAGTTTTACAACATAAACATTTTTTGCTAAAATCCAGTCAGCAGGGGCGCCGCACCCATTCTTCAGGGCGACGCACCGAGGTGCTGACAGATTACAAAACGTTGTTAAATCGATATAATTTGTAACCTTAAACTTGTTATTTTAAGAATATTTATAAAAGTGGTATTAATGATTATAACTTGTGTTAAAGTAACTTATTTAACATTTAATCATCATATTGTGTATTATGAGCTAAGGTACAAATCTCGTTATATAATGTTTGTTTTTCAAGCGGGAAAGTGTGTAAATTTTGGACATAAATATTATAGCGCGGAGCGCTGCCCAAATTTCGTTAGACCAATTTAAGACACTTTAAAAATAAGCGTTTCGTTGACTAACGAGTATTAAAATTAATAAATAAAAATACTTACACGTAAACTTGGTATATTCTAGGATTTCGGTGATTCCGACACATTCCGAGTATATTCCGCACACGTCTTATCTTCGCAACCCGTGAGTTACAACCCCTCTTTTACTATTTTGTACAATCTTTTGGAGGAAACATGAGAATTAACCGTTTTAGTTACTATATGTGTATGTTTTTCACTTGATACATTTATGAACTGAATGATTGATTGTATGTCTTTTAACGCCAAAGAAACGGCATCTGTATTGACTCTTGATAGGAATATAGCCATACCATAAGTGCCTACTATCAGTTTTACAAAATTAGTGCCCAGTTTCTCTTTACACACTAATAGCTTGCTTCAGTCGTTTAGTATATGGGTATCGATACTTAGGAAAAGACCGTCCCTTATTTAGGTGGCGACCTAAGTACATTATACTGAGTTCTAGACTTGCTCCTCGTAGATAGTGCGGGGAAAGGGGCCAGTGCCGTGGACAGATAATCGGTTTAGTGTGAGCACTTACCGCTATATTATGTCAAAAGGTCGATGTTTATTATACAATCAATATACTTTATACGCATATCTTTACAAGTATATATATCCTTAAGCATGGGTCCGCTTTATTTCTGTTGAGAAATACGTGAGATATGTACTTAGTCGAAATATCTTTACATGTATATATATCATTAAGCATGGGTCCGCTTTATTTCTGTTGAGAAATACGTAAGATATATACTTAGTCGAAAACCATTTTTAGTCGAGGACTAGAAAACTGTATCTCACTCACTACTTTTGTAGTTGACACTTTTTCTCATGTTTTCAGGAAACCCAATGTAAGGACTTGAAGTGCATCTATTCGGTCTCGGGTCAAGAAAGTCACGTAATCAAGAATCGGGAAGACCTTATTTATTACTTCAGGTATGCCTTTGGAAGTCTTTACATATGTTATTTTAGTTGTAATGTATTGCTAAAAATACTTGGTTATCTTTCAAACTTTGTAAACGCTTTTTATTTTAACGACATGAAAATCGTTCGTATTAATTATGTCTTGTGTAATGATTCCGTATCTTCACATCTCGTGTTTCCGCTTTAGCGGGGTGTGACACCTGGCTTGATCAATCATGTGTGGGAAGAAAGGTGTGAAATGCCCTGAAAATACCACCCTGGCCTTTGAGAATGACTTATTCATGTTATTCATGATTTTCCAATTCATATTCTCATCCTTTAGAGTTGGACCTTCAAGCACTAAACCTTGAATTTCTGACTAAAGTATTAGCTGAAGAAATCTTGGATATAGTAGGAATCTGGTTGCATTTCCCTCATTCATTGTCACACCCCTCTAAAGCGTAAACACAGGATGTGAAGAGCGTCGATATCATAACACGAGATATAATAAAATACAAACGATTTTCAAGTCATTAGGATATATACAAGTGTTTACTAGTTAAAAATAACCATGTATTTTAACATTTCATTACAACAGAATACATAAGTAAGGATTTCAAAAGATGTTCCCAAAATAGATAATAAAGTCTTCTCCCGATTAATAACCACGTGACTTTCCTGACCCGCCCATGAGATATGCACTTCAAGTCCTTACACTTCGTTTCCTGAAAACATGAGAAAAAGTGTCAACTACAAAAAGTAGTGAGTGAGAAACAGTTTTATAATCCTCGACTAAAAATGGTTTCGGCAAAGTATAGCAATACTTTGTAAAGATGTTTTTCGGGTCCGTATATATATACTCTCGTCTACAAATGATTTCGGAAAAATATAGTAATACTTTGTAAAGATGTTTTTCGGGTCCGTATATATATATATACTCTCGGGTAAAAATGATTTCGGCAAAGTATAGCAATACTTTGTAAATATGTTTACGGACAAGTATAACAATACTTGTAAAGATGTTTACGGCACCGTATATCTCTATATATATACGGGTAAAGAATATAGTTTTCCTCTCCGTATATCTCTATATATGCGGGTAAAGAATATAGTTTTTGTCTCTGTATATCTCTATGCATACGCGTAAAAGATATGCGTATAAAGAAAATATTGTTTGTATAAAGTATAGGGACCTCTTGATATAATATGACTATAAGCGTTCACACTAAACCGAATTAAACCCGATCGTGAAATGGCCCCTTACCCAGCACTGTCTACGGAGCGAAACATTAACTAGCATATGTACTTAGATTGCCACCTAAGTAAGGAACGATCATTTCGTAAATATCGATACCCATAATGCTATACGGCTAAGCAAGCTAATAGTGTGTAATGAAAAAAAACAGGGCACGATTTTAGCAACGATCATTTCGTAAGTATCGATACCCATAATGCTATACCCTTTAGCAACGATTTGTCGTCGCCAAAGGGCTTTAGCAACGATAATTTTCCTTTAGCAACGATTTTATGTCGTCGCCGTAGCTCCTGTTTCTTGTAGTATAATTTGAAAACGGATAGTAGGAACTTAAGTCTCGTTATATTCCTATCAAGAGTTAACGGAGATGCCAACCCGTGGCATTTAAAGACAACAATCAATCAATGATATCATAGTAATATTAAGTGAAAAACATACGCATATAAGTATTAAAAGCATTTAGTTTCTCATGTTTCCCCCAAAAGTAGTACAAAAAGTGTAAAAAGAGTGGGGATGTAACTCACGGTTTGCGAAGAATTAGCGTGTGCGGAAAGGAAGTCGGAACGCGTCGGAATCAAAGGAACCCTAAAACATACCAAGTTTTGAGTAAGTGTTACAATTTAGTAAGTTTATACAATCGTTGGTCAACAAAAATGCTTAACTTTTAAGGGTTATGTTAACGTCTAATGAAAATCAGGCAGCGGTTCCGCGCTATAAATTTTAAGTCCAAATTTTCCAACACTTTCCCGCTTTCAATTTTTATACCAATATTCACTTATTTTCACACACACAATATGATGTATATAAGTCAAATTAGTCACCTTGAACACAAGTATAGCTTCATTACAGTTCGGTTTATTCAGGTTCCAATTATATAAGTTCAAGGAGACGATTTTAACGATTTTAAACGATTTTTGGAGGTTGTCAGCAGCCAGGTGCGCAGCCCTAGAGAGGGAGGGCGGCGCCCCTGCTGATATACTTTTCCAACGATCATTTCCGTGGTCAAAATGGTCTTTTTAATGGTGGATTTTTAACATGCAACTGGTACAAACCTTAAAATACTTTCAAATATCAGTTTCTTTTAGATTTTTAACCACAAAAACGAAGATCTATGTAATAATGTATAAAAACTCGTTTTTCACCCTGAAACTTAATAAAAACACGTATTCAGGTGATTAATCCAACATGAAATTAGTTATTTGAGTAAAGACAGTAAATATAAGAGTTTTTACCGAAGAGAAATGGTTTGATGATGGTTTGTTGGTGATTTTAGCTTCAAATTGATGAAAATCGTTTATGCAGCCAAGTGGATGAACACCTTCTTGCTTTCCTTGATTACTAGGACGATTTTAAGAGGTGTTTTGGTGAGTTTTTACCGTAAAATGTGGCTGTCAGGATGGAGCTCTAGGGAGGAAAAGGGATGAAGTGTGTGTTTGTGTTTGTTAAGAGTGAGAGAGAGGAAAGAAAAGTGATGTAGAGAATAGTTAGATGATGTATTCTGTAAATTTGAGCCTTTGCCACGTATAAGGGCAGGTTCCATTCATAGATAACATGCAAAATGACTCATCAAAGTTATCAAAAAAAACGTTTCTGCAGGGGAGGGCGTCGCCCTAGGCTTCTAGGGTTGCGCACCGTGCAGTTTTTCAGCCTTTTTCGTTTTCGTTATCGTTAAGCATTTTCGTTCATTGAAAGTTTACGATTGTTTTGAAATGAACTTAGGCAATTTCATTATATGTTTTCTTGGTAGTGGGATTCAATTATTGATTCCGGTTTCTATTCCGAGACACACACGTTTACGGTAAAAGTACAATTTAGAGCAATAACAGATATCTCGAAGATAAAGAATAGGGAATTCTCCTGAATTTTAGACGGATGTCACATTCTCCCCCGGTTAAACGAAATTTCGTCCCGAAATTAGTTCGCCTCACCGGGAATGGAAGAGTCTTTGAATAGATGTGGATACGACTGACGAATTTGGTCTTCATGTTCCCACGTGAATTCGTGACCTCGTCGGGAGTTCCACCGAACATTGACAGTAGGAATTCGACTCTGCTTGAGTTGCTTGACCTCTCGGTCCACAACATCAAGTGGTTCTTTGATGAAGTGGAGCTTGTTGTCGATCTGGACCTCGTCCAGTGAAATGGAAATGGTCTCATCAGACAGGTACTTTTTCAAGTGCGAGACGTGGAAAACGTTGTGGATGCTAGAGAGTTCTTGAGGGAGTTGGAGTCGATACGCTACCGGGCCAATTCGTTCTATCGCCTCGAATGGTCCGGTGTACCTCGGGCTTAGCTTTCCGCGCTTCCCGAAACGGATTACCCCTTTCCATGGCGATATCTTGAGGAGCACTCTATCGCCGACCCGGAATTCGAGGGGTTTCCTTTGGTTGTTGGCGTAGCTCTTCTTCCTGCTTCGGGATGTCTTCAGCCTTTCCCGAATGGTCGTGATTTTTGTCGATGGTTTCCTGGACGATGTCGAGCCTTGTTAATTGTCGATCGTCGGCTTCTAACCAACAAAGCGGTGACTGACACTTGCGTCCGTATAAGGCATCGAATGACGTGCACTTGATGTTATCATGGTAGATGTTATTGTAGGAGAACACGGCCAAAGGTAGGTGAGCGTCCCAAATTCCTTCGAAGTCAACTACACACGTTCTTAGCATATCCTCAAGCGTTTGAATCGTCCTTTCACTCTGACCATCGGTCTGGGATGGTAGGCTGTGCTAAGGTCTAGTTGGGTCCCGAGGGATTTATGAAATGCATTCTAAAATCAAGACATGAATCGACTATCTCTGTCAAATATGATAGAGAGAAACATTCCATGAAGAGAGACGACGTCGTTTATGTAGACTTGAGCGAACTTTTCCATCGAGTAATTCTCTCGGACAGGTCAGAAGTGTGCAGATTTTGTTAACCGGTCCGCGATGACCCAAATCGTGTCATTTCCCTTTGGTTATGAAATCCACGGAAATCTGTTCCCACTTCCATGATGGGATCTCTGGCTGTTGAAGTAGGCCTGAGGGTTTCTGGTATGCGCGTCAGACACTTAGCTACGTACAAGGCGTTTTCCTTCTTCATAAGCCTGGCCACCAATAATATTCCCGAAGGTCTTTGCACAACTTGTCGGATCTCGGGTACCGGGAATATCGGGAACGGTGGCTCTCATATAGTATAAGTTTCCGAAGGCTTTCGGATCTTGGAATCCACGCTCGATTCTTGAAGTAGTGTATTCCGTCCGGTTTTAGCTCGAATTCCTTCTCGTGATTATGCAGTGTTTCGTCCTTAACGTTCTCGGGTTTCAATGCTTCGCTCTGAGCTCTAGCGATTAGTGTTTGAGTTTCTGAAATGATTCGTCCAGTTCTTTGCCCCAAAGGAAATCCTTATCTTTCTGAGTGAGCTCGGTTAAAGGCTTAGAGATCTTTGAGAAACTCTCTATGAACCTTTGATGGTAGCCAGCCAGTCCTAGGAATTGACGTATTTCCGTAGGAGTTGTTGGGGCTTGCCATTTCTCAATCGCTTCGATCTTGGATGGGTCTACGTGAATTCCCTCCTGGTTGATCATATGACCAAGGAAATGTACTTCTCTAAGCCAGAATTCACATTTAGAGAATTTAGCGTACGTCTTCTGATCTCTAAGAAGTTCTAGGATGAGTTTCAAGTGTTTCGCGTGGTCTTTCTTATTCCGTGAATAGATGAGGATGTCGTCTATGAATACGATCATGAACTTGTCCAGGTATGGTCTTCACACTATGTTCATCAAATCCATGAACACTGACGGTGCGTTGGTCAGACTGAATGGCATAACGAGAAATTCGTAATGCCCGTAGCGAGTTCGGAAAGCGGTTTTTGGAATATCGGGTCCACTGACTCGAACCTGATGATACCCTGAATGGAGATCTATCTTAGAAAAGTAAGTTGCACCATGCAACGGATCGAATAGATCTTCGGTTCGCGGGAGAGGGTATCGGTTCTTGACGGTAAGGTTGTTGAGTTCACGGTAATCGATGCACATCCTTAAAGATACGTCTTTCTTTTTAACGAAGAGGATCGGGGCTCCCTAGGGTGACGTACTAGGACGAATTTTTCGAAATAGACGATTTCAGCTAGGAATCGAGCTAACCAGTCCATTCTGACGATGATGTCGAAAATTTTCAGTTCCATGAGGATGACATCTATGGGGAAGGTCTTATTGGCTAGGCACATTGAACATCCTGGGATTACGTCTTTAGCTTCAAATTCTAGACCGTTAGCGTACTCTTAAGTGAAGCTATCCTAAAGGACTTTAGATCCTAAATTGATAATAGGTCTAAATTCCAAGGACACAAAGTTTCTCTCTGCTCCTAACTCGAACAATATAGATGCGTAATAGTTATTCACTGAAAATGTACCTTTACCGCATTGGGATCCCTGCCTTGCCTCTTCGGATGTGATTACGAGGGTACTAAGAGTCTTCGTTGTATGCACTATGGGGCAAGTATTACGGAGATGTTTGTCGCTTCCGCATTCGAAGCAAGCTGGCTTCTTTCCCTGAGTATTCTTTTGGCAATGCCTGGAGTGGTTCCCCGATTTATTACATGTATAGCACACCGGGAAATTTCCAATATGGTGGTAGTTGCATTTGTCGCACTTGGGGTGCGGCCCCGCGTAAGTTCGGGGTCCGGTTGTGGTTTCTTGCTGCGGTTTCTCCTCGTTGATTGGTGACCAGCTTTCCGTTTCTTACCCTCCTTTCGTTCGATTGGTGCTAGAGGGAGAAGGAGGGTATTATTTCTGGAGTTTTCACCTTCCTCTTGTTTGACTGGTACTGGAATGAGAAGAAGGTTATCATTTCCGAAGTTTTCACCTTCCTCTTGTTTGACTGGGGATGGAAAGAGAAGAAGGTTATTGTCATCATTGTTCTCCTGGTGGTCGTTGTTGGGGTTATCATCCCCGGTAATTTTGTCATTGACCCCAACGATGATCTGGGCGATCATGTTTGGGAGTCCTGCTTTGAGCTGCATAGTAATCTGCTCGGCTATTAGGTCACCGTTGCTACTATTGGCAGGCATGATTCTACAACGGAACGAAGGAACTAGTTTAGAACGCACGAATAAGAATAAGCGATAAGAATTTTATCAATGATTGGAAATGATAACGTAAGTAGTATAAAGTAAAGATAGATGGCGCACGCACGTTAAGCGATCAAGGAATGATAATACAATTCAAGCATAATAGGAAAGTAAGGATAATAAAGATAGAAATTTCATTTCATAATAATGGTAATCAGTTACAAGGTTCATAATAGTAAGTGATATCGCTCATTTATACGAGTATTTTATAGCGATATTTGTTATGTTTAGAGTTCAAAACGTAATGAATAGGCCCCGTATTACTTATATTTTGTGTAAAGTTTGTTTTATAAGTTTTTAGTTGTATTTTGAGCAAAAGGAAGCGGTTTGGCGCCAAAAGATGCAAAGAAAGACAAGTCGGGAAGCAAAACGCTTAGTTGCCTGGGCACTTAAATTAGTTGCTCCGCAACTAAACTTCACCAAGTTTCTTGTGGCCACGGAGTATGAATTGCGGCGCAAGAGATATGAGTTGCGGCGCAACTAGCAACGTTTTTACCTCGAGCGTACTGAAGACGAATTGCGGCGCAAGAAGAACAAATTGCGGCGCAACTGGTCCCAGAACTGTTACAAAGAGTTGCATTTAATGCTAATCATGTGGGAACTTAAAGGTTTTTGGAAGCAATTACATATAGGACGACTTTTACACAAAAAAGGGCATCTTATCTTCACTAATCTCAGTTTATCATCATGAATTCAAGAGAAAGCAAATCATAACACAATCATCATTTTCGGAATTTCATCGAATCATTGTTA
Source organism: Senecio squalidus (assembly GCA_910822075.1). Taxonomy (NCBI): domain Eukaryota; kingdom Viridiplantae; phylum Streptophyta; class Magnoliopsida; order Asterales; family Asteraceae; genus Senecio; species Senecio squalidus. The sequence goes on along the minus strand of CAJVGC010000591.1, from coordinate 45,091,058 downwards.
TTTCATTTTTGTTTAGTTATTTTGGAGACATTTGGAACTTGTTACCGACAGTTTGGTATTGAACTAGTTTCTCATTTTTCATTGCAATCAAGTTATGTCTTTCATTTATATGATTAGTTTCGTTACCGTTATGAGTAGCTAACTTCCTTAAACGTTTGCTTGGATTTGTGATCGTTTGTGTATTAGATTTTAGGTATGAAATTAGATTGATGTGTAGAGCTTAATCGGGGATCCGTTTGGGTTAACACTTTAATTATAGTGTTAGAATTGTTTATATTTTTATTTGGTAATCTAAAAAAGGGTATTCGAAAGGAATCCGTGATATTTACTAAAATAAGAAAAAATTTATCAGCCGGTCTTTAGTTGATTAAGAGTTAGCGGTATTCGAAAGGAATCGCTAACAACAATTTAAACAAGTAAATAATAACACAACGCTAGTTAATAAATTAAAAGAAATCGGTTTATTAGTTAGTAAGCTATTCGAAAGGAAGCTTATAAATTAATTCTCACACATCGGCTTGGAACTTTATGCACAATTACTTTAGGTGTTAACTATATTCGAAAGGAATAGTTGCATGGTTAGGTGATTGGAGAAATCCGGTATTCGAAAGGAACTTAGGATTTTATATTAGAAGTTTTTCGACATTTTCATACCTAGGAAATAATACACATTCGTAAACGGTCCGAGCAAGCGTCTTTTATCCATATTAGAATTAAGAAAAGTATTTTTGTCGTTAGTATAATCAAGTCTTCTTAAGATTAAAACCCAAATTGTTACTTGTTACTTGTTATTTCAAAACTAAAATTCTCGATTATAAATAGTCCCTGTGTTCGAACCCGATATTTACCCATACTATTTTACAACCGATAAGGGTACACTGCCCCGTGTAGTAATATAGTAAAAGTTTATTTTCGGTAAACTAGATTTTTCACATCAAGTTTTTGGCTCCGCTGCCGGGGACTTGATTTAGTTGAGATTTTAGATTTTTGTTTAATATTCTTGTGTCGAATATTTTCACGGTTGTTTGTTTGTTGCGTTGTGATTTTCAGGGTATTCATAGTGGATGTTTACGAGGTCCCAAGGGAAGCAAGTGAATAGCCCTTTTTCTGACCCGGAAAGACTTTTGAGACGAAGAGGATTTAGAGCCGCAGTTGTTTATAGTGAGAACGAATCTTCCGAAGAGGAAGTGGAAGTAGTGTTCGAAGAAGAAATGGCGGATAACGGAGGTGGTAACGGAGAACCTAACGGAGCTGTTATTCAATCCGACCCATTTGATCAACCAATGATAAACCGAAACCGAAGTGTACCACCCACGAGAGGTTCAGCAATTATTCCACCAGACATGAGGAATAATTTTTCCGTCAAAGGACACCACCACAAGATGATCCAAGAGAATGCATTTGACGGAAATTCCAAGGGTGACCCACATAAGCATATTGCAACATTCATCGATATATGCAAGATGTTTAAATATGGAGAGGGTTTGGAGGAAGGAGTTATGCTCAGTTTGTTTCCATCGTCATTGAGTGTTAGAGGCGAAGAAAAAGGCCATAGGTCTTTCCCGTCAACAAAATAGAAATTAATCATCACTATAACGAAGACTCAAATCCCGTTATGACCGTTCACTTCAAAGGAAATTTAAATATAAATCTATAATATTTGAAGTGAACAAAAGTGAGAGGAAAAGAAAAAGATGAAGACTAACCAACTAATTCTCAAAAGAAGAAAAATGCTTAGTGATATTTTAAGGTTTCCCCCGAAAGCAAGGCGGTATAGGGGTCGGCCCTAAATGCTGATCGCTCCACCTTCGGTTGGAGAGTGAGGGAAAAGGGGTGGTTATCTAGACATATCTAAACTAGGGGATAAATTAGGAGTTAGCATTAGGAAATTGCGGTTTTTGTTTGCTTAAATAATTTAGTAGCTTTAGATGTTTGTAGTCGGTTTTACGATCTAACAATTTCACGCATATATTTAATTACTAACACCGGAATTTAGTTAAATGTTTGAGCCCGTGATTCCTTACCTTTTCTTAAGTTGTAGGTTTTGTAAATTTGGTAGTAGTTTTGAGTCGGATTTGCTTAGGGACAAGCAAATGTTTAAGTATGGGGGGTTTGATATCGCTCATTTATACGAGTATTTTATAGCGATATTTGTTATGTTTAGAGTTCAAAACGTAATGGATAGGCCCCGTATTACTTATATTTTGTGTAAAGTTTGTTTTATAGGTTTTTAGTTGTATTTTGAGCAAAAGGAAGCGGTTTGGGGCCAAAAGATGCAAAGAAAGACAAGTCGGGAAGCAAAACGCTTAGTTTCCTGGGAACTTAAATTCGTTGCTCCGCAACTAAACTTCACCAAGTTTCTTGTGGCCACGGAGTATGAATTGCGGCGCAAGAGATATGAGTTGCTGCGCAACTACCAACGTTTTTAGCTCGAGCGTACTGAAGACGGATTGTGGCACAAGAAGAACAAGTTGGGGCGCAACTGGTCCCAGAACTGTTACAAAGAGTTGCATTTAATGCTAATCATGTGGGAACTTAAAGGTTTTTGGAAGCAATTACATATAGGACGAGTTTTACACAGAAAAGGCCATCTTATCTTCACTAATCTCAGTTTATCATCGTCAATTCAAGAGAAAGCAAGGCATAACAGAATCATCATTTTCGGAATTTCATCGAATCATTGTTATTTCATTTTTGTTTTGTTATTTTGGAGACATTTGGAACTTGTTACCGACAGTTTGGTATTGAACTAGTTTCTCATTTTTCATTGCAATCAAGTTATGTCTTTCATTTATATGATTAGTTTCGTTACCGTTATGAGTATCTAATTTCCTTAAACGTTTGCTTTGATTTGTGATCGTTTGTGTGTTAGATTTTGGGTATGAAATTAGATTGATGTGTAGAGCTTAATCGGGGATCCGTTTGGGTTAACACTTTAATTATATTGTTAGAATTGTTTATATTTTTATTTGGTAATCTAAAAACGGGTATTCGAAAGGAATCCGTAATTTTTACTAAAATAAGAACGAATTAATCGGCCGGTCTTTAGTTGATTAAGAGTTAGCGGTATTCGAAAGGAATCGCTAACAACAATTTAAACAAGTAAGTTATAACACAAACGCTAGTTAATAAATTAAGAGAAATCGGTTTATTAGTTAGTAAGCTATTCGAAAGGAAGCTTATAGATTAATTCTCACACATCGGCTTGGAACTTTATGCACAATTACTTGAGGTGTTAACTATATTCGAAAGGAATAGTTGCATGGTTAGGTGACTGGAGAAATCCGGTATTCGAAAGGAACTTAGGATTTTATATTAGAAGTTTTTTGACATTTTCATACCTAGGAAATAATACACATTCGTAAACGGTCCGAGCAAGCGTCTTTTATCCATATTTGAATTAAGAAAAGTATTTTTGTCGTTAGTATAATCAAGTCTTCTTAAGACTAAAACCCAAATTGTTACTTGTTACTTATTATTTCAAAACTAAAATTCTCGATTATAAATAGTCCCTGTGTTCGAACCCGATATTTACCCATACTATTTTACAACCGATAAGGGTACACTGCCCCGTGTAGTAATCTAGTAAAAGTTTATTTTCGGTAAACTAGATTTTTCACATCAGTAAGGAAAGTTCAAAACACAAATACGATACCAGTCTTAAGTTGTGTACAAGTACGGAAACTTTCAACTTAGACTAAGGTACAATACATAGAAGGAAAAAAACTAGCGACGACTGTCCAGGAACATCTTCAACAGGATGACGACTATCAGGTTACCCATCACCAAGCATGCGCTCACGAGGCGCTGAACAGTCCTCGAGGTACACTGAGTCGAAGAGATGACTCGGAGAGACTGCTCAGACAGACAGTGAGCGGCGTAAGAGACCTGGAACATAAGGTGAGCAGTCTCTTAGTTCAGGTCTCTTACGCCGCTCACCGTCTGTCTGAGCAGTCTCTCCGAGTCATCTCTTCGACTCAGCCTCCTCCGTAAGTCCCTGAAGGTCTCTGCGGAGTGCGTGATACTCGGTCGGGGTGAACCTCTGACTAGGTGGCATCATCGGTGGTCGAGACGGTCCTGCGCCGTCAGGGCGCTGCATCGAGTAACCGTGTAGTCGCTCCCACATGTAGCGATCTATGGTCGGCGCGGCCGATGTCGCGTATTGGTCCTCGGGGTGCAGTAGAACGTGTGGAGGTGTAGCTCTGGCTGGGTCGGGAGTCGTCTATCCCCTCATGCTATCTGGTAAGCGACCAGGAAGGGTGACCTGCTTGCGCGATCCTCGCTGTTGTAGAACTGCGGCAGGGACCGGAGGTGCGGCTAACACAACAGTCCTCGGACTGGACGTGTCGTGGCTGCTGGTGAACGCCATCGAGCTCTCCTCTGAGGGATCGGTCGTCTCGTGGTGCTGAGCTCCTGATGCTGTGAAGTCGTCCGAGACTTCATTCGAGTAAACGGCCAGTGAGTGGGAGTGCGAGTGCGAATGAGAATGTGACGATCGAGACATGTCGTAACTGGGAATAAATGATACGAATAAGTATGGGTAAGGAAAATGTAAAAAGACAGTGCATGTTCGGGTCAGTTACGTACAATCGAGAATCAGTGGGAACGCGAACTTTTGACTCGAAAACCGTTAACAATAGCAATTACGTTCCGTTCTTGCATAGTTTATTCCAAACTAGGAGTAGTTGGCCAAATTACCCGTAGTTAGTAATGAACCATGCATTTGCGGAATTAATCCACTAAAGTTTAAAACTCGTGAAATGATTTTTCGAAAAAACCTTGGTTATAGTTTGGTTTTATTTTGAAAATTTTGAAAACCAGTATTCACTATAACCTTGTGCTCTGATACCAAGTGTGTCACACCCCGCCAAAGCGGAAACACAGAATGTGAGGAGCGTCGATATCATAACACGAGATATAATAAAATACAAACTATTTTCAAGTCATTGGGATATATACAAGTGTTTACAAGTTCAAAATAATCAAGTATTTTAACACTTCATTACAACAAAATACATAAGTAAGGATATCAAAAGATGTTCCCAAAATAGATAATAAAGTCTTCTCCCGATTCATAACCACGTGACTTGCCTGACCAGCCCATGAGATATGCACTTCAAGTCTTTACACTTCGTTTCCTAGACTAAAAATGGTTTCGGAAAAGTATAGAAATACTTTGTAAAGATGTTTTTCGGGTCCGTATATATATACTCTCAGCTAAAAATGGTTTCGGAAAAGTATAGTAATACTTTGTAAAGATAATTTTCGGGTCCGTATATATATACTCTCGGCTAAAAATGATTTCTGCAAAGTATAGCAATACTTGTAAAGATGTTCACGGCACCGTGTATCTCTCTATATATATACGGGTAAAGAATATAGTTTTCGTCTCCGTATATCTCTATATAAACGGGTAAAGAATATACTTTTTGCCTCCGTATATCTCTATATATACGGGTAAAGGATATGCGTATAAAGAAAATATTGATTGTATAAAGTATAGGGACCTCTTGATATAATTTGACTATAAGCGTTCACACTAAACCGAATTAAACCCGATCGGGAAATGGCCCCTTACCCCGCACTACCTACGAAGCGAAAAATTAACTAGCATATGTACTTAGATTGCCACCTAAGTAAGGAACGATCATTTCCTAAGTATCGATACCCATAATGCTATACGGCTAAGCAAGCTAATAGTGTGTAATGAAAAAAACCCGGGCACTTAATTTGAAAACTGATAGTAGGCACTTAAGTCTCGTTATATTCCTATCAAGAGTTAACGGAGATGCCAACCTGTGGCATTTAAAGACAACAATCAATCATTGAAATCATAGTAATGATAAGTGAAATAGATACGCATATAAGTATTAAAAGCATTTAGTTTCTCATGTTTCCCCCCAAAGTAGTACAAAAAGAGTAAAAAGAGTGGGGATGTAACTCACGGTTTGCGAAGAATTAGCGTGTGCGGAAAGGAAGTCGGAACGTGTCGGAATCAAAGGAACCCTAGAACATTCCAAGTTTTGAGTACGTGTTATAATTTAGTAAGTTTTTACAATCGTTAGTCAACGAAAATGCTTAAGTTTTAAGGTTTATGTTAAGGTCTAACGAAAACCGGGCAGCGCTTCCGCGCTATAAATTTTAAGTCCAAATTTTCCAACACTTTCCCGCTTACAATTTTTATACCAATATTCACTTATTTTCCCAAACAAAATATGATGTATATAAGTCAAATTAGTCACCTTGAACACAAGTATAACTTCATTACAGTTCCGTTTATTCATGTTCCAATTATATATGTTCAAGGTGACGATTTTTAACGATTTTAAACGATTTTTGGGAGCTGTCAGCAGCCTGGTGCGCAACCCTGGAGAGGGAGGGTGGCGCCCATGCTGACAGACTTTTCCAAAGATCGTTTCCGTGGAAAAAATGGTCGTGTTAATGGTGGATTTTTAACATGCAACTGGTACAAAACTTAAAATACTTTCAAATATCAGTTTCTTTTAGATTTTAACCACAAAAACGAAGATCTATGTAATAATTTAAAAAAACTCGTTATGCACCATGAAACTTAATAAAAACACATTTTCAGGTGATTAATCCAACATGTAATTAGTTATTTGAGTAAAGACAGTAAATATAAGAGTTTTTACCGGAGAGAAATAGTTTGATGATGGTTTGTTGGTGATTTTAGCTTCAAATTGATGAAAATCGTTTATGCAACCAGTTGGATGAACACCTTCTTGCTTTCCTTGATTATTAGGACGATTTTTAGAGGTGTTTATGGTGAGCTTTTACTGAAAAATGTGGTTGTAAGAGTAACAAAACCAGAAAATGAAACAAGGTAATAAGAGTAACAAAAACAAAGAATCGATAAAAAACAAACTCTAAAAAGCTCTAGAAATCGAAGAGGTAGTTCTAAACTTAAACGCTCAGGAATAAAAAATAATAAACTGTATTGAGATTAGAGATTTAGAACCTACTTAGAGAACTACAATTTGGATTAAAAATGATTATTTAAATTTAAAATAATTAAATAATGAATTAGCGAAACTAATATATTTAATTTCCCACCAAAAGTATCCCGAAATAAAAATAGAACCTCCGAAATAAAATTTAGTATTAATATTTTTGAGCCGAATTAAAAATATGAAAATCCGAAATAATTTTTAAACGACTTGTAGGTCCCAGTAGTCACATCTACAGGATTAAACCAATTGACCACAAGGCGGAATCTCGTAATCAATTGTATAAACACAAGTAATAATCGAATGCAGTAAATAACAAATACGAAATACCGAATTCCAAATAATTTATTAATTGAATCACTCAATTACAATAATAGTATTCTCATAACTCTCTCACTCTATATCTGTCTGTAATCAATAACCCTAAACCTAAACTCAATGTCTCTTTATATAGAGACATGTTTCATAGGCTTGGGCCACTAATGGGCTCATGAACTATGCAAAGTCCATTAACACCCATAACAGACTAAATAGCCCAATTAACAATACAATGTTATTGGGCCATTACAGACTCAAATAAACTATAACTAAAAACTTAATTAATCTAGAACAACGGTCACAGATATTGCACTAACAAACTCCCCCTTGACTGTTGCTTCTAGATTCTGTTATACGCTCAAAGTCTTTATAGTCTTGTACTCCTTGTATTACTTACAGGTTCTTCTAACTCATCATTGTCTTGAATAACTCCCCCTGAATTGTTGCAATAATTCAGTCTTCTTCGTTTGCGCTTGTGAAGAGTTAGTCTTCTTAGTTAATGCTTGTGAAGAGTTAGGTAACTCCCTTTGTTGTTGTGAACTTCCTTGTTTATCAGAGTCTTCATCACGAGTTGACTCAACTAAGTTCATTGCTTTTACTTGTATTCTCCGAGCTTCCATAAATGACAACAAAACTCCCCCTGAGCTGTCTGACGATGAACAACGTCTCAAACATCAGTTTCAAGAGTAGAGTCTCGTACGCGCTTCGTAACCTGCAAACAAACGTTAGTAAAACTTTTTTTATTATTATTTTTTTTTGTTTAAGATATCGACACGAAATTTTGAGCTTTTCATGTCGATTCTAATTTTCATAAAAATAAATACAAAATTACAAAAATATCAGCTAAACTAGCTATGATCAATTATGGTGGGGAACCCATGCCATAACACGTCTTGATTGTCCTCTTTCGTTCACGTAGACAAACTCCTTGAAGAAACCATCATCTTTAGTAACCGTAGTTTTAACTTTAGAATTCAGGTGGTTCCTCGGTGGACGAAAGGATCTCGACTACTGATAACAAGAATGTACTCTCTGACTCGGGCAGTATGGATTAGAAGTTCGAAAAGACGGTCGAAATGGACGCGGTTGAAATGAACGATCATTAGAAACACTCGTGCGTTCCTGTTTTTTAATCCATTTTTGTTGCACCTGTTTCCGTACAGGTGAATGTGATTGAGGCATTTGTTTAGTCTTCAGTGAAGACGATCTGCTAGCTTGCTCTTTCTTCGGAGAAGACGATCTGTTGGCTTGCTTTTGCTTCTTCTTTGGACATACCAAGGCTACGTGACCATGTCACGGCATTTAAAACACTTCTAGTCATCCATAGGCTGTTTAGGTTTTGAGTTTTCAGCTAATGTACTCATTGGCGTTTCCGAAACACTTGACTCAGTTGAAGTACTTGACTTAGGTTGATCGTCCATTGTAGAGGAAGATACACATGAAGAGTCAACATTGTTTTCCTTCACGTCACATTCAGTTTTAAGAAAACTGTAATTGTGATTAAAAGGTGGAGGTGTTTCATTATATCCCAAACCAGTGCAATTTCCAGTTGGCCTTTGGTGACTCAAAATAGATGTTAAGGTAGTAGAAGAAGTGCGAACCTGTTCAATTTTTCTTTCCGTCTCAGTTAGTCTGATTTCACAACTGTTCAATTCTTGGACCTTTCCAGCAAAACTCTTCTTTTGTTTTTCAAGGCAGTCATATAACGTGTCGATTTTATGAGTTAAAATGCCGACATTTGACAAAAGTTCCATTATGTCCTTTTCATTTTGATGAAGTTTCTTTGAGAAATCATCTTTTAAGAATGTTTGGGTTGTCACATTAAGCTCGAGTTGTGTTTGCTGAGTTTCCAAGGTTGAGACTAACTTTGTCAACATCTCGTTTTGAAGAGTTAAACTTGTAAAAGATTTGCATAATTCTTTTACGGATTGAAGATCAAGAAGTACCTTTGACTTCTCGGTTTTAAAGTCGGCAATCTTTGCAATGAAGTTTGCGTTGGATAGGTCCAACGTATAGCTGCAAACCTTTGATTTATTTTCAGTATCTTCAACATTTTGAATATCCTCTTCATTCAAGCTAGTTTCACTTGCTGTACTAGAATCACCTGCAGTACAACTGGCTTCACTGCGAACTCGTTTTGTTCATTGTCTTCACACGTACTCTCATTATCTTGATCACTAACTGGAGCCTTGAATGCAAGATCTGAAGTTGCTTTGAAGATCGAAAACTTCTCTTTCAATAGATTTCCTTCGGCTTTTCGTTGGTTAGCTGAACTTGCGCATGTCTTCTCAATTGCTTTCCATAAGGCATTTGTTGACTTGTATCGCCCAGTGAGATATTGCAGTTCCTTAGGAAGAGACAATTCCAGGTTTTCCCTAACATTGTTTTCAGCATCAAACACTTTTCTGCATTCAGCTGACAGAATGTTGATGGGAGTCAGGTGCGCCCAACCATTTATCATCACTGTTGGATGGAGGTATTCATGTTGAACACAGAACCACATGTGATCGTCATTGAATCTACAGTAAGATTCAAATTTTTCTATCCATTCGTAATAAAAAGATTTGTTAAGTAGTTTAGGTGGACTGTCTAACTTTGAAGATTCCATTTCTTGTATAATGATACGGACTAAGGTATAATAATCTTAGTCACGAAATTGAAAACAGAAACTGTGATGAAACTGAAGTTTAATCGCCGACGAACTTGTTTAATCGTTAACGAACATTAAGAGGTTACGAAGATAATGTTGCCCACGAAGATGAAGTTCGGCGAAGATGGTGGTCACGAAGGTAATGATTTCCACGAAGATGATGTTCGGCGAAGATGGTGTTCACGAAGATAATAGTTTCCACGAAGAAGATGTTCGGCGAAGTTTCACGAACTTGAGTATCAGACTTGGTAATCCACGAACTTGATTATGAACGAGGAATGATGTTCGTGAGACTGAATAAAGGTCAACGAACATGAAAGTCCACGAATATAATCCAACGGAGGTGTTCTACGAAGATGTTCCACGAAGATGCTCCCGGAGATACTCCACGAAGATAACCCACGAAGATGCTCCACGAAGATAATCCACGAAAGTTGATCCACGAATTAAGACCACAAAGTTGATCCACGAATTAAGTCCACGAAAGTTGATCCACGAATTAAGTCCACGAAAGTCGATCCACGAAAGATTCACGAACAATCAAAAACCCTAATCTTAACAAACCGCCGCCGAAGATGTAAGAATGATCCACGAACAATCAAAAACCCTAATCTTAAGAAACCGCCGCCGAAGCTGTAAGAACCCTAAATTGCTGATCGATTAAACTGTGATTTAATCCTGAACGAAATCTCGATAGAGAGCAAACAATGCGTTTGCTCTGATACCACTTGTAGGTACCAGTGATCAGATCTACAGGATTAAACCAATTGATCACAAGGCGGAATCTCGTAATCAATTGTATAAACACAAGTAATAATCGAATGCAGTAAATAACAAATACGAAATACCGAATTCCAAATACTTTATTAGTTGAATCACTCAATTACAATAATAGTATTCTCATAACTCTCTCACTCTATCTCTGTCTGTAATCATTAACCCTAAACCTAAACTCAATGTTTCTTTATATAGAGACATGTTCACAGGCTTGGGCCACTAATGGGCTCATGGACTATGCAAAGTCCATTAACACCCATAACAGACTAAATAGCCCACCAAACAATACAATGTTATTGGACCATTACAGACTCAAATAGACTATAACTAAAGACTTAAATAATCTAGAACAACTGTTGGTGCAATATCTGTGACCGTTTTTCTAGATTAATTAAGTCTTTAGTTATAGTTTATTTGAGTCTGTAATGACCCAATAACATTGTATTGTTAATTGGGCTATTTAGTCTGTTATGGGTGTTAATGGACTTTGCATAGTTCATGAGCCCATTAGTGGCCCAAGCCTATGAAACATGTCTCTATATAAAGAGACATTGAGTTTAGGTTTAGGGTTAATGATTCAGAGAGTTTGAGAGGGAAAACTCTGAGAATACTTTATTGTAATTGAGTGATTCAATTTATAAAGTATTTAGAATCTGGTAATTATTGGTTCTCTATTTACTTCTTTCGTTTATAACCTGTTTGATATACTGATTACGAGATTCCGCCTCGTGATTAGTTGGTTTAATCCTGTAGATCGGACCACTGGGACCTACAATTGGTATCAGAGCAAACGCATTGTTTGCTCTCTATCGAGATTTGGTTCAGGATTATATATCAGGTTTTAATCGATTTTGGGATTTAGGGTTCTTCAACCTTTCTGGCGGCTGTTATTAAAAATAAAAAAAAATTATTAGGGTTTCTTAATTTTTTTTTTTTGTTCGTGACGGCTGTGCTCAAAATTTGGCGTGTACTAAGTGTTGTTTTGGGCTCCTCGTTAAATTTTAAGTTGGGCTATTGTTTGTTAATTGGGCTCCAACTAATCTTAATTGGGCCTCAAACAAAAGACATTTCTGTGGGAATAAATTAAAGAAATCAGCTGGGCGGTGGAGGAAATTAAAAGTGGCGGAGGAAAGAAAAAGGGGATCTTTTGATTTCTTCTTCGCCGACAAAACACAAAGCAAAGAATCTGGGAATTAAAAGGAATCTAGTAGAGGGCGATTAAGAATAAATTAAATTGGAGCGAAATCATCTTCGTTTATGTAAGTAAAGGGGCAACGAGATCATCTTCGGCCATTTGGGATTCTTGGATGTTCGTATCATCTTCGGCGATCACAATCGTATCATCTTCGGCGGTGTATTTGTTCGTGGTTGTTGACAGGGGCGACGAACATCATCTTCGTTTCAGTAACGAACTATCTTCGTCACAGTGACGAACATCATCATCTTCGTTTTATTTATCTTCGTGGCAGCAATTAAAATGGAACGAACATCGTCTTCGTTTGAATACTTGTTCGTAGCTGTTTTGGTTCTTCGTTTTAATACACCTTCGTTGGTTAATTTTGATACATCTTCGTCGCAGGTCTAATTGGATGCTCGTGAATTGAGTTACTGCTTCTTCGTTACTTGTTCCTCTGAATCTTGTTCGTGGAAGAAATTGTAAAACAAGTTTGTGACTGTATGTTCGTCTGATTACAGATTATTGTTTGGAATTTTGGGATTTGATGTTCGTTGCCTATGGACGATAACGTTTGATGTTTGCTGGACTGTTTTGGACATTGTTTTAATTGGGCTCTGGACGTAATTGGGCCTCTAAGTTAATTGGGCTTGGACTTTTATTTTAAACTTGGTTATTGGACTAACTTGGACATTGAACCAGGACTCGTTTATTGGACTTAAAATTACTTGGACTCGTTATTTGGATTGTTTATTGGACTTAATTAATTTAACAAAAATTTAAGAAATATATTCTTTTACAAGCGATAGTCCAACTGATAAACCAATTAGAGGAGCCATCCTTAAAAATGAATTTGATACGTTCACATCTAATATTAACGAAGACTTTGAAGATAGTGTCACCAGATACAACGATCTCCTTACAGAAATTCGCAAATATCGTATAAGGCTTGGAGGGAAAGTAATAGAGAGATTTTTGGAGGCTTTGCCTAAGCATTGGGAGGCATGGATCAAATTGATAAGAGATGAACTCAATACCAATACCGATATGTATACATGCTTAACTCTGAAAGAGGTGATTGAAAGATTAAGAGTGTATAAATCAACATCAATGGCATTTACTGAAAATGAATCAGAGGTTTGCAGCTATACGTGGGACCTATCCAACGAAAACATCATTGAAAAGATAGCCGACCTCAAAACCGAGAAGACAAAGGTACTTCTTGATCTTCAATCCGTAAAAGAGCTCTGCAAATCTTTTACTACCTTAACTCTTCAAAACAAAAAATTGACTAAGTCAGTATCCGCCTTCGAATCTCAGCAAACTGAACTCAAACAAACCATCTCAAATTTAACTTATCAAAAGGATGAATTTTCAAAGAAATATTATAAAACTGAGACGGATCGAACGGAACTTTTATCGAATGTCGGTCTTCTGACACAAAAAATTGACATACTTTATGAATGTATCGAAACTGAAAAGAAAAAGTTTGCTGAAAAGGTCCAAGAGTTAAACCTTTGTGAAATCAGATTAACTGAGCAGGAAAGGAAAATCGAACAGTTTCGCACTTCTTCAAGTACCTTAAATTCAATCATGAGTCGTCAAAGGCCAAGTGGAGATCGTAGTGGCTTGGGATATAATGAAACACCTCCTCCTTTTAATCACAGTTACAATTTTCTTAAAGCTGAATGTGACGTGAAGGAAAACAGTGCTGACTCGTCTTGTAAATCTTCCTCTACAAGGGACGATCAAACTGAGTCAAGTGTTTCGGAGAAAAAAATGAGTACATTAGCTGAAAACTGAAAACCCAAACAGCCCATGGACGACTTGAAGTGCTTTAAATGTCGGGAACATGGTCATGTGGCTTCGGTATGTCCAAAGAAGAAGCTAAAGAAAGCCAATAGATCGCCTTCTCCGAAGAAAGAGCAAGCTAGCAGATCGTCGTCACCGAAGACGAAACAAATGGCTCATTCATATTCACCTGTACGGAAACAGGTGCAGCCTGTTCGAAAGTCAATGGCTCGATCATATTCACATGTACGGAAACAGGTGCCTCAGAAATGGATTAAGAAACAGGAACACACGGGTGTTTCTAATGATCGTTCATTTCAACAGCGTCCATTTCGACCGTCTTTCAGAAGTTCTACTCCATACTGCCCGAGTCAGAGAGTAAATTCATCTTATCGTCAATCGAGATCTTATTGTCCACCGAGGAACCATATGAATTCTAAAGTTCAAGCTACTGTTACCAAAGATGATGGTTTCTTAAAGGAGTTTGTATACGTGAATGAGAAAGGACAATCAAGACGTGTTATGGCATGAGTTCCAGACCATAACTGATTATTGCTAATTATAGCTGATATTATTTGTAACTTTGTATATTTATCTTTATGAAAATTAGAATCAACATGAAAAACTCAAAATTTCGTGTCGATATCTTTAAAAAAAAAAAAAAAAAAGAAAAAAAAAAAATTAGAATCGACATGAAGCACTCAAAATTTCGTGTCGATATCTTAAAATATATATATATATATATATATATATATATATATATATATATATATATATATATATATATATATATATATATATATATATATATATATATATATATATATATATATATATATTTAGAACTAACGTTTGTTTGCAGGTTGTGCGCGTACGAGACTCTACTCTTGAAACTGCTGTTTGAGACGTTGTTCATCGTCAGACAGCTCAGGGGGAGTTTTGTTGTCATTTATGGAAGCTCGAAGAATACAAGAAAAAGTGATGAACTTAGTTGAGTCAACTAGTGATGAAGACTCTGATAAAGAACGGAGTTCACAACAACAAATGGAGCTGCCTAACTCTTCACAAGCATTAACGGAGAAGACTAACTCTTTGAAAGTGTAGCGTAAATAGAGAAGACTGAATCTTCACAAGCTTAAACGGAGAAGACTGAATTATTGCAACAATTCAGGGGGAGTTATTCAAGACAATGATGAGTTAGAAGAACCTGCAAGGAACATAAGGAGAAAAAGACTATAAACACTTTGAGCGTATAACGGAATCTAGAAGCAACAGTCAAGGGGGAGTTTGTTAGTGCAATATCTGTGACCGTTGTTCTAGATTAATTAAGTCTTTAGTTATAGTTTATTTGAGTCTGTAATGGCCCAATAACATTGTATTGTTAATTGGGCTATTTAGTCTGTTATGGGTGTTAATGGACTTTGCATAGTTCATGAGCCCATTAGTGGCCCAAGCCTATGAAACATGTCTCTATATAAAGAGACATTGAGTTTAGGTTTAGGGTTAATGATTCAGAGAGTTTGAGAGGGAAAACTCTGAGAATACTTTATTGTAATTGAGTGATTCAATTTATAAAGTATTTAGAATCTGGTAAATATTGGTTCTTTATTTACTGCTTTCGTTTATAACCTGTTTGATATACTGATTACGAGATTCCGCCTCGTGATTAGTTGGTTTAATCCTGTAGATCGGACCACTGGGACCTACAATAACTGTCACAGATATTGCAGTAACACGACTCCGAAAGAAAGATAATACTCCGAATTAAAAATAATAAAGTCAACAAAGTCAAACACCCCAAAATAAAAGAATAAACCCGAATTAGAATAAAGGTCAATAAATTCAACATAATTCTCAGAACTAAATTATAAATATTATCATAATTTTAGAATTAATTCAAAATTAACTCTTTAAAGCTGTCTGGGTTAAATTTTTTAACCCAAAACTGATTCAATTCAAATCATCAGTTAATCTTGTAATAGTTTATGAAGCAAAATTTGAATTTCAAAATAAAAACTTATATTCAAGTATTTCATAAATTACTTCATAAGAGCAAATTTTCAAAAGAAATGAAATGTTTTATAAAATGCAGAAACCTGCATTTCTATTAGAGTTCATCCTGTGTCAAAAATTCATTCACTGCAGGTTTTAATATTTTAAAAAAGAACCTAATATACTATCAAACTTTTCAATTCTTGTCAAGTAGAAATAAATTAAACAAATATTTTACTTAAATATGGCATTTATATCATATATAGCTACAAACATGGCAGTTTTTGTGACATATTTTACTCAAATTATTTGACTGAACACATGACTAATCTTCAACCTTTATTGAGAGTCCCGAGAATATGATATCTCAACCTTATAAACTGCTTCTCCTCTCAAGATATTTTAGATTAAATGTATGTTTTTATGTTCAAATTGACTTAGTACTATTGTTCCACTCTTTCCCTTGTCAATGTCGTTTATCAAGTTAGCATCAAGGATCTTAGAGGACAATAGACTAGTTTATTAAAGAATTTGAAACTATTCACCTGTCTCTGCCTTTTATCAAATCAGCATCAAGGATCTCAAGGTCAATAAATTATTAAAAAGTCACTTTTAAAACTTTATAGTGTTATAATAAATAGATTTATATGCTCATATTTACTGAAAATATGGCATTCTTTTGCTTTTCTACTTGACAATCACTGAGCTCCCATTTGAAAGTTATTAATTTTAGTAATTTTATGCAGTGAATAAACCACAGGTTGTTAAAGTTTTCAAAATACAGAAATATGTGCATTTGTGAAAACATTTGGTTTCATGAAATTCGTTAATACTGAACTATGATAAATTATCCTGGAATTTATGTTTATGACTTATTTCCTAGAAATTTTGTTTTCGGAAACATTTTCAAATTTAATACTGTTTTTGATTTTTCCATTTTCTGAAACAAATTCAAACCAAATTGAATAGAAAGAAAATCTTTTTGAGTTTAATCTTTACAAACAGAAATCACATACTTTTGGAATTTATCTATACAAATTGAAAGGACATATTTTTGGATTTTATCTATACAAACTGAAAGGACATATTTTTGGATTTTTATCAATACAAACTGAAATACATATTTTTGAAGTTTTTCTGAACACGAATTAAAATAGAAATTAGAAATTATCTGAATTAAAAAAATAAAGAAAAGTAACCAGAATTTAATGAAAAATACTACCCGAATATTAAAAATAACCAAAAGACTACTCGAATTAACACAAAGACACAATCCGAATTAAAAATATTTTTGTATTTTTCCATTTTCTCCCCCTCTTTTTTTATTTTGAATAAAAATAAAACAAAATTCAAAAAGATATGTACAAAAATATTTATGAAGAAACACTCAATCAAGATTTATAAGACCAATAACCTGAACAAGAAAGTTAAATATTGTTACATCAAATGCCTTTGTGAAAAGGTCTGCCAGTCGGAGGTTTGTATGAATCTTAACTAAGTGAATCAAGTGTTTTTCAAAACAGTCTCTAATAAAGTGGTGTCTAATCTCAATATGCTTAGTTTTAAAATGTAGGACTCGGTTTTTAGTAATGAACATGGCAGCTGTGTTGTGTATTGTGACAACCGTCAAAAGTCAGGTGATTCTCGTATATTATGTCTTCGTTATGTCTATGCTACTCTTAGTCGTATTTTATCGTGATCGTGTTTGTGTCGGAATCAATGTCGGAATCAACAAATAAATCCTAACACCAAGAAACTATACTATGAACTTGACTAAGTACATAATGGGAACTAACATAAAACTCTAGTCAATACTTAACGAAAACGAAAACTTAAAACGACATTTGGCTAGAAAAGTTATCCAGCCGATGGCTGAAGCCTTTCAGCCAGCGGCTGAGGCCCATCCGGCGGCTGGATATGCCAATCCGGCGGCTAAAAGCCGCTGACCAGCGTTTTGATGACTCATAAATGCATGAAATCTTATTGGCCAACTCCCAACTCGGGGATTGGACCCCTCCTACCAGTAATTTGAGTCCCTAGACAGAAATACACCCCCTTTCACTCCTTCATTTCACTTTACATTTTTCAAAACACACACATTACCTTCTATCTCTCATTTATCTCTAAAACTCTCCAAAAACCTCCAACAAAACCAGTCACTTTACTCCATCAAAACAGCAAGAAAACATACAAAAATCACCACAAATCGTCCATATAGCAAAAGGGTATAAACAAGGTTACATAAAATCGGGTTCTAAAGAAGTTCTACCACCTTTGAAGCTCTAAATATCCTCCAAACATCATCAAAGATTTTCATCCGGTAGATTTCCTTTCTTTACTGTTTTTATTAAATATAACCTCTTGCATGGACGATCCATGGCTTAAAAAATTGTTTTTATAAAGTTTTATAACGATTTTCTTACAAAAATGGGTTTTTATATAAATCTACATATTTGTGTTACAGATCTAAAAAGAAACTGAGATTTAGTCACTACAATGGATATTCTACACTAATAAATTGTTGCATGTCAAAATCCATCTTGAAAACGCTTTAAAATCGCGAAATTAGCTAAATAACCAAACTGGCCGAACGCCTCCATCCGGCGGCCGAAGTTATTTAGCCGGCGGCTGACGGCTGAGGTCCAGTCGGCGGCTGAATACCTTCAGCCACTGTCTGGATCTCGCTGTCCACAAAAATCTTGTTTTTACGATTTAAACTTTAAGATACGAGAACTCAATATATTTGCACAGATTATAATAAATAATGACAGATTATATGTTTTGATAATATAAAAGTTTTGCTAATCTTTTATTACTAAATCTATTATGTTATATATATATTATAGTTGTATATGTTCTTAAGCGGGAAAGTGGATTTTAAAATGGACTAAATTTTTAGAGCGCGGAAGCGCTGCCCAAATTTTATCGGATCATATAATTGAACTTCAGTAACGAACATATAACACGACTTAAACATTATTGACTTTGAACATCGAACCTTTTGGACATAATTGGACTAAACGGACAATTAAACGTAATGTGACATGTCGTAACACATAAGTTTTCAATACTAAAACTTTTGGACAGAGCTTAAGTATAAAGATTTAATCCTTAAAATGTTAAAATGGAACTGTAACATAACTTAAATCGTAATACTTATACGAGACATGGTTGTTTTACGATGTCCTTGATTCCCGACGTGTCCACCCTCTTCTTTTCGCACGAGACTTTATCTTCGCAATCCGTGAGTTACATCCCCTTTATTTAATGTCTTTTAAATACTCTTTTGGGGGAAACATGAGATCTAAATGCTTTTGGACATTTTATGAACTATATGACGTTTATTGAACATATATGCGTAAAACTATTTTAATAGCCCCTATTCGGCACTCTTTGACGTTTTGACATTATGGCTTGCCCCCGATCGGAAATTGACTAAAAACTATGATTGATTGTATTATACTAACTCGCCACTGACTAGGCACCTCCGTTAACCCTTGATGAAAATATAACATGTATGTAACTGACTACTATCATTTGACAAAAATTGCATAAGTGCCCCGTTTTCATACGTTTACACACTATTAGCTTGCTTAGCCGTATAGTAATTATGGATATCGATACTTAGGAGTGGATCGCTCCTTACTTTAGATGGAAATCTAAGTACATATTACTGAATTTAGACGTACCTCGTCGATAGTGCGGGGTTGGGGCTGTCACGATCCAGATAATCGGTTTAGTGTGAACGCTTACAGTTATATTATGCCAAGTGGTTGATACAATGCTTTAATAATTAGTTACCTTTATTTACGCATATTTACTCTGCGACTGAATCCGCAACAAATCTTTTTACAAGTATTATTCTACTTCTCTATGATCTTATTTAAAGTAAATATTTTAAGCGCCAGTTCCGCTTCATTTTCTTTTAAGAAACCTTTTACTATATATACTTGTCGGAACTTTTTGTCGAGAACTTATAAACTGTAACTCACTCACTACTTTATGTAGTTTGACACTTTATCTCATGTTTCAGGAAATCAAGTGTAAGTCATGGAATGCATAGCGTGGGCGGGTCAGGAAAGTTACGTGAAGTTTGAATCGGGAGAAGACTTGTCTTTATTTTGGGAATCTTTATGAAAATATTTAATTATGTATTGTTTTCGTGAACTTAAATACTCTTGGTTATGTCCTTTTGAACTTGTGAACTTTTAAACTCTATTTTCAATGACCTGAAACCGTTGAATTTTGTTATGACTTGTGAAATGATTCTTGTGACAACCGTCCAAAATTCAGGTGATTCTCATTTATTATGTCTATGCAAATCCTTAGTCATATTTTATTGTGATCGTGTCATTCTTGTTCGTACATTATTTGTGTCGGAACCAAAGGCGGAATCAAGCTATAAATCCTAACACCAAGAAACTATACTATGAACTTGACTAAGTTCATAACGGGAACTAATATAAAATTCTAGTCTACACTAAACAATAACGGAAAACTTAAAACGACACCAAGCTGGGAAAGCCATCCAGCCGATGGCTGAAGGCTGTCAGCCAGCGGCTGAAGCCCAGCCGACCAGCGATTTAATGACTCATTTCTGCATGCTTCTTGATTGGGCCAAAGACATTAAACGGGATTGGACCAAAATACTGACCTTGTGTGATTTCCCAGTAATTATATTTTTACTCCTTCCCTTTTCATTTTCATAATCACTTTTCAAAAACAAACACACACACAATTGTTTTCTCTCTAAACTCCCTAGAACACAAGCAAAAACAGTGATTCTTCACCATCAAAACAGCCGCAAAATCCACCAAAATCGTCCATCAAATTTACTTAAATCGTCCATAAGGCAAGGAGTCAAAAGGGTTATCGTTTTTGAAGAAGATTTCCACCACTTTGAAGCTTTAAATATCATCCAGCCATCATCAAGCTTTCTCCTTCGGTAAAACTTTTTTTCTTTACTGTTTTTATACGAAAATGGCCTTGCATGGACGATCCATAACTTTAAAAAGTTGTTTTATAGAGATTTATAACGTATTTCTTACAAAAACGGGTTTTTCAAATAAATCCACTAATTTGTGTTAAAGATCTAAAAGAAACTGTGATTTTGACTCTAATATGGTTACACATCATTAAGGACCTGTTGCATGTTTAAATATATCACTAAAAAGGCTTAAAAATCGAAAAATGTCAAAATGGTGAAACTGGCCGAAGGGCTCCAGCCAGAGGCTGAAGATGTTCAGCCAGCGGCTGAGCATCTTCAGCCGCTGTCTGGATCTCTCTGTACACGAAAACTTCGTTTTTATAACTTAAACGTCAAGGTTCAAGAACTAGTAAATTTTCGCAGATTATTACAAGTTGAGACAGATTATTGATTTTGTGAAAATATTGTTTGGTTAAGTTTTATAATTAAAAACTAATGCATTGTTGAAACTTATCGTTTGAAATGATTGTTAAAGCGTGAAAGTGGAATTGTAAAATGTACTAAATTTTTATAGCGCGGAAGCGCTGCCCAAATTTCACCGTAACATATACCTAAAACTCAGTAACATATTATTTTGATAACCGAAACATATTGACCTCGAACGTCAAACCTTTTTGGACATAATTGGACTAATCAGACATTAAACGTAATCTAACCATGTCGTAACACATAAGTTTTCCGTATTAAAACTTTTTGGACAGAATCTAAGTATAAAGATTTAACACTAAAAATGTTAAAATGGAACTTTAACATAACTTAAATCGTAATATTTATACTTACACGAAACTTGGGTGTTTAGATCGTATCTGATTCCCTACGTGTTCCGCTCCTCTCTTTCACTCGAGACTTTATCTTCGCAACCCGTGAGTTACATCCCCTTTATTTATAGTCTTTTAAATAATCTTTGGGGGAAACATGAGATCAAATTGCTTTGGAACTTTATGAACTTTTGAAACTGTTGTGAACTTTTGGAACGTTTTATGAACTATTGGTCTATTATTGAACGTTTTGTGAAACTATATGCGTAAACAATTTTATTTGCCCCGATTGGCATACAATAAACTTAATGGCTTGCCCCCTTTACTCGGCTTAATGGCTTTCCCCCTTTACTCGGCTTACTGGCTTGCCCCCGTTAATTGGCTATACTAAACTAAGATTACTTGTATGCGAAACCAACCCTTGAAGAGAATATAACACGATTCATAAGTGCCTACTATCAGTTTTGAAACAAAATTACATTAGTTCCCGATTTTAGTTCTTTACACACTATTAGCTTTGTTAAGCCGTTTAGTAATTATGGGTATTGATACTTAGGAAAGAACCGTTCCTTACTTAGATGGCAATCTAAGTACATATTACTATGATCACAATACTCCTCGTAGATAGTGCGGGGTAAGGGGCCTCACGGTTGGATAATCGGTTTAGTATGTACACTTATGTTATATTATGCCAAGAGGTTGATACAAGGTTTTAATCATTAGTTACTTATTTACGCATAGACACTCTTTTATCATCCTCTTAATTTCACTTCGGGGAGTTCACTTCAGTTCTGAACCAAAGTCTTCATCCTACGACTTGATATCTTCAATGCTAACTTCTGTTGACTTAAGTTTAATCTTAGCTTGATTTCAGTTCGGAGGAACTTCATTTAGTTCAGAGTATCTGAACTAACTTGTTCCCCGAACTGAAAACTTCACTTCAGATTATTCTTGATGATTTCAGTTCGGATTCTCCACGAACTGAAATCATCTTTATTCCATCACACTGAAGACTCCATAGCTTCATCCATTCCAGTTCTTGGCCCAGCAATTGATTTGTCTGGATCTCATACCTATTGACAGGTCGTGAATTCTCCTCTCTACACTCAGCGAATCGAAATGAAACAGGTCATGATGCGGAATCTCATGACCTAAGTTGAATCAAAGGCAGAAATATGAAATTGAAAGAAACTGATAGAACAAAAAAGGAGGGATTATAACCACTCAATAAAAAATATCTTAAATTTATGTGTAATGGTTTAAGATTCAATTGATAGTGTGAACTGGTTTTGGATCTAGTTGTTACATCTGACATTGACAAGCTCAAGTGTACTCAAACTGAGTACGGGTCCAAAGACAACAAACTCTAACAACCTATCACACTATTTATAGACAAAATCTAAACACTACGAATTAAATTATTACAACATGTCATCATCTTAATTTCAACTCGGGGAGTTCACTTCGATCCGGAATCAAAGTCTTCAGCCTCCAAGTTAATATGTTCAACGTCGACTTGAGAAGACTTAAGTTATTCCTCAGTTTGATTTCAGTTCGAAGGAACTTCATTTAGTTCAGAGTATCTGAACTAACATGTTCCCCGAACTAAAAATTTCACCTAGGATTATTCATGATTTCAGTTCGGACTCTCCACGAACTAAAATCATCTTTATTCAAGTACCCTTTCTAGAACTCATAGCTTCATCTAATCAGTTCATCTCCCAACACATGATGAAATGATCGTTTGATTTTAATTCGGACGATTGAACACTTAATTTGGATCAACTAAACAACCTAAAACTGAACTTAATTCGCCTAAAACCACTGAAACCTTAACAAATTGCTCTAAACACTAATCCTCAATGCACATAAATACTCAAATCGATTGATCTAATTCAAATTTGCAGAAACTAAACCTTAGGGCCAAAATTCAAACCTTCAGAAACTCAAACAAAACGTTGATCTTAGATCTTCTAAATCTTCAAGCTAATCCAAACACTCCGACTGTAGCTAAAGCTGAATCAAATTGAATTGATAACCAGCTCTGATACAACTTGTCAGATCTAGAAATCCTCTTATCTAGCAATCAGTGTATGAATCGCAATTACTAATAGCAGAATTAGTAGTAATTGATCTAAGCTATTGAATGATTTAGAGAACGGAATCAAAGTAGAATGAACAAGTTTATTGAATCCCTTAGATGGCGGGAAATTTAGTTACAAATGAGAATTCTATTCAAAAACGTACATTATGCATGATGCCAACTACTATTTATAGACATACACTAGCTAACTATTACATAAATTCCACCCTTGTGTTTATTAAAAAAACAATTCGGGTGAAACATAAACTTACATCTTAGTTGGATCAGTTAGGGTAAACTTGAACTTAATTCGGAGAAAAATTAGTTCACCCGAACTTAATCCTTCCTAAGTTTTACACTTTTTTAATCAATTCGGGTGATCAACACAGTTCACCCGAATTGACACTACACTAATCTAAACTACGACTTGGACATTTTGGAAGCTTCACCATCACTCTTTGTTTGCTCCAGCAATTTTAACCTGGCTAACTTTAAATCATTTGACAATGTAGAATTAATTCTACCAAATTTCAGAATATTCACATCCTTTGATTTTGCATTTTTCTCAACTATATACTTTCTAAAATCAATCCTTCCAAATTTCAACTTCTCAGCATTTAACACCCATTTAGAAACATTTTTCTTTTTAAAATTTAACCAACATTCATCTACTTTATGTTTCGTTTTGCATGACAAAAATTTTTGTTTTCTCTTTGATTTATTAACTTTGACCTTTTCTTAATTAACATTCTCACATTTAATCACAGATTCATTCACACAAACAGACGTACATTCATTCACACAATCATTAACAGGTGTAATCAACACTAAATCATTCAATACAAGATCATCCACATAATCATTTGACACATTAAACTCATGAACTAAAAAACATCTTTCATGTTTACAGTTATGAATAGGTTCAACAAAATCCTCCACTATTTCTATTATTTCTAAATTATTACAATCATCCAAACTTTCTTCACAACCACCTTCCTTTACTCCTGAACTTTCTAAATTTCTATTTGCTACACAATTAAAAATTGTATTTAGACTAAAAACAGCAGGCAGATTATTCACATTATTGAGAGATAAACAAGTTTCAGGCAATTCTATGTTAGCATTTAAAGCAGATGAGTCATCAAAGCAATTTTCAACAAGCAAACCACTCTTAAATGATGTAAATTCAGGCTTAACTGAGTAGTTGTCATTGAATGGAGGAGGTACTGCATTGAATCCAATACCTGCCTTTGCCTTAGGAACCATTTGATGCTCAATGATTCCATTCAAAGTCTTTGATGATAGGTTGAATTTCTCAACATGAATTTTTAACTCTTTAAATTTATTTGACACCTTTTGAAATCCTTCAAACAATTTTTCATGTTGAGTTTTCAAACTTCCCAGTTTCCATTTATATGCATCAACATCATTCATCAAAGAGACTATTTTTTCTTTATAAACCTTTTCTTTGTTTAAAAACTCTCTTTGATGAAACTTTATAAAATGAATCTCTTTAATTAAACTGAGGTTATGTTCTCTTATATATTTAAGAGTGTTTAAATAGGATAGAGTGCAAGTGTTGGAAAGTACATCATTTGTGTTGACAGAAGAAATTTTACTCATTAATGTAGACACAACTACTTCATCCCACTCACCAAAGGTGATTAAAGCCTTACCACTTGAACTTGCCTCTTATTTCCCATTCTTCATCTCAGGTCCAGTTATCTTCCTCTGCTCAGCTTGTTGCTTGTTTCTTTGATAGCCATTGTTTTTGTTCATCCTCCTAGGAGCTCTGCACTCCCTTGCAAAGTGCCCATAGTCTTCACAGTTATAACACTTCACCTTTGATTTATCAAAGCCGATCTTCTCACCAATTTCCTTCCTGAAGTTATTCCTCCTAGTCCTCTTAAAGAATATATTTGCTCTTACGCTGACCATTGCCATCTGCCACTTAAGATCTATCTCTTCTAAGTCATCAGGTGAAGCTCTTCCAGATCTTCTCTTGCGAATTCTGCTTGATTAAAACTGGTAGCCACAAAAGCTTCATAGCTTGATACAAAAGCCTTGTAGAGAGTCTCTCTATCACTCATTACAGAAGTTCCTGAATTAGCAGATGGTGTATGATTAATGTTGGCTTCATTGTTTTGACCAGGATAACCATTGTAAGCATTGGAATCGTAACCAGTTGACATTTGATTTGGTGGACATCAATATGCAGAATGGTAGCTTCCTGAGTCATAGCTTGTATAAGATTGAGGTTGAGACTATGCTTTACTAGAGTAGTGAGGTGGATTCATTGGACCTAAAACTTTCAATGCACATCCAAATGAATTTTGTGACTGTTTCTTCTCATCTAGTTGTATATCTACTTCATAGGATTGCAGAATTCCAATAAGCTCAACTAGTGTCATAGCATTTAGATTGGCAGTCCTCTTGATTATCATCACCTGAACTGCCCATTTCAGTTGAAGAGACCCCGACAGCTTCTTAACTATGTCACTATCCTTCATCACCACCTCAACACTCTTCAAATCACTCACTAGTAGAGTGTACCTACTAATCTGCTCAGACAGACTTTCACCTCTAATGTGCTCAAAAGCCTCATACAACTTCTTAAGCATGTCCCTCTTACTCTCCTTAAGCTCTAGGATTCCCTCATACCTTAGTTCCATGGCATCCATTAGCTCCTTTGCTGATACACAGTCTTTGAAATTGTTATAAATCTCTGTTGGTAAAGCCAAAATGACTGCTCCCAATTCCCTAAAATCTAGTTTAATGAGCTTGTTATCAGCCTCAGTATGTCTCTCAGGATCAACATCAATCATTCCTGTACCTCCTGTCTCCTATATCATTAGCCTATGAGGTCCATTAAAAATAGATGTCCAGATTTGTCTATCACTGTAGTATACAAATGCCTTGAACCTCAGCTTCCATATCATGAAATCCTGACCAGGTAGGAACTTAGGAGGCCTACCACTAGATCCTGTCTCATTATCATAATTGACTGCAGGAACGTTTGTTGGAATAACAGACATGATGATATGAACAACTGATTTTATTTCGGATGATTGAAAACTTAATTCGGATGAACACAAGAACCCCAAACTGAATCTAATTCTCTTTAAATCACTGAAACCTTTACAATTTCCTCTAAACACTATTCCTTAATACACAAAACACTTGAATCGATTGATCTAATAAAATTACTCAAAACTAACCTTTACCGCCAAGATTCAAATTCCAGAAACTCTAACCAAACGTTGATCTTAGATGTTCTAAATCTTCAAGAGAATTCAAACAATCCAACTGTAGCTAAAGCTGAATCAACTTGAATTGATAACCGACTCTGACACCACTTGTCGGGTCTTGAAATATACACGACTCACAATCAATGAATGAATGAACTTACTAATGGCGGAATTGGTAGAAATTGAACTATGATTTGATAGACTTAGAACACGAAATCAATGAAGAAATGAAAGAGTGTATTGAAAGCGTTAGATAGCGGGAAATCTTGACAGGTCCTGAATTTCCTCTCCTACACTCAGCGAATCGAAATGAAACAGGTCAGGATGCGGAATCTCATGACCTGAGTTGGAATCAAAAGGAGAAACATGAAATCGAAACTGAAATTGAAATTGATAAAACAAACGATATGCGTAACTGTTTAAGATTTCATTGATAGTGTGAACTTGTTTTGGATCGAGTGTTGGTGCAATATTTGTGACCGTTGTTCTAGATTAGTTTAAGTCTTTAGTTATAGTTTATTTGAGTATGTGATAGCCCAATAGCATTGTATTGTTAAGTGGGCTATTTAGTCTGTTATGGGTGTTAATG
This sequence comes from Senecio squalidus, assembly GCA_910822075.1. Taxonomy (NCBI): domain Eukaryota; kingdom Viridiplantae; phylum Streptophyta; class Magnoliopsida; order Asterales; family Asteraceae; genus Senecio; species Senecio squalidus. The sequence continues at coordinate 45,063,723 of CAJVGC010000591.1, read as the reverse complement.
GACTTTGCATAGTCCATGAGCCCATTAGTGGCCCAAGCCTTTGAACATGTCTCTATATAAAGAGACATTGAGTTTAGGTTTAGGGTCAATCAGTTAGTGAATGGTTAATGATTGGCAGACAGACTGAGGTTCTGAGAATACTTTATTGTAATTGAGTGATTCAATATATAAAGTATTTGGAATTCGGTAATTCGTATTTGTTATTTACTGCATTCGATTATTACTTGTTTGATATACTGATTACGAGATTCCGCCTCGTAATTGGTATAGTTTAATCCTGTAGATCGGACCACTGGGACCTACAATTTTTCTAGAGGCTGTTAAAATTAGGGTTTCTGAATTTTCTGACGGCTGCAGTCTGAGAATTAGGGTTCTTAATTTTTATTTTATTTTTGGCGGCTGCAGACTTAAAAATTAGGTATTAATTTAGGGTTTCTAGCGGCTGTTTAAAAGGGTTACTCGTTCGTTAATCGGTCTTTGGCAAATTAATCTTCTTCGTGGTATTTTTCTTTGGCTATTGGGCTGTTAAGAGTTTTGGGCCAGTCCGTGTGACAAAGTTTTGTGCCGACAACAACAAACAGACAGACAACGATTAATAAAAAAAAAAAAAAAAAAGGGCAGCGGCGACAATTAATTGGGATTTCTTTCTTGCCGACAAACACACACACAACAGTGAATTAAAATTGGCTGCGGCAGGAATCATATTGGGGGATTCATCTTCGCCGGCAATCGAACTCATCTTCGTCTGATTATAACGTTCATCTCTGTTGCATCTTCGCAGCTTACTTATCACGAGGATCATCTTCGTCGTTGATTAAAAGGGGGCGAACATAACCGATTATTCGAAAATTGAAGATTGGTGGCGAACATCATATTCGTGAAATCGATTTGGGGACGAACATTTGATTAAACCTATCGGTTTGTTGACGAACATCATATTCGGGAGTGATTTAGATTGAGAAAGTTCTTCGTTTGTATCTTCGTTTGGCTTGTTCGAGACTCACTTTTGCGGTTTCAGTGTTCATCTTCGTAATCATCTTCAGAAATCATCTTCGGTAAAGAAACGAACATCTTGTTCGCCGATTTGACGAACATCTTGTTCGTGGTTGTTATAAGCGGTTGTTCGTGGCTGTAATTGGTTTCATGTTCGTTTATTAAAGTTGTTCGTGGATTAAGCTGGGATTTTGTGATGTTCGTACCTATTCTCTGTTTGTTATCCGATTAAATTAGTTTGTAACAAAGTTGGATGTTCGTAGATACTGACTTGTTCGTGATTTTTTTTTCTGGCTGAACACCGGAAAGTGATTAATCGTTGGTATTCAGGAACAGATTGTGAAAGCAAGTGTTAATTGGGCTTGATTTTCGATTTGGGCCTACATTTGATTTGGACTTCGGGCTTTTAAACTTATTGGACTGGTTTTATTTGGACTCGTTTATTGGACTTAAAATTAATTCGACTCATTACTTGGACTTAATTAATTTAACAAAAAGTAAAGAAATGTATTCTTTTACATGTGATAGTCCAGCTGATAAACCAAGTTTAAGTAGAGGAGCAATCCTTAAAAATGAATATTCTACATTCACAGCTAAAATTAACGAAGACTTTGAAGATACTGTCACCAGATACTACGATCTCCTTGCAGAACTTCACAAACATCGTATATATATTGGAGATGTAAAAACAATAGAGATATTTTTGGAGGCTTTGCCTAAGCGTTGGGAGGTATGGATAAAATTTATAAAAGATGAAATCGATTCTATATATTATCGTCAACAATTAACTTTTGGAAAAGTGATTGAAAGATTAAGAGCATATAAATCAGCATCAATGGCATCTATTGAGCAATTTCGGAGTGAAGCCCGTGGTACTACAAGTGATTCTAGTACTACAAGTGAAATTAGCTCGACTGAAGAGGATATTCAAAATGTTGAACATATTGAAAATGAATCAAAGGTTTGCATCTATACGTTGGACCTATCCAACGAAAACTTCATTGAAAAGATGGCCGACCTCAAAACCGAGAAGACAAAGGTACTTCTTGATCTTCAATCCGTAAAAGAGCTCTGCAAATCTTTTACAACCTTAACTCTTCAAAACGATAAATTGACTACGTCAGTATCCGCCTTGGAATCTCAGCAAACTGAAATTGAGCAAAACATATCAATACTAACCTATCAAAAAGATGAATTTGCAAAGAAATATTATAACAACGAGAAGGACCGCATGGAACTTTTCTCAAATGTTGGTATTTTGACACATAAAATTGACACATTATATGAATGTCTTGAAACCTGAAAAGAGAAAGTTTGCTGAAAAGGTCCAAGAGTTAAAAATTTGTGAAATACGATTAACTGAGTAGGAAAGGAAGATCGAGCAATTCCGTACTTCTTCTAGTACCTTAAATTCTATTTTAAGTCGCCAAAGGTCAACTGGAAATCGTAGTGGTTTGGGATATAATGAAACACCTCCTCCTTTTAATCACAATTACAGTTTTCTTAAAACTGAATGTGACGTGAAGGAAAACAATGTTGACTCTTCATGTGAATCTACCTCTACAAAGGATGATCAGACTGAGTCAAGTACTTCAACTGAGTCGGGTGTTTCGAAAACGACAATGAGTACATTAGCTGAAAACTCAAAACCCAAACAGCCTATGGATGACTTGAAGTGTTTCAAATGCCGTGAACATGGTCATGTAGCCTCAGTATGTCCACAGAAGAAGCAAAAGCAGGCCAATAGATCGCCCTCTCCGAAGAAAGAGCAAGCTAGCAGATCGTCTTCACCAAAGACTAAACAAATGGCTCATTCATATTCACATGTAAAGAAACAGGTGCAACCTGTTCGGAAATCAATGGCTCGATCACATTCACCTGTACGGAAACAGGTGCCTCAAAAGTGGATAAAGAAACAGGAACACACGGGTGTTTCTAATGATCATTCATTTCAACCGCGTCCATTTCGAGCGACTTTTCGAACTTCTAATCCATACTGCCCGAGTCAGAAAGTAAATTCCTTTTATCGGGAACCGAGTCAGAGAGTCCATTCTTGTCATAGACAATCGAGATCTTATTGTCCACCGAGGAACCATCTGCATTCTAAAGTTAAAGCTTTTGTTACTAAAGATGATGGTTTGTTCAAGGAATTTGTCTACGTAAACGAGAAAGGACAATCAAGACGTGTTATGGCATGGGTTCCCCACCATAACTAATCATTGCAAGCGTAGCTGAAAATTTTTGTAATCTTGTAATTTCTTTTTATGAAGAATAGAGTCGACATGAAAGGTTCAAAATTTCATGTCGATATCTTAAAAAAAAAAAAAAAAAAAAAAAAAAAAAAAAAAAATATTAGATCTAACGTTTGTTTGCAGGTTACGAACGCATACGAGAAGCGCGTACGAGACTCTACTCTTGAAACTGCTGTTTGAGACGTTGTTCATCGTCAGACAGCTCAGGGGGAGTTTTGTTGTCACTTATGGAAGCTCGAAGAATACAAGAAAAAGTGATAAACTTAGTTGAGTCAACTTGTGATAAAGACTCTGATAAAGAACGAAGTTCACAACAACAAAGGGAGCTGCCTAACTCTTCACAAGCATTAACGGAGAAGACTAACTCTTTGAAAGCGTAAACGGAGAAGACTGAATCTTCACAAGCTTAAACGGAGAAGATTGAATTACTGCAACAATTCAGGGGGAGTTATTCAAGACAATGATGAGTTAGAAGAACCTGCAAGGAACACAAGGAGTACAAGACTATAAAGACTTTGAGCGTATAACAGAATCTAGAAGCAACAGTCAAGGGGGAGTTTGTTGGTGCAATATCTATGACCGTTGTTCTAGATTAGTTTAAGTCTTTAGTTATAGTTTATTTGAGTATGTGATAGCCCAATAGCATTGTATTGTTAAGTGGGCTATTTAGTCTGTTATGGGTGTTAATGGACTTTGCATAGTCCATGAGCCCATTAGTGGCCCAAGCCTTTGAACATGTCTCTATATAAAGAGACATTGAGTTTAGGTTTAGGGTAAATCAGTTAGTGAATGGTTAATGATTGGCAGACAGACTGAGGTTCTGAGAATACTTTATTGTAATTGAGTGATTCAATATATAAAGAATTTGGAATTCGGTAATTCGTATTTTTTATTTACTGCATTCGATTATTACTTGTTTGATATACTGATTACGAGATTCCGCCTCGTAATTGGTATAGTTTAGTCCTGTAGATCGGACCACACATTGTGTTCAATTTTCTGACGGCTGCAGTATGAGAATTAGGGTTCTTAATTTTTATTTTATTTTTGGCGGGTGCAGACTTAAAAATTAGGTATTAATTTGGGTTTCTGGCGGCTGTATAAAAGGGTTACTCGTTCGTTAATCGGTCTTTGGCAAATTAATCTTCTTCGTGGTATTTTTCTTTGGCTATTGGGCTGTTAAGAGTTTTGGGCCAGTCCGTGTGACAAAGTTTTGTGCCGACAACAACAAACAGACAGACAACAATTAATAAAAAAAAAAAAAAAAAAGGGCAGCGGCGGCAATTAATTGGGATTTCTTTCTTGCCGACAAACACACACACAACAGTGAATTAAAATTAGCTGCGGCAGGAATCATATTGGGGGATTCATCTTCGCCGGCAATCGAAATCATCTTCGTCTGATTATAACGTTCATCTCCGTTGCATCTTCGCAGCTTACTTATCACGAGGATCATCTTCGTCGTTGATTAAAAGGGGGCGAACATAACCGATTATTCGAAAATTGAAGATTGGTGGCGAACATCATATTCGTCAAATCGATTTGGGGACGAACATTTGATTAAACCTATCGGTTTGTTGACGAACATCATATTCGGGAGTGATTTAGATTGAGAAAGTTCTTCGTTTGTATCTTCGTTTGGCTTGTTCGAGACTGACTTTTGCGGTTTCAGTGTTCATCTTCGTAATCATCTTCGGAAATCATCTTCGGTAAAGAAACGAACATCTTGTTCGCCGATTTGACGAACATCTTGTTCGTGGTTGTTATAAGCGGTTGTTCGTGGCTGTAATTGGTTTCATGTTCGTTTATTAAAGTTGTTCGTGGATTAAGCTGGGATTTTGTGATGTTTGTGACTATTCTCAGTTTGTTATCCGATTAAATTAGTTTGTAACAAAGTTGGATGTTCGTAGATACTGACTTGTTCGTGATTTTTTTTTCTTGCTGAACACCGGAAAGTGATTAATCGTTGGTATTCAGGAACAGATTGTGAAAGCAAGTGTTAATTGGGCTTGATTTTCGATTTGGGCCTACATTTGATTTGGACTTCGGGCTTTTAAACTTATTGGACTGGTTTTATTTGGACTCGTTTATTGGACTTAAAATTAATTCGACTCATTACTTGGACTTAATTAATTTAACAAAAAGTAAAGAAATGTATTCTTTTGCATGTGATAGTCCAGCTGATAAACCAAGTTTAAGTAGAGGAGCAATCCTTAAAAATGAATATTCTACATTCACAGCTAAAATTAACGAAGACTTTGAAGATACTGTCACCAGATACTACGATCTCCTTGCAGAACTTCACAAACATCGTATATATATTGGAGATGTAAAAACAATAGAGATATTTTTGGAGGCTTTGCCTAAGCGTTGGGAGGTATGGATAAAATTTATAAAAGATGAAATCGATTCTATATATTATCGTCAACAATTAACTTTTGGAAAAGTGATTGAAAGATTAAGAGCATATAAATCAGCATCAATGGCATCTATTGAGCAATTTCGGAGTGAAGCCCGTGGTACTACAAGTGATTCTAGTACTACAAGTGAAATTAGCTCGACTGAAGAGGATATTCAAAATGTTGAAGATATTGAAAATGAATCAAAGGTTTGCAACTATACGTTGGACCTATCCAACGAAAACTTCATTGAAAAGATGGCCGACCTCAAAACCGAGAAGACAAAGGTACTTCTTGATCTTCAATCCGTAAAAGAGCTCTGCAAATCTTTTACAACCTTAACTCTTCAAAACGATAAATTGACTACGTCAGTATCCGCCTTGGAATCTCAGCAAACTGAAATTGAGCAAAACATATCAATACTAACCTATCAAAAAGATGAATTTGCAAAGAAATATTATAACAACGAGAAGGACCGCATGGAACTTTTCTCAAATGTTGGTATTTTGACACATAAAATTGACACATTATATGAATGTCTTGAAACCTGAAAAGAGAAAGTTTGCTGAAAAGGTCCAAGAGTTAAAAATTTGTGAAATACGATTAACTGAGCAGGAAAGGAAGATCGAGCAATTCCGTACTTCTTCTAGTACCTTAAATTCTATTTTAAGTCGCCAAAGGACAACTGGAAATCGTAGTGGTTTGGGATATAATGAAACACCTCCTCCTTTTAATCACAATTACAGTTTTCTTAAAACTGAATGTGACGTGAAGGAAAACAATGTTGACTCTTCATGTGAATCTACCTCTACAAAGGATGATCAGACTGAGTCAAGTACTTCAACTGAGTCGAGTGTTTCGAAAACGACAATGAGTACATTAGCTGAAAACTCAAAACCCAAACAGCCTATGGATGACTTGAAGTGTTTCAAATGCCGTGAACATGGTCATGTAGCCTCAGTATGTCCACAGAAGAAGCAAAAGCAGGCCAACAGATCGCCCTCTCCGAAGAAAGAGCAAGCTAGCAGATCGTCTTCACCAAAGACTAAACAAATGGCTCATTCATATTCACATGTACGGAAACAGGTGCAACCGGTTCGGAAATCAATGGCTCGATCACATTCACATGTACGGAAACAGGTGCCTCAAAAGTGGATAAAGAAACAGGAACACACGGGTGTTTCTAATGATCATTCATTTCAACCGCGTCCATTTCGACCGACTTTTCGAACTTCTAATCCATACTGCCCGAGTCAGAAAGTAAATTCCTTTTATCGGGAACCGAGTCAGAGAGTCCATTCTTGTCATCGACAATCGAGATCTTATTGTCCACCGAGGAACCATCTGCATTCTAAAGTTAAAGCTGTTGTTACTAAAGATGATGGTTTGTTCAAGGAATTTGTCTACGTAAACGAGAAAGGAAAATCAAGACGTGTTATGGCATGGGTTCCCCACCATAACTAATCATTGCTAGCTTAGCTGAAAAATTTTTGTAATCTTATAATTTCTTTTTATGAAAAATAGAGTTGACATGAAAGGTTCAAAATTTCATGTCGATATCTTAAAAAAAAAATAAAAAAAATAATAAAAAAAAAATAGAACTAACGTTTGTTTGCATGTTACGAAGCGCATACGAGAAGCGCGTACGAGACTCTACTCTTGAAACTACTGTTTGAGACGTTGTTCATCGTCAGACAGCTCAGGGGGAGTTTTGTTGTCACTTATGGAAGCTCGAAGAATACATGAAAAAGTGATAAACTTAGTTGAGTCAACTTGTGATAAAGACTCTGATAAAGAACGAAGTTCACAACAACAAATGGAGCTGCCTAACTCTTCACAAGCATTAACGGAGAAGACTAACTCTTTGAAAACGTAAACGGAGAAGACTGAATCTTCACAAGCTTAAACGGAGAAGACTGAATTACTGCAACAATTCAGGGGGAGTTATTCAAGACAATGATGAGTTAGAAGAACCTGCAAGGAATACAAGGAGTACAAGACTATAAAGACTTTGAGCGTATAACAGAATCTAGAAGCAACAGTCAAGGGGGAGTTTGTTGGTGCAATATCTGTGACCGTTGTTCTAGATTAGTTTAAGTCGTTAGTTATACTTTATTTGAGTATGTGATAGCCCAATAGCATTGTATTGTTAAGTGGGCTATTTAGTCTGTTATGGGTGTTAATGGACTTTGCATAGTCAATGAGCCCATTAGTGGCCCAAGCCTTTGAACATGTCTCTATATAAAGAGACATTGAGTTTAGGTTTAGGGTCAATCAGTTAGTGAATGGTTAATGATTGGCAGACAGACTGAGGTTCTGAGAATACTTTATTGTAATTGAGTGATTCAATATATAAAGTATTTGGAATTCGGTAATTCGTATTTGTTATTTACTGCATTCGATTATTACTTGTTTGATATACTGATTACGAGATTTCGCCTCGTAATTGGTATAGTTTAATCCTGTAGATCGGACTACTGGGACCTACAATTGGTATCAGAGTCTCGTACGCGCTTCTCGTATGCGCTTCGTAACCTGCAAACAAACGTTAGTAAACAAATTTTTTTTTTCTTTTTTTTTTTTTTTTTTTTTAACCCGAATTCTGACTATCTTATTAATTGAATCATTAACCATTCAGTAAGCTGCGGCAGGAATCATATTGGGGGATTCATCTTCTCCGGCAATCGAAATCATCTTCGTATGATTATAACGTTCATCTCCGTTGCATCTTCGCAGCTTACTTATCACGAGGATCATCTTCGTCGTTGATTAAAAGGGGGCGAACATAACCGATTATTCGGACATTGAAGATTGGTGGCGAACATCATATTCGTCAAATCGATTTGGGGACGAACATTTGATTAAACCTATCGGTTTGTTGACGAACATCATATTCGGGAGTGATTCAGATTGAGAAAGTTCTTCGTTTGTATCTTCGTTTGGCTTGTTCGGGACTGACTTTTGCGGTTTCAGTGTTCATCTTCGTAATCATCTTCAGAAATCATTTTCGGTAAAGAAACGAACATCTTGTTCGCCGATTTGGCGAACATCTTGTTCGTGGTTGTTATAAGCGGTTGTTCGTGGCTGTAATTGGTTTCATGTTCGTTTATTAAAGTTGTTCGTGGATTAAGCTGGGATTTTGTGATGTTCGTGACTATTCTCTGTTTGTTATCCGATTAAATTAGTTTGTAACAAAGTTGGATGTTCGTAGATACTGACTTGTTCGTGATTTTTTTTTTGCTGAACGTCGGAAAGTGATTAATCGCTGGTATTCAGGAACATATTGTGAAAGCAAGTGTTTAATTGGGCTTGATTTTCGATTTGGGCCTACATTTGATTTGGACTTCGGGCTTTTAAACTTATTGGACTGTTTATTGGACTGGTTTTATTTGGACTCGTTTATTGGACTTAAAATTAATTCGACTCATTACTTGGACTTAATTAATTTAACAAAAAGTAAAGAAATGTATTCTTTTCCATGTGATAGTCCAGCTGATAAACCAAGTTTAAGTAGAGGAGCAATCCTTAAAAATGAATATTTTACATTCACACCTAAAATTAACGAAGACTTTGAAGATATTGTCACCAGATACTACGATCTCCTTGCAGAACTTCACAAACATCGTATATATATTGGAGATGTAAAAACAATAGAGAGATTTTTGGAGGCTTTGCCTAAGCGTTGGGAGGTATGGATAAAATTTATAAAAGATGAAATCGATTCTATATATTATCGTTAACAATTAACTCAGGGAAAAGTGATTGAAAGATTAAGAGCATATAAATCAGCATCAATGGCATCTATTGAGGAATTTCGTAGTGAAGCCCGTGGTACTACAAGTGATTCTAGTACTACAAGTGAAATTAGCTCGACTGAAGAGGATATTCAAAATGTTGAAGATATTGAAAATGAATCAAAGGTTTGCAGCTATACGTTGGACCTATCCAACGAAAACTTCATTGAAAAGATGGTCGACCTCAAAACCGAGAAGACAAAGGTACTTCTTGATCTTCAATACGTAAAAGAGCTCTGCAAATCTTTTACAACCTTAACTCTTCAAAACGATAAATTGACTACGTCAGTATCCGCCTTGGAATCTCAACAAACTGAACTTGAGCAAAACATATCAATACTAACTTATCAAAAAGATGAATTTGCAAAGAAATATTATAACAACGAGAAGGACCGCATGGAACTTTTCTCAAATGTTGGTATTTTGACACATAAATTGACACATTATATGAATGTCTTGAAACTGAAAAGAGAAAGTTTGCTGAAAAGGTCCAAGAGTTAAACATTTGTGAAATACGATTAACTGAGCATGAAAGGAAGATCGAGCAATTCTGTACTTCTTCTACTACCTTAAATTCTATTTTAAGTCGCCAAAGGTCAACTGGAAATCGTAGTGGTTTGGGATATAATGAAACACCTCCTCCTTTTAATCACAATTACAGTTTTCTTAAAACTGAATGTGACGTGAAGGAAAACAATGTTGACTCTTCATGTGAATCTACCTCTACAAAGGATGATCAGACTGAGTCAAGTACTTCAACCGAGTCGAGTGTTTCGAAAACGACAATGAGTACATTAGCTGAAAACTCAAAACCCAAACAGCCTATGGATGACTTGAAGTGTTTTAAATGCCGTGAACATGGTCATGTAGCCTCAGTATGTCCACAGAAGAAGCAAAAGCAGGCCAACAGATCGCCCTCTCCGAAGAAAGAGCAAGCTAGCAGATCGTCTTCACCAAAGACTAAACAAATGGCTCATTCATATTCCCCTGTACGGAAACAGGTGCAACCTGTTCGTAATTGGTATAGTTTAATCCTGTAGATCGGACCACTAGGACCTACATCGAGCTTGTTACAATTGACATTCAACGGAACTCAAAACTTGAGTTCCAAGTTTAAAGAGAACAAACTCTAACAACTTATCACACTATTTATAGACAAAATCTAAAACACTACGAACTAAATTATTACAACCATGTCATCATCTTAATTTCAACTCGGGGAGTTCACTTCAATTCGGCATCAACGTTTTCATCCTCTAAGTTAATATCTTCAATGTTGACTTGAGTTGAATTATGTTAAATTTCAGTTTATTTTCAGTTAGGAGGAGCTTCAGTCAGTTCGGAGTATTTGAACTTACATGTTCCCCGAACTGAAAACTTCACTTCGGATTATTCATTATTTTAGTTCGGAATCTCCACGAACTAAAATCATCTTTATTCAAATACATAGAAGACTCCATAGCTTCATCCAGTTAATTTCTTGGCCCAACAATCGCCCCCTTGGATGATGCAATGAGTCTTCAATCTTCATAACTTACACCAATCTCCATGGTGAGCTTCAAGCAACCAATCAACAAATTATTTTTACTCTTTATTATAGGCCTGCGTATGATTTTCTTGAAAGGATATTGATCACTTATCCTAGAGACCTATGTCAAATAGAAAGTGATTTGCTTCAGTTGTGCCTCTGATTCATGATAAACGTGCATTCCACTTTGCTTACGGAACCTTCAACCAGAATCATCAAGTATCCTACTGAGCTGAACATTTGGCTCCTCATCATCCTTATGGAACTTGAATTTGATTACCAGATCATTGGTTTAGAAGAAAAATGTTAGTGGATACATTTTGTTCTTCATCACATAATCGTTGTAATCTTCATTCTTTCAAAGTTCCACCGATGATGATTTGATCATTGACGAAGTTAATCATCTTCACTGCCAGTAGAATCTCTTTATTTGTCAATCTGATTTCAGATCAGAACCACAGCAACACACCCCTTTCTCAAATTGATAACTCGTGTTTTCGCTTCCTTCACCAACAGTTTTTGAATTCAAATGTGTAACATCAGATCCACCATGAACACCTTGAAATCTTCACAGATCCTTCAATACAGCTCTTCAATTTCACTTCGGGCTTCTTCAATTTTACTTCGGACTCCTTCGATTCACTAATAGTTTGACCTAATTTTCGAATCAAGTCAAATTGATGAACCAGACTCAATTGAATTTAATCAATTGATTTGTCTGGCTCTGATACCAATTGACAGGTCCTAAATTTCCTCTCCTACACTCATCGAATCGAAATGAAAAGGGTCATGATGCGGAATCTCATGACCTGAGTTGGAATCAAAAGGAGAAACATGAAATTTTAATTGAAACTAAAATTGAAGCTGATAAAACAAACGATATGCTTAACTATTTAAGATTTCATTGATAGTGTGAACTGGTTTTGTATCGAGCTTGTTACAACTGACATTCAATCTCAACGGAACTCAAAACTTGAGTTCCCGGTTCAAAGGAAATAAAGTGTAACAACCTATCACACTATTTATAGACAAAATGTAAAACACTACGAACTAATTATTACAACATGTCATCATCTTAATTTCATCTCGGGGACTTCACTTCAATTCGGAATCAAAGTTTTCAGCCTCCGAGTTGATATCTTCAATGTTGACTAGTTGACTTAAGTTATTCTTCCGTTTATTTTCAGTTCGGAGGAACTTCATTTAGTTCAGATTATCTGAACTAACTTGTTCCCCGAGCTGAAAATTTCACTTCGGATTATTCCTGATTTCAGTTCGGACACTCTCTGAACTGAAATCATCTTTATTCAAACACACACAGAAGACTCCATAGCTTCATCCAGTCAATTTCTTGGCCCAACAAATTCAGTTACAAATATTTTCTTTATAAAACATGTATATTCTACATGTTCTCCACCTTTATTTATAGGCCTCATCTAACTAACTATTACATTAATGCCACCCTTATGTTTATTAAAAAACATTTCGGGCGAAACATAAACTTACTACTCAGTTAGATTTAGTTCGGGTTAGTTCACCCGAACTTTATCCTTCCTAAGTTTTACACTTTCTTAAACAATTCGGGTGATGAACACAGTTCACCCGAATTCAAACTACACTATACAAAACCATGACTTGGACATATAGGAAGCTTCGCCATGATTCTTGTTTGCTCCAACACCACTTGTAAACCCTGGTCAGTATACCTTTCCTACTCATACTACATGCTCATTAGTATACATTTCATACTAATGAGGGGTGCTTACGGCAGCGTGGCTACTACGGATGTTGCTAGTCAGTATACCTTTCGTACTGACATTACTTGCTTACTAGTATAACTTTCCTACTAGTGATATTTGCTTACGATGGATGGTTGAGGATGATTATTTCTTACTACTTACATGCATTAGGTACACGTTCTTTTACTAAAATGGTGTTGAGATATGTTTTTCTTACTATTACATTTTTATACTTACTCATTGAAGTCGCTCAACTTTATGTTGAATTTTAAACATTACTTTCATGTAAGAAGCATGGATACAGCTTAAATTAGGAGTTGGAATCTAGCAGACTTCAGGCTTCATTGCATTGTGGCATTCCTGGTTTGACTATTTTATTTGGGATTTTATTTTCGGGCTTGTATGCCTATGGAATTGATACGATATGTTGGTTGTTTTTGTTGGACATATTGCTTGTAGTGTTTGACGGATTCTTGAACCAAGGTTTTTACCTTGAGTATGCTGACCTCAGAACATACATTATTTTCTTTTATCATATAGATTATATCTTTATTTATTATTGTGTTATGACGATCGCCAACCAGCCACACCCTGTGTTTCCGTCAGTGGCGGGGTGTGACAATATTCACGATAGGATGGTAGTGATCGAATATTTCGAAACACATACACGGTGATTGACACTACACACATCGAGTTTACATATCAAACATTTCGGTAAAGATGATTCATTGTTCGCCTCCTTATATAACATGTGATGCCACATATTGTTGGAGCATATAGGATTGATGATGAAGCTTCAAAATATCTTAAGTATATAGTAGAGTATTAGTTATTTAGTTCGGGTGAACATTGTTCATCACCCGAACTAAATATTAGAGAGTAATACCAGGAAGACTTTAGGTCGGGTGAACTAACTCTTCACCCGAACTAAAGTTAAACGATAATCTAATTCTTAGTTCACCCGAAGTGTTTTTAAATAAACATAAGGGTGGTTATAATATAATAGTTAGTTAGGTTAGCCTATAAATAGTGGTGAGAGGAGTGTAGAATGTGTGAGTTTATGAATCATTATCTATGTAATAAACTTTCCTGACAGGTCCTGATACCTCTCTAACCAGTGAATTGAATAATCAGATCATGATGCTGAATCTCATGATCTGATTGAACCAAAACGAGTAATCGAAATCGAGGATCTAATAGATCGAACGTTGAATGTTTAGATTTTATTGAATGTTTAATTTCGGCGTGAAAAGCAGTTACATATTTTGTTCAAGCATGACGTCACTCAAAAGGAGTCCGGGTTCAAAGACATTTAATTCTAACCACCTATCACACTATTTATAGAAATCTAAACATACAAATTAAACTATCTTAATATTAACTTTGGAAAAGTTCACTTTATCTCATAAGTAGTTTTCATCACCAGAATTAGAATCTTCAATGTTGACTTGTGTTGACTTATTTAATCTGCAGTTTTAGATTCAATTCGTGTATACTTCAGGAAGTTTCGGTGAAGTAACATGTTCACCCGAACTTAATTCTTCACTGAATCATTCTTTATGTTTAATTCGGATGATCCCCGAATTAAACATTTTGATCTTAAACACAAACTTTTAAGACTTCATAGCTTCATCTATTCTATTCACTACCCAACAATCTCCCCCTTCGATGATGCTATGAATCTTGAAACTATCAAAATTTGATTCTCCATGATTTGCTTCAAACAATTGTTCTTAATCTTTAAGATCTGATTCTCCATGGTTAGTAACTCAAACACAAGCAGTTTCCCCTTCACTAACAGAAACTCATAAACCTTCATCTGAAGTAAACATTTAAATCATCTAAATCATGAACTTAATTACCAGATCATATTGTTTTGAGGAAACACGTTTCTGAAAACATTTTGTTCTTCATCACATGATCAACTTGTAATCTTCAATCCTTCGTCATTATTATAACAATTTGATCATCAACAATCTCAGTTTCATTCAACATCATTTGAACACCTTGATTTCACAATCCGATTTCAAATCTTCAATATCAAATCACATCTCTTCATAAATTGATAACTCCTGGTTTAGCTTCACACTCCGATTACTTTAAACTTATTATTGTACCAGTAATTCCACCAGAAATACACTAATCTTCACCAGTTCTTCAATAATGCTCTTCAATTTAAATCTGAACTTCTTCGATCCATTACAACCACTGAAAATTTGACTGAATGCACTCGTACCGAGTAAAATCGATGAGCCATAATTAATTGAATTTAATCAATTGATTTGTCTGGCTCCGATACCAAGTGATAGGTCTTGATAGCTCTCTAACTAGTGAATTGAATAATCAGATCATGATGCGGAATCTCATGATCTGATTGAACCAAAACGAGTAATCGCAATTCAGGATCTAATTGTTCGAAAGCTGAATGTTTAGATTTTATTGAATATTTGATTTCGGCGGGAAAAGCATTTACATATTCTGTTCAAGCATGACGACACTCAAAACGAGTCCGGGTTCAAATACATCTAATTCTAACCACCTATCACACTATTTACAGAAATCTAAACATACAAATTAAACTAAACAACAAGTCTTCATCTTAATTTTTACTTTGAAGAAGTTCACTTTAACTCATAAGTAGTCTTTATCACTAGAATTATAATCTTCAATGATGACTTTTGTTGACTTATTTCATCTTTAGTTTTAAATTCAATTCGGGTATACTTCAGTTAGTTCGGGTGAAGTAACATGTTCACCCGAATTTATTACTTCACTGAATCATTCTTTATGTTTAATTCGGATGATCCCCGAATTAAACATTTTGATCTTGAACACAAACTTTTAAGACTTCATAGCTTCATCTATACTCTTTAGTACCCAACATTTCCCGCCATTTAAGGCTTTGAAAATAATATCTTGAATCGTTGAATTCCTTATTCTAATTTTAGTTAGTTTTATTAATAGCTTGTTATTCCGCAACCTGTTATTGATTCCTTACATTGAGTGTTATAGCTTTCAGGATTGATCAGACTTGACAAGTGGTATCAGAGCTGGAAATCAAATCAAATTTTGATTCAGCTTGTTTATCAGAACCATTGTAAGCTACATTCGAAGTGTTTGGAAAATGTATAAGGATTAGATCATTAAGATCAACGATCATTCACTTTTTCATAAGTTTGAAACTTAGCGGTAAAAGTCATTTTTGAGGTATTTTAGTTTAATAAGCAATAGTAAGTGATTCTATGAGTATTGATAAGGAGTAATTGATAAGTTTTCTGCAAATTTGGTTGAGACAGGTTCTAGTGGCAGACCTCCGAAATTCTAAACCTTGATCAGACTTTATGATGTGGAAGCTACAGTTTAAGGCCTTTGTGTATTATAGTGATCGACATATTTGGAGCTCAATTATCAATGGTCCTCATCGACCTATGATACAGGAAACTGGTGGAACTGGAATGATAGATGTAGATCCAGAGAGGTACACTGAAGCTAACAATAAGCTGATTGATAGGGCTTTCAGAGCACTAGGAGCTGTTAAACTTGATTTTCCTTCTGAGATTTACAACAACTGTGTCGTCCCGTCAATTTGGAGTACTTATGTTACTGTCATTATTTTAATTTTATTCGCAATTTATTTGACCCTTGTATTTCGCTTTGTTTTACTCACGATTTACTGTTATCGAGTATCGGGTTTTATGTGATTATTTTAATTAGTCCCCTGAGACGTAAGATTATGTTTGTCTAAGTGCCAATTAGTTAGTATCCTCACAATTATAATTTAGAAGGTTTATTCCAAATTTGTCGGTTAACGCGTTATTTATACTCGAGAGATCGCACTTTTGCTCTTGTTTATCTTTTACCGAAATCGTGCGTTTCTCGAATCCAAAACTTAAAAGATATCATTTAATGAATCAAAATAACAATAATACTTATAATGGACTTGCCTAAGTTCATTTGGAATCAAACGGGAACTCCTAACGATCAAAAACGCCTTCGCAGCGGAAACGGAAAGTCTGCCGAACCAGCCGACCAGCCAGCAGCTGGCAGGGCTTCAGCCGGCGGCTGAGCCCCTCCAGCCGGCGGCTGGATGTGTCTGGTCAGGTGTTGGTGACTCATTTTTGCATGAAAATCGACTGGGACATGTGTCTAAACCCGATTTGACCTCCCCAATTGCAGAAATCCAGTCTCCTAGGTGATATTATCACTTTTCTTTAACATTTTCTTTCATTTCATTATCACAAAACGCACACACACAAAGTGTTATCTCCCAAACTCTCTCTATACCTTCTTCATTTCTCTTCTTGGTGGCTGTAAATCCCAGCCATTATTCACCATAAAAACACCATCAACATCACAATAATCGGTTCTATTCATCAAAGGAAGCAAGAGGTGGTCATCTAGTGGTTGTGTGTCTCGGTTTTTCATCATTTTCGGGTTTAATTTCCATCAATATCTCCACAAGATCAAGCTAGATCATCTCACACACTCTATTCTTGCGGTATAATAACTTTTACCCACTGTTTTTATTTGCATTTTATCATTTTTATACATGCATGTATCATCAAAGATCAAACAAAGGTTTTTATAAAAGTTTTATGGTGGTTTATCTAAAAACATAAGTTTTATAAGCTTTTACATTAGATCTTGATATAAAAAGATGTTATTTGAAGAAATCTATGGATGTTATTAAAGGTTTTTAAGTTGCATGTCGAAATCTACCGAAAATACTCTTGAAAACGCTTAAAAACGCAAAATTTACGAAAATCCGGAGCTGACTGAGGAGCTCCAGCCGGCGGCTGGATCATCCCAGTCGGCGGAGGGAACAGTCTGATGTCACAAATTTTCGTTTTTGCTAACTATCGGTGGTTGTCTTGTGTTTTGGAGGCGGATATTCTCATCACTACACCACTGAAGTTGTCATTCCAGATCCTTGTCAAATCAAGCGAGTGTTAGCGGTATAACTTGTTACTCTTGTGAATCTTTCAATTTCATTATATTCATTATTATGTTTTAGCCTTGAAAACGGTTAGGATTAATTATTAGACCAACACCCGCGTAATTTATCGGATTGGACTGAAGTTTGGACAATAATGTTGAAAATATAAGTTAACCAAAGTATGATATTAAACTTAATATGGTATTATGTATTATGAATAATGGTTTGAAAATGCAACTGTTATTAAGCGGGAAAGTGATTTTCAATTTGGACGAATATTTTATGACGCGGAAGCGCTGCCGAAATTTCATCTCACGACCTTTGCGACATTAAACACTCATATAGAACATCTTATAAATAAAAGTAACATATTATACAATAACATCGTCTTTGGACTCAAAGACGCCAACGCAATCCTAAATGTCATAATATTTCTTAAAACGGATATTTTAAACCTCTTGGCGATATATTAAACTTCGCCTCAATTTTTGATCATCGTTTTAAATTTATCGAAATATGTTTTTACGACAAACTTTATAAATGGTTTTGAAAGGCAGTTTACTCTAAATATTTTGGTATGAAAAGACTTCAAATTATTCAAAGTGTCAAATTGGACTTTTAAATTGACTTTGACTTTAATAAGTCAACATAATTGACATTTGACTTTTATAAAGTCAACATCTTTGATCTTGGTCAATATAATGAACGTCGGTATTAATATTCTTTTTGACTTGGAGTTATCACTTGTTTCCAACGGTCGCTGTTGACGTGAAAGATCGATATCTTGCCGATCGGCCCTTTTCTGGCGCGGAGCATCGTCTTCTTAATCCGTCATCCTTATTCGACTTATTGATCGTTGGAGTGTAATATTAAACTTAATCTTAACCGACAAGGCTAAACCGAACGATACTTATAGAGATACTGAGACTATATTATTTACTGTTTTAGGGCACTTAGACGGCGGAGTGTAACTCTATGATTTCTTTACCAAGATTTGCTGGAATTGTACTGTGAGTTATTCGTAGCCCTTGTCTTAAATACTTTTAGGGCTGTAAAGCGTACTTTAAAATTGTCTGTTTACATGTTAGGCGTAATGTATATTTTGTCTGCTTAAATGTTAGACGTCATCTTGTTTGCTTAAATGTTAGACGTCATCTTGTTTGCTTAAATGTTAGACGTCATCTTGTCTGCTTAAATGTTAGACGTCATCTTGTCTGCTAAATGTTAGACGTCATCTTGTCTGCTAATTGTTAGACGTCATCTAGTCTGCTAAATGCTAGACGTTATCTTGTTTTCTAAATTGCTAGACGTTATCTTATATCTTGCCTACTAAATTTCTAGACGTTGTTGTATTTCTTGTCTGCTTAATTGTTAGACGATGTTGATCACCTTATTACCTAAGAGAATAGGTCTACCTTATAAACTTGTCGTTGGGTCAACTTCTACTTAAAATTGCGAATAATTCGCCAACATGTTATTGATGTCGTTTTAACGCTTTGCAGGAAATTGAGGATTTCCGTTGATCATGCCATAGTTTATTTTCGGATCGCTTGCTTTTGGGAAATGTGAATTTGAAATGTTTATTGTAATTTCCATGACTATCCGTTTGTTTATTTCTTTTGGAATTGTATTTGTACTTGGCGTCTTATCGCCTTTAACTTTATGATGTATTTTGTAACATTTGGCATGATCTATTTAATTTGATGTTTTGTTTATCGGTTATATTGTTGTAATCTTGACTCTTGATATTATAACTGGAACGCCTCGTGTTTCCGCTTTTAGCGGGGTGTGACAAAAACTTCAAGGATTGTGTGTTCTGCTAAGGAATTGATGGTTCAATGGAGTTGAGGTAAGAAGGTAGCTTGGAATTGAAGGAAAGCAAGAGAGATATGCTGAAGAAACTGTATGAACCTTTTGAGCATGCTATGGGTGAGAATGTTTCTAAGCAAATTAGTAGATATACACTGTTGGTGAGTGATTTGAAGAGCTCTAGGGTTGTAATGAAAGACAGTGATGTTTGCAAGAAGCTATTGGGGTCACTACTTTTAAAATGGTCTGTTCAAGTGATGATTATTAAGAGAAAAACAAATCTGAATGCAATAACTTTGGTGGAGTTGATTGGAATACTACAGTCGTATGAAGTTGACATGCAAATTAGTGAGAAGAAAAAAACTGGAAACTCATATGGATGTGATTTGAAGGCTCAAGCTCCTATGAATTCATGTCATTATTCAAGTCAAGCTCAATCTCAACCACATTCATATGCAATCTATCACTCTGGAAGCTGTTGTCCAACAAATAAAATATCTGTTGGTTATAACTCAAGTACCTATGGAGGTTTTTCTCGTCATAATGTTGAATGAAGTATGCACCATTCACTTTCTATAAAATCTGGAGCAAATGGAATGGGAGATAAGGAGGTTCTGTATAGGGCATTTGTGACAAGTTATGAAGCATTTGTTGCTGGAAGCTTGAACCTAGCTGAAATTGCAAGGGAAGACTTGGAACAACTCCATCCTGATGATCTGGAGGAAATTGACCTGAAATGGCAGATGACAATGGTGAGTGTTAGAGCTAACAGGTTTTTCAAGAAGACTTGAAGAAACAATTTCCGAAAAGGAGAATGGTGACAAGATGGATTGATAAGTCCAAAGTAAAGTTCTTCAACTGTGATGATTATGGATGTGACAACCGTCTAATTTCAGGTGAAATTCGTACAATATATCTTTGAAATGTATGTTATTGTCGTTAACCGTACTTTTACAGAAAACGCGTCTGTGTCAGAATCAAAATTCGGAATCTATAAATAAGTTCAAATACCAAGAAAACACATAAGGAACTTCCCTAAATTCATTTCATATAAAAATTGGAAACTTTCAATTAGCGAAAAGGCTTAACGATAACAAAAACGTAAAACGAAAAATGCTGAAAAAGAGCTAGGACTCCGCCCTAAGGAAACCAGGACGACCCCCTGGCAGGCCAGATTCGAAATTTTGGAGCTTTTAAGGCTCAATCTCGATTGCTACAACTTACTCAACCACCTAGCTCGGGATTGGACCCTTTTGGCCAGTGAATGCAGGTCCCTAGACCCTAATACACCCCCTTTTGTCATTTCCTTTCACTTTTATAACCAAAAAAAGACACAAACCCACTTCTCTCTCTAACTTCTCTCTAGTATCTCTCTAAACTCTCTCAAACTGCAGGGAAATCCAGCAAGAAAAACAGTAAGAAATCACCTTAAATCATACACAAATCGTTCTATTAATCAAGAGGAATAAGAAGCCATCATCAAGACACCATTTTCTACCGCTTTTGAAGCTTAAATCTCTCCCAAATCATCATCCAAGCTTTTCATCCGGTAGAAACCCTTCTTTTTACTTTTATTACTGAAATAAGTCATTGCATGGATGATCTAACACCTAAAAACAAGTTTTTATAAAGTTTTATAACCATTTTTATTCAAAAACGGGTTTATATAAAATGTTATTTGGATCTTCGTTTTTGTGGTTAAAAATTTCATATAAACTGGGAAAATGATGTATAATAAAGTTTATATCAGTTGCATGTCGAAATCTACCGTTTAAAATAACAATTTTTGATAAGAAAACGATTTTCGGGAAAACTGCAGCGACCAGGGCGCCGTCCTAGGACCCAGAACGGCGCACCGTGGCTGCTGGCAGATTCCTGGAAATCTTCGTTTGTTGTTAAAAAGTCATCTCCGCAATCTGGTTTTTCGAATCTGAATATTTGGAGCAAGAGGTGGTGATTTTACGGGTTGTTCTTGAAGTTCTTCATCATTTTCGGGTCTAAATCTTCATCAAAATCTCCATCAAGTTCAAGCTATATCATCACACACTCTATTCTTGCGGTATAATAACTTTTACTCACTGATTTTATTTACATCTTATCATTTTATTACATGCATGTATCATCAAAGATCAAAGAAAGGTTTTTATAAAAGTTTCCATGGAGATTTATCTAAAAACATAAATTTTATAAACTTTTACCTTACATCTTGATATAAAAAGATGTTATTTGAAGAAATAAATGGATATTATTAAGGGTTTTTAAGTTGCATGTCGAAATCTACCGAAAATACTCTTGAAAATGCTTAAAATCGACAAAATAACAAAACAATCCGGAGCTGACTGAGGAGCTCCACCCGACGGCTGGATCAGTCTGTTAACACAAAAATTGTCGTTTTGCTAATTATCGGTGGTTGTCTTGTGTTTTGGAGGCGGATATCCTCATCACTACACCACTTAAGTCATTGTTCCAGATCCTTGTCAATCAAGCGGGTGTTAGCGGTATAAATTACTAACCTTGTGAATCCTTCGATTTCATTATATTCATTATTCGGTTTTAGCCTTGAAATCGGTTAGAATTAATTATTAGACCAACACTCGTCGTATTTTATCGGATTGGACTAAGATTTGGACAATAATGTTAAAAGTATAATTTAACCCAAGCATTATATTAAAATTATTATTGTATTATGTATTATGAATAATGGTTTAAAATGAAATTGTTGTTAAGCGGGAAAGTGATTGAAATTTGGACGAATATTTTATAACGCGGAAGCGTTGCCGAAATTTCAACTCACGACTTTTTGCGACATTAAAACACTTATATAAATAAATTGTATACAAAAGACACATATTATACCATAACATCGTCTTTGGCCTCAAAGACGCCAACGCAATCAAAAATGTCATAATATTACTTAAAATGGACATTTTAAACCTCCTTGCGATACTTTAAACTTCGCCACAAATTGTTGAACCTCGTTTTAATTCAACGAAATATGTTTTTACGACAAGCTTTATAAAATGGTTTTGAAAGGCATTTTGCTCTAAACATTTTGGTAAGAAAAGACTTCAAATTATTCAAAGTGTCAAATTGGACTTTTAAATTGATTTTGACTTTAATAAGTCAACATAATTGACATTTGACTTTTATAAGTCAACACCTTTAATCTTGGTCAATATAATTAACATTGGTATTAATATTCTCTTCGACTCGGAGTTATCACTTGTTTCCAACGGTCGCTGTTGACGTGAAAGATCGATATCTTGCCGATCGGCCCTTTTCTGGCGCGGAACATCGTCTTCTTAACCCGTCATCCTTATCGACTTATTAATCGTTGGAATAATCATATTAATTTAAATCTCAACCGACAAGGCTAAACCGAACTATACTTATAGAGGTACTGAGACTATATTATTTACTGTTTTAGGGCACTTAGACGGTGGAATTGTGGTCCCGTGATTGTATTTACCCGAGATTTGCTGAAGTTGTTTTGTGAGTTATTCGTAGCCCTTGTCTTAAATACTTTTGGGCTGTAAAGCTTATTTTAAACTGTCTGAGTATTTTTAACTGTCTGCATGTATGCGGAATGTTATTAATTATCTTGTTTACCAGTGAATTTGGTCTGCCTTAGTTTTAAGTGTCTAAGCCATGGTGGCTCCCCTCTAATACACTCGTTAAGCTTTTTCCCGTGGTTCATATGTATAGATCTATATTGGGTTATGTACCTAACCCTCATTCCTCTGTAGGCTGTTACTACGAGCGGATGTTATGACCTTATTATTAAACTGTATGATTAAACTGTTTGCCTTTGGTTGGACACACCTTAGGTTAGAATATTAAACTGATTGGTTCAGGTTCGAGTTGTATGACTACTTAGGCATAGTACCTATCACTATTGGGTGAATAGCAAGATATGTGTCTGAAATTTCGATGATTACCGAAACTTCACTAATGGATGAATACAAGATATATGATTTGGAACTTACATTGTTTACTGAAACTTGTCGATGGGTCACTTTTACTTATAAATTGCGAATAATTGACCAACATGTTGTTGATGTCGTTTTAACGCTTTGCAGGAAATTGAGGATTTCCGTTGATCATGCCATAGTTTATTTTCGGATCGCTTGCTTTTGGGAAATTTGAATTTAAACTGTTTATTGTAATTTCCATGACGATCCGTTTGTTTATTTCTTTTGGTATTGTATTTGTACTTGCCGCCTTATCGCCTTTGACTTTTGATGTAACTTGTAACATGTGGCATGATCTATTTAATTTGATGTTTTGTTTATCGGTTATATTGTTGTAATCTTGACTCTTGATATTATAACTGGAACATCCCGTGTTTTCGCTCTTAGCGGGGTGTGACAGAAGTTGGTATCAGAGCCAATGGTTATAGCGAACCGAGTGATTTTAACTGAGTAAATCACTTGGACTATGACCATAGGGTTTTTGAATCGATTTTTCTTTGATTGCAATGTGTGCACTATTTATCATACATGTTTATTTCGCGTTGTTATTGTGGCGTTTGGCCTTGTTTTTGCACACATTTTTTGATCAATTTTGTTTCCTTTTTATTTTAGGACGATGGCGCCT
This sequence comes from Senecio squalidus, assembly GCA_910822075.1. NCBI lineage: Eukaryota > Viridiplantae > Streptophyta > Magnoliopsida > Asterales > Asteraceae > Senecio > Senecio squalidus. The sequence goes on along the minus strand of CAJVGC010000591.1, from coordinate 45,039,677 downwards.
AAGAGGAGAGTTGCGACACGAAGTTTCGCGAGACGTGCTACTGCGAATGCGAGAGCAAATACTGCGAATCCGAACGCGTGTGCTAATACGTCCAATGATAGAAGGAACAATGTGGAGAACGATGCGAATCCAGACATGGCTCAGATGATTGCTCAACAGTTAGCGGCGATGATGCCCGAGCTTTTAGCTCAACTCCGAGAGGGCACCGCCCAGGGTAATGGTTCGGGTTCTGGAAATCCGGAGCCAATTGTTAATAATGAGGGTCCCGAGCCGATTGTTAATAATGAGGGTCCTGAGCCGATTGTTAATAATGAGGGTCCCGAAGTCGTATTACTGGATCAGGAAGAGCAGAGGGCTCAGCTCGACGCGCTGGTTGCACACTAAAGACTTTTATGAGCTACAAGGCCCCGAAGTATAAGGGCAATGAGGGAGAAACTGGAACGCTCCAATGGATGGAGAAGCTAGAGTCTATCTTTGATGCTGTAGGATGTGCGGACGAGGATCGAGTCCGTTTTGCCGCCTTTGTATTTCAAGGTACAACTCTAACGTGATGGAATTCAATCGTGAATGTGCGAGGCCGAGCTGAGATTAACACCATGACGTGGGAGCAACTGAAGGAGTTGATGATTATTGAGTATGTTCCTGAATCTGAGATTCAGAAGTTGGAGGATGAGTTGTGGAACTTGACCATGATTGGGTCAGACATCCAAGGGTACACTTCATGTTTTCACGCCTTGTCCCAACTGGTCCCACACTTGGTCCGACCTGAACTCAAGCGAATAGGTCGCTACACTCACGGATTACCCCCAGCAATCCGTAAAAGTGTCTTATCCAACAAACTGAACACATTCCAGAGTGCGGTTAAAATTGCGATTACTTTGACTCAGAACGCGGTCTGGGATTGTGAGTTACCCCCGATGATTGTTAAACAAAACTCCGGAGGGAAACGGAGTGGTGGAAACCGCAATGAGGATTCAAGGAAAAGGTTTAGGAGGAATGACACTCCTCAAGTTGTGAAATCTTATGTTGTTGTGGCATCAGGTACCCAGAGTAAGTACCCGAAGTGTGATCGGTGTGGAAGGAACCACACCAAAGATGTGGCTTGTTGGGTATGCGGTAGGTGCATGAAGTTAGGGCACACTGAAAATTTCTGTAAGACCTCGAAGGGCAACTGTTATGAATGTGGATCTCCCGAACATCGCAGGGACAAGTGTCCTAAGTTAGCTGCAGCTGGTAATGCTCCTCGTGGTAGAGCGTTTGTTATGGGAGCCAAGGAGGCTCAGCAAGACCCACACGTTGTTACAGGTACGTTTCTTGTTTGTGGTCGACCTGCGTTTATCTTATTTGATTTTGGTGCGGATAGAAGTTTTATATCTGATGAGTTTAGGACTATGATTTCCTGTAAGTCTATACCTTTAGTACCTTCCTTTGAGATAGAATTAGCTGATGGCGAGTTTTTGCATGCGTCTGAGTTACTTTCCGACTGTAGTGTTAGTTTCGACGACCACTCTTTTCCCATCGACTTAATTCCGATTAGGTTAGGTAGTTTTGACGTGATTATCGACATGGATTGGTTGGAGACGCATCGTGCAGAGATCGTATGTTTCGAGAAGATGATTCGCATTCCGTTACCGCATGGAGAGCCGCTATTAGTTCAAGGAAATAAGGCAGGGAAGCGCATTAAGATCGTCTCTTGTATGAAAGTCCGGGAGTTCATTAAACGGGATTGTTCACTCTTTCTTGCACATCTTGTGAAGGAGAATAACACTGAGAAACTGGAGGAGAAGCCAGTAGTGTGTGATTTCCCCGACGTATTCCCAGATGATTTACCTGGTTTACCGCCTCGTCGTGAGGTAGATTTTAGGATCGACTTAGTTCCCGGAGCAGCACCAGTGGCAAAGGCTCCTTATCGGTTAGCACCTTCGGAGATGTTAGAGCTTTCTAAGCAGATCCAGGAGTTAGTGGATAAAGGTTTCATTAGACCGAGTTTTTCTCCGTGGGGCGCGCCAGTACTCTTTGTAAAGAAGAAGGATGGTTCGATGAGACTGTGTATAGATTACCGAGAGCTGAATAAGTTGACAGTAAAGAACCGTTATCCTTAACCCCGTATAGATGACTTGTTTGACCAACTGCAAGGTTCGGGTTTCTTTTCTAAGATTGATTTACGGTCCGGTTACCATCAGTTGAGAGTGCAAGAGGAGGACGTTCCGAAGACTGCTTTTCGGACGCGATACGGTCATTATGAGTTTTTAGTTATGCCATTCGGTCTCACGAATGCGCCTGCAGCTTTTATGGAAATGATGAACCGTATCGACGATATTCTTGTTTATTCTCGTAGTCGTGCGGAGCACGAGGAGCACTTGAGAATAGTGTTGGAGTTGCTCAGGAAGGAACAACTTTACGCTAAGTTCTCGAAGTGTGAGTTTTGGTTATCTAAGGTTCAATTTCTTGGCCATGTGGTTAGCAAGGAACGCATCCACGTTGATCCTGCCAAGATTAAGGCCGTCAGAGATTGGGTTGCCCCTAAGCCACCCACCGATATCCGTTCATTTTTGGGTCTCGCAGGTTACTACCGTCGTTTTATTGAGAATTTTTCGAAGATAGCCTCGCCTATGACGAAGTTGACCCAGAAGAACGAGGAGTTTATTTCGGGTGCCGAGCAGGAAGAAGCCTTTCAGTTATTAAAGAAGCGGTTGTGTGATGCTCCTATCTTGAGTCTTCCCAAGGGTACCGAAAATTTTGTTGTATATTGCGATGCTTCGCATAAGGGACTCGGGTGCGTACTGATGCAGAACGGAAAGGTCATTGCCTATGCCTCTCATCAGTTAAAGATTCATGAGAAGAACTACACAACCCATGATTTGGAATTAGGCGCGGTGGTTTTTGCTTTAAAGATTTGGCGCCACTATCTTTACGGTACTAAGTGTACTGTGTTCACTGATCATAAGTCGTTACGGCACATCTTTGACCAAAAGATGTTGAATATGAGGCAACGCCGATGGGTGGAATTGTTGAACGATTACGACTGTGAAATTCGATATCATCCGGGAAAAGCTAATGTTGTAGCCGATGCGTTAAGTCGCAAGGAATCGGTTAAGCCGGTGAGAGTTCGGGCCATGGTGGTTTCTATTCAATCGAGTTTGAAGAATCGTATTATTCAGGCTCAGAAGGAGGCTCTCACCGAGGATTGTCTGAAGGATGAAGGATTATTTAGTTTGGCACGTCAGTTGGAGCCGAAAGACGACGGGGTATTGTATTTCTTGGACCGTATTTGGGTTCCCGTCGGTCTTAGGCAGTTAATTTTGGATGAAGGTCACACGTCTAATTACTCCGTTCATCCCGAAGCGGATAAGATGTATCACGACTTGAAATATTTTTATTGGTGGCCTGGCATGAAGAGGGCGATTGCCGAGTATGTAGGCAAGTGTTTGACCTGTTCGAAAGTTAAGGCTCAGAATCAGAAGCCTTCTGGCCTTCATCAGCAGCCGGAAATCCTGCAGTGGAAATGGGAAAATATTACGATGGATTTTGTGACGAAGCTTCGTAGGTCTTCGGGAGGTTATGATACTATTTGGGTCATAGTTGATCGGCTGACTAAGTCAGCGCATTTTCTGCCTATTCGAAAATATTACCGAATATAGAAGTTGTCTAGATTATATATTGATGAGATCGTGGCCAGGCATGGAATTCCTGTATCTGTTATTTCTGATCGAGACGTGCGTTTTACTTCGAGATTCTGGCAGACGCTACAGCGAGCTTTAGGCACACGATTGTAAATGAGCACGGCTTATCACCCTCAGACCGATGGACAGAGCGAGCGCACGATTCAGACGTTGGAAGAAATGCTACGCGCGTGTGTTTTAGATGTTGGCGGGAGTTGGGATAGACATTTACCGTTGGTCGAGTTTTCGTACAACAATAGTTACCACTCCAGTATTAATTGCGCGCCTTTTGAAGCTCTTTACGGTCGTAAGTGTAGGTCTCCACTCTGTTGGGCTAAGATTGGTGATAGTCAGATTATGGGTCCCGAGTTGATCCAGGAGACGACTGATAAGATCTTTAGGATCAAGGATCATCTAGTGGCCGCGAGAGATCCCCAGAAGAAGTACGCGGATTTACGTCGTAAGCCTTTGGAATTCGAGGTCGGCGATATGGTATCCTTGGAAGGGTGTGTTTCGTTTTGAGAAGCGCAGCAAGTTAAGTCCACGTTTTACGGGTCCGTTTAAGATTTTGTCTCGTGTTGGACCAGTGGCTTACCGTCGTGAGTTGAGCGGTGTGCACAACGTATTTCATATATCGCATCTCAAGAAGTGTCTTGCTGACGAGTCGTTGATTGTCCCTTTAGAGAAACTAAGTTTGGATGATTCGCTTCACGTAATAGAGGAGCCGGTGGAAATCGTTGACCGAGAGGTCAAGCGTTTGCGGCGGAGTCGGATTCCTATTGTAAAGGTCCGATGGAACTCTAAGTTTGGAGCTGAGTTTACATGGGAACGGGAGGAGAGGA
>CAJVGC010000591.1:44804005-45035073 GCA_910822075.1 Senecio squalidus | reverse complement strand
AGCCGAAAGACGACGGGGTATTGTATTTCTTGGACCGTATTTGGGTTCCCGTCTTTGGATGAAGGTCACACGTCTAATTACTCCGTTCATCCCGAAGCGGATAAGATGTATCACGACTTGAAATATTTTTATTGGTGGCCTGGCATGAAGAGGGCGATTGCCGAGTATGTAGGCAAGTGTTTGACCTGTTCGAAAGTTAAGGCTCAGAATCAGAAGCCTTCTGGCCTTCATCAGCAGCCGGAAATCCTGCAGTGGAAATGGGAAAATATTACGATGGATTTTGTGACGAAGCTTCGTAGGTCTTCGGGAGGTTATGATACTATTTGGGTCATAGTTGATCGGCTGACTAAGTCAGCGCATTTTCTGCCTATTCGAAAATATTACCGAATATAGAAGTTGTCTAGATTATATATTGATGAGATCGTGGCCAGGCATGGAATTCCTGTATCTGTTATTTCTGATCGAGACGTGCGTTTTACTTCGAGATTCTGGCAGACGCTACAGCGAGCTTTAGGCACACGATTGTAAATGAGCACGGCTTATCACCCTCAGACGAGCGCACGATTCAGACGTTGGAAGAAATGCTACGCGCGTGTGTTTTAGATGTTGGCGGGAGTTGGGATAGACATTTACCGTTGGTCGAGTTTTCGTACAACAATAGTTACCACTCCAGTATTAATTGCGCGCCTTTTGAAGCTCTTTACGGTCGTAAGTGTAGGTCTCCACTCTGTTGGGCTAAGATTGGTGATAGTCAGATTATGGGTCCCGAGTTGATCCAGGAGACGACTGATAAGATCTTTAGGATCAAGGATCATCTAGTGGCCGCGAGAGATCCCCAGAAGAAGTACGCGGATTTACGTCGTAAGCCTTTGGAATTCGAGGTCGGCGATATGGTATTGTTGAAGGTTTCTCCTTGGAAGGGTGTGTTTCGTTTTGAGAAGCGCAGCAAGTTAAGTCCACGTTTTACGGGTCCGTTTAAGATTTTGTCTCGTGTTGGACCAGTGGCTTACCGTCGTGAGTTGAGCGGTGTGCACAACGTATTTCATATATCGCGTCTTGCTGACGAGTCGTTGATTGTCCCTTTAGAGAAACTAAGTTTGGATGATTCGCTTCACGTAATAGAGGAGCCGGTGGAAATCGTTGACCGAGAGGTCAAGCGTTTGCGGCGGAGTCGGATTCCTATTGTAAAGGTCCGATGGAACTCTAAGTTTGGAGCTGAGTTTACATGGGAACGGGAGGATGAAATGCAGCGGAATTTTCCCCATCTATTTTCTTCTAGCGATGCTCATTAGTAATTTCGAGGACGAAATTCTTTTAACTGGGGGAGGCTGTGACGTCCCGTCAATTTGAGGTACTTGAATTACCGCCATTATTTGTATTTTATTCGCAATTGATTTCGACCCTTGTATTTCGCTTTGTTTTGCTCACAATTTACTGTTATTGAGTATCGGGTTTTCTGTATTTGCTGATTCGTCCCCTGAGACGTAATAATATTATCCTATCTAAGTGCCAATTAGTTAGTATCCTCATAAATATAAGTAAGAAGGTTTATGTATAGGATCCTTTATCCTCGAGTTATCGTGCTTTTGCTCTTGTTTACTCTTTTACCGAAATCGTGCGAATCTCGAAATCGAAAGTGAAAATATAATATTAAATAAACCTAATATAAAGTAAATCAAAGTATGAACTTTCCTAAGTTCAACGCAAAAAGAATCGGGAGGTTTCGACGAACGAAACTCCTTAACGGTCGAAAACAACTCTGCCGAGCCAGCTGATCAGCCAGCAGCTGGCAGGGCTTCAGCCGACGGCTGAGCCTCTCCAGCCGGCGGCTGGATGTGTCTGGACAGGTGTTGGTGACTCATTTTTGCATGAAAATCGATTGGGGACACTTGGCATAGCCCTATTGGACCCCTAAACTGCCAGAATCCCTGTCCCAATGTGCTATTTCACCTATTCTTGACATTTTCTTTCATTTCACATAATCAAAAAACACACACACCTAGTGTTTCTCTCTATTTCCCTCTCTTGTTCTTCATTTTCTCCCATTGTTGCTGTGATTTCCAGCCTTTATTCACCATTAAAACATCTTAAACATCACAATAACCAATTATGTTCCTCAAAAGGAGCAAGAGGTGGTGATTTTCCGGGTTGTTTTTGAAGTTCATCATCATTTTCGGGTCTAAATCTTCATCAAAATTCCATCAAGTTCAAGCTATATCATCACACACTCTATTCTTGAGGTATAATAACTTTTACTCACTGATTTTATTTCCATCTTATCATTTTATTACATGCATGTATCATCAAAGATCAAAGAAAGGTTTTTATAAAAGTTTCCATGGAGATTTATCTAAAAACATAAATTTTATAAACTTTTACCTTAGATCTTGATATAAAAAGATGTTATTTGAAGAAATAAATGGATATTATTAAGGGTTTTTAAGTTGCATGTCGAAATCTACCGAAAATACTCTTGAAAATGCTTAAAATCGACAAAATAACAAAACAATCCGGAGCTGACTGAGGAGCTCCAGCCGACGGCTGGATCAGTCTGTTAACTAAAAAATTGTCGTTTTGCTAATTATCGGTGGTTGTCTTGTGTTTTGGAGGGGGATATCCTCATCACTACACCACTTAAGTCATTGTTCCAGATCCTTGTCAATCAAGCGGGTGTTAGCGGTATAAATTACTAACCTTGTGAATTCTTCGATTTCATTATATTCATTATTCGGTTTTAGCCTTGAAATCGGTTAGAATTAATTATTAGACCAACACTCGTCGTATTTTATCGGATTGGACTAAGATTTGGACAATAATGTTAAAAGTATAATTTAACCCAAGCATTATATTAAATTTATTATTGTATTATGTATTATGAATAATGGTTTAAAATGAAATTGTTGTTAAGCGGGAAAGTGATTGAAATTTGGACGAATATTTTATAACGCGGAAGCGCTGCCGAAATTTCAACTCACGACTTTTTGCGACATTAAAACACTTATATAAATAAATTGTATACAAAAGAAACATATTATACCATAACATCGTCTTTGGCCTCAAAGACGCCAACGCAATCAAAAATGTCATAATATTACTTAAAATGGACATTTTAAACCTCCTTGCGATACTTTAAACTTCGCCACAAATTGTTGAACCTCATTTTAATTCAACGAAATATGTTTTTACGACAAGCTTTATAAAATGGTTTTGAAAGGCATTTTGCTCTAAACATTTTGGTAAGAAAAGACTTCAAATTATTCAAAGTGTCAAATTGGACTTTTAAATTGATATTGACTTTAATAAGTCAACATAATTGACATTTGACTTTTATAAGTCAACACCTTTAATCTTGGTCAATATAATTAACATTGGTATTAATATTCTCTTCGACTCGGAGTTATCACTTGTTTCCAACGGTCGCTGTTGACGTGAAAGATCGATAACTTGCCGATCGGCCCTTTTCTGGCGCGGAACATCGTCTTCTTAACCCGTCATCCTTATCGACTTATTAATCGTTGGAATAATCATATTAATTTAAATCTCAACCGACAAGGCTAAACCGAACTATACTTATAGAGGTACTGAGACTATATTATTTACTGTTTTAGGGCACTTAGACGGTGGAATTGTGGTCCCGTGATTGTATTTACCCGAGATTTGCTGAAGTTGTTTTGTGAGTTATTCGTAGCCCTTGTCTTAAATACTTTTGGGCTGTAAAGCTCATTTAAACTGTCTGAGTATTTTTAACTGTCTACATGTATGCGAAATGTTATTAATTATCTTGTTTACCAATGAATTTGGTCTGCCTTAGTTTTAAGTGTCTAAGCCATGGTGGCTCCCCTCTAATACACTCGTTAAGCTTTTTCCCGTGGTTCATATGTATAGATCTATATTGGTTTAAGTACCTCACCCTCATTCCTCTGTAGGCTGTTACTACGAGCGGATGTTATGACCTTATTATTAAACTGTATGATTAAACTGTTTGCCTTTGGTTGGACACACCTTAGGTTAGAATATTAAACTGATTGGTTCAGGTTCGAGTTGTATGACTACTTAGGCATAGTACCTATCACTACTGGGTGAATAGCAAGATATGTGTGTGAAATTTCGATGATTACAGAAACTTCACTAATGGATGAATACAAGATATATGATTTGGAACTTACATTGTTTACTGAAACTTGTCGATGGGTCACTTTTACTTATAAATTGCGAATAATTGACCAACATGTTGTTGATGTCGTTTTAACGCTTTGCAGGAAATTGAGGATTTCCGTTGATCATGCCATAGTTTATTTTCGGATCGCTTGCTTTTGGGAAATTTGAATTTAAACTGTTTATTGTAATTTCCATGACGATCCGTTTGTTTATTTCTTTCGGTATTGTATTTGTACTTGCCGCCTTATCGCCTTTGACTTTATGATGTAACTTGTAACATGTGGCATGATCTATTTAATTTGATGTTTTGTTTATCGGTTATATTGTTGTAATCTTGACTCTTGATATTATAACTGGAACATCCCGTGTTTCCGCTCTTAGCGGGGTGTGACAGAAGTTGGTATCAGAGCCAATGGTTATAGCGAACCGAGTGATTTTAACTGAGTAAATCACTTGGACTATGACCATAGGGTTTTTGAATCGATTTTTCTTTGATTGCAATGTGTGCACTATTTTTCATACGTGTTTATTTCGCGTTGTTATTGTGGCGTTTGGCCTTGTTTTTGCACACATTTGCTGATCAAGTTTCTTTCCTTTTTATTTTAGGGCGATGGCGCCTAAGAGGAGAGTTGCGACACGAAGTTCCGCGCGACGTGCTACTTCGAATGCGAGAGAAAATACCGCGAATCCGAACGCGAGTGCTAATACGTCCAATGCGAGAAGGAAGAATGTGGAGAACGATGCGAATCCAGACAGGGCTCAGATGATTGCTCAACAGTTAGCGGCGATGATGCCCGAGCTTTTAGCTCAACTCCGAGAGGGCACCGCCCAGGGTAATGGTTCGGGTTCTGGAAATCCGGAGCCAATTGTTAATAATGAGGGTCCCGAGCCGATTGTTAATAATGAGGGTCCTGAGCCGATTGTTAATAATGAGGGTCCCGAAGTCGTATTACTGGATCAGGAAGAGCAGAGGGCTCAGCTCGACGCGCTGGTTGCACACTAAAGACTTTTATGAGCTACAAGGCCCCGAAGTATAAGGGCAATGAGGGAGAATCTGGAACGCTCCAATGGATAGAGAAGCTAGAGTCTATCTTTGATGCTGTAGGATGTGCGGACGAGGTTCGAGTCCGTTTTGCCGCCTTTGTATTTCAAGGTACAACTCTAACGTGATGGAATTCAATCGTGAATGTGCGAGGCCGAGCTGAGATTAACACCATGACGTGGGAGCAACTGAAGGAGTTGATGATTATTGAGTATGTTCCTGAATCTGAGATTCAGAAGTTGGAGGATGAGTTGTGGAACTTGACCATGATTGGGTCAGACATCCAAGGGTACACTTCATGTTTTCACGCCTTGTCCCAACTGGTCCCACACTTGGTCCGACCTGAACTCAAGCGAATAGGTCGCTACACTCACGGATTACCCCCAGCAATCCGTAAAAGTGTCTTATCCAACAAACTGAACACATTCCAGAGTGCTGTTTAAATTGCGATTACTTTGACTCAGAACGCGGTCCGGGATTGTGACTTACCCCCGATGATTGTTAAGCAAAACTCCGGAGGGAAACGGAGTGGTGGAAACCGCAATGAGGATTCAAGGAAAAGGTTTAGGAGGAATGACACTCCTCAAGTTGTGAAATCTTATGTTGCTGTGGCATCAGGTACCCAGAGTAAGTACCCGAAGTGTGATCGGTGTGGAAGGAACCACACCAAAGATGTGGCTTGTTGGGTATGCGGTAGGTGCATGAAGTTAGGGCACACTGAAAATTTCTGTAAGACCTCGAAGGGCAACTGTTATGAATGTGGATCTCACGAACATCGCAGGGACAAGTGTCCTAAGTTAGATGCAGCTGGTAATGCTCCTCGTGGTAGAGCGTTTGTTATGGGAGCCAAGGAGGCTCAGCAGGACCCACACGTTGTTACAGGTACGTTTCTTGTTTGTGGTCGACCTGCGTTTATCTTATTTGATTTATGTGCGGATAGAAGTTTTATATCTGATGAGTTTAGGACTATGATTTCCTGTAAGTCTATACCTTTAGTACCTTCCTTTGAGATAGAATTAGCTGATGGCGAGTTTTTGCATGCGTCTGAGTTACTTTCCGACTGTAGTGTTAGTTTCGACGACCACTCTTTTCCTATCGACTTAATTCCGATTAGGTTAGGTAGTTTTGACGTGATTATCGACATGGATTGGTTGGAGACGCATCGTGCAGAGATCGTATGTTTCGAGAAGATGATTCGCATTCCGTTACCGCATGGAGAGCCGCTATTAGTTCAAGGAAATAAGGCAGGGAAGCGCATTAAGATCGTCTCTTGTATGAAAGTCCGGGAGTACATTAAACGGGACTGTTCACTCTTTCTTGCACATCTTGTGAAGGAGAATAACACTGAGAAACTGGAGGAGAAGCCAGTAGTGTGTGATTTCCCCGACGTATTCCCATATGATTTACCTGGTTTACCGCCTCGTCGTGAGGTAGAGTTTAGGATCGACTTAGTTCCCGGAGCAGCACCAGTGGCAAAGGCTCCTTATCGGTTAGCACCTTCGGAGATGTTAGAGCTTTCTAAGCAGATCCAGGAGTTAGTGGATATAGGTTTCATTAGACCGAGTTTTTCTCCGTGGGGCGCGCCAGTACTCTTTGTAAAGAAGAAGGATGGTTCGATGAGACTGTGTATAGATTACCGAGAGCTGAATAAGTTGACAGTAAAGAACCGTTATACTTAACCCCGTATAGATGACTTGTTTGACCAACTGCAAGGTTCGGGTTTCTTTTCTAAGATTGATTTACGGTCCGAAGGACGTTCCGAAGACTGCTTTTCGGACGCGGTACGGTCATTGTGAGTTTTTAGTTATGCCATTCGGTCTCACGAATGCGCCTGCAGCTTTTATGGAAATGATGAACCGTATATGCCGTCCTTACCTCGATAAGTTTGTGATTGTATTCATCGACGATATTCTTGTTTATTCTCGTAGCCATGCGGAGCACGAGGAGCACTTGAGAATAGTGTTGGAGTTGCTCAGGAAGGAACAACTTTACGCTAAGTTCTCGAAGTGTGAGTTTTGGTTATATGAGGTTCAATTTCTTGGCCATGTGGTTAGCAAGGAAGGCATCCACGTTGATCCTGCCAAGATTAAGGACGTCAGAGATTGGGTTGCCCCTAAGCCACCCACCGATATCCGTTCATTTTTGGGTCTCGCATGTTACTACCGTCGCTTTATTGAGAATTTTTCGAAGATAGCCTCGCCTATGACGAAGTTGACCCAGAAGAACGAGGAGTTTATTTGGGGTGCCGAGCAGGAAGAAGCGTTTCAGTTATTAAAGAAGCGGTTGTGTGATGCTCCTATCTTGAGTCTTCCCGAAGGTACCGAAAATTTTGTTGTATATTGCGATGCTTCGCATAAGGGACTCGGGTGCGTACTGATGCAGAACGGAAAGGTCATTGCCTATGCCTCTCGTTAGTTAAAGATTCATGAGAAGAACTACACAACCCATGATTTGGAATTAGGCGCGGTGGTTTTTGCTTTAAAGATTTGGCGCCACTATCTTTACGGTACTAAGTGTACTGTGTTCACTGATCATAAGTCGTTACGGCACATCTTTGACCAAAAGATGCTGAATATGAGGCAACGCCGATGGGTGGAATTGTTGAACGATTACGACTTTGAAATTCGATATCATCCTGGAAAAGCTAATGTTGTAGCCGATGCGTTAAGTCGCAAGGAATCGGTTAAGCCGGTGAGAGTTCGGGCCATGGTGGTTTCTATTCAATCGAGTTTAAAGAATCGTATTATTCAGGCTCAGAAGGAGGCTCTCACCGAGGATTGTCTGAAGGATGAAGGATTATTTAGTTTGGCACGTCAGTTGGAGCCGAAAGACGACGGGGTATTGTATTTCTTGGACCGTATTTGGGTTACTGTCGGTCTTAGGCAGTTAATTTTGGATGAAGGTCACACGTCTAATTACTCCGTTCATCCCGAAGCGGATAAGATGTATCACGACTTGAAATATTTTTATTGGTGGCCTGGCATGAAGAGGGCGATTGCCGAGTATGTAGGCAAGTGTTTGACCTGTTCGAAAGTTAAGGCTCAGAATCAGAAGCCTTCTGGCCTTCATCAGCAGCCGGAAATCCTGCAGTGGAAATGGGAAAATATTACGATGGATTTTGTGACGAAGCTTCCTAGGTCTTCGGGAGGTTATGATACTATCTGGGTCATAGTTGATCGGCTGACTAAGTCAGCGCATTTTCTGCCTATTCGAGAAGATTACCGAATATAGAAGTTGTCTAGATTATATATTGATGAGATCGTGGCCAGGCTTGGAACTCATGTATCTGTTATTTCTGATCGAGACGTGCGTTTTAATTCGAGATTCTGGCAGACGCTACAGCGAGCTTTAGGCACACGATTGGATATGAGCACGGCTTATCACCCTCAGACCGATGGACAGAGCGAGCGCACGATTCAGACGTTGGAAGAAATGCTACGCGCGTGTGTTTTAGATTTTGGCGGGAGTTGGGATAGACATTTACCGTTGGTCGAGTTTTCGTACAACAATAGTTACCACTCCAGTATTAATTGCGCGTCTTTTGAATCTCTTTACGGTCGTAAGTGTAGGTCTCCACTCTGTTCGGCTAAGATTGGTGATAGTCAGATTATGGGTCCCGAGTTGATCCAGGAGACGACTGATAAGATCTTTAGGATCAAGGATCGTCTAGTGGCCGCGAGAGATCCCCAGAAGAAGTACGCGGATTTACGTCGTAAGCCTTTGGAATTCGAGGTCGGCGATATGGTATTGTTGAAGGTTTCTCCTTGGAAGGGTTTGTTTCGTTTTGAGAAGCACAGCAAGTTAAGTCCACGTTTTACAGGTCCGTTTAAGATTTTGTCTCGTGTTGGACCAGTGGCTTACCGTCATGAGTTGAGCGGTGTGCACAACGTATTTCATATATCGCATCTCAAGAAGTGTCTTGCTGACGAGTCGTTGATTGTCCCTTTAGAGAAACTAAATTTGGATGATTCGCTTCACGTAATAGAGGAGCCGGTGGAAATCGTTGACCGAGAGGTCAAGCGTTTGCGGCGGAGTCGGATTCCTATTGTTAAGGTCCGGTGGAACTCTAAGTTTGGAGCTGAGTTTACATGGGAACGGGAGGAAGAAATGCAGCAGAAATTTCCCCATCTATTTTCTTCTAGCGATGCTCATTAGTAATTTCGAGGACGAAATTCTTTTAACTGGGGGAGGCTGTGACGTCCCGTCAATTTGAGGTACTTGAATTACCGCCATTATTTGTATTTTATTCGCAATTGATTTCGACCCTTGTATTTCTCTTTGTTTTGCTCACAATTTACTGTTATTGAGTATCGGGTTTTCTGTATTTGCTGATTCGTCCCCTGAGACGTAATAATATTATCCTATCTAAGTGCCAATTAGTTAGTATCCTCATAATTATAAGTAAGAAGGTTTATGCCAAATTTGTCGGTTATCGGATCCTTTATCCTCGAGTTATCGTGCTTTTGCTCTTGTTTACTCTTTTACCGAAATCGTGCGAATCTCGAAATCGAAAGTGAAAATATAATATTAAATAAACCTAATATAAAGTAAATCAAAGTATGAACTTTCCTAAGTTCAACGCAAAAAGAATCGGGAGGTTTCGACGAACGAAACTCCTTAACGGTCGAAAACAAGTCTGCCGAGCCAGCCGACCAGCCAGCAGCTGGCAGGGCTTCAGCCGACGGCTGAGCCTCTCCAGCCGGCGGCTGGATGTGTCTGGACAGGTGTTGGTGACTCATTTTTGCATGAAAATCGATTGGGGAACTTGGCATAGCCCTATTGGACCCCTAAACTGCCAGAATCCCTGTCCCAATGTGCTATTTCACCTATTCTTGACATTTTCTTTCATTTCACATAATCAAAAAACACACACACCTAGTGTTTCTCTCTATTTCCCTCTCTTGTTCTTCATTTTCTCTCATTGTTGCTGTGATTTCCAGCCTTTATTCACCATTAAAACATCTTAAGCATCACAATAATCAATTATGTTCATCAAAAGGAGCAAGAGGTGGTGATTTTCCGGGTTGTTCTTGAAGTTCTTCATCATTTTCGGGTCTAAATCTTCATCAAAATCTCCATCAAGTTCAAGCTATATCATCACACTCTCTATTCTTGCGGTATAATAACTTTTACTCACTGATTTTATTTACATCTTATCATTTTATTACATGCATGTATCATCAAAGATCAAAGAAAGGTTTTTATAAAAGTTTCCATGGAGATTTATCTAAAAACATAAATTTTATAAACTTTTACCTTAGGTCTTGATATAAAAAGATGTTATTTGAAGAAATAAATGGATATTATTAAGGGTTTTTAAGTTGCATGTCGAAATCTACCGAAAATACTCTTGAAAATGCTTAAAATCGACGAAATAACAAAACAATCCGGAGCTGACTGAGGAGCTCCAGCCGACGGCTGGATCAGTCTGTTAACACAAAAATTTTCGTTTTGCTAATTATCGGTGGTTGTCTTGTGTTTTGGAGGCGGATATCCTCATCACTACACTACTTAAGTCATTGTTCCAGATCCTTGTCAATCAAGCGGGTGCTAGCGGTATAAATTACTAAACTTGTGAATCCTTCGATTTCATTATATTCATTATTCGGTTTTAGCCTTGAAATCGGTTAGGATTAATTATTAGACCAACACTCGTCGTATTATATCGGATTGGACTAAGATTTAGACAATAATGTTAAAAGTATAATCTAACCCAAGCATTGTATTAAATTTATTATTGTATTATGTATTATGAATAATGGTTTAAAATGAAATTGTTGTTAAGCGGGAAAGTGATTGAAATTTGGACGAATATTTTATAACGCGGAAGCGCTGCCGAATTTTCAACTCACGACTTTTTGCGACATTAAATCATTTATATAAATAAATTGTATACAAAAGTAACATATTATACCAGAACATCGTCTTTGGACTCAAAGACGCCAACGCAATCAAAAATGTCATAATATTACTTAAAATGGACATTTTAAACCTCCTAGCGATACTTTAAACTTCGCCACAAATTGTTGAACCTCGTTTTAATTCAACGAAATATGTTTTTACGACAAGCTTTATAAAATGGTTTTGAAAGGCATTTTGCTCTAAACATTTTGGTAAGAAAAGACTTCAAATTATTTAAAGTGTCAAATTGGACTTTTAAATTGATTTTGACTTTAATAAGTCAACATAATTGACATTTGACTTTTATAAGTCAACACCTTTAAGCTTGGTCAATATAATTAACATTGGTATTAATATTCTCTTCGACTCGTAGTTATCACTTGTTTCCAACGGTCGCTGTTGACGTGAAATATCGATATCTTGCCGATCGGCCCTTTTCTGGCGCGGAACATCGTCTTCTTAACCCGTCATCCTTATCGACTTATTAATCGTTGGAATAATCATATTAATTTAAATCT
The DNA here is from genome assembly GCA_910822075.1 of Senecio squalidus. Taxonomy (NCBI): domain Eukaryota; kingdom Viridiplantae; phylum Streptophyta; class Magnoliopsida; order Asterales; family Asteraceae; genus Senecio; species Senecio squalidus. The sequence continues at coordinate 45,023,454 of CAJVGC010000591.1, read as the reverse complement.
CAACCGACAAGGCTAAACCGAACTATACTTATAGAGGTACTGAGACTATATTAATTACGGTTTTAGGGCACTTAGACGGTGGAATTGTGGTCCCGTGATTGTATTTACCCGAGATTTGCTGAAGTTGTTTTGTGAGTTATTCGTAGCCCTTGTCTTAAATACTTTTGGGCTGTAAAGCTTATTTTAAACTGTCTGAGTATTTTTAACTGTCTGCATGTATGCGGAATGTTATTAATTGTCTTGTTTACCAGTGAATTTGGTCAGCCTTAGTTTTAAGTGTCTAAGCCATGGTGGCTCCCCTCTAATACACTCGTTAAGGTTTTTCCCGTGGTTCATATGTATAGATCTATATTGGGTTATGTACCTAACCCTCATTCCTCTGTAGGCTGTTACTACGAGATGATGTTATGACCTTATTATTAAACTGTATGATTAAATTGTTTGCCTTTGGTTGGACACACCTTACGTTAGAATATTAAACTGATTGGTTCAGGTTCGAGTTGTATGACTACTTAGGCATAGTACCTATCACTATTGGGTGAATAGCAAGATATGTGTCTGAAATTTCGATGATTACTGAAACATTCACTAATGGATGAATACAAGATATATGATTTGGAACTTACATTGTTTACTGAAACTTGTCGATGGGTCACTTTTACTTATAAATTGCGAATAATTGACCAACATATTGTTGATGTCGTTTTAACGCGTTGCAGGAAATTGAGGATTTCCGTTGATCATGCCATAGTTTATTTTCGGATCGCTTGCTTTTGGGAAATTTGAATTTAAACTGTTTATTGTAATTTCCATGACGATCCGTTTGTTTATTTCTTTTGGTATTGTATTTGTACTTGCCGCCTTATCGCCTTTGGCTTTATGATGTAACTTGTAACATGTGGCATGATCTATTTAATTTGATGTTTTGTTTATCGGTTATATTGTTGTAATCTTGACTCTTGATATTATAACTGGAACATCCCGTGTTTCCGCTCTTAGCGGGGTGTGACATTAGGACTCAATTATTAATTCCGATTTTGATTCCGAGACACACACGTATACGGTAAAGTATAAATAAGAGCAATAACAACTATCTAGAAGATAAAGAATACGGAATTAACCAGAAATTTTAGACGGTTGTCAAATTCTTCCCCGGTTAAAAGGAATTTTGTCCCAAAATTAGTTTGCCTCATCGGGGGGTGGAAGAGTCTTTGAATAGATGCGGATATTGTTGACGGATCTGGTCTTCACGTTCCCACGTGAATTCGTGACCTCGTCGGGAGTTCCATAGAACTTTCACAATAAGAATACGACTTTGCTTGAGTTTTTTGACCTCTCGGTCCACAACCTCAAGCGGTTCTTCGATGAAATGGAGTTTATTATCGATCTGGACCTCGTCTAGTGGAATTACTATGGCCTCATCAGATAAGCACTTTTTCAAGTGCGAGACGTGGAAACGTTATGTATGCTGGAGAGTTCTTGAGGGAGTTGAAGTCGATACGCTATGGGACGATTCGTTCTATAACTACGAATGGTCTGGTATACCTCGGGGTTAGCTTGCCGTGTTTCCCGAAACGAATCACCCCTTTCCATGGCGATATCTTGAGGAGTACTCTATTACCTATCTGGAATTTGAGGGGTTTCCTTTGGTTGTCGGCGTAGCTCTTCTGCCTGTTGCGTGATATCTTCAGCCCTTCCCGAATTGTCATGTTTTTGTCGATGGTTTCCGGAACGATATCGAGCCTTGTTAATTGTCGATCGCAGACTTCAAGAAAACAAAGCGGTGACCGACACATGTGTCCGTATAAGGCCTCGAATGGTGCGCACTTGATTCTAGCATGGAAGATGTTATTGTAGGAGAACTCGACCATAGGGAGGTGAGTATCCCAACTTCCTCCGAAGTCAACTACACACTCTCTTAGCAAGTCCTCAAGTGTTTGGATCGTTCTTTTACTCTGACTATCGGTTTGGGGATGGTAGGCTATGATGGGGTCTATTCGAGTCCCAGAGAGATTTCTGAAGTGCATTCCCAAAACGGGACGTGAATCGACTATCCCTGTCGGATCTGATGGAGAGAGGCGTTCCATGACGAGAGACGATCTCGTTGATATAAACTTGGGAGAATTTTTCCATCGTGTAGTTTCTTTCGGATTTGCAGGAAGTGTGCGGATACTTCTGATCTCTAAGAAATTCCAGAATGAGTTTCTAGTGACGTTCATGATTTTGTTTGTTCCGGGGATAGATTAGGAAATTTTCTATGAATACGATCATGAATTTGTCCAGATATGGTCTACACACCCTGTTCATCAAATCCATGAACATTGCAGGTGCGTTGGTCAGAGCGAATGGCATAACGGGGAATTCGTAATGCCCATAACGAGTTCGGAAAGAAATTTTTAGGAATGTCGGGTTCACTGACTCGAACCTGATGATACCCTGAACGGAAATTTATCTTTGAAAAGAAAGTTGAACCCTGCAACTGATCGAATAGGTCGTCGATTCGAGGGAGAGGGTATCGGTTCTTGACGGTCAACTTATTGAGTTCACGGTAGTCGATGCACACCCTGAAAGATCCGTCTTTCTTTTTCACGAAGGGGATTGTGGCTGGTCCGAGTAAATCCTCTGGAAAGACTTCGGGGTGATCTTTGACTATGGGGATGTCTTGAATACGCTGCTCCTTTGGTTTATGTTCAACGATATCACAGTCCTTCTCGAGATATCTGCGCATCTTTGTACCTGAGACCATACGGAGTTCTTCTCCAGGTTTGTCTCCCTGTACAATGACGGTTTCCCCTTTCGCGAGGGGTACTCGAATGAATTCGTCGAAACAGACAATTTCAGCTCGGAATCGAGCTAACCAGTCCATTCCGACGATGATCTCGAAACTTTTCAGTTCTATGGGGATGAGGTCTATGGGGAAAATCTTATTGGCTAAACACATTGAATATCCTAGAATTACGTCCTTAGCTTCAAATTCTTGACCATTAGCATGCTCTACAGTGAAGCTATCCTTAAGAACTTAGATCCTAGATTGATAAGGGGTCTAAATACTAATGACACGAAGCTTCTCTCTGCTCCTTAATCGAATAATATAGATGCGTAATGGTTGTTCATGGAAATGTACTTGTCACGACATTTGGATCTGCCTCTTCGGCAGTGATTACAAAAGCGCGTCCTCGGCCTTGCTTGGCTTGATTTGGTGGAGCATTTTGTAACTTGGGACAGGACTTTCGGAAGTGTTTGTCGCTTCCGTATTCGTAGAAAACTGACTTCTTTCTGTTATCACCAGTTTCCTTGGGGTAGCACCAGGGGTAGTGCACCACTTTGTTACATATTCTGCACACTGGGCAATTCCAAACATGATGGAAGTTGCATTTGCCACACTTGGGGTGCGGCCCAGTATAAGTCTGGGGTCCGGTTGAAGGTGCAACAACTACTGCATAGTTGCGGATGGTTCTGGCTTCTTCTTGCGATCATTCTACCTTGGCTGATGATCGGCTTTACGCTTATCACTTTCCTTTCGCTTGAAAGGTGCTGGAGAGGAAAGCAAGTTGTTCGTCAAACGATGCGCAAGAACAACAACGCTATGAATCGTCAATGGTTCTGAAGAGATGACCATTCCTTAGATTTCCGGAGAGAGACCGGAGATGTAACGATCGGTCCGGTTCTCTTTGGGTTACCATCCTCTGCACCAATCTAGCCAGCTCGTAGAATCGAGCGGTGTAAGTGTCGATGTCGTTTCCGACCATATTATGATTCCATAGCTCTGCCTCGAGCTTCTGTACCTCGCTCTTCGAGCATTATTTCTCCATGATTATTTTCTTGAAATCCTCCCATGTGAGGGCGTATGCTTCGGCTCTACCTCGGGTTTGGACCACGAGGTTCAACTACGAGAGGGCTCGCCCATGGAGTACATAGGAAGCATACTCCACCTTTTCAGCCTCAGCACAATGACTGATGTGGAGAACCGATTCGATACTCTCGATCCACGAGAGTAGTCCGACAGCACCGGAGGTGCGGTGAAATTCCTTCGGCCTGCATGCCATGAAGTTCTTGTAGCTGCAGCCGGGGCAGTTCTCTTGTTGGTTTTGGTTGTTGTGCTGTTGTTGGTTTTGGTTAAGGTTCTGGTCTTGATTGTCTCGGTGGTTATCGTTGTTTTCATGGTGGTTATTGTTATTTATCCCGGCGGCTAGCTGGGCAATCATGTTTGGGATTGCTGCGTTGAGCTGCACAGCAACCTGCTCCGCTATGATGGTAGCGGTGCTCCTTTTGGGAGGCATGATTCTACAACAGGAAAAGGAAAATTAGTTTAGAACGCACGAATAAGAATACGCGATAAGGATCATAACATTGACTAATAATAGTAACGTATGTAGGAATAATTAGATAGCGTAAGCACGATGAGAGATCATGGAACAATAGTATAACCCAAGCATAATAGACAAGTAAGGATAATAAAGATAGAAATCCTATTCCATAATAATACTAGTCGGTTACAAGGTTCATAACAATAAGGAAGGTTCAAAAACAAATATAATACGAGTCTTAAGTTGTGTACAAGTACAGAAAATTACATCTTAGACTAATGGTACAATAAATAATAATAAATGAAACTAACGACGCCTGTCCAGGAACATCTTCAACAAGATGACTGCTATCAGGGTACCCATCACCAAGCATGCGCTCACGAGGCGCTGAACAGTCCTCGAAGTAGACTGAGTCGAAGAGATGACTCGGAGACACTGCTCAGATAAGTGGTGATCGGCGTCTGAGACCTGGAACAGGAGAAGAGCCTGCTGCTCAGCCTCCTCGGTAAGTCCCTGAAGGTCTCAGCGGAGGGCATGATACTCGGCCAGGGTGAAAGTCTGACCGGGTGGCATCAACGGTGGTCGAGACGGTCCTGCGCCGTCGGGGCTCTGCATCGAGTGGTCGTGGAGTCGCTCCCACATGTAACGATCCATAGTTGGCGTAACCGATGCCGCGTACGGGTCCTTGGGGTGCAGTGGAATGTGCGGAGGTGTAGCTCTGGCTGGGTCGGGAGTCGTCTGTCCGACCACACGATCCGGTAAGCGACCGAGAAGGATGACCTGCTTGCGAGCAGTCAACCTGATGCGTGATCTAGCTGTTGTGGAGCTGCGGCAAGGACCGGTGGTGCGGCTGGAAAAACAACCCTCAGACTGGACGTACCGTGGCTGCTAGTGTATGCCATGGAGCTCTCCTCCGAGGGGTCTGAAGCATCGCAACGCTGAGCTCCGGAAGCGGTGAAGTCATCCAAGACTTCGTTCGAGAAGACAACCCGAGAATGGGAGTGCGAGTGCGAATGAGAGTGTGACGATCCAGACGTGTCATAACTGCGATAAGACATTACGAGTAAATATGGGTAAAAGGAAAAATGTAATATGACAGTGCACGTTCGGGTCAGTCACGTGAGAATCGGGAATCAGTGGGACCGGGAACTTTTGACTCGAAAACCGTTAACAATAGCACTTACGTTCCGTTCTTGCATAGTTTATTCCAAACTAGGTGTAGTTGGCCAAATTAGGCGTAGTTGGTAATGAACCATGCATTGCGGAAATAATCCACTAAATTTTAAAACTCATGAAATGAATTTTCGAAAAAGCCTTGGTTATAGTTTGGTTTTATTTTGAAAATTTTGAAAACCTGTATTCACTATAACCTTGTGCTCTATTACAAAGTCTGTTACACCCCGCTAAAGCGGAAACACAGGATGTGAAGAGCCTCGATACCATAACACGAGGTATAATAAATTCAAAAGGTTTCAAGTCATTAAAATAAGTAATAAAATTTTCACAAGTTCAAAGATAACCAGGAATTTAACATTTTATTACAAACAACACAATCGTGTTTAAAGATTTCAAAAGATAATCCCAAAATTTGAAATAAAGTCTTCTCCCTATTCTCAACCACGTGACTTGCCTGACCCGCCCAAAAGATATGCACTTCATGTCCTTACATTTCGTTTCCTGAATACATGAGAAAAAGTGTCAACTACAAAAGTAGTGAGTGAGTTACAGTTTTGCTAGTCTTTCACTAAAAATGGTTTCGGCAAAGTATAGGAATACTTTGTAAAGATGTTTTTCGAGTCCGTATATATATACTCTCGACTAAAAATGGTTTCGGCAAAGTATAACAATACTTTGTAAAGATGTTTACGGCGCCGCATCTATCTCTATATATATACGGGTAAAGGATATGATTCTCGGTAATTCTTTGGGCTGACACCCAAGTAAGGGACAATTTAGTAATTCTTTGTGCTGACACCCAAGTAAGGACAATTTAGGCTAACACCTAAAATATGCACTTAGGCTAACACCTAATATGTGTTTAGGTTGACACCTAAAATATGCACTTAGGCTAACACCTAATATGTGCTTAGGCTAACACCTAATATGTGCTTAGGCTAACACCTAATATGTCCTTAGGATAACACGTAAAAAAGGATTTAGTAATATGTACTTAGGCTGACACCTAAGTAAGGAACGACCAATTCCTAAGTATCGATACACATATACTAACGGCTTAAAAAAGCTAAAAGTGTGTAAAGAAACGGGCACTGATTTTATAACCCTGATAGTAGGCACATACAATCAATAGATTAGTTCATAAGTATAATGAGTGACAAGTGAATATATATATGAGTATAAAGACTATTGATTGTAAACCGGTCGTTCACCTCTTGATATAATATTACTGTAAATGTGTCCACTAAACAATAGTCCGACCGTGCCAAGTGTCACACCCCGCTAATAGCGGAAACACGAGGCGTTCTAGTTATAATATCAAGAGTCAAGATTACACCAATATAACCGATAAACAAAAAATCAAATTAAATAGATCATGCCAAATGTTACAAATAAATGATAAAGTCAAAGGCGATAAGACGCCAAGTACAATTATAATTCCAAAAGAAATAAACAAACGAATCGTCATGGAAATTACAATAAACAGTTCAAATTCCAATTTCCCAAAAGCAAGCGATCCGAAAATAAACTATGGCATGATCAATGGAAATCCTCAATTTCCTGCAAAGCGTTAAAACGACATCAACAACATGTTGGTGAATTATTCGCAATTTAAATAAAAAGTGACCAACCGACAATTTTCAGTAAACAATGTAAGTTTAAAATCATATATCTTGTATTCATCCAAAAGTGAAAGGTGCTATGCCTAAGTAGTCATACATCTCGATCCTGAACCAATCAGTTTAATCCCCTATCCTAAGGTGTCTCAAACCAAAGGCAATCAGTTTAATCATACAATTTAAAGTTAAGGTCATAACATCCGCTCGTAGTAACAGCCTACAGAGGAATGAGGGTTAGGTACATAACCCAATATAGATCTATACATATGAACCACGGGCAAAAACTTAACGAGTGTATTAGAGGGGAGCCACCATGGCTTAGACACTCAAAACTAAGGCAGACCAAATTCACTGGTTAAACAAGATAATTAATAACATTCCGCATACATGCAGACAGTTTAAAATACTCAGACAGTTTAAAATACGCTTTACAGACCAAAAGAATTTAAGACAAGGGCTACGAATAACTCACAAAACAACTTCAGCAAATCTCGAGTTAATACAATCACGGGACCACAATTCCACCGTCTAAGTGCCCTAATACAGTAAATAATATAATCTCAGTATCTCTATAAGTATATCTCGGTTTAGCCTTGTCGGTTAAGATTAAGTTTAGTAATATATTCCAACATTTATTTAGTTTACACAAGATGACGTATTTAGGACACGATGTTCCGCGCCACAAATGGGCCAATCGGAAAAATATCGATCTTTCACGTCAACGGCGACCGTTGGAAACAAGTGATAACTCCGAGTCGAGAAGAATATTAATACCAATGTTCATTATATTGACCAAGATCAAAGAGGTTGACTTATAAAAGTCAAATATCAATTAGGTTGACTTATTAAAAGTAAAAGTTAATTTAAAAGTCCAATTAGACACTTTAAATAATTTGAAGTCTTTTCATACCAAAATATTTAGAGTAAAATACCTTTCAAAACCATTTATAAAGTTTGTCGCAAAGCACATTTGACAAATTTAAAACGATGATCAAAATTTGTGGCGAAGTTTAATATATCGCATAGAGGTTTAAAATGTCCGTTTTAAGTAATATTATGACATTTTTGATTGCGTTGGCGTCTTTGAGTCCAAAGACAAAGTTATTGTATAATATGTTACTTTTGTATAAAGTCGTGAGATGAAATTTTGGCAGCGCTTCCGCGTCATAAAATATTCGTCCAAAATTTTCAATCACTTTCCCGCTTAACAACAATTGCATTTTAAACCATTATTCATAATACATAATACCTTATTAAGTTTAATACAATACTTTGGTTAACTTATATTTTAAACATTATTGTCCAAACTTCAGTCCAATCCAATGAAATACAACGAGTGTTGGTCTAATAATTAATCCTAACCGTTTTCAAGGCTAAAACCTATAATGAAATCAAAAGATTCACAAGGTTAGTAATTTATACCGCTAACACCCGCTTGATTTGACAAGGATCTGGAACAACAACTTCAGTGGTGTAGTGAAGAGAATATCCCCTTCCAAAACACAAGACAACCACCGATAATTAGCAAAACGAAGAATTTGGTGACATCAGACACATCCAGCCGCCGGCTGGAGCTCCTCAGTCAGCTCCAGATTTTCGTTATTTTAGCGTTTTTAAGCGTTTTCAAGAGTATTTTCGGTAGATTTCGACATGCAACATAAAAACCTAACATCCAAAGATTTCTTCAAATAACAACTTTTTATATCAAGATCTTATGTAAAAGTTTATAAAACTTATGTTTTTGGGTAAATCTCCATAGAAACTTTTATAAAAACCTTTATTTGATCTTTGATGAAACATGCATGTGTAAAAATGATAAAATGCAAATAAAAACAGTGGGTAAAAGTTATTATACCACAAAAAAAGTGTGTGTGATGATCTAGGTTGATCTTGATGGAGATTTTTGATGGAGGTTAAACCCGAAAATGATGAAGAACTCAAGAAATAACCCCGAAGAATCACCACCTCTTGCTCCCTTTGATGAACATAATCGATTATAGTGATGTTTATGGTGTTTTTATGGTGAAATATGGATGGAAATCACAGCAACAATGGAGGAAAATGAAGGAAATAAGGAGAGAGTTAGAGAGAAACACTATGTGTGTGTGTGTTTTGATTGTAAGAAATGAAAGAAAAGACAAGAATAGGTGATAATATCACCTTGGGACAGGGAATTCTTGCAGTTTGGGGGTCAAATCGGGCTTAACCAAGTGGCACCAATCGGTTTTCATGCAAAAATGAGTCACCAAAACCTTGCCAGACTGATCCAGCCGTCGGCTGGAGGGGCTCAGCTGTCGGCTGAAGCCCTGCCAGCTGCTGGCTGGCCGGCTGGTTCGGCAGACTTCCTGTTAGGCGTTTTCGATCGTTAGGAGTTCCGGTTTGATTCCAAATGAACTTAGGCAAGTTCATTATAAGTATTATTGGTATTTTGATTCATTAAATTATAACTTTTACATTTTGGATTCGAGACACGCACGATTTCGGTAAGGATAAACAAGAGCAAAAACACGATATCTCGATTTTTAAAGAACACGTTAACCGACAAATTTGGCATAAACCTCCTAACTTATAATTATGAGGATACTAACTAATTGGCACCTAGATAAAATAATATTATTACGTCTCAGGGGACGAATCAGCAAATAAAAAAAAACCCGATACTCAATAACAGTAAATCGTGAGCAATACAAAACGAAATACAAGGGTCGAAATCAATTGCGAATAAAATAAAAATAATGACGGTAACTCAAGTACCTCAAATAGACGGGACGTCACAGCCTCCCCCAGTTAAAAGAATTTCGTCCTCGAAATTACTAATGAGCATCGCTAGTAGAAAATAGATGGGGAAATTTTCGCTGCATTTCATCCTCCCATTCCCACGTAAACTCAGCTCCAAACTTAGAGTTCGATCGGACCTTAACAATAGGAATCCGACTCCGTCGCAAACGCTTGACCTCTCGGTCAACGATTTCTACCGGCTCCTCTATAACGTGAAGCGATTCATCTGGACGGAGTTTCTCCAAAGGAACAATCAACGACTCATCAGCAAGACACTTCTTGAGATGCGAGACATGAAATACGTTGTGCACACCGCTCAACTCAGGTGGCAACGCAAGACGGTAAGCCACCGGTCCAACGCGAGACAAAATTTTAAACGGACCCGTAAAATGTGGACTTAACTTGCTGCGCTTCTCAAAACGAAACACACCCTTCCAAGGAGAAACCTTCAACAATACCATATCGCCGACCTCGAATTCCAAAGGCTTACGACGCAATCCGCGTACTTCTTCTGGTGATCTCTCGCGGCTACTAGACGATCCTTGATCCTAAAGATCTTATCAGTCGTCTCCTGGATCAACTCGGGACCCGTAATCTGACTGTCACCAATCTCAGCACAACAGAGTGGAGACCTACACTTACGACAGTAAAGAGCTTCAAAAGGCGCGCAATTAATACTGGAGTGGTAACTATTGTTGTACGAAAACTCGACCAACGGTAAATGTCTATCCCAACTCCCGCCAAAATCTAAAACACACGCGCGTAGCATATCTTCCAACGTCTGAATCGTGCGCTCACTCTGTCCATCGGTCTGAGGGTGATAAGCCGTGCTCATATCTAGTCGGGTGCCTAAAGCTCGTTGTAGCGTCTGCCAGAACCTCGAAGTAAAACGCTCGTCGCGATCAGAAATAACAGATACAGGAATTCCATGCATTTCCACGATCTCATCAATATATAGTCTAGATAACTTCTCTATTCGGTAATCTTCTCGAATAGGCAGAAAATGAGCTGACTTAGTCAGCCGGTCAACTATGACCCAAATATTATCATAACCTCCTGAAGACCTAGGAAGCTTCGTAACAAAATCTATCGTAATATTCTCCCACTTCCACTGCGGAATTTCCGGCTGCTGAAGAAGGCCAGAAGGCTTCTGATTCTGAGCCTTAACCTTAGAACAGGTCAAACATTTGCCTACATACTCGGCAATCGCCCTCTTCATTCACGGCCACGAGTAAAAATCTTTCAAGTCATGGTACATCTTATCCGCTCTGGGATGAACGGAGTAATTAGACTTGTGACCTTCATCCAAAATTAATTGCCTACGACCGACGGGAACCCAAATACGATCCAAGAAATACAATACTCCGTCGTCTTTCGGCTCCAACTAACGTGCCAAACCAAATAATCCTTCATCCTTCAGACAATCCTCGGTGAGAGCCTCCTGCTGAGCCTGAATAATACGAGTCTTCAAACTCGACTGAATAGAAACCATCATAGCGCGAACTCTCACCGGCTTAACCGATTCCTTGCGACTTAACGCATCGGCTACCACATTCGCTTTACCCGGATGATAGCGAATTTCACAGTCATAATCGTTCAACAATTCCACCCATCGGCGTTACCTCATATTTACCATCTTTTGATCAAAGATGTGCTGTAATGACTTATGATCGGTGAACACAGTACACTTAGTACCGTACAGATAATGGCGCCAAATCTTTAAAGCAAAAACCACCGCGCCTAACTCCAAATCATGTGACAACCGTCTAATTTCCAGGTGCAATTTATAATCTATGTCTCTTTCGGTCTATCTAGTCTTTAACTTTTCTATAATCGGAACCGCTACAACGTCGGAATCACAACCGGAATCAAATTAAATAAGTCCTAATACCAAGAAAACCCCTAATGAACTTTCCTAAGTTCATAACGTATCATACTTTAAAACTCTAGTTAACGAAATGGTCCAACGAAACACTTGTACAAAATCAGCTAAAATGCAAAAATTATTACAAAAATGGTCCAGGACGACGCACAGAGGCCATGTGCGCCGTCCTGGAGGACGAATTTTGTAAGAAATTCAAATTTCTTGCATGTCTCGATTCCAACAATTTTCCAACCAACCAAAACGATTTCCAGACCCTCTTTACTGCCATTTGCAGTCCCCAAACACACTCTTTCATTTTTATTACTTTTCCTTTTCATTTTCATTTTACTAAACCATTTTTTACAAACAAAAACACACACAAAACTCTTTTCTCTCAACTTCTCTCTCAAGAACCTTCATTTCCAGAAACATTTCACCATAAAAATCCATCTTTTATCCATACAAATCGTTCCATTCATCAAGAGAAGCAAAGGGGTGTTGTTATTTCGAAAAAGGACTAAGCTTGTAAAGATTTTTGAAGCGTAAATCCGACCAAAACTCATCATCCGAGCTTTTCCTTCGGTAGATTTCTTTCTTTTTACTAGTTTTATACAAATAATCAATTGCATGTAAGATCTAACGGTTAAAAATGTGTTTTTATACAAATCTATGACTTTTTATGGTCAAAAACGTTTTTAACAAAAAGAACCTTTAGATCCACGGTTTTGTAACCAAAAATACCTTATAAACTGTTAAAATGATGTTTTAATAAGTTTAAACTATTTGCATGTTGAAATCTAAGCCTTAGAACGACGCAGCGGGCAATTTTCCCAGCTTCTGTGCGCCGTTCCAAGTGTCACAGCGGCGCACAGAGCTGCTGTATTTTCGAAACTTGTCGTTTTTGTCGTTTTTAGCACGTTTGGACTATATTGACCCGCTGACTTTTCGATACTTTGACTTTTGGGACTGATTATGTAAACGTATTGATATTTTGGACAAGTGTGGACTATTTGGACTTAATTTGAACTATAATATGTTTATATTGCGTTTTAGGTGATTTGTGAGCGCTGCCCAAATTTCCTTAGAAATTGTAAATCACTTCAGCGAGCAAAAGCACTTAAGATATAATAATCAAAAACGTTAAATCGAACTTTTGGACAAAAACGTGACAATTACCTTTTCGGACTATTTTAACTATACTTAACCTTGACACTTAAAGTTTAATAAAATTTTATCTATATTATTATATAAGAACATAATAATATAACAACTAATTAAACTATCTTGGTATTATTAGGCAATCCGTGATTCCCGGCTTCCATATTCCGACCGAGTTTCCATATCTTTACTCTTTGCAATCCGTGAGTTACGACCCCTTATTTTTATATGTATTTTGCATGAATTGTTGGGGGAAACATAAGATCAATTGTATTTGAAAACTTTATGAATCAAATTGCAACTTACTGAACTTTGACTTTTGAACTTATTGAACTTTGACTTTTAAACTATAAACTATTTTGATCTGGAACTTTATAAACTATTTTGACTTGGAACTTATTGAACAAATGGAACTTTGGAACTTATGGAATTATTTTGAACGAACTATTTTGAACTCTTATGCGTAAAACACTTTTACTCTACTTGAACTTATTGGCTTGCTCTCTCTTTTGAACTAAACTAATTATTGATACTTGTATACAGACCAACCCTTGATGGAACTATAACATGATCTTAAGTGACGGCACAACTATATCTCTTTAAAACAAAACTACTTAGTGCCCAGCTACTTTTCTAGAACTTTACACACTATTAACTACAGAGCCGTATATTAATTATGGGTATCGATACTTAGGAAAGAACTGTTCCTTGCTTAGATGGCAGTCTAAGTACATATTACTAAGAACTTGAACAACTTCCCGTAGGATAGGCTGGAAGAGGGGCCTCACGGTTGAACAATCGGATTAGTGTGAACACTTAAGTTATAGATGCCAAGAGGTTGATACAAGAAATCTAACTAGTTACTTACGCATAATTTACGAACTTTTTAGCGAATGATTTCCGCAACTGCTATTTGACTAAACTTGACTCTATTTAGTCTTTACGAACTTATGGCACCGATTCGCCCGCTACATGAACTTTAAAAGTATATAAATTTTAAGCGACTTTTCTCCGCTAACCTCCTTTTGGAAACTTTTACTTTTATATACTTTACTTATATTTTACCGAACTACTTAAAACTGTAACTCACTCACTACTTTCGTAGTTGACACTTTATCTTATGTTTCAGGAAATTAGTGTAAGTATGGAATGCATGGCATGGACGGGTCAAGGCGGTTGTGTGAGATCTGATTTGGGAAAAGACTTTTCCACTTTTTCTTTTGGGAATTTTTAATGAAATCTTGAACTATGTATTTGTGTACTAAACATCTTGGTTGTCTTGAATTGTAAACACTTTTATTTTAATCAATGACTTGAATGCCGTTATGTTTTTATATAACCCGTGTAATGATCTTCCAGCTCTTCACATTCCGTGTTTCCGCTTTAGCGGGGTGTGACAGACTTGGTATCAGAGCACAGGTTATAGAAAAAAACTGTTTTAAAAATTTTCAAAAATTTTCGAAACCAAACTATAACCAAGGCTTTTCGGAAAAACATTTATGGGTCTAAACTTTAGAGAATTAATTTCGCGATTGCATATTTATTTTTAACTACGCATGGCCTGATCACCCATGCCTAGTTCAAAAGGGATTATGCAAGGACGGAACGTAATTACTATTGTTAACGGTTTTGAGTCAAAATTCCCGGTACTGTCTTTTCCCGATTCTCACATGACCGACCCGTACATGCATTTCATTACACATTTCCTTTATTATTCGTTTGTATCTTCTAGTACTCACGAAACTCATTATTCACAGATCCGTCATGTCTCACTCTTCACGCTCACGTTCACCGTCACACTCACAGTCTCGCTCCCTACCTAGAGCCCTTCGCCTTCCGAGGGCCGCACCGGTTCAGAGAGGGCCACACCTCCATGGCGATCTCTAGCAGCATCGGGTCCAGCCCGAGGGCTGTGCTACCACCCCCTCCAGCGGTACCCGTTGCCGCCACACTCCACTACCGGGGCCCGCGAACCAGGTTGACCGCGCGAAAGCAGGTCATCCTCCCGGGCCGTCTGCCGGATAGGATGGCTGCCCGCCAGGAGGGACCATCCCAGCCTATCCCATCACACCTACCCGTTGGTCACCCTCCAGAGGTCCCACGGAACCCTACCATGGACCACTACTCCTGGGAAAGGCAATGCGAGCGCGAAGAGATGCAGCGCGCCAGAGACGCCGAGGCCGCAAGGTAGAGGATGCCTCCTACCCTTCAACCTCCCCCACCGGCCGCGTTCCTTCATTTGCACCGCGAAGTGCGGGGACTGGCGCAGGAGACCCAGAACCAGGGACACCTCATCACTGAGGTTACTGACTCTGCACAGCAGTTGTCAGAGCAGGCGTTGCGATTCATCACATCGACCCGAGCTATGGCCCAGACTGTGCAGCGCCTCATTGGTGTGTGCCTGGTAAAGGGCACGTTGATTGTGGTTATGGCGGCCAAGATGATCTTAGAGAGGCGCCATTAGTTATTTCTTTTATTGTATTGTACTTAGTCTAGTCGTAATTTTCCCTCTGTACACGGCATAGACTTTTATTATCTTTCCTTTCATGTATCGTATCAGTATTTCTCATTTATGTACTTGTACCAAACTTAATTATTATTAATGAAATTCCTATCTTTTATCGTTATACTTATTACAATTTATGAATCTTGTACTTATGTCAGTCATTAAAGTTCTATCTCTTGAATCATAATCTTGCGTGTACTACTTGATCATTCATCTTAATCTCGTGCAATAATTATATGTGGTCACTAAAATTGCATACTTATCATATTCCATTCGTGCGTTCTAAACTAAATCTGTTCTTCTGATTGTAGAATCATGGCTCCTCGCACTAATGCTAGTATCATTGCCGAGCAAGTTGCTGAACAGTTGAGCGCGGCAATGCCCAACATGATCGCCCAAATCACTGCGGGAATCAATGCCAATGTCAACAACCACCAACAGCAACAGCAACAGCAACAGCAGCAGCAGCAGCAACAGCAGAACAATCAAAACCATAATCAGAACAAGAACCAGCACCCGAACCCTCCTCCATGCAACTACAAGAGCTTTATGGCGTGTAAGCCAAAAGAGTTCCACGGCACAACTGGTGCTGTAGGATTGATCCAATGGTTCGAGAGTATCGAATCTGTCCTACACATCAGCCGATGTGCTAAGACAAGCAAGGTGGAGTACGCGTCCTGCGTATTCCATGGCCGAGCCCTGTCTTGGTGGAACACTGTTGTCCAAACCCGAGGACGTGACAATGCCTATGCTCTCCCCTGGAACACCTTCAAGAACTTACTCATCGAAGAGTACTGCCCGCGAGGGGAAATCAAGAAGCTCGAGGCTGAGCTGTGGGACCACAAGATGGTCGGAAATGACATTGAGAAGTACACCACCCGGTTCCACGAGCTCGCCCGACTGGTTCCAAGGCTGGTAACCCCTGAGGAAAACCGGATCGACCTGTACATCTCTGGTCTAGTTCCGGAAATCCGTGGTATGGTCATGTCAGCCGAGCCTCAAACCCTCCAAAGTGCAATCATTCTGGCCCACCGTCTCACCAGCAACCTCCTCACCGCTCCTGGATCCTCCAAGAAGGAGTCAGGTGAGAAGAGGAAGGCCGAGACAACCCCAAGGAGAAGCGACCGCAACAAAAAGACCCGTAGTACCCGAAACTACGCCATGACTGCCACACCCGCACCTGCACCTGCACCTGCACCAGCACCACCTGCTAAATCTGGGTCCTACTCCGGACCACACCCGAAGTGCAACAAGTGCAACTTCCATCATCTCGGGAACTGCCCGTTATGCCTTAGGTGCCAAAAGGTGGGACACTTTGCCAAGTACTGCCCTGACAAGACAACTGCCCCAGCCCAGAAACTGACATGCTACGAGTGCGGAAGCGACCAGCACCTCCGAAATGCCTGTCCCAAGCTCAATCGGACTCCACAGAATCAAGGAGGGCAAGGTAGGGGCCGCGCTTACGCACTAACAGCTGAGGAAGCACGTCAGGACCCCAACGCAGTTACTGGTACGTTTTCCCTCAACAATCATTTTGCTTCCGTACTATTCGACTCAGGAGCCGAGAGAAGTTTCATTTCCTTAGAATTTAGACCCCTCATAAAATTAGAATCTAAAGTTCTTAAGGATAGTTTTACCGTTGAATATGCTAACGGCCAGGAGTTTGAAGCTAAGGACATAATCCTAGGGTGTTCACTATGCCTATCTGATAAGATCTTCCCCATCGATCTAATCCCTATCGAGCTTTCAAGTTTCGACATTATTGTTGGAATGGATTGGCTATCTCGCTTTCGAGCAGAAATCGTTTGTTTCGATAAACTTATCCGTATCCCTCTTTCGGAAGAAGAGACTCTCGTTGTTCAGGCAAGCCTGGACGACAACTTCGCATCGTATCTTCCATCAAAATGCGCAAGTACCTTCAGAGGGACTATGACGCATTCCTTGCCCATGTCGTCGAGCGTAAACCTTCTGAGATTCGAATCCAAGATATTCCAGTAGTCAAGGATCATCCCGAAGTCTTTCCCGAGGATTTGCCAGGGCTGCCCCCTCAACGACAAGTGGAGTTCCGAATAGACCTCATTCCTGGCGCAGCACCGGTTGCCAAGACACCGTACCGTCTGGCACCACCCGAAATGCTAGAACTGTCGAAACAGTTACAGGAACTCCTAGACCATGGTCTTATTCGCCCGAGTTCGTCCCCCTGGGGAGCCCCAATCCTCTTCGTCAAGAAGAAAGACGGATCCTTCCGCATGTGCATTGACTATCGAGAGCTGAACAAGCTGACCGTCAAGAACCGATACCCTCTCCCGAGAATCGATGATCTCTTCGACCAGTTGCAGGGTGCAACTTATTTCTCCAAGATCGACCTCCGTTCAGGTTATCACCAAGTTCGCGTCAGCGAGGCCGACGTTCCGAAAACTGCATTTCGCACTCGATACGGCCATTACGAATTCCTCGTCATGCCTTTTGGTCTGACCAACGCACCAGCAGTGTTCATGGACCTTATGAACAGAGTGTGTAGGCCATACCTAGACAAATTCGTGATTGTATTCATAGACGACATTCTCATCTACTCGAGGAACAAGGAAGATCATGCGGAACATCTTAAGCTCATTTTAGAACTCCTCCGAGACCAGAAATTGTACGCCAAATTCTCGAAGTGTGAATTCTGGCTCCGAGAGGTACACTTCCTTGGTCATGTGGTCAACCAAGAAGGGATTCATGTAGATCCAGCCAAAATCGAAGCGATCGAGAAATGGCAAGCCCCGACGACCCCGACGGAAATCCGTCAGTTCTTAGGATTGGCTGGTTATTACCGGAGATTCATTGAGAATTTCTCAAAGATCGCGAAACCCCTCACCGAGCTCACTCAGAAAGATAAGGACTTTATCTGGGGAAAAGATCAGGAGGATTCTTTCCAGAAACTCAAGTACCAATTATGTCACGCACCGATTCTATCTCTGCCAGAGGGCACGGACAACTTTGTAGTGTTTTGCGATGCCTCCCACCAAGGACTTGGGTGTGTTCTAATGCAGAAGGACAAGGTCATCGCTTACGCTTCCAGGCAGCTGAAAATCCACGAGCAGAACTACACCACGCACGACTTAGAGTTGGGAGCCGTTGTATTTGCTTTAAAGATCTGGAGACACTACCTATATGGCACTAAGTGTACGGTCTACACTGACCACAAGAGCCTCCAGCACATTTTAGATCAGAAAATGCTCAACATGAGGCAACGTAGATGGATAGAATTGCTGAGTGACTACGATTGCGAGATCAAATACCACCCGGGTAAAGCAAACGTAGTAGCAGATGCCCTAAGTCGGAAGGAAAGGGTAAAGCCATCTCGAGTTCGAGCATTGGGTATTCAAGTTCAAACGAGCCTTCGAGCGCAGATTGCAAACGCGCAGCTAGAGGCGTTAAAACCCGAGAACATTAAGGCCGAGACGCTGCATAATCATGAGAAAGAATTCGAACGCAAGTCGGACATAATCTACTACTTCAAGGGTCGAGCATGGATTCCAAAATCTGAGGATCTTCGCAAGCTCATTTTGGACGAGGGCCACCGATCTAGATACTCTATCCATCCGGGATCCGACAAGTTGTACAAGGACCTCCGAGAATGCTACTGGTGGCCGGGCATGAAGAAAGATATCGCCTTGTTTGTAGAAAGTGCCTTACTTGCTCCAAGGTCAAGGCGGAATATCAAAAGCCCTCAGGTTTACTTCAGCAATCGGAAATCCCCATGTGGAAGTGGGAGCAGATTTCTATGGACTTCGTCACCAAGTTGCCCCGTACGGCTAAGGGTAACGACACGATTTGGGTAATCGTGGACCGTCTAACAAAATCCGCTCATTTCCTACCAATTCGAGAAAATCACTCTATGGAGAAGCTAGCTCAGGTCTACATCAACGAGATCGTCTCTCGTCATGGAACACCACTCTCCATCATCTCCGATAGGGATAGTCGATTCTACTCCCATTTTTGGAATGTTCTTCAGAAGTCCTTAGGTACTCAACTAGACCTCAGTACTGCATATCACCCTCAGACCGACGGCCAGAGCGAAAGGACAATCCAAACACTTGAGGACATGCTAAGAGCATGTGTAGTAGACTTCGGAGGAAGTTGGGACACTCAAATTCCCTTGGTCGAGTTCTCCTATAATAACAGCTACCATGCCAGCATCAAGTGCGCACCATTCGAGGTTCTCTATGGACGTAAGTGTCGGTCACCGCTATGCTGGCTAGAAGCTGGCGATCGACAACTTACGAGACTCGACATCGTCCAGGAGACCATTGACAAGATCACCACTATTCGTGAAAGACTGAAGACGTCCCATACCCGACAGAAGAGCTACGCTGACAACCGAAGGAGACCCCTCGAGTTCCAAGTTGGCGACAGAGTACTCCTCAAGGTATCGCCCTGGAAAGGGGTAGTCCGCTTCGGAAAGCGCGGTAAACTAAGTCCAAGGTACACCGGTCCATTTGAAGTCATTGAGCGTATCGGTCCCGTTGCTTATCGTCTCCAACTCCCTCAGGCTCTCGCGAATGTTCATAATGTATTCCATGTCTCACACTTGAAAAAGTGTCTGTCTGATGAGACCATCGTCATCCCCCTCGACGAGGTCAAAATCGACAGCAAGCTAAACTTCATCGAGGAACCGCTCGAAGTTGTTGACCGCGAGGTCAAACAACTCAGGCAGAGCCGTATTCCGATAATCAAGGTTCGGTGGAATTCCCGACGTGGTCACGAATTCACATGGGAGCGTGAAGACCAATTTCGTCAGAAGTATCCACATCTATTCGAGAACTCTTCTTCATGATGGGATGAACTAAATTTCGGGACGAAATTTCTTTCAACCCGGGGAGAATGTGACAACCGTCTAATTTCCAGGTGCAATTTATAATCTATGTCTCTTTCGGTCTATCTAGTCTTTAACTTTTCTATAATCGGAACCGCTACAACGTCGGAATCATAACCGGAATCAAATTAAATAAGTCCGAATACCAAGAAAACCCCTAATGAACTTTCCTAAGTTCATAACGTATCATACTTTAAAACTCTAGTTAACGAAAAGGTCCAACGAAACACTTGTACAAAATCAGCCAAAATGCAAAAATTATTACAAAAATGGTCCAGGACGACGCACAGAGGCCATGTGCGCCGTCCTGGAGGACGAATTTTGTAAGAAATTCAAATTTCTTGCATGTCTCGATTCCAACAATTTTCCAACCAACCAAAACGATTTCCAGACCCTCATTACTGCCATTTGCAGTCCCCAAACACACTCTTTCATCTTTATTACTTTTCCTTTTCATTTTCATTTTACTAAACCATTTTTTACAAACAAAAACACACACAAAACTCTTTTCTCTCAACTTCTCTCTCAAGAACCTTCATTTCCAGAAACATTTCACCATAAAAATCCATCTTTTATCCATACAAATCGTTCCATTCATCAAGAGAAGCAAAGGGGTGTGGTTATTTCGAAAAAGGACTAAGCTTGTAAAGATTTTTGAAGCGTAAATCCGACCAAAACTCATCATCAGAGCTTTTCCTACGGTAGATTTCTTTCTTTTTACTAGTTTTATACAAATAATCAATTGCATGTAAGATCTAACGATTAAAAATGTGTTTTTATACAAATCTATGACTTTTTATGGTCAAAAACGTTTTTAACAAAAAGAACCTTTAGATCCACGGTTTTGTAACCAAAAATACCTTATAAACTGTTAAAATGATGTTTTAATAAGTTTAAACTATTTGCATGTTGAAATCTAAGCCTTAGAACGACGCAGCGGGCAATTTTCCCAGCTTCTGTGCGCCGTTCCAAGTGTCACAGCGGCGCACAGAGCTGCTGTATTTTCGAAACTTGTCGTTTTTGTCGTTTTTAGCACGTTTGGACTATATTGACCCGCTGACTTTTCGATACTTTGACTTTTGGGAGTGATTATGTAAACGTATTGATATTTTGGACAAGTGTGGACTATTTGGACTTAATATGTTTATATTGCGTTTTAGGTGATTTGTGAGCGGAAGTGATTGTACAATTTTTGGGCATGAAATTTGGGCGCGGAAGCGCTGCCCAAATTTCCTTCGAAATTGTAAATCACTTCAGCGAGCAAAAGCACTTAAGACATAATAATCAAAAACGTTAAATCGGACTTTTGGACAAAAACGTGACAATTACCTTTTCGGACTATTTTAACTATACTTAACCTTGACACTTAAAGTTTAATAAAATTTTATCTATATTATTATATAAGAACATAATAATATAAAAACTAATTAAACTATCTTGGTATTATTAGGCAATCCGTGATTCCCGACTTCCATATTCCGACCGAGTTTCCATATCTTTACTCTTCGCAATCCGTGAGTTACAACCTCTTATTTTTATATGTATTTTGCATGAATTTTTGGGGGAAACATAAGATCAATTGTATTTGAAAACTTTATGAATCAAATTGCAACTTACTGAACTTTGACTTTTGAACTTATTGAACTTTGACTTTTGAACTATAAACTATTTTGATCTGGAACTTTATAAACTATTTTGACTTGGAACTTATTGAACAAATGGAACTTTGGAACTTATGGAATTATTTTGAACGAACTATTTTGAACTCTTATGCGTAAAACACTTTTACTCTACTTGAACTTATTGGCTTGCTCTCTCTTTTGAACTAAACTAATTATTGATACTTGTATACAGACCAACCCTTGATGGAACTATAACATGATCTTAAGTGACGGAACAACTATCTCTCTTTAAAACAAAACTACTTAGTGCCCAGCTACTTTTCTAGAACTTTACACACTATTAACTACAGAGCCGTATAGTAATTATGGGTATCGATACTAAGGAAAGAACCGTTCCTTGTTTAGATGGCAGTCTAAGTACATATTACTAAGAACTTGAACAACTTCCCGTAGGATAGGCGGGAAGAGGGGCCTCACGGTTGAACAATCGGATTAGTGTGAACACTTAAGTTATAGATGCCAAGAGGTTGATACAAGAAATCTAATTAGTTACTTACGCATAATTTACGAACTTTTTAGCGAATGATTTCCGCAACTGCTATTTGACTAAACTTGACTCTATTTAGTCTTTACGAACTTAGGGCACCGATTCGCCCGCTACTTGAACTTTAAAAGTATATAAATTTTAAGCGACTTTTCTCCGCTAACCTCCTTTTGGAAACTTTTACTTTTATATACTTTACTTATATTTTACCGAACTACTTAAAACTGTAACTCACTCACTACTTTCGTAGTTGACACTTTATCTTATGTTTCAGGAAATGAGTGTAAGTATGGAATGCATGGCATGGACGGGTCAAGGCGGTTGTGTGAGATCTGATTTGGGAAAAGACTTGTCCACTTTTTCTTTTGGGAATTTTTAATGAAATCTTGAACTATGTATTTGTGTACTAAACATCTTGGTTGTCTTGAATTGTAAACACTTTTATTTTAATCAATGACTTGAATGCCGTTATGTTTTTATATAACCCGTGTAATGATCTTCCAGCTCTTCACATTCTGTGTTTCCGCTTTAGCGGGGTGTGACAAATAAACTCCTGGTTCTTCTGGGTCAACTTCGTCATAGGCGAGGCTATCTTCGAAAAAATCTCGATAAAGCGACGATAATAGCCTGCCAGACCCAAAAATGAACGGATATCGGTGGGCATCTTAGGAGAAACCCAATCTCTGACGGCCTTAATCGTGGCAGGGTCAACGTGGATGCCTTCCTTGCTAACCACGTGGCCAAGAAATTGGACCTCAGATAACCAAAACTCGCATTTCGAGAACTTAGCGTAAAGCTGCTCCTTCCTGAGCAACTCCAACACTATTCTCAAGTGCTCCTCGTGCTCCTCTCGGCTACGAGAATAAAAAAGAATATCATCGATGAACACGATCACAAACTTATCGAGGTAAGGACGGTAGATACGGTTCATCATTTCCATAAATGTTGCAGGCGAATTCGTGAGACCGAATGGCACGACTAGAAACTCGTAATGACCGTATCGCGTCCGAAAAGCAGTCTTCGGAACGTCCTCGACTTTCACTCTCAACTGATGATAACCGGATCGTAAGTCAATCTTAGAAAAGAAACATGAGCCTTGAAGCTGGTCAAACAAATCATCTATACGACGTAAAGGATAGCGGTTCTTTACCGTCAGCTTATTCAGCTCTCGGTAATCTATACACAATCTCATCGAACCATCCTTCTTCTTTACAAAGAGTACCGGTGCGCCCCACGGAGAGAAATCCGGCCTTACGAAGCCTTTATCCACTAACTCTTGGATCTGCTTAGAAAGCTCTAACATCTCCGAAGGTGCTAACCGATAAGGAACCTTTGCCACTGGCGCTGCTCCGGGAACTAAGTCGATCCTAAACTCTACCTCACGTCTAGCCGGTAAACCAGGTAAATCCTCTGGGAACACGTCGGGGAAATCACACACTACTGGCTTCTCTTCCAGCTTCTCAGTGTTATCCTTCTTCACAAGATGTGCAAGAAAGAGTGAACAATCCCGATTAATGTACTCCCAGACTTTCATACACAAGACAATCTTAAGACGCTTCCATGTCTTATTCCCTTGAACTAATAGCGGCTCTCCATGCGGTAACGGAATACGGATCACCTTCTCGAAAAATACGATTTCTGCACGATGCGTCTCTAACCAATCCATGCCGATGATTACGTCGAAACTACCTAACCTAATTGGAATTAATTCGATAGGAAAAGAGTGGTCGTCGAAACAAACACTACAGTCGGAAAGTAACTCAGACGCATGCAAAAACTCGCCATCAGCTAATTCTATCTCAAAGGAAGGTACTAAAGGTATAGACTTACAGGGAATCATAGTCCTAAACTCATCAGATATAAAACTTCAATCCGCACCAGAATCAAATAAGATAAACGCAGGTCGACCACAAACAAGAAACGTACCTGTAACAATGTGTGGATCCTGCTGAGCCTCCTTGGCTCCCATAACAAATGCTCTACCGCGAGGAGCAGTACCAGCTGCAGCTAACTTAGGACACTTGTCCCTACGATACTCGGGAGATCCACATTCATAACAATTGCCCTTCGGGGTCTTACAGAAATTTTTGGTGTGCCCTACCTTCTTGCACCTATCGCATACCCAACAAGCCACATCTTTGGTGTGGTGCCTTCCACACCGATCACACTTCGGGTACTTACTGTGGGTACCCGATGCCACATCAGCATAAGATTTCACAACTTGAGGAGCGTTATTCCTCCTAAACCTCTTCCTTGAATCCTCATTGCGGTTTCCACCACTCCGTTTCCCTCCGGATTTTTGCTTCACAATCATCGGGGGTAACTCACCATCCCGAACGGCATTCTGAGTCAAATTAGTCGCAATCTGAACCGCGCTCTGGAATGTGCCCGGTTTGTTGGATTAGACACTCTTACGGATTGCTTGGGGTAACCCGTGAGTGTTGCGGCCTATTCGCTTGAGTTCCGGTTGGACCAAGTGTGGGACCAGTTGGGACAAGGCGTGAAAACGCGAAGTGTACCCCTGAATGTCTGACCCAATCATGGTCAAGTTCCACAACTCATCCTCCAAATTCTGAATCTCAGATTCAGGTACATAGTCAATGATCATCAACTCCTTCAGTTGCTCCCAAGTCATGGTGTTAATCTCCGCTCGGCCTTGCACATTCACGACCGAGTTCCACCATGTCAGAGCCGTTCCTTGAAATACAAACGTAGCAAATCGGACTCGATCTTTGTCCGCACAATCAATAGCATCGAAAATTGATTCTAGCTTTTCCATCCATTGGAGCGTTCCAGCCGCTCCCTCATTGCCTCGGTACTCCGGGGCCTTACAGCTCATAAAAGTCTTCATTGTGCATCCAGCACAGTGAGTCGAGCCCTCTACTCTACCTGATCCATTAATCACGACTTTGGGACCCTCATTATTAACAATCGGCTCGGGATTTCCAGAACCCGAACCATTACCTTGGGCGGTGCCCTCTCGAAGTTGAGCTACAAGCTCGGGCGTCATTGTCGCTTGCTGCTGAGCAATCATCTGAGCCATGTCAGGAGTCGTATCGTTTTCCACATTGTTCCTTCTCGCATTGGACGTATTAGCTCTCGCGTTCGAAGTGTTAGCCCTCTCGTTCGCAGTAGCACGTCGCGCGGAACTTCGTGTCGCAACTCTCCTCTTAGGCGCCATCGTCCTAAAATAAAAAGGAAAGAAACTCGATCAGCAAATGTGTGCAAAAACAAGGCCAAACGCCACAATAACAACGCGAAATAAACACGTATGAAAAATAGTGCACACATTGCAATCAGAGAAAATCGATTCAAAAAGCCTATGGTCATAGTCCAAGTGATTTACTCAATTAAAATCACTCGGTTCGCTATAACCTTTGGCTCTGATACCAACTTTTGTCACACCCCGCTAATAGCGGAAACACGAGGCGTTCCAGTTATAATATCAAGTGTCAAGATTACAACAATATAACCAATAAACAAAAAATCAAATTAAATAGATCATGCCAAATGTTACAAATACATCATAAAGTCAAAGGCGATAACACGCCAAGTACAAATACAATTCCAAAAGAAATAAACGAACGAATCCTCATGGAAATTACAATAAACATTTCAAATTCCAATTTCCGAAAAGCAAGCGATCCGAAAATAAACTATGGCATGATCAATGGAAATCCTCAATTTCCTGCAAAGCGTTAAAACGACATCAACAACATGTTGGTGAATTATTCGCAATTTAAGTAAAAAGTGACCAACCGACAATTTTCAGTAAACAATGTAAGTTTAAAATCATATATCTTCTAATCATCCAAAAGTGAAAGGTGCTATGCCTAAGTAGTCATACATCTCGATCCTGAACCAATCAGTTTAATCCCTTATCCTAAGGTGTCTCAAACCAAAGGCAATCAGTTTAATCATACAATTTAAAGTTAAGGTCATAACATCCGCTCGTAAACAGCCTACATAGGAATGAGGGTTAGGTACATAACCCAATATAGATCTATACATATGAACCACGGGCAAAAGCTTAACGAGTGTATTAGAGGGGAGCCACCATGGCTTAGACACTCAAAACTAAGGCAGACCAAATTCACTGGTTAAACAAGATAATTAATAACATTCCGCATACATGCAGACAGTTTAAAATACTCAGACAGTTTAAAATACGCTTTACAGCCCAAAAGTATTTAAGACAAGGGCTACGAATAACTCACAAAACAACTTCAGCAAATCTCGAGTTAATACAATCGCGGGACCCCAATTCCACCGTCTAAGTGCCCTAATACAGTAAATAATATAATCTTAGTATCTCTATAAGTATAGCTCGGTTTAGCCTTGTCGGTTAAGATTAAGTTTAGTAATGTATTCCAACATTTATATTGTTTACACAAGATGACGTATTTAGGAGACGATGTTCTGCGCCATAAATGGGCCGATCGGCAAAATATTGATCTTTCACGTCAACAGCAACCGTTGGAAACAAGTGATAACTCCGAGTTGTCACACCCCGCTAATAGCGGAAACACGGAATGTTCCAGTTATAATATCAAGAGTCAAGATTACAACAATATAACCGATAAACAAAACATCAGATTAAAAGGATCATGCCAAATGTTACAAAATACATCATGAAGTCAAAGGCGATAAGACGCCAAGTGCAAATACAATTCCAAAAGAAATAAACAACGGATCGTCATGGAAATTACAATAAACAAATCAAATTCAAATTTCCCAAAAGCAAGCGATCCGAAAATAAACTATGGCATGATCAACGGAAATACTCAATTTCCTGCAAAGCGTTAAAACGACATCAACAACATGTTGGTGAATTATCCGCAATTTTAAGTAAGAAGTGACCCATCGGTAAATTTCAATAAACATCATCAGTTCAAAAACATATCTTGTTATACATCCAATTGGTGAAAGGTACTATGCCTAAGTAGTCATACATCTCGATCCTGAACCAATCAGTTTAATCCCCTATCCTAAGGTGTGTCAAACCAAAGGCAAACAGTTTAAATATACAGTTTAATAATAAGGCCATAACATCCGCTCGTAGTATCAGCTTACAGAGGAATGTGGGTTAGGTACATAACCCAATACAGATCTATACATATGAACCACGGGCTAAAGCTTAACGAGTTTATTAGAGGGGAGCCACCATGGCTTAGACACTTAAAACTAAGGCAGACCATATTCACTCGGTAAACAAGATAATTAATAACATTCCGCATACATGCAGACAGTTTAAAGTACTCAGACTGTTTAAAATACGCTTTACAGCCCAAAAGTATTTAAGACAAGGGCTACGAATAACTCACAAAACAACTTCAGCAAATCTCGGGTAAGTACAATCACAGGATCACAATCCTACCGTCTAAGTGCCCTAAAACAGTAAATAATATAGTCTCAGTATCTCTATAAGTATAGTTCGGTTTAGCCTTGTCGGTTGAGGTTTAACTTAATATAATATTCCAACGATTAATAAGTCGAATAAGGATGACGAATTAAGAAGACGATGTTCCGCGCCAGAAAAGGGCCAATCGGCAAGATATCGATCTTTCACGTCAACAGCGACCGTTGGAAGCAAATGATAACTCCGAGTCGAAAGAATGTTAATACAAATGTTCATTATGTCGACCAAAATTAAGATGTTGACTTATAAAAGTCAAAGCTCAATCATGTTGACTTATGAGAGTCAAATGTCAATTATGTTGACTTATTAAAGTCAAAATCAATTTAAAAGTCCAATTTGACACTTTGAATAATTTGAAGTCTTTTCTTACCAAAAAGTTTAGAGTAAAATACCTTTCAAAACCATTTATAAAGTTTGTCGTAACATATATTCCGATGAATTAAAACGATGATCAAATACGTGGCGAAGTTTAAAGTATTGCAAAGAGGTTTAAAATATCCGTTTTAAGTAATATTATGACATTTGTGATTGCGTTGGTGTCTTTGAGTACAAAGACAATGTTATTGTAAAATATTTTACTTTTGCATACTATTTATTTATATAAGTGTTTTAATGTCGTAAAAGTCGTGAGTTGAAATTTCGGCAGCCCTTCCGCGTCATAAAATATTAGTCCAAATTTCAATCAATTTCCCGCTTATCAACAATTGCATTTTAAACCATTATTCATAATACATAATACCATATTAAGTTTAATACAATACTTTGGTTAGATTATTCTTTAACAACATTTGTCCAAACTCAGTCCAATTCGATCAAATACACGAGTGTTGGTCTAATAATTAACCTAACCGTTTTCAAGGCTAAAACCGATTACGAATATAATGAAATCATAAGATTCACAAGAGTAACAAGTTATACCGCTAACTCCGCTTGATTTGACAAGAATCTGGAATGACAACTTCAGTGGTGTAGTGATGAGAATATCCGCCTCCAAAACACAAGACAACCACCGATAATTAGCAAAACGAAGATTTTAGGCAAACAGATTGATCCAGCCGCCGGCTGGGACTATCCAGCCGCCGGCTGGAAGTCCACAGTCAGTTTCGGATTTTCGTTATTTTTGCGTTTTTAAGCATTTTCAAGAGTATTTTCGGTAGATTTCGACATGCAACTTAAAAACCTTTAATAACAACCATTTATTTCTTCAAATAACATCTTTTTATATCAAGATCTTTATGTAAAAATTCATAAAACTTATATTTTTAGATAAGTCACCTTAAAACTTTTATAAAAACCTTTCTTTTATGTTAGATGATACATGCATGAAATAAAAATGTTAAAAGTAAATAAAATCAGTGGAAGAAAGTTATTATACCCCAAGAAAATCGAAAGCAAGATGATCTAGCTTGATCTTGAAGAAGATTAAACCCGAAAATGATGAAGAACTTCAAGAAACCACCCGGAAAATCACCACTCCATGCTCCCTTTGATGAATATACTTGATTATTGTGGTGTTTAAATTGTTTTTATGGTGAAATATGGGTGGAAAATCACAGCAACAATGGGGGAAATGAAGGAAAAAACTAGAGAGTCTTGAGAGAGTTTGGGGTGAAAACACCTTTGATGTGTGTGTGTGTGATAATAAAATGAAAGGAAAAAGGAAACAGGAAGTGATAATATCACATGGGACAGAGTTTTCTGGCAGATTGGAGGTCGAATGGGGCTTAGCCAAGTGTCCCCAATCGTTTTTCATGCAAAAATGAGTCATCAAACACCTGTCAAGACCAATCCAGCCACCGGCTGAATGGGCTCAGCCGTCGGCTGAATTCCTGCCAGCTGCTGGCTGGTCGGCTGGCTCTGCAGACTCGTTTTTGACCGTGAAGGAGTTTCGTTCATCGAAAACTCCCGATTCTTTTTGCGTTGAACTTAGAATTCTTCATACTTTGATTTACTTTATATTAGGTTCATTTAATAATTTATTTTCACTTTCGATTTCGAGATTCGCACGATTTCGGTAAAGGGGTACACAAGAGCGATAACACGATATCTCGATGATAAAGGATCCGATAACCGACAAATTTGGCATAAACCTTCTAACTTATATTTATGAGAATACTAACTAATTGGCACTTACATATAATAATATTATTACGTCTCAGGGACGAATCAGCAAATACAGAAAACCCGATACTCAAAAACAGTAAATCGTGAGCAAAACAAAGGGAAATACAAGGGTCGAAATCAATTGCGAATAAAATATAAATAATAACGGTAACATAAGTACTTCAAATTGACGGGACGTCACAACCTCCCCCCTGAAAAAGAATTTCGTCCTCGAAATAACTATTGAGCATAAGAAAAAGAGACGGGGATATTTCCGCTGTATTTCTCGAAGCGAAACACACCCTATCATGGAGAAACTTTTAATAACACCACGTTGCCGACCTTGAATTCCAAAGGTTTCCGACGCAAATTCGCGTAACTCTCCTGACGATCTCTTGCGGCTAACAGACGATCCTCAATTCTAAAGATCTTATCGGTAGTCTCTTGGATCAACTCGGGACCCATAAAGTGGCTATAATCCATCCTAGCCTATCAAGGTGGAGACCTACCCTTTTGACAATAAATAATCCCCAAACGGAGTGCAATAAATGCTGGAGCGGTAACCATTGTAGTATGAAATCTCGACTAGCAGAAAAAGTTGATTCCAACTTCCGTCAAAGTCTAAAGCACACGCGTGTCTTGATTAGAAATGAGAGACAATCTCGTCAATATACAACCTAGAAGGTTCCTCTCTTCGGTAATCTTCTCGAATAGGCAGGAAATGCGCTGACTAAATCAGCAGATCTACGATAATCCAAATGATATAATCCTCGGTGAGGGCCTCCTGATCTAACAACAGTCTCTCCAGCGATAAAGGTATGCAGATATTCTTCTCGAATCATATAACCTATGCACGGTGCGTCGGCAACCAACCCATGCTCATAATAACGTCAAATCTACCTAAGGCGATCGGAATCAAGTCGATAGGAAAAGAATGGTCATCGGAACTAACACAATAGGTAGAACGTACTTCGGTAGCAGGTAAAACTCACCAACGGCTCACTCTATTTCGAAGGAAGATGCTAAGGGTAAAAACGTGCAAAGTACCATAGTCCTAAACGCATCAGGTTTGAAATTCTTCGAATGATGGACTAAAATCTGGAATAGGTAGAATTGAGAATTATTGACTCAGAAACGGTTAACAATAGGAGTTACGTTCCGTTCTCGCATAATATATTTCGAACTAGGCGTAGTTGATCAAGTTACGCGTAGTTGGAAGCGAATCATGCAATTGCGGAACTAACCCACTAAAGTTTAAAAGTTCGTAAAATATGATTTGTGAAAAGTCTAGATCATAGTTTGGTTTAGTACCTATGATTACATCGAAGCGAAGCGGCGGATTAAATCTGGAGTCGACCCTCTCAGAATCGCTCTCGTAGGACAACCGTGACTCGTCGACTTCTTTGCAGATAGGAGCTTCCTTCGGTTCCAACGCAGAAGGGGCGTAAAAAGAAAATGAAATACAAGGAAGTGAAAACAGAAGTGTACAACCCGACGATAATAAGACTAAGCATCAAATATCAATTAGGATAAATGCAGGTTGAACTAGATAAGAAAAGTACTCGTACCAGCTGAAGCTTACTTGGGACACTTGTCCCTACGATGATCAGGAGAACCGCATTCATAACATTTTCCTTTCATGGTCTTACAGAATCTATCTGTGTGGCCCAACTTCTTACATTTACTACATTCCCAACAAGCCATCTCCCTAGAATGGTGATTACTACACCGATCACACTTTTGATATTTATGTTGAGTACCAATCACAAAAGCCCTGCCTCGAAGATCCAAATCAGTCGAAGTTCCAGCACCCACTGTAACCAACTCAGGACACTAGTTCTTAAGATGTCCGACAGAACCACACTCATAACAATTTCCCTTCGGGATCTTACAAAACCTCTTGGTATGCCCTAATTTCTTACACCGTCCGCAAACCCAACATTTTATCCCCTTAGCGTGGGGGTTACCACATCGATTACACTTTGGAGGCCTACCCTGGGCATTTGGAGCCACCGTTGCATATGCTTGCACAACCTAAGGAGTATCCTGCCTCCTAGCTCTCTTCGGCGAGTCCCCATAACGGTCACCACCACCTCGTTTCCTTTCAGAGTTTTGCTTAACTACCACTGACGGTACTCCACCATCACGGACCGCATTCTGGATTAACGTGGTTACCATCTCCACAACACTCTGGAAAGTGCTCGGGTTGGAGGAAACATCTCCACCAAGTACACCAACCTCGGGTCCACCAGACCCGGTATCCATATCCTCAGGACCATCGTGCCCCGTTCTTCCACCAGTACCATCAACCTCAGGGCCTTTACCTTTAACCTTCGGCTTGGAATCATCCTGATCTGAACCATCAGACCCCGTACAAGTTTCCGTACCGATACTATCCTTAATCTGAGCGATCATGGTAGGCATCATGGCTTTCAATTGCTCGGCTATGAGCTGTTTGACGTCCGTCGTCATATCCATTTCCTCATCACTGACTTCCACATTCGGAGTCGCGTCATCAGCTTCCGCGCTCGGACGACCATGTCTCGCTGACCATCTCGTCGCTGTCGTCTTCACAGGCGGCATCGTTCTAAAAGAGACGAAAGAAAATAAAACTCGATCAGCAAATGTGTGCAACACAAAAACAAGGCCAACGCCAAAATACCAACGCCAAAATAAACACGTGTGAAAAATAGTGCACACATTGCAATCAGAGAGAAAAAAAAATCGATTTAAAAAGCCTACGGTCATAGTCCAAGTGATTTACTCAATTAAAATCACCCGGTTCGCTATAACCTTTGGCTCTAATACCAACTTATGTCACACCCCGCTAATAGCGGAAACACGGAATGTTCCAGTTATAATATCAAGAGTCAAGATTACAACAATATAACTGATAAACAAAACATCATATTAAAAGGATCATGCCAAATGTTACAAAATACATCATGAAGTCAAAGGCAATAAGACGCCAAGTGCAAATACAATTCCAAAAGAAATAAACAACGGATCGTCATGGAAATTACAATAAACAAATCAAATTCAAATTTCCCAAAAGCAAGCGATCCGAAAATAAACTATGGCATGATCAACGGAAATCCTCAATTTCCTGCAAAGCGTTAAAACGACATCAACAACATGTTGGTGAATTATTCGCAATTTTAAGTAAGAAGTGACCCATCGGTAAATTTCAATAAACATCATCAATTCAAAAACATATCTTGTTATACATCCAATTGGTGAAAGGTACTATGCCTAAGTAGTCATACATCTCGATCCTGAACCAATCAGTTTAATCCCCTATCCTAAGGTGTGTCAAACCAAAGGCAAACAGTTTAATCATACAGTTTAATAATAAGGCCATAACATCCGCTCGTAGTATCAGCCTACAGAGGAATGTGGGTTACGTACATAACCCAATACAGATCTATACATATGAACCACGGGCTAAAGCTTAACGAGTGTATTAGAGGGGAGCCACCATGGCTTAGACACTTAAAACTAAGGCAGACCATATTCACTCGGTAAACAAGATAATTAATAACATTCCGCATACATGCAGACAGTTTAAAGTACTCAGACAGTTTAAAATACGCTTTACAACCCAAAAGTATTTAAGACAAGGGCTACGAATAACTCACAAAACTACTTCAGCAAATCTCGGGTAAGTACAATCACAGGATCACAATCCCACCGTCTAAGTGCCCTAAAACAGTAAATAATATAGTCTCAGTATCTCTATCAGTATAGTTCGATTTAGCCTTGTCGGTTGAGGTTTAAATTAATATGATATTCCAACGATTAATAAGTCGAATAAGGATGACGAATTAAGAAGATGATGTTCCGCGCCAGAAAAGGGCCAATCGGCAAGATATCGATCTTTCACGTCAACAGCGACCGTTGGAAGCAAATGATAACTCCGAGTCGAAAGAATGTTAATACAAATGTTCATTATGTTGACCAAAATTAAGATGTTGACTTATAAAAGTCAAAGGTCAATCATGTTGACTTATAAGAGTCAAATGTCAATTATGTTGACTTATTAAAGTCAAAATCAATTTAAAAGTCCAATTTGACACTTTGAATAATTTGAAGTCTTTTCTTACCAAAAAGTTTAGAGTAAAATACCTTTCAAAACCATTTATAAAGTTTGTCGTAACATATATTCCGATGAATTAAAACGATGATCAAATACGTGGCGAAGTTTAAAGTATTGCAAAGAGGTTTAAAATATCCGTTTTAAGTAATATTATGACATTTGTGATTGCGTTGGTGTCTTTGAGTCCAAAGACAATGTTATTGTAAAATATGTTACTTTTGCATACTATTTATTTATATAAGTGTTTTAATGTCGTAAAAGTCGTGAGTTGAAATTTCGGCAGCGCTTCCGCGTCATAAAATATTAGTCCAAATTTCAATCACTTTCCCGCTTATCAACAATTGCATTTTAAACCATTATTCATAATACATAATACCATATTAAGTTTAATACAATACTTTGGTTAGATTATTCTTTAACAACATTTGTCCAAACTCAGTCCAATTCGATCAAATACACGAGTGTTGGTCTAATAATTAACCTAACCTTTTTCAAGGCTAAAACCGATTACGAATATAATGAAATCACAAGATTCACAAGAGTAACAAGTTATACCCCTAACTCCGCTTGATTTGACAAGAATCTGGAATGACAACTTCAGTGGTGTAGTGATGAGAATATCCACCTCCAAAACACAAGACAACCACCGATAATTAGCAAAACGAAGATTTTAGGCAAACAGATTGATCCAGCCGCCGGCTGGAAGTCCTCAGTCAGTTTCGGATTTTCGTTATTTTTGCGTTTTTAAGCATTTTCAAGAGTATTTTCGGTAGATTTCGACATGCAACTTAAAAACCTTTAATAACAACCATTTATTTCTTCAAATAACATCTTTTTATATCAAGATCTTTATGTAAAAATTCATAAAACTTATATTTTTAGATAAGTCACCATAAAACTTTTATAAAAACCTTTCTTTTATGTTAGATGATACATGCATGAAATAAAAATGTTAAAAGTAAATAAAATCAGTGGAAGAAAGTTATTATACCCAAAAAAAATCGAAAGCAAGATGATCTAGCTTGATCTTGAAGAAGATTAAACCCGAAAATGATGAAGAACTTCAAGAAACCACCCGGAAAATCACCACTCCATGCTCCCTTTGATGAATATACGTGATTATTGTGGTGTTTAAATTGTTTTTATGGTGAAATATGGCTGGAAAATCACAGCAACAATGGGGGAAATGAAGGAAAAAACTAGAGAGTCTTGAGAGAGTTTGGGGTGAAAACACCTTTGATGTGTGTCTGTGTGATAATAAAATGAAAGGAAAAAGGAAAAGGAAGTGATAATATCACATGGGACAGAGTTTTCTGGCAGATTGGGGGTCGAATGGGGCTTAGCCAAGTGCCCCCAATCGTTTTTCATGCAAAAATGAGTCATCAAACACCTGTCAAGACCAATCCAGCCGCCGGCTAAATGGGCTCAGCCGTCGGCTGAATTCCTGCCAGCTGCTGGCTGGTCGGCTAGCTCTGCAGACTCGTTTTTGACCGTGAAGGAGTTTCGTTCATCGAAAACTCCCGATTCTTTTTGCGTTGAACTTAGAATTGTTCATACTTTGATTTACTTTATATTAGGTTCATTTAATATTTTATTTTCACTTTCGATTTCGAGATTCGCACGATTTCGGTAAAGGGGTACACAAGAGCAATAGCACGATATCTCGATGATAAAGGATCCGATAACCGACAAATTTGGCATAAACCTTCTAACTTATATTTATGAGAATACTAACTAATTAGCACTTAGATATAATAATATTATTACGTCTCAGGGACGAATCAGCAAATACAGAAAACCCGATACTCAAAAACAGTAAATCGTGAGCAAAACAAAGCGAAATACAAGGGTCGAAATCAATTGCGAATAAAATATAAATAATAACGGTAACATAAGTACTTCAAATTGACGGGACGTCACACAAGTCGAGAAGAATATTAGTACCAATGTTCATTATATTGACCAAGATCAAAGAGGTTGACTTATAAAAGTCAAATGTCAATTAGGTTGACTTATTAAAAGTCAAAGTCATTTTAAAAGTCCAATTAGACACTTTAAATAATTTGAAGTCTTTTCATACCAAAATATTTAGAGTAAAATACCTTTCAAAACCATTTATAAAGTTTGTCGCAAAGCACATTCGACAAATTTAAAACGATGATCAAAATTTGTGGCGAAGTTTAATATATCGCAAAGAGGTTTAAAATGTCTGTTTTAAGTCATATTATGACATTTTTGATTACGTTGGCGTCTTTGAGTCCAAAGACAAAGTTATTGTATAATATGTTACTTTTGTATACAAATTATTTATATAAGTGTTTTAATGTCGTAAAAAGTCGTGAGATGAAATTTCGGCAGCGCTTCCGCGTCATAAAATGTTCGTCCAAAATTTTCAATCACTTTCCCGCTTAACAACAATTACTTTTTAAACCATTATTCATAATACATAATACCATATTAAGTTTAATACAATACTTTGGTTAACTTATATTTTAAACATTATTGTCCAAAATTCAGTCCAATCCAATGAAATACAACGACTGTTGGTCTAATAATTAATCCTAACCGTTTTCAAGGCTAAAACCGAATACGAATATAATGAAATCGAAAGATTCACAAGGTTAGTAATTTATACCGCTAACACCCGCTTGATTTGACAAGAATATCCTCCTCCAAAACCCAAGACAACCACCGTTAATTAGCAAAACGAAGAATTTTGTGACATCAGACACATCCAGCCGCCGGCTGGAGCTCCTCAGTCAGCTCCGGATTTTCGTTATTTTAGCGTTTTCAAGAGTATTTTCGGTAGATTTCGACATGCAACTTAAAAACCCTTAATAACATCCATATATTTCTTCAAATAACAACTTTTTATATCAAGATCTTATGTAAAAGTTTATAAAACTTATATTTTTGGATAAATCTCCATAGAAACTTTTATAAAAACCTTTATTTGATCTTTGATGAAACATGCATTTGTAAAAATGATAAAATGCAAATAAAAACAGTGGGTAAAAGTTATTATACCACAAGAAAAGAGTGTGTGATGATCTAGCTTGATCTTGATGGAGATTTTTGATGGAGATTAAACCCAAAAATGATGAAGAACTCAAGAAATAACTCGGAAGAATCACCACCTCTTGCTCCCTTTGATGAACATAATCGATTATAGTGATGTTTATGGTGTTTTTATGGTGAAATATGGCTGGAAATCACAGCAAAAATGGAGGAAAATGAAGGAAATAAGGAGAGAGTTAGAGAGAAACACTATGTGTGTGTGTGTGTGTGTGTGTTTTGATTGTAAGAAATGAAAGAAAATACAAGAATAGGTGATAATATCACCTTGGGACAGGGAATTCTGGCAGTTTGGGGGTCAAATCGGGCTTAACCAAGTGGCACCAATCGGTTTTCATGCAAAAATGAGTCACCAAAACATGGCCAGACTGATCCAGCCACCGGCTGGAGGGGCTCAGCCGCCGGCTGAAGCCCTGCCAGCTGCTGGCTGGCCGGCTGGTTCGGCAGACTTCCCGTTAGGCGTTTTCGATTAGGAGTTCCCGTTTGATTCCAAATGAACTTAGGCAAGTTCATTATAAGTATTATTGGTATTTTTATTCATTAAATGATAAATTTTACATTTTGGATTCGAGAAACGCACGATTTCGGTAAGGATAAACAAGAGCAAAAACACGATATCTCGATTTTTAAAGAACACGTTAACCGACAAATTTGGCATAAACCTCCTAACTTATAATTATGAGGATACTAACTAATTGGCAC
Organism: Senecio squalidus; assembly: GCA_910822075.1. Taxonomy (NCBI): domain Eukaryota; kingdom Viridiplantae; phylum Streptophyta; class Magnoliopsida; order Asterales; family Asteraceae; genus Senecio; species Senecio squalidus. Next base: position 44,985,624 of record CAJVGC010000591.1, on the reverse strand, counting down.
TTAGATAAAATAATATTATTACGTCTCAGGGGACGAATCAGCCAATACAAAAAACCCGATACTCAATAACAGTAAATCGTGAGCAAAACAAAACGAAATACAAGGGTCGAAATCAGTTGCGAATAAAATATAAATAATGACGGTAACTCAAGTACCTCAAATAGACGGGACGTCACACCAAGCCCCTTTATTGTTTTAATAACAGGAATGTATTAGATTTTCAACCATAAAAACAAAGATTTATGTAATAACTTTATAAAAACTTATTTTCTTATGTAAATCACCATGAAACTTAATAAAAACATATTTTTAGGTGATTGATCTAACATGCAAGTAATTATTTGAGTAAAAACAGTAGTTAAAAGAGTTTATACCGGAGAGAAAATGGATGGATGAGGAATTGGAGAGATTTGATGATGTTTTCGGCTTCAAATCGGTAGAAAAATGATGGAAATGATGTATGTGATCAAAGTAAATGCAATCCCTTGCTACCCTTGATGAAGAGGACGAAATTTTTGGGTGTTTTTGGTGTGATTTTCTCTGCAATAATAGCTGGAAATATGACAGTTTGAGAGAGAATATGGGTGTGTGTGTTTCTTGTGTGTGTTTGTGTTTGTGATTATGAAATAAAAGAAAGAGATTAAAGAGGTGAATAGAGGGTTGGTGTGTGCAGGCCTGGACCATTTGGAGGTCCTATGTCGTTTGTACAATTGTCCCAATAAGTTTCCATGCATTAGTGACTCAAGAACTTAAAAAAAAATTGAATCTGCAAGGGAATGTTGCGCCCTAAGTACTTAGGGCTGCGCACCGGGCTGTTTTTCAGCCTTTTTCGTTTTACGTTTTTCGTTATCGTTAAGCATTTGCATTCGTTGAAAGTTTACGATTGTTTTGCTATGAACTTAGGCAAGTTCATTAAATGTTTTCTTGGTATTAGGATTCAATTATTGATTCCGATTTCAATTCCGAGAGACACACGTTTACGGTAAAGTATAAATAAGAGCAATAACAGCTATTTCGAAGATAAAGAATACGGAATTAACCTGAAATTTTAGACGGTTATCACACACATATCAGTTCAAAGATCGTTGGTGAATGGAGCGAAAACACGAGTAATCAATTTGAGAAAAAGGTATGATGGAAGTAGAATGGAGCTCTGCCTCACGTCATCAATTTGAGAAAAAGGTGTGACGTGGTGCTTCAGATCTAAAATCAGAATGACAAATCAAGGTATTCAACTGATAGTGAAGACAATTGAAACAGTCACTGATCATTCAGATATACAAATGATGAAAGAACGAAGATTACAAGTTGATCCGGGAGTGATTAAGAATGAAATGTTTTATAACATGTTTATTAAAAACCGAATGAACTTTTAGTTAAGCTCTAGATTCGGAGGTATATTTATGATCTACATGCACAAATCAGTTGGAAGGTGGAGCTCGTTTGAAACTAAGTTAATGACAAGTCACTTTCTTTCTGGAAAGGATCAACAAGGATCAAGAAAAGTGATTTTAGCTGTGGGTTAGATGCTTGCCATGGAATATCTGATTAGGAAGCACCTAAAAGATAAATTGGTGATTCTGCAACTATTCTTCCTTAATTTGTTCAGGTTACAAGAAAGATGAATTGGAGGAAGCCAAACAAGGATAACTGTAAGTTATGATGATTGAAGACTCATAGCATCATCCAAGGGGGAGATTGTTGGGGTGGTAATTTGACTGGATGAAGCTATGGAGTCTGAAATGTGTGTGTGGATAAATATGATTTTAGTTCGTGGAGGGTCCGAACTAAAATCATGAATAATTCGAAGTGAAATTTTCAGTTCGGGGAACATGTTAGTGTAGATACTCCGAACTGACTGAAGTTCCTCCGAACTGAAATCAAACTGAAGAATAACTTAAGTCAACTCAAGTCAACGTTGAAGATATTAACTCGGAGGTTGAAGACTTTAATTCCGAATTGAAGTGAACTCCCCGAGTTGAAATTAAGATGATTATTTAATTCGTAGTGTTTAGATTTTTTCTATAAATACTGTGATAGGTTGTTAGAGTTTGTTTTCTTTGAACCCGGACTCAAATTGAGTGTCGTTGAGCTTGTCAATTTCAGATGTAACAACTCGATCCAAAACCAGTTCAAACTATCAATGAAATCTTAAACAGTTACACATATTGTTCTATCAGTTTTCTTTCAATTTCAATTTCATGTTTATGCCTTTGATTCAACTCAGGTCATGAGATTCCGCATCATGACCTGTTTCAGTTCGATTCACTTAGTGTAGAGAGGAAATTCAGGACCTGTCAAGTATGGTAATTTGTTTTCAAGTTCGTGGAGCATGGGCACTTTGCTTGGGATTGTAAGATGAAAGTCATGAAGAATTCAGAATACTACCGCAAAAAGATGTTGTTTGAGAAGAAAAGGGAATCTGGAGGAGAAAGAGGGAAAGGTTTCCTAACTGAGGATGTACACTGGATGAGCGATTCCGACAATGAGGAGCAAGCAAGTGCACATTTCGCTCACATGTCTTTGATGGATGATGTTGACTTCGAGGAATCTGACGAAGATGAGGTATATCAATATGTCTATGATCCAGTTAGGATGGAAACTTACATTTTTCAAATGAAACTTATTGAGTCAAAACTTCGTGCTAAACGTGAAATAATCAAAGATCTTTAAATTAAAAATTTGAAACTTATTGAAAAGAATAACAAATACATTTCTGAATTTTCAAGCATGAAAAGTCACATTAAACAACTTGAGGACGCAGTTTTGAGTCAAAAGATGAATGAGAAAAATATGAATGAAACTGTGTGTGAAGCAACTATCAAATGTCAACAATTAATAAATCATAGTAGCTTCCACCAAAGTGAAGTTGAACGTATTTCAAAAGAAAATTTGGAATTATGTTCAAAGTTGAAAGATTTAGAATTGGAATTTGTCAAACGAGGGAAAATGGACGAAACGATTCATTTAAACATGACCGAAACAATTGCAATTTTACATAAAAAATGATGGTCTTGGTTTTGATGAAAACACCATTGTTGAAAATCCGAAATTTCTTAAACGAGCCATATCAAAGTGTTGCTCCCTCTAAGATTTTGATTTCATCAAATTAGGAGCAAACATTGATAGGTTAGTTTTTATTAATGCTTTAAAGGAAGAAATTTCGGAAGAAAAATCTTGTGAGGATGCAAAGAGAAAACAGGGGAACAAATGTCAAACGGGTTTGAGTATTATGGAACAAATAATAAATATTTTGAACAAGATTCTCCTACTACATACAAACCTCAAACAAATGATTTGAAACCCGAAAATGCAATTCCTACGTTTTCCAAAAAAAAAACAATGTGAGTGTGCAGCCTTCGAAAGTGTTATATTATACACCAACTTTGATTCTCGGACAACATTTGGAGGAGTTGCAAACTTATATTTTTGACTTCATAGTTTCAAATGAATTGGAAACACAATTTTTCTGGAAAAATACGAAAGTCATTTTGAAAAGAATGAATTGGAAAATTTTCAACTTGAGAGAAAAGCAAACACAAATGTGAAATCAATTTCAAATGGGAAATTGTGGGAAAAGTTTAGCATCCTACAAGAACATGTAAAGTCAATTTCAAATGTGTCAAAGTCCTCGAATGCTCACGTCCCGAAATCTCAATTTGATCAAAAAGTTATGTTTTATCAAAAGGCATTAAATGACAAAGAACAACCATTGATCTTTTGCAAAAACGAATTGATTTACTAATTTTACCAATTATTTCTAATGATAAAACTTTTAAAACTCCATTTCCAAAGATTCATTCCACGGAAAAATCAATGGAAAATGGTTCGCTTAAAAGTTCAATCACAACGAAAGATTTGTAAAGACAAATTTAACAAGTAAATCTCCAAAACATGTCAAGTTTCAAGAAGTTAAACCTAAACGCGACATTAACAATTTGGCAACTAAACTTGATTTTAACTCAAAAGAAATATCGATGAATGGTTTGATTCTGATGAAACTTTTGATGCTTCATTTGATCATTTTTTCACGAAAACAAAGCAAGTAACTCCTAAAATTGCAAAGCAAACTAAGGTCGTTACACAGTCAAACGTGACTTCCAAAGTTGCAAAACAAACTAAGGTAGTTATACCGTCAAAAGTGCCTACCAAAGTTGCAAAGCAAACTAAGGTAGTTACACCGAAAAAAGTGACTACTAAAGTTGCAAAGCAATCTAAGGTAGTTACTCGATCAAAAATGATTTCTAATTATGTTTCCAGTGTTTTAGTTCCAAGGAAAGGGAAAGTAACTGGCATTTGGAAGGAAAAGAGTGAAAAGATTGAAGTCAAGACAAAAGGGGGGCCGAAGAAGCAAGAGTAAACAATTTGTCGTTAATAAAATTTGTAATAAAAATGTCTTGCAAAACAATTTGTCGTTTGTTAATTCGAAACTTGTAAAATGATGTTTGAAAACAATGTTTAACTTTGACTTTATAATAATGAACTTGTTGATGTATCATTTATTCCTTCGATTGCTAACAAAAAAGGACCCATTTTTAAGTGGTTACCTAAATCTTTTTAAATTGTATTCTACAGGCCCGTCATGTGTGGTATGTGGATTCGGGTTGTTCAAAACAAATGACCGGGAGAGAGAATTTATTTAAAAATTTTCTGAAGAAATACATGGGCACAATACAGTTTGGGAACGATCATTTTGGAACGATTGAAGGCATTGGGGATTTAAAGTACGACAAGATTACAATCAAGGACGTGGCATATGTAAGGGATTTGCATCACAACCTATTCAGCATCGGGCAGTTTTTTGATAGAGACCTTGAAGTGAACTTTCGGAAAATGGTTTATGCGGTTCGTGATTAGGAAGGGAAGAATATGATAACGGGATCAAGAAAGTCAAATCTCTACACAATCAACATGAAGCATTATAAAACTGACAAAACTGTGTGTCTTTTATCTCAAGCCGATTCTCAAGATACGTGGTTATAGCATCGAAGACTTTCTCATATTAATTTCAGCAACATCACCAAGCTTGCAGTTAATGGTTTAGTCACACGACTTCCTAAACTCACGTTCGTCAAGGATCAACTTTGTGATGCATACGAAAAGGGAAAGTTGACAATAACATCGCACTCTTCAAAGCAAGTTTGGGATACAACGCATGTCCTTCAACTAATCCACATGGATTTGTGCGGACCAATGTAAGTGGAGAGTCGAAGTAAGAACAAATATGTTCTTTTGATTGTCGACGATTTTTCTCGGTTCACTTGGGTATATTTTCTTCATTCGAAGTTGGAAACTCCGAATATTATGATTTCTTTCATCAAGAGAAAATCAATTGCATTCTGAGCACCGTGTGAATACTATTCGCTCTGATAATGGAACGGAGTTTAAAAATCATATTCTCAATGATTTTCTAGCAAAGGTGGGAATCACACATCAATATTCGGCGGCTCAAATTCCTCAACAAAATGGAGTCGTTGAAAGGCATAATCGGACACTGGTGGAGGCTGCAAGAACAATGCTTTCCTATTCCAAATTACCTCTTTTATTTTGGGCCGAAGCTATTTCCACCGCTTACTTTACTCAAAATCGTTCGATAATCAACAAACGATTCATTATCACTCCATACGAAATAATGAATGGTCGTCCTCCGAATCTCAAATATCTACATGTTTCTGGGTGCAAGTGCTTTGTGTTGAACGATAAAGATCAATTAAAAAAAATTGATGATAAGGCGGATGAAGCGGTGTTTGTAGGATATTCTTTGGATTAAAAGGCGTATCGTGTTTACAATGTTCGGACAAGGGTAATTGTGGAAAGTATAAATTTGTCAACTCGGAAAAGCAAGTATCTAATTCTCCACCAATCTCGGAATATTTTTTCGACACTTTGTACTATTTCAATGACGAAGACTCACGTCGTTCACGAACTCCTTTCTCGACAACTACACCGAATGAAGCACTCAGTTTGAATGAACATCAAAAAACCTCACACGAACAACAAGAAACCTTACATGAACAACAAGAAACCTCAAATGAAGAATTCTGGAACAATGATAACCCCGGTTCATCACAAGTTGATACACCAGAATCTTCAAATGTTCAAGACAATGACACCGAAGAACCTTCCACTCCACAATCTAACTCAATCATCACTCTGATTTCTACACCACTTGAAACCACTCCAATTGTTCAACAACCAACGTCATTAACTCAACGTGTCAAGTTGTGGACGAAATCTCATCCGCTCACTCAAATCATTGGAAGTGTGAATGACCGCGTTCAAACAAGAAAGGCCATGGCAAATGAACGTCTTTTCTCGATCTTCTTAAGCTCGATTGAACCGAAAAACATCAAGGAGGATTTTACAGATCCACATTGGATAAACTCGATGCAAGAAGAGTTGAATCAGTTCAAGCGTTTGGATGTTTGGGAAAACGTTCCTCGACCAAAGGATCGTTCGATTGTAGGGGTCAAATGGATTCACAAGAACAAGAAGGATGAAAATGGAGTTGTGGTACGAAATAAACCGCGACTAGTGGCTAAGGGGTATTCTCAACAAGAAGTAATTGATTACGATGGGACGTTTTCCCCGGTTGCTAGAATTGAGGCGATACGAATGTTTCTTGCATATACGGCAACGAAGAATTTCATCGTTTATCAAATGGATGTCAAGACCGTATATCTTAATGGAGATCTCAAGGAAGAAGTCTACGTTGAACAACCGGAAGGATTTTTTGATCCATATCGACCAAATGATGTTTACAAGCTTAAGAAAACGTTGTACGGTTTGAAACAAGCGCCTCGAGCATGGTATGAAAAACTTTCCTCTTTTCTCTTAGATGCAGGTTTTACTAGAGCTTCAATCGATGCTACACTTTTTAGCCGCAAAAGGGTCAAGATGCAATTTTTGTGAAAATCTATGTCGATGACATCATTTTCGGGTCAACAAGTCAACATTTATGTAAACAGTTTTGTGCGTTAATGTCTAAACGTTTTGAAATGAGCGTGATGGGCGAAACGTTTTGAAAGGGTCGATTGTTCTCCAATGTCCACACCAATGGCTCCTCAAGTAAACTTACCTGATGATCCAACGGGATTATCCACGAATGTACCGTTGTATCGAGGAATGATTGGGTCTCTAATGTACTTGACCTCAATTCTTCCGGATATTATGTTTGCTACTTGTGTGTGTGCCCGATATCAATCAAACCCAAAAGTATCTCAGTTTTTGGCTGTAAAACTAATTTTTCGATACTTAAAAGGTACTACTGATTTGGGTTTGTGGTATCCAAAGAACACGGGCTTTGATTTTACTACTTAGTTTGACGCGGATCATGGAGGTTGTAACTTAGACAGGAAAAGCACTTCGGGTGGTGCTCACTTCCTCGGAAACAAACTAATAAGTTGGACTTCGAAAAAGCATAATTCTGTTTCCATTTCAACAGCCGAGGCGGAATATGTGGGGGCAGCAGTTTGTCTTTCACTAGTACTATGTATATGAACACAACTTCGAGATTATGGCTATGAAGCGTACTCCATTCCAATCAGCTGTGATTCAACAAGTGTAATCTCGATTTCTGCAAATCCGGTTCAACATTCTCGTACTAAAGATAAAAAAAAAAACTTGAGGGTGAAAAAAGTAATACGTGATTCTATGCTATATGATTCCGTGTTCTTGTGTTGGACAGAAAAAAAAAACTTGAGGGTGAAAAATGTAAAAATGAATATCGGTATCCATGGATAACCCATTGGGTTTTTGGATTCTATATAAAGGTCAAAACGTTTTATTTTTCATAATTCATTCGTTTTTCATTTTCACTCTCTCTCGGTAAAACGATTTTCTGAAGAAATTTGAAGTTTTTACGGATCAAAGGAGTCGTTTTTTACGAAGAACGCCAGTGATTAGGTAAAATTTTCTATTAGTGTTCTTAATGTTCTTATTTTTCCTTTAGAAAAATTTTATGATTAGGTTAATCATGTGTGTTAAAATGTGTTTATTTGAAAATTTTGTGATTTGTTTGTCGTTTTTTATTCGATTCGAATAGGAATGTGTGAAAATTTTGTGTTTATGCATGAATACTTGATGATCTGTGTTGCTTTAGATTAGGATATTCGAATAGTTCGTTAAGAGAGGCGAATAGGATTGAATTTGGCTAAGTGTTGATTTGAACAGCTTTTTAACGTGCACGAATGGTTTGGTTCGACTGGTTTTTGTGCTTACACGAATAGAACGGTTCGAACATAAATTGTACATACACGAATGGCCTGTGCCTCGAATAGGATTTTAATTGGATATTAAGTGTTTACCTAATTCGGATGATGTGGTAATTCGAATAGGCTGTGAATCGAATAGGATTACCTTTTTCTCTTACACGAATAGGTTTGCCTTTTAGATCTTAAGTATCAATTCCACTCGGATGGCTAGACGAATAGGTTAATTCGAATACATGATTGATGTGGTTAATTCGAACGTGTACGTCCGAATGAGTTTTTAACGTACACGAACACAAGCATTCGAACAGAAAAACCATTTTTCTCTAAGTGTTCATTCGACTCATTTTTCACTACACACGAACACATGCCTTTAATCAGAATTTTTTTTTTAACCATGTGTGGTTTCGAATCATTTTTCAACTTACACGAATCAACACATTCGATTAGATGGAGGATTCTTAGCCAACTATGTATTCGAACATTTTTTAAACATACACGAATGGTTGTGTTCGAATACATTTTTCACATACACGAACTCCATCGTTCGAAATATGATTTAAAAAGATTTTTCGGATTAGACTTCCAATTACATCCGATTGGGAGTCGGTCTTCAAAAACACTTGAGCGTAACCGAAACGGTATCTAAACATTTTATGTGAATTTATTACGGATGAATTTTTGTAGCGGAATACAAGTCCCGATTAGAACTACTTCATTCGTTTTGTGTTCATGTCATATGTCTAGATCTCGTTATCTTTCAACTTGAAGTTTCAAGAATGGAGTTTTTGTTGACTAGGGTGGATGTATTTTAGTAGAGGATTCTCAAAATCTCGACTAGAACTATTACATTCATTCACATTCTTTGAAAATGAATATTCATTGATACTTCATGATAAATTAAAAAACATTCATTGATGAATCAAACGATAACATGTGATTCACGGGTTTGTTTTTATAAATATTGAGTTAATCACGTGAAAAGTGAAATAGTATTTGAACTACGACTAGAACTTGCACATTTTGTACTTTTGTGAAGATGTGTTTAAGTAGCATATTCAATTGATCACGACTAGAACTAATCATTTTCGACGGTGTTAATGAAAATATTTGGGAAAACATTCACGTTCAAAGTGTGATAAAAATGCTAAAATCTTATCAAAATCACACTTTGCAGAATTTTTTAATTAATTCTAACGGGTTGTTTCATTTTCAAAGCTCAAATGGCGCGAACGAAGAAAACCGTTAAGACAGATTCACAAATCCAAGCTTATCACATAATAAAAGGATACACCGAGCCTGTTGCTCGACGAATGTTTCCTCCAGCCTTTCCAAATGAAGAATCTATTCTTCCAACAAGGTTATGGTTGGATATGGTGGCGAAAAACACGACGATTGACATTGAGACTTATCAATGTCCATTCCCCATTTTTCTCTCAATTATCAAATACCATCAATGGGGAACATTCATCGCCAACCATCAGCGAGTACCGAGGGTTTATTTGCAACATTTTTGGCCCAAGATGATATATCAGCCAGCAGATGATACTAATCCCGATGATATCCTTGAAGAATCGTTACTTTGTGATTTCAAAGTTTGTCACTTAGACTTGATGGTTGACGAGCTAAGAAATATTTTGGATTTACCATCCTACGATGAAAATGAGGCAATTTCGCGAAATGATGAAGATTTAGTCCCGTTTATTCTTCAATTGGGTTATCAAGGGGAGTTGTCGTCATTGAAGCGTGACTGGGATTTAATTCCAAGACGTTGGAAATTTCTTCTTCAGTTGATGGTGCACAATCTCACACCTAAAGAACGAGGAAAAGATTATGCAAATAGGATCACCGTTCTAATGTGGATTTCTTTTATTTTCAACAAGAAGTACGGTTTGGCACGTCTTTTTTTGATGACTTAAGAGACTTCATCTCCAAACGGGATAAATACTTCGAGCAAGAGAAAAGGAAGGATGAAGCCTCCAAAAGAGGTGTTAAAAAGGAACAAGAAGGAGATTAAAAAGCCATACATTCCTTATCAATGTTTCCTTCATACAATTGTTGCACAAGTACTTCAAGATGCTCCTCGCAAATTAAATAAACCGATTGGCGATCATACTTATCAGGAGTTCTTCACTCACTTTTTTCGACCTGGTCAATTTGCCACGGAAGAAGAAGGAATGTCGATTCCTGAATATTTTCTCAGTGGTATACCACATGGTGATGCACAATTACAAGCCTATAGGAATTCAACTACTCGTATGGGACAATCAGAGCGGATTGTTCCTTCCCCACGAGTATTAGCGCCTACCCAGGGTGAGGGTCTAGTTTTAGGGGAGTGAGAGGATGAAGATCGAAATCGTGGTGGTAATATTGCTACAGATGTTGATGAGAATGCTGAAGTAGGGGGAGATGGGAGAAATGTGGTTGTACGGACACCGGTACACACTCCGCCAGTACTTGTACTAGCGAGTCTTTCGGGCACATACGAGGAAGGAGTCGAAAAAATGGTGAGTAAGCGTGAGCGAAAAAAGATTGGGGATAAAAAGAACAAGAAAAAAACCTCATCCGAGCATAAGATTAGACACTGGGGCACCAAATCATCTACTCTCAGTCGTGTGTCGACAGAGAGTATTGAAAAAGTCGTCGACTCCCCACCGACGCAAATGGCGGTTACCCCTCCTCACCACTCATCATCCCTACTGGGTGATGTTTCACAAAGCACGGGAGGAAACCCTAGTCAACTAACGTCCACTGCTTTGGAGACGGATGTTATTGGAAAAGAGAGTCAACATCCCATATTCTCGACTTCTGTTGTGCAAGAGTCGAGTCCCTCACTAGAACTTCTATCTAAGGTTACACATGAAACTAGTAGTCTTCGTGGCACTAGCAGAACGGTTATCAATCCGAACGCTTCCAAGGATTGACCGGAAATCCTGTCTCCGTCAAAATCACGCCAGCGGTCGAAGCAGGTCCATCTAGAGGTGCGTTTGTGTCATCTCTAGATACAACAATGAGCAATCTAAGTGATCTTGGTTTTTCCCCATGGATGGCCGAGCTTCTTCGAGTGTGCATACCTTACCCAGGTACTAGTGGCAAAGGAAAATAGGTGGAGGAACTTGACCCGATCAAACGACTTCGTTATCACCTTGATGTCATTGAAATGAGGCAACGAATTGATAAGCGCACGATTCCAATCAATGACCGTGAAAATAGAGCACTTCATCAAAGGCCTGATTTGTGACGTCCCGTCATTTTGAGATACTTATGTTACCATTATTATTTTAAGTCTATTCGCAATTGTTTTGACCCTTGTGTTTCGCTTTATTTAACTCACAGTTTATTATCGAGAATCGGGTTTTAAGTGTTTATTTTGATTCGTCCCTTGTGATGTAAGCTTGTGTTTACCTAAGTGCCAAATAGTTAGTATGCTCATGGTAATAAGTTAGGAAGTTTATGGCAATTTTTGTCGGTTAACGTATTCCTTATCTTCGAGATATCGTGCTTTTGCTCTTGTTGATCATTTACCGAAATCGTGCGTATCTCGGAACCGAAACTTAAATTAATCAATTAATGAACTCTAATACCAAAAATACATACAATGAACTTGCCTAAGTTCATTTGAAATCAATCGGGAACCTTAACGAACGAAAGTGCCTAACAAGAACGAAAAACGGAAATGTTACTGAACCAGCCATTCAGCCAACGGCTGGGCTCCAGCCGGCGGCTGAGATCCTCCAGCCGACGGCTGAAATGCTCTGGTCATCTTTTTGGTGACTCATTTTTGCATGAAAAACGAGTGGGACACTTGTTGCAACCCGATTTGACCCCCTTTTATGCAAGAAGTTGCAGTCCCTATGCTCTATATCCTTTTCTTTTTCATTTCTTTCATTTTTCTATCACAAAACACACACACTTTGGTGTTTCCTCTCAAGCTCTCTCTAATTTTCTCCTTTGTGGTTGTAAATCCCAGCCACGAACAATCAAATAAACACCATAAATATCACCATAATCTGTTCTATTCATCAAAGGAAGCAAGAGGAGGCGATTCTTCCGGTTTACTTCTTCAGTTTTCATCATTTTCGGGTCAAATCTTCATCAAAATCAAGCTAAATCATAATACTTTCATATTTCTTGAGGTATAATGAATCTTTCCCACTATTTTACTTATATTTTTACATTTGCATGACTCATCTAAGATCAAATAAAGGTTTATATAAAGTTTCTATGGTGATTTATCTAAAAACATAAAGTTTTACAAACTTTTACAAAGATCTTGATAGATAAAGTTGTTATTTGAAGAGAGATATATAAACATTTTTAACGATTCGTAAGTGTATGTCGAGATCTACAGAAAACAAACTTGAAAATGCTTAAAATCGACAAATAACAAAAATCCGGATTGCTGGCTGTGGACTTCCAGCTGGCGGCTGGATCCTCCTGTTAACTCGGATTTTGTGTTTTTGCTAATTATCGATGGTTGTCTTGTGTTTTGGAGGCGGATATTCTCATCACCACACCACTTAAGTTGTTTGTTCCAGATTCTTGTCAAATCCTTGCGAGTGTTAACGGTATAAATTGTTATCCTTGTGAATCTTTCGATTTCATTGTCTTCGTTATTCGGTTTTAGCCTTGAAAACGGTTAAGAATAAATATTAGACCAACACCTATTGTATTTTATCGGATGGGACTGAATTTGGACAAATAATGTTAAAATGAAATTTAACCAAAAGTATCGTATTTAACTTATTATCGTATTATGTATTATGAGAAAGGTTTAAAATACGATTTTTTATTAAGCGGGAAAGTGTACGAAATTTGGACGAATATTTTATGACGCGGAAGCGCATCCAAAATTTCTTTTCACGACTTTTACGACATTAAACACATGTATAAGTATAATACATAAAAGTAACCTATTATACACAACCATCGTCTTTGGACTCAAAGACGCCAACATTATATGAACTTGCCATAATAATTACTTAAAACGGACGCTTTAGAACCTTTTTGCGATATAGTAAACTTCGTCGCAAATTTTGATTATCGTTTTAATCCATCAAAATATGTTTTCACGACAAATTTTATAAAATGGTTTCTAAAGGCATTTCACTCTAAATATTTTTGCAAGAAAAGAACCTTAAATTATTCAAAGTGTCAAACTTGGACTTTTACGTTGACTTTGACTTTCCTTCAAATTGACTTTGATATTACTTAAAATTGTTGACTTTGACTTTTATAAAGTCAACATTCTTGACAGTTGACTTTTATAAAATCAACATCTTTAATATTTGTCAACCTAATAAAACATTGGTATTAATATTCTTTTCGACTCGGAATTGCCATTGTTTCCAACGGTCGCTATTGACGTGAAAGATCGATATCTTGCCGATCGGCCCTTTTCTGGCGCGGAACATCGTCTTCTTAATCCGTCATCATGAATCGACTGAATAATCGTTGGAATGTTATATTAAACTTAATCTTAACCGACAAGGCTAAACCGGACTAGACTTATAGAGATACTTAGACTATGTTGTTCATTGTTTTAGGCACTTAGACGGTGGAGTTGTAGCTCTGTGATTATTACCCGAGATTGGCTGAAGTTGTACAGTGAGTTATTCGTAGCCCTTGTCTTAAATATTTTTGGGCTATAAGCTTATTTTAAATTATCTGCATGTATGCGGGACTGTTTTGATTATCTTGTTTTCCTAGTCAAATAGGTCTGCCTTAGATTAGGTGTCTTATACACTCGTTAAGCTTTATGCTCTTGGTAGGATGCTCGTATGAGTGGATGTTATTAAATTGCCCTCGGTAGGATACTCCTATGAGTGGATGTTATGAAATTGCTCGGTAGGATGCTCCTATGAGTGGATGTTAGAAAATTGCTCGGTGGGATGCTCCGATGAGTGGATGTTAAGAAATTGCTCGGTAGGATGTTCCTATGAGTGGATGTTAGGAATTTCTCGGTAGGATGCTCCTATGAGTGGGTGTTATGAATTGCTCGGTAGGACGCTCCTATGAGTGGAAGATAAGAATTGTGGTCAGGTTCGGTGTATGACTAATCTAGCCATGGTATCCTCGCTAGGGTTGTGAAACAAGATATGATGTTGGATATTATGATGTTTATTGAAAACTTGTCGATGAGCCAACTTTTACTTAAAATCGCGAATAATTCACCAACATGTTGTTGATGTCGTTTTAACGCTTTGCAGGAGTTTGAGGATTTCATTGATCATGCCATGTTGTTTTCGGATTGCTTATTTGGGAAATTTGAATTTGTAATGTTTGATATAATTTCCATGTTGATCCGCTTGTTTACTTTTGAAGTTGTATTTTGTACCTGGCGTTTTACCGCCCTTTGACTTTGTAATGTATTTTGTAAACGTTTGGCATGTTAATTTTTATTATGATGCTTTGTTTATTGGTTGTAATGTTTTAATCCTTGACTCTTGATATTGTAACTGGAACACCTAGTGTTTCCGCTCTAAGCGGGGTGTGACAGAAGTTGGTATGAGAGCCAAAGGTTATAGCGAACCGGGTGATTTAAACTGAGTAAATCACTTGGACTATGACCATAGGCTTTTAAATCGATTTTACTCTGATTGCAATGTGTTCACCATTTTTCATACGTGTTTATTTTCGCGTTGGTTATTTTGGCGTTTGGCCTTGTTTTCGTGTTGCACACATTTTGCTGATCGAGTTTTCCTTCTTTTATTTTTAGGACAATGCCGCCTAAAAGGTCAGTTGCGACACGACGTTCCGCGAGACGTGCTACGGCAAACGCGAGAGATTATACTGCGAATCCGAGAGCGAGAGCTAATAACGCGAATACGAATGCGAGAGGAAACAATGCTGGAAATGATACGACACTCGACTTCGGTCAGATGATCGCCCAACAGATTGCGGCAATGATGCCCAAGATTGTGGCTCAACTGAGAGATGGCACAGCTCAGGTAACTGGTGGTGGTTCGGGTCCTGAAAATCCTTAGCAGGTTATCGATGGTAATGGTCTTGAGGTTGTTATTAATGCATCGGGTGGAGAAGAGGGCTCAACTCGACGCACTAGATGCACTCTGAAGACTTTCATGAGCTGCAAGGCCCCAAAATTTAAGGGAAATGAGGGAGCGACTGGAACGCTCCAATGGATGGAAAGGTTGGAAGCCATTTTCGATGCTGTTGGTTTCGCGGACGAGGATCGAGTCAGTTTCGCTGCATTTGTGTTCCAAGGTTCCGCTCTAACATGGTGATATTTGATAGTAAACGTGCGAGGCCGAGCTGAAATTAACACGATGACTTGGGAGCGGTTAAAGGAGTTAATGATTGTGGAGTACGTGCCTGAATCCGAGATTCAGAAGTTGGAGGACGAGTTCTGGAATCTGACGATAGTGGGGTCAGACATTCAGGGGTACAACTCGCATTTTCACGCTTTATCCCAATTGGTACCGCATTTGGTTCGACCGGAACTCAAGCGAATCGGTCGCTACACTCACAGATTGCCCTAGGCCATCCGTAAGGGCGTCCTTTCCAACAAACCAAGAACTTTCCAGAGCGCGGTTGAGATTGCGACCACGTTAACCCATAACGCGGTCCGTGATGGCGAGCTAGCCCCGGCCATAGTTAAGAAAAAATCCGAAGGGAAACGGGGTGGTGGAGACCGTTATGGGGACTCACAGAAGAGAGCTAGGAGGCAGGATGCTCCTCAGGTTGTGCAAGCATATGCAACGGTGGCTCCGAATGCCCAGGGTAGGCCTCCAAAGTGTGATCGGTGTGGTAATCACTACGCCAGGGAGATGGCTTGTTGGGAATGCGGAAAATGTAAGAAGCTAGGGCACATAGATCTGTTTTGTAAGTCCATGAGGGGAAAATGTTATGAATGTGGTTCTCCTTAGCATCTTAGGAACAACTGTCCCGAGTTAACTCCAACCGGTACATATACTTTTCTTATCTAAGTTCAACCTGCATTTATCCTATTTGATTTTTGATGCTTGGTCTTATTGTCGTCGTATTGCACACTTCTCTTTTCACTTCCTTGTATTTTTGTTTTCTTTTTACGCCTCTTTTGCGTTGGAACCGAAGGAAGCTCCTATCTGCAAAGAAGTCGATGAGTCATAGTTGTTCTACGAGAGCGATTCCGAGAGGCTCGACTTCATTTTTTAATCCATCACGTTGATCCGGATTAGTAATCATCAGTACAAAACCAAACCATAATCAAGACCCTTAAAAAAAAATCATTTCGTGAACTTTTAAACTTTAGTGGATTAATTCCGTAAATGCATGGTTCATTACGAACTACGCTTAATTTGGCCAACTACGCCTAGTTTGGAATAAATTATGCAAGAACGGAACGTAATTGCTATTGTTAATAGTTTGAGTCAATAATTCGCAGTTCTACTAATTCCCGAGCTTAGTCCGTCTTTCGAAGAGTTTCTTATCGGATGAGTTTAGGACTATGTTTTATTTTACGTCTACACCTTCATGAGTTCCTTTGAATAGAGTTAGTTGACTGTGAGTTTTTGCGTGCTACTGATATACCTTCTGCCCGTAGTATTAGTTTCGACGATCATTCTTTTTCCCGATCGACTTGATTCCGGTTACCTTTGGCAGCTTCGATGTTATTATCTGTAGTAATTGGCTGACGAGATTGTGGCCAGTCATGGCATTCAAGTATCCGTCATTTCTGACCAAGCCGCAAGAGATCGCAAGAAGAAATACGTGGTTTTGCGTCGGAAACCTTTGGAATTCAAGGTTGGAGACCACGTGTATTGGAAGTATCTCCATGGTAGGGTGTGTTTTGTCACACCCCGCTAATAGCGGAAACACGGAGCGTTCCAGTTATAATATCAAGAGTCAAGATTACAACAATATAACCAATAAACAAAACATCAAATTAAATTGATCATGCCAAATGTTACAAAATACATCAATAGTCAAAGGCGATAAGACGCCAAGTACAAATACAATTTCAAAAGAAATAAACAAACGGATCGTCATGGAAATTACAATAAACAGTTCAAATTCAAATTTCCCAAAAGCAAGCGATCCAACAATAAACTATGGCATGATCACGGAAATCCTCAATTTCCTGCAAAGCGTTAAAACGACATCAACAACATGTTGGTGAATTATTCGCAATTTTAAGTAAAACGTGACCCATCGGAAAATTTCAATAAACAACACCAGTTCAAAAATATATCTTGTTATACATTCAATTGGTGAAAGGTACTATGCCTAAGTAGTCATACATCTCGATCCTGAACCAATCAGTTTAATCCCCTATCCTAAGGTGTGTCAAACCAAAGGCAAACAGTTTAATTATCCAGTTTAAAATTAAGGCCATAACATCCGCTCGTAGCAACAGTCTACAGAGGAATGTGGGTTAGGTACATAACCCAATACAGATCTATACATATGAACCACGGGCAAAAGCTTAACGAGTGTATTAGAGGGGAGCCCCCATGGCTTAGACACTTAAAACTAAGGCAGACCAAATTCACTGGGTAAACAAGATAATCAATTACATTCAAAATTCATGCAGACAATTTAAAATACGCTTTACAGCCCAAAAGTATTTAAGACAAGGGCTACGAATAACTCACAAAACAACTTCAACAAATCTCGGGTAAATACAATCACGGGACCACAATTCCACCGTCTTAGTGCCCTAAAACAGTAAATAATATAGTCTCAATATCTCTATAACTATAGTTCGGTTTAGCCTTGTCGCTTGAGATTAAATTAATATAATATTCCTACGATTAATAACTCGAATAAGGATGACGAATTAAGAAGACGATGTTCCGCGCCAGAAAAGGGCCGATCGGCAAGATATCGATCTTTCACGTCAACAACGACCGTTGGAAGCATATGATAACTCCGAGTCGAAAGGATTATTAATACAAATGTTCATTATGTCGACCAAAATTAAGATGTTGACTTGTAAAAGTCAAAGGTCAATTATGTTGACTTATGAAAGTCAAATGTCAATTATGTTGACTTATTAAAGTCAAAATCAATTTAAAAGTCCAATTTGACACTTTGAATATTTTGAAGTGTTTTTATACCAAAATGTTTAGAGTAAAATACCTTTTCAAAACCATTTTATAAAGTTTTCCGCAAAACATATTTTGATGACTTAAAGCGATGATCAAGTTGAGGCGAAGTTTAAAGTATCGCAAAGAGGTTTAAAATGTCCGTTTTAATTAATATTATGACATTTTTGATTGCGTTGGCGTCTTTTAATCCTAACCGATTTCAAGGCTAAAACCGAATAATGAATATATTGAAATCACAAGATTCACAAGAGTAACAAGTTATACCGCTAACTCCGCTTGATTTGACAAGAATCTGGAATCAACAACTTCAGTGGTGTAGTGATGAGAATATCCGCCTCCAACACACAAGACAACCACCGATAATTAGTAAAATGAAAATTTTTGGGTTAACAGACTAATCCAGCCGCCGGCAGGGATGATCCAGCCGCCGGCTGGAGGCTCATAGTCAGCTCCAGATTTTTGTTATTTTGTCGATTTTAAGCATTTTCAAGAGTATTTTCGGTAGATTTCGACATGCAACTTTAAAACCCTTAATAATATCCATTTATTTCTTCAAATAACATCTTTTTATATCAAGATCTACTATATAAGTTTATAAAATTTATGTTCTTAGATAAGCAAAGAGGTTTAAAATGTCCGGAAAATCACCACCTCTTGCTCCCTTTGATGAACATAGTTGATTCTTGTGATGTTTAAGATGTTTTAATGGTGAATAAAGGCTGGAAATCACAGCAACAATGGGAGAAAATGAAGAACAAGAGAGGAAAATAGAGAGAAACACTAGGTGTGTGTGTTTTTTGATTATGTGAAATGAAAGAAAATGTCAAGGATAGGTGAAATAGCACATTGGGACAGGGATTCTGGCAGTTTAGGGGTCCAATAGGCTATGCCAAGTGTCCCCAATCGATTTTCATGCAAAAATGAGTCACCAACACCTGTCCAGACCCATCCAGCCGCCGGCTGGAGAGGCTCAGCCGTCGGCTGAAGCCCTGCCAGTTGCAGGCTGGCCGGCTGGCTCGGCAGACTTGTTTTTGACCGTTAAGGAGTTTCGTTCGTCGAAAACTCCCGATTATTTTTGCGTTGAACATAGGAAAGTTTATACTTTGATTTACTTTATATTAGGTTCATTTAATATTATATTTTCACTTTTGATTTCGAGATTCGCACGATTTCGGTAAAAGATAAAACAAGCACAAAAGCACGATATCTCGAGTATAAAGGATCCGTTAACCGACAAATTTGGCATAAACCTTCTAACTTATAATTATGAGGATCCTAACTAATTGGCACTTAGAAAAAAATAATATTATTACGTCTCAGGGACGAATCAGCAAATACAGCAAACCCGATACTCAGTAACAATAAATCGTGAGCAAAACGAAGCGAAATACAAGGGTCGAAATCAATTGCGAATAAAATATAAATAACAACGGTAACATAAGTACTTCAAATTGACGGGACGTCACAGCCTCCCCCAGTTAAAAGAACTTCGTCCTCGAAATATTCACTTAGCGTCACCGCTAGAAAAGAGATGAGGATATTTCCGCTGTATTCCATCCTCCCGTTCCCACGTAAATTCAGCTCCAATCTTAGAGTTATGACAGTAAAAAGCCTCACACGGCGCGCAACAAATGCTGGGGCAGTAACTATTGTAGTATGAAAGCTCGACTAGCCGAAAAGGTCGATTCCAACTTCCGCCAAAGTCTAAAACACACGCGTGTCTAGATTAGAAATGACAGACAATATCGTCAATATACAACCTAGAAGGTTCCTCTATTCGGTAATCTTCTCGAATAGGCAGAAAATGCGCTGACTAAATCAGCCGATCTACGATAATCCAAATGATATAATCCTCGGTGAGGGCGTCCTGATCTAACAACAGTCTCTCCAGCGATAACGGTATGCAAATATTCTTCTCGAATCATATAACCTTTGCACGGTGCGTCGACAACCAACCTATGCTCATAATAACGTCGAATCTACCTAAGGCGATCGGAATCAAGTCGATAGGAAAAGAGTGGTCATCGGAACTAACACAATAGGTAGAACGTACTTCGGTAGCAGGTAAAACTCACCAACGGCTCACTCAATTTCGAAGGAAGATGTTAAGGGTTAAAACGTGCAAAGTATCATAGTCCTAAACGCATCAGGTTTGAAATTCTTCGAATGATGGACTAAAATCTTGAATAGGTAGAATTGAGAATTATCGACTCAGAAACGGTTAAAAATAGCAGTTACGTTTCGTTCTCGCATAATTTATTTCGAACTAGGCGTGGTTGATCAAGTTACGCGTAGTTGGAAGCGAATCATGCAATTGTGGAATTAACCCACTAAAGTTTAAAAGTTCGTAAAATATGATTTGTGAAAAGTCTAGATCGTAGTTTGGTTTCGTACCAATGATTACTAAATCGAAGCGAAGTGACGGATAAAATCTGGAGTCGAATCTCTCGGAATCGCACTCGTAGGACAACCTCGTCTCGTCGACTTCTTTGCAGATAAGAGCTTTCTTCGGTTCCAACGCAAAAAGACGTATAGAAAGAAGACGGAAAATAAAGGAAGAGGAAAGAAAAGTGTGTAACGCAAGGAAAATAAGGTCAAATATCATAATCGAATAGAATATATGCAAGCTGACTTTAACTGAGAAAAGTACTTTTACCAGCAGCATCACCAGCTAAGCCCCATTTAGGACACTTGTCCCTATGATGATCGGGAGAACCGCATTCATAACATTTTCCTTTCATGGTCTTACAGAATCTATCTGTGTGGCCCAGCTTCTTACATTTACTACATTCCCAACAAGCCATCTCCCTAGAATGGTGACTACTACACCGATCACACTTTTGATATTTATGCTGAGTAACAATCACGATTGCTCTGCCTCGAGGATCCAAATCAGTCGAAGTTCCAGCACCCACTGTAATCAACTCAGGACACTGGTTCTTAAGATGTCCGACAGAACCACATTCATAACAATTTCCCTTCGGGATCTTACAAAACCTCATGGTATGCCTTAATTTCTTACACCGTCCGCAAACCCAACATTTTATCCCCTTAGCGTGGGGGTTACCACATCGATCCCACTTTGGAGGCCTACCCTGGGCGTTCGGAGCCGCCGCTGCATATACTTGCACAACCTGGGGAGCGTCCTGCCTCCTTGCTCTCTTCGGCGAGTCCCCATAGCGGTCTCCACCACCCCGTTTCCCTCCGGAGTTTTGCTTAACTAAAACTGGGGGTACTCCACCATCACGGACCGCGTTCTGGATCAACATGGTCACCATCTCCACAGCGCTCTGGAAAGTGCTCGGGTTGGAGGAAACAACACCGTCAAGTACACCAACCTCGGGTCCACCAGACCCGGTATCCATATCCTCAGGACCATCGTGTCCCGTTCCTCCACCGGTACCATCAACCTCAGGACCTTTACCTTTAACCTTCGGCTCGGAACCATCCTAATCCGAACCATCAGACCCCGTACCAGTTTCCGTACCGATACTATCCTTAATCTGAGCAATCATGGTAGGCATCATGGCTTTCAATTGCTCGGCTATGAGCTGTTTGACGTCCGACGTCATATCCATTTCCTCATCACTTATCCTAAGGTGTGTCAAACCAAAGGCAAACAGTTTAATCATCCAGTTTAAAATTAAGGCCATAACATCTGCTCGTAGCAATAGTCTACAGAGGAATGTGGGTTAGGTACATAACCCAATACAGATCTATACATATGAACCACGGGCAAAAGCTTAACGAGTGTATTAAAGGGAGCCCCCATGGCTTAGACACTTAAAACTAAGGCAGACCAAATTCACTGGGTAAACAAGATAATCAATTACATTCCGCATTCATGCACACAGTGTAAATACGCTTTACAGCCCAAAAGTATTTACGACAAGGGCTACGAATAACTCACAAAACAACTTCAGCAAATCTCAGGTAAATACAATCACGGGACCACAATTCCACCGTCTAAGTGCCCTAAAACAGTAAATAATATAGTCTCAGTATCTCTATAAGTATAGTTCGGTTTAGCCTTGTCGGTTGAGATTAAATTAATATAATAATCCAACGATTAATAAGTCGAATAAGGATGACGAATTAAGAAGACGATGTTCCGCGCCAGAAAAGGGCCGATCGGCAAGATATCGATCTTTCACGTCAACAACGACCGTTGGAAGCAAATGATAACTCCGAGTCGAAGGGATTATTAATACAAATGTTCATTATGTCGACCAAAATTAAGATGTTGACTTGTAAAAGTCAAAGGTCAATTATGTTGACTTATGAAAGTCAAATGTCAATTATGTTGACTTATTAAAGTCAAAATCAATTTAAAAGTCCAATTTGACACTTTGAATATTTTGAAGTGTTTTCATACCAAAATGTTTAGAGTAAAATACCTTTTCAAAACCATTTTATAAAGTTTTCCGCAAAACATATTTTGATGACTTAAAACGATGATCAAGTTGAGGCGAAGTTTAAAGTATCGCAAAGAGGTTTAAAATGTCCGTTTTAAGTAATATTATGACATTTTATATTGTGTTGGCGTCTTTGAGTCCAAAGACGATGTTATTGTATAAAATGTTACTTTTGTATATACTTTATTCATATAAGTGTTTTAACGTCGTCAAAAGTCGCGAGTTGGAATTTCGGCAGCTCTTCCGCGTCATAAAATATTAGTCCGAATTTCAATCACTTTCCCGCTTATCAACAATTGCATTTTAAACCAGAATCTCGAAATCAAAAGTGAAAATATAATATTAAATGAACCTAATATAAAGTAAATCAAAGTATGAACTTTCCTAAGTTCAACGCAAAAAGAATCGGGAGTTTTCGACGAACGAAACTCCTTAACGGTCAAAAACAAGTCTGTCGAGCCAGCCGACCAGCCAGCAGCTGGCAGGGCTTCAGCCGACGGCTGAGCTTCTCCAGCCGGCGGCTGGATGGGTCTGGACAGGTGTTGGTGACTCATTTTTGCATGAAAATGGATTGGGGACACTTGGCATAGCCCTATTGGACCCCTAAACTGCCAGAATCCCTGTCCCAATGTGCTATTTCACCTATCCTTGACATTTTCTTTCATTTCACATAATCAAAAAACACACACACCTAGTGTTTCTCTCTATTTCCCTCTCTTGTTCTTCATTTTCTCCCATTGTGGCTGTGATTTCCAGCCTTTATTCACCATTAAAACATCTTAAACATCACAATAATCAACTATGTTCATCAAAGGGAGCAAGAGGTGGTGATTTTCCGGGTTGTTCTTGAAGTTCTTCATCATTTTCGGGTCTAAATCTTCATCAAAACCTTTATCAAATAAGCTAGATCATCATACTTTCATTTTTCCTTGAGGTATAACAAACTTTCTCACTGATTTATACACATTTTTATACATGCATGTTGAATCTAACATCAAATAAGGGTTTTTATAAAAGTTCTATGGTGACTTATCTAAGAACATAAATTTTATAAACTTTTACCTTAGATCTTGATATAAAAAGATGTTATTTGAAGAAATAAATGGATATTATTAAGGGTTTTTAAGTTGCATGTCGAAATCTACCGAAAATACTCTTGAAAATGCTTAAAATCGACAAAATAACAAAAATCTGGAGCTGACTGTGAGCCTCCAGCCGGCGGCTGGATCAGTCTGTTAACCCAAAAATTTTCGTTTTACTAATTATCGGTGGTTGTCTTGTGTGTTGGAGGCAGATATTCTCATCACTACACCACTGAAGTTGTTGATTCCAGATTCTTGTCAAATCAAGCGGAGTTAGCGGTATAACTTGTTACTCTTGTGAATCTTGTGATTTCATTATATTCATTATTCGGTTTTTGAGTTATTTGATAACGAGCAAAAGGAACTCGAGTATGTGATTTCCAAAGACAAATGATTGAAATCCAATTTCCGAGCTCAAGCGCAAAGTGATAAACGTCGACATTCTGATGATGATCCCAAATGATCATCCGAATAAGGGGTAAAATGAACGACGTGTAAAGAAATGCAAATTGGATTTGGGATCAAGTGTACAAGTGATAGATCTTGGAGATGCCGGTGAAAAGATAGATGAGGAGATTGAAATGGAAAATAAAGATCAAGAAAAGAATGAAGAAAGAATGAAGAAAAGAATGCTAAAAAGAACAAAGATCGAGATATTTAAGACTTATATCACAATGTGATGGTGCTTGAAAACGATGAAGATCTCGATCCGTTATTCAGAAAAGTGGTGTGTGCTCGTCTTCGGGAATTGAGAAACTATGATAAGACAAATGAATGGAAGTTAAGGAAATATGCATTCGAAAACAGACTAAAGCAAAGGGATGTGAAAGATCTCCATGAGGTAGATTTTCAACGAGAGACCATGAAGCTGCAAGAAGAGCAAAAAGAACTTTACAAGTATGCTTTGTCAAATGATTTTGGTATTCCAAAATATAATGACGTTGACATTGAAGAACAGAAGGAGATCCACAAAAGAATTAATCAGCCATTTATGGAGGATCAAGTTCAAGATTTCTTTGTCCAAACTCCGAAAAAGGTAGAAGCAACAATTCTTCATGGGTTCACGACAGATAAAAAGGAATTATGGAGAAAATTTAAACACTTTATCCACGAGAAGCGTAAAGGAGCCGAAAAAGTATACTCGATTCACGGAATCACAGATGTTCGAAACATAAGCTCAAAGTTTCACAACGGGATCGAGTATGCTACATTCAAGATAGAAAGGAGCAATGGGAAAGTATTTAATTTCACTAAAGTGGATTTCAACGATCTAAACCCGAATGACATCGAATGGCTCTTCATGTCTATGAAACGATGGTCAAACAAAAGAGCGGTTGAAAGATTTGATGAGTCTAGGATAAAGCGCTTCATGGAAGGGAAGGTGAAAGAAGCTACATACTTTGACTTCCAGAATGCTCTCGAAAGTGGAAGAGGAAAGGTGAATTTGGTTGCTCCAAAGAAAAATTTTGAGCTAAAACTTGTTCGAAAGTGGGTAATCGTGAACATCGGAAACAAAGGAATCATCTATAGATGTCCTCATTGGAGTGAGAATGTCCTTATGCTTCTCGACAAACTACATCACTTTTCTACAAGCACTCTGAGGTTAATCAAGAAAGAAATAGATACCATCATGAAGAATGATGATGAACAAAATGACGTAAAGACTGATGGCTATGCTAGGTGGAGAGCGGAAAGAAGAGAATATGAGTTCGGAATGGATGCTATTGAGAAATGCTTGGAAAACAGACGAGTTGTTCAAAGATATGAAATGTGCTTGAAAATTCGGGAGAATAAGTACTCAATCTAGGCACCGATCAAAGCTCGAAGAGAGGATGAAATGCAACAAGAAAGAGACGAGTTCGCAAAACTCTATCCAGAGTTCAAAGAAAAGGAATCTACAACAAGCAAATCTCAAGCTCAAAAAGAACAAAGCGTCTCAAGAAACAGAAGTTCCAACTCAAGAATAGAAGACTTGAAGCTTAGCATAGAATTTTGAATTGCATTGTAAAAGTTTGAATTACTTATCTAGAAACTATATCAAAGGGGAAATTGTAGAGATTAGAATAGTTGATATGGTTTCTAATATGTGATGTAATGAACCTTTTACCCCTTACCTATAAATAGGTAAGAGGTGTGTATGACTTTTGGTGATTGTCATATCTTACAGCACAGAGTTATATGAAACAGCACCAATTTCATTAAAAGAAAACCAAATTCAAACATCGTTTTTAAGCATTTGTTTACAAGTTTAGAATGATCAAATGACAAATTGATTCTAACGAAACTTTTATTACAAATTTTATTCTCAATTTTAGACATATTCTTCTTCTCCAACCCTTCGCCCTTCACATATTTCACATCACTTTTCGCTTTCCAAATTTCTGTACATCTCCTTTTCTTTGCACTGAAACACTAGAAAATTTATTAGCATTCACTTTCGATGGTGTAACTACCTTGGATTGTCTTCCATCTTTGGTAACTAGCTTCGTGTTTTTCTTACAGAAATGATCAAACGAGATATCAAAAGTTTCATCCGAATCAAACCAATCATCCATGTCTTTTGAATTAAAATCAATATTTCTTGCCAATTCATTAATGTCTCGTTTTTTCGTAGTTTCTTGAAAAATGACATTTTTCATTGTAGATTGACTTGTCAAACTACGCATCACCGAATCTTTCGTTTTGAGTAAACTTTCAAGAGAATTCTCTTCCATTGATTTTTCATTTGAATGAATCTTTAGAGATGGAGTCTTAAAAGTTTTGTCATTGGAACGACTCTGTTTTGACACATTAAGCAAATTAATAAATGGTGAAGAAAACCTGCGTCAAAGAAAATCTCAAGTCCGCATCACAAACAGAAAGTAATAAGAGTAGGTTCGTAGAGAACTTTGTACCAAATTAGTTGCATTAGTATGATTGTTGTGAGCGCGTAAATCGAATCAATTCCACAAGTTCTGTATCAGCGTCTGGTGTCATCGTATGATTTTAGTAACATAACTGAGTGTACTAACAAAAAAGTTTACATGTTGGATGCATCTACACAGTATCATAGATCAAAAGATTCAAGTGACTAACATAAAGAATAATTATCGCCTCAGGTAATATTTACATTCAGTAATCTCCAAGTTTCATCGAGATGGACATGAAAAGTTTCTAAAATAGCGAACTTCGGATGTTGCAATGAATCAACAGTCTAATGCACAATACGTTAAAATAAATTCCGAGGTAGCAAAAATCTAACAAACTGAACTACAATGGTTGAAGCTTTCAATAACAGGAAGAAGGTCGCATGGGTACCAACGTGGTACGAGTTATTGAATTTCATCTCATAAAGATTACTCTCCTCATGGTTACGTACAAGAATATAATCCCAGAAGGCTCTGCGAATCATATGCAAGGAAGTAATAGACATCAGAGGTAACAACCTTCTGTTTCGAGTCGCATCTAAGGTCACTTCGAGGTTTCGATAAGAACGGAGACGATAAAGAATTCAAAGATCGAGTTTAACTCGGAACACTATCTGCAGTATAAAGCTCATGGAAGTTGATGATACAACCATGGAGAGATATGCTTAAAGCATATGGAATCGGATATAATGAAGTTTGGGAAATCAAATTCTTCTCGTGCTGGACTATCTGTCACACCGAAAGAAAGTGTCGAAAATTACTAGCAAACTAGAGAACATCTGATTTCATTTAGAAAATAGAGAAAATAGTTTCTCCAGTTTAAATAATCGATTCATACAGAAATCAAATGGTTTACAAAACCAGATGGATTTTGACAGCACTGACTTTCTATGAAGGTACTCAACCAGTATCAGCGATAGTAGTATGTGGAAAATCTCACATAGTTTCAAGAGTATTGCTTATCAAATGATAGGTAACAATTCAGAACCGGATAAATTATCACTTTACGAGGGGTTTTTAACTCCAAGGAGTACCGTTTATGGGAACCGCATTCTCTATCTTTGAGTTAACTATGAATCGATTTTTATCCTTACTTGTCTCGTAAACGTGTGTGTGTCGGACTCGAAATCGGAATCATAAAATGAATTCTAATACCAAGAAAACACCTAGTGAACTTGTCTAAGTTCCTATCTAAAATAACCGGAAACTTTCAACTAACGAAAACGCTTAACAATGGAATGAACGAAAAACGAACGATGCTGAAACTAGCCCCAAATGCGCCGCATGATGCTCTAATGCGCCGCATTCAGGGCTAGTTCAGCAATATTTTGTGATCTTCAAAACTTATCTAAACGGGTCTAAACTCTAACCCAACGTTTTACTCCAGGTTTTTAGAGCCCAAAGCCTTTTTAAGAGTCCAGTAAACATCTTTTATTGGTACTATAACTTAACACAAACACACCACTTTCACACACACACAATCATACTCCCTTTTTGCTAACTCTCTCTCTCTCTACATAGTCACTCAAGAACACACACTCACCACCATCAATTACAGTGAATTTTACTTCAAAAATCCAGAAATATAACCACATAAAAACACCACAAATCGTTCATCAATCAAGGAGGAAGAAAGGGGTTTGCACATTTTGGGTTAAAAATCGAGTTCTAAGCATTTTTGGGTCAAAATCACCAAGGAATCACTTCAACCACTTTTTAATCACTTTCTACTCGGTATAAATCCCTTGAATCCTCTGTCTTTTTAATTTAGACTTGTTGCATGTGCAATCCAACAACTAAAAATGAGTTTTTACAAAGAATTGAGGCTAACTATGAAGAAAACGGATTTTTATGAAATGGATGGTTAGATCCATGAACTTGTGGTTAAAAACCCTAAATAAACTGTAAAACATCAAGAACTTATATGTATCTTTGAATGCATGTCGAAATCCACCACCAAAATAACGTTTTCGAGCAACAAAACGGATTTCCCAGAAATCTGAGGTCAGAATGCGGCGCATAAGGACCCTTATGCGGCGCATTCTTGACCCAGATTCTGGGAAATGGGTTGTTTTCGCCACTAAACGCAACCTTGAGCTTATTACATCAAACCGAGTCTTATAACCTGTAAAGAGTTAAACTTACATGTAAAGGGACTAATTGAACAAGTTTTCATCATTTTATGTTTGGTATAAATATATGAATTATGGTTATAAAAATTGTAAAGCGGGAAAGTGTTTTAAATTGGACTTAATGATTTTGGCGCGGAAGCGCTGCCCGATTTTCGGTAGACCAAAAACCAACACTTATAATAAAAATATTTCGTTATCTAACAAGGTTATAAACATTGGTACTTATTAAATCTTGGTATTTCTATAGGAGTTCCGTGATTCCGACCCATTTCGACCCGTTCCGACCGCTCTCTCTCTATTGTGCTATCCTTCGCAAACCGTGAGTTACAACCCCACTTTTATTTACTGTTTTTAAAAAAAATTTTGGGGGAAACATGAGATCTAAATAAACTTTGGAACTATTATGAACTCTTGGAACTATTTTGAACTCTTGGAACGTTTTATTACTATTGAACTCTTATTGAACGTTTTGTGGAACTTACATGTGAAAACAGTTTTATTTGCCCGTTTGGCATACAATAAACTAAATGGTTTGCCACCCTTTTTCGGCTGAATGGTTTGCCACCCTTTTCGGCTAAATGGTTTGCCACCCTTTTTCGGGTAAATGGTTTGCCACCCTTTCTCGGCTAAATGGTTTGCCACCCTTATTCGGCTTAATGGTTTGCAACCTTTAATCGGCTTATTGGTTCAAATCTGTGATAAATCTATTATTTTTGCCACACTCGGCACCATTTTAAATTTATTTAATGCCATAGTCGGCACCCGTATGAACTTTGATTGATCGTATAACTAACGTGACACTTGAGGGATATAACTAACCATAAGTGACTACTATCAGTTTGAAAAATGAAACATTAGTGCCCAACTTCGTAACACACTATTAACTTTGTTAAGCCGTTTAGTAATTATGGGTATCGATACCTAGAAAATAACCGTTCCTTGCTTAGGCGGCAGCTTAAGTACATATTACTCGATCATATATGACTCCCCGTCGATAATGCGGGGTAAGGGGCCTCGCGGTTGGTTAATCGGTTTAGTGTGAACACTTAAGTTATTATGCCAAGTAGTCGTTATACATGATTTCAATCAATAGTTTACTTATCTTGCGCGTATATGGATATACGATTTCCGCAACTATCTTTGGAACAACTTTTATGGATCGAACTACCTTTGGAACAACTTTTATGGATCGAACTATCTTTTGAACAACTTTTATGGATCGAACTATCTTTTGAGCAACTTTTATGGATCAAACTATCTTTTTAGCAACTTTTATGGATCAAACTATCTTTTGAGCAACTTTTATGGATCGAACTACCTTTTGAGCAACTTTTATGGATCGAAACTATTCTTTAAGTATTGTTCTACTTATCAAAACTATTAAGTATTGATATACTTAACTTAAACCTTTTTAGTCGAGGACTAGAAAAACTGTAACTCACTCGCTACTTTTGTAGTTTGACACTTTATCTCATGTTTTCAGGAAACCAAATGTAAGACACGAAGTGCATTCTGTGGATGGATCAGGCATGTCACGTGAAATCAAGAATTGGGAAAAGACCTATTTTATCATTTTGGGAATTTTGTTAAACACTTAATTATGTACTTTTGTTATGCAACTCGGTAAATACTTGGTTATTTCATCTTGTAAACTCTAATTTTCTATTTTAATGTCTTGAAACCGTATGTTTTTAATTATAACTCGTGTAATGATATCTTTGCTCTTCACGCCTCGTGTTTCCGCTTTAGCGGGGTGTGACAGACTTGGTATCAGAGCAAAGGTTATAGTGAAAAACGTTTTTAAGGATTTTTCAAAATTTTTGAAACCAAACTATAACCAAGGCTTTTTCAGAAAAATCATTTCACGAGCTTTCGAACTTTAGTAGATTAATTCCGCAATTTCATGATTTGCTTTTAACTAGGCGTAACTTGATCAACTATGCCTAGTTCAAAATAAATTATGCGAGAACGGAAAGTAATTGCTATCGTTAAACGGTTTTCGAGTCTAAAGAAAATTCACGGTCTTCTCCATTCCCGACTCTCACGTGACTGACCCGTACATGCATTTTCGTTTACATTTTTCCTTATTTTCCTGTACCCACGTAACTCATTATTCTCAGATCCGACATGTCTCAATCGTCACACTCAAGATCTTAGTCTCACTCCCGGTTACAGTCTCTCTCACATTCGCGAGCCGTCTACACGCCAAAAGTCTCGGAAGACTTCTCCGCACCAGAGGCTCAGCACCACGAGACCACTAACCCGACCGAGGAGAGTTCGATGGCTTTCTCGAGCAGCCACGGTGCCTCCAGCCCGAGGACCGTGCTACCAGCTGCACCACCGGTGCCCGTCACAGCACCACCTCAGCAGCGTGGACCCCGAGTCCGGATGACAGCACGTAAGCAGGTCGTCCTTCCTGTTCGTCTGCCTGATAGGATTATGGGACAGACTCCCGACTCATGCAGACGCACTCCTCCTTCGATGCCGTTCGTAGACCCGTACGCCGGAGCTTTGCGTACGCCAACGATGGATCGCTACCATTGGGAGCGTCAGTTTCAGGAGCAGCAGACGCAGCGCCCAGACAGCGCCGGACCATCTAGGCTGACAATGCCGCCTTCACTACCGTCGCCCCCACCAGCAGCGTTCCTTCAACTCCGTCGAGACCTAGAGGGACTCACGGAAGAGGCCGAGCAACAGGTTCTGCTTCTGTGTGAAGTCTCTGATGCTGCACACCGACTTGAAGCTTAAGTCGTAATTTTCTATGTATTGCATCGCAAGCTTAAGTCGTAATTTTCTATATGTAAACAACTTGAAGCTAATTCGTATCTTATTTTTATGTTGTATTGTACTAGTAATTGAACCTTTCACATTATGAACTCTGTAACTGACTACTCTTATTATGGAATGGAATTTCTACCTTCATTATCCTTACTTGTTTATTGTGCTTGAAGTCTTTTATCATTCCTTAATCGCTTATCGTGCGTGCGCTATCTATCTTTCTGATATACATTATTGTTGTATATCCTCATTGCATATTCTTATTCGTGCGTTCTAAACTAGTTTCCTTCTTTCCATTGTAGAATCATGCCTCCTAAGAGAAGCCACGCTGACCTTTTAGCCGAACAGATCGCGGTGCAGCTCAAAGCAGCACTCCCAAGCATGATCGCCCAGATCATCGCTGGGGTCAACGACGGGATTTTCGGGGATGATGACCCCAACGACAACCACCCAGAGAACAACCATGAACATAACCTCCACCTCTTCCCAGCCACCATCAAACAAGAGGAAGGTGAAAACCTCGGAAGCATTCAACCCCTTCTCCCTCCTGTATCAATCAAACAGGAAAAGGGCGAGAACTTTGGAACCAACAGCCTCCCTCTCCCTTCAGCCTGCGTCCAGAAAAAGGAGAGTAAGAAAAGGAAGGCTCATCATCAACCAACAAGGAGCAACAGCAACAAGAAACCCACACCAGGAACCCGAACTTACACTGGGTCGCTCCCTAAGTGTCCCAACTGCCCCCTCCACCATGTTGGAACCTGCCCGGTGTGCTACAAATGCCACAGGACGGGACACCTCTCGAAGTACTGTCCAGAAAAAGCAAACAAACAAGTCAAGAAGCGGTTATGCCTCGAGTGTGGAAGCGACCAACACCTTCGTAGGACTTGTCCCATAGCGCATATGACAAAAACTATTAGTACTCTCGCAATCACAGCCGAGGGAGGTCGGCAGGACCCGAACGCGGTTACGGGTACGTCCTCTATCAATGACCACTTTGCTTCCGTACTATTCGATTCAGGAGCTGAAAGAAGCTTTGTTTCCTTAGAATTTAGACCCCTCATTAACCTATGATCTAAAGTTCTTAAGGATAGCTTTCTATCGAATATGCTAACGGCCAAGAGTTCGAAGCCAAGGATAAAATCTTAGGATGTTCATTATGCTTATCTGACAAAATCTTCCCCATCGATCTAATTCCTATCGAGCTGGCAAGCTTTGACGTTATCGTCGGAATGGACTGGCTATCTCGTTTTCGAGCCGAGATCGTCTGTTTCGACAAACTCATTCGTATCCCTCTTTCAGACAGTGAAACTCTCGTTGTTGAGGGAGACAAACCAGGACGACAACTTCGCATCGTATCTTCCATAAAAATGCGCAAGTACCTCGAGAAGGACTACGACGCATTCCTCGCTCATGTCGTCGAACGTGAACCTAAGGAAAGTCGAGTCCAAGACATTCATGTGGTCAAGGATCATACATAGGTCTTTCCTGAGGATTTGCCTGGGCTACCGCCGCAACGACAAGTGGACTTCCGAATAGACCTCGTTCCTGGCACAACACCGGTTGCCAAGACCCCATATCGTCTAGCACCACCCGAAGTGCAAGAACTGCCAAAATAGTTGCAGGGACTTCTAGATCATGGTCTTATTCGTCAAAGCTCGTTCCCCCTGGAGAGCCCCAATTCTCTTTATTAAAAAGAAATACGGATCCTTCCGTATGTGCATCGATTATCATGAACCTAAGAAGCTGACCGTCAAGAACCGATACCCACCCCCGAGGATCGAAGACCTATTCGAACAGTTGTAGGATGCAACTTACTTCTCAAAGGTCGACCTCCACCCAGGTTATCATCAGGTTCGTGTCAGTGAGACCGACATTCCTAAAACCGCTTTCCGAACTCGATACGGACATTACGAATTTCTAGTCATGCTAGTTGGTCTGACCAACGCACCAACGATGTTCATGGATTAGATGAACCGGGTGTATAGACCATATCTGGAAAAATTCGTAATCACATTCATAAACGACATCCCCATCTATTCACGGAATAATCAAGATCACGCGAGACACTTAGAACCCATTCTAGAACCCCTTAGGGATCAAAAGTGGTATGTGAAACTCTCGAAGTGATATTTGGCTCCAGGAAGTACATTTCCCTGGTCATGTAGTCAACCGAAAGGGAATTCGAACGCAAGTCCGACGGAATCCACTACTTCAAGGGCCGAGCATGGATTCCGAAATCCGAAGAACTTCGTAAACATCAGATATTCTATTCACCCGGGATCAGACAAGTCGTATAAGGATCTCCGGGTGTAATATTGGTGGCCGGGCATGAAGAAGGATATCGCCTTGTATGTAGCCAAGTGCCTTACTTGCTCAAAGGTCAAGGCGGAATATCAGAAGCCCTTCTGTCTACTTCAGCAGCCGGAGATTCCCATGTGGAAGTGGGAACAAATCTCCATGGACTTCATCACCAAGTTGCCCCGTACGGCAAGGGGTAACGACACGATTTGGGTCATCGTGGACCGTTTGACAGAATCCGCTCATTTCCTCCCGGTACGAGAAAACCACTCGATGGAGAAATTCGCTCAAATCTACATCAACGAGGTCGTCTCTTGTCACGGAACACCTCTCTCCATCATCTCCGATAGGGATAGTCGATTCACGTCCCGTTTTTGGAATGCCCTTCAGAAATCGCTAGGGACGCGACTAGACCTCAGCACCGCATACCACCCTCAGACCGATGGTCAGAGTGAACGGACGATCTAAACGCTTGAAGATATGCTGAGAGCGTGTGTAGTTGTCTTCGGAGGAAGTTGGGACGCTCACCTCCCCTTGGTCGAGTTCTCCTATAAAAACAGCTACCATGCCAGCATCAAGTGTGCACCGTTCGAGGCCTTATATGGACGCAAGTGTCGGTCACCGCTTTGTTGGCTAGAAGCTGGCGATCGACAACTTACAAGGCTCGATATCGTCTAGGAAACCATCGACAAAATCACTACCATTCGGGAAAGGCTGAAGACATCCCGTACCCGGCAGAAGGGCTATGCCGACAACCAAAGGAAACCCCTAGAGTCAAAGTGGGTGATAGAGTACTCCTCAAGATATTGCCATGGAAAGGGGTGGTCCGTTTCGGGAAACGCGGCAAGCTAAGTGTGACGTCCCGTCAATTTGGAGTACTTATGTTACCGTTATTATTTATATTTTATTCGCAATTGATTTCGACCCTTGTATTTCGCTTTGTTTTGCTCACGATTTACTGATTCGTCCACCGGGACGTAATATTTTTATTTTATCTAAGTGCCAATTAGTTAGTATTCTCATAATTATAAGTTAGAAGGTTTATGCCAAATATGTCGGTTATCGTATTCTTTATCTCCGAGATATCGTGCGTTTGCTCTTGTTTACTCCTTCACCGAAATCGTGCGTATCTCGAAATCGAAAGTGAAAATATAATATTAAATGAACCTAATATAAAGTAAATCAAAGTATGAACTTTCCTAAGTTCAACGCAAAAATAATCGGGAACTTTCGACGAACGAAACTCCTTAACGATCGCGAACAACAAAACAGAAAAGTCTGGATTTTGGTCCAGTGCGCAGCACTGGCATTCAGGTGCGCAACACCGACCTGCTGGACAAATTTTTGTTGTTTTGTGTGAGTCATTTTTCAATGGATTGTGATAGGGCACCTTCTCCCAAACGTGTAAGGGTCAGTATTTGGGCAGAGAAGTCTCTTTTGAGATCAAAATCTATCTCACAAAACCACTTTGAACATCATATCTTCACCTACTTACACCTTTTCTCTCTATCATTTCATATCCCCATCTCACAAACTCCTCTCAATTCTCTCTCAAACATAACTCATTTCCAGAAACTTGGAAGAAGAAAACACACATTTAAAGAAAGATTCAAGGCCAAGATCATCTAAGTAATAACTTCCTTTTGATCTCCATAACATTTGGTAAGATTCTTCTTAAGTTTTCTCCACTTTTTCTTCTTTTTTTTTTCTCTTCATTTGTTAGAGATTCTAACACCATCAATTTTCTTTTGCATTCCAAGTTATTGTCTACCATACTACCTTTCATTTGGAGGAAGATCCTTTAGTTTTCATGGAGAAAATCTCTAGATCTTGGTAAGTAAACTTTTACCGAAAAAAATCTCTCCGAAAACGTTATTTATCATCTTGCATGCAAAGATCTAAACTAATGATGGTTATATTTATATTTTTGGAGCTGAATATTTCTCGTCACTTCACCACCAAAGCTTGTTCCGGGTTATATATTCTCAAGCTTGGAAGATCTTTGCGGTTGTTATCGGTAAAAATCGATATTTCCTCCAAAATCATCTTTTTATATATTTTTCCTTATCATTTTCGTTATATGTTTCGGTTTAAGCCTTGAAAATGGTTAGGATTAATGTATTAGACCAACACATTTGAATATTTTGGATTTGGACAAAGAATTGGACTAAAATACATAAAGATGTTATTATTACCGAAATTAACATATTGTATGTATTAGTATGTAAAAGGGTATATTTATATATATGTAACACTTAGTAAATATATTTGGAACAGAATGTAAGTTATTAACAGTTTGCGTTTTAACCAAAAAGCTTTTAAATAATCGGATTTCGACAAAACGATAAAATTTATAAATCTGAAAATGCACCTAGTGCGCCGCACCCCATTTCCAGTGCGACGCACCGGGCTATTTTGCGTCAAAATTCACCTCGTTGTTGCTTTTGTTGTTTAACCGTCTCGACATTTTGTTCCGTGAATTGTTATTTCAAAGCCACTGATTTTATGTTAAACGTATTTCAAACTCTAAACACTTGTATAAATAAACTAAAAGTAACATATTAAGATAAAATATCGTCTTTGGACTCAAAGACGCCAACGCAATCAAAAATGTCAAATACTTATTTAAAACGGACATATTACCTACATTGGATAAATAAACATTTGTTACAAATAACGATCGTAATCTAAAGTCGTCAACTATTATCCTTGCGATGAAACTTTACTAAAAACACTATATAAAGACATTTTTTTCACTATATTTTGATAAGTAAAGTCTTTTAAACCTTCAAAACGTCAATTTAGACTTTTGCGACAACTTCAATTATCTATGTCTTTAACTTTTCAAAATCAACATCTTTGACATTTGACTTTTATAAGTCAACATTGTTGACATTTGACTTTTGTAAGTCAACTTATTTAACATTTGACTTTTATAAAGTCAACAACTTTAACCTTGGCCAATCTAATAAAACCTTGTTATTCAATATTCCTTTCGACTCGAAGTAATCATTCGTTTCCAACGACATTGTGGACGTGAAAGACCGATATCTTGCCACTCGCCCTTTTTGACGCGGAACATCGTCTCCCGAATACGTCGTCTTGATTTAAATTATTAAATGTTGGAATATTTTATTAAACTTCATCTTAACCGACAAGGCTAAACCGAACTATACTTATAGAGATACTGAAACTATTATTTACTGTTTTAGGGCACTTAGACGGTGGAGTTGTAACTCTGTGATTGTTACCCGAGATTTGCTGAAATTGTATTGTGAGTTATTCGTATCCCTTGTCTTACTATTTTTGGGCTGTAAAGCGTATTTTAAAACTGTCTGCGTATGCGGAATGTTGTTAATCATCTTATTGTGTATTTTAAAACTGTCTGCGTATGCGGAATGTTATTGATTATCTTGTTTACCTAGTAGAATAGGTCTGCCTTAGATTGGGTGCCTTATATACTCGTTAAGCTTCGTGCCCAACGGTTACATATATATAGCTATATGGGTTATATCGCCTGACCCTCATCCCTCAGTAGGTATCTATGTGTGGATGTTATGACCGTACTTGATTAATGGTTGCCTTTGGTTGGCACTGCCTTAGGAATTGCGTCTTTAGGACTGGCAAGGTTCGATGTATAACTAATCTAAGCATGGTATCCTCACTAGGGTTGAAAAACAAGATATGGTATTTGAAATTATAATGTTTATTGAAACTTGTCGATGGGTCACTTTTACTTTAAAATTGCGAATAATTCACCAACATGTTGTTGATGTCGTTTTAACGCTTTGCAGGAAATTGAGGATTTCCATTGATCATGCCATAGTTTATTTTCGGATCGCTTGCTTTTGGGAAATTTGAATTTAAACTCTTTATTGTAATTTCCATGACGATCCTTTTGTTGATTTCTTTTAGAATTGTATTTGTACTAGGCGTCTTACCGCCCTTGACTTATTGATGTATTTTGTAACATTTGGCATGATCTATTTAATTTGATGTTTTGTTTATCGGTTATATTGTTGTAATCTTGACTTTGATATTATAACTGGAACGCTCCGTGTTTCCGCTTCCAAACGGGGTGTGACACTAAGCCCGAGGTACACCGGCCCGTTCGAGGTGATAGAGCGAATCGACCTGGTGGATTATTGGCTCCAACTTCCGCAGACTCTTTCTAACGTCCACACCGTCTTTCATGTCTCGCACCTGAAAAAGTGCGTATCGAACGAGACCATTGTCATTCCACTGGACGAGGTCCAGATCGACAACAAACTCAACTCTATCGAAGAACAGCTTGAGGTTGTGGATCGAGAGGTCAAACAACTCAAGCAGAGTCGTATCCCTATTGTCAAGGTTCGGTGGAATTCCCGACGAGGTCACGAATTCACTTCGAAACGTGAAGACCAGATCCGTCAGAAGTATCCACATCTATTCAGAGATTCTTCCTCCTGATGAGGCGAACTAAATTTCGGGAGGAAATTCTTTTCAACCCGGGGAGAATGTGACAACCGTCTTATTTCCGGTGAAAACCGCATTCTCTATCTTTAAGTTAACTATGAATCGATTTTTATCCTTACTTGTCTCGTAAACGTGTGTGTGTCGGAATCGAAATCGGAATCATAAAATGAATTCTAATACCAAGAAAACACCTAGTGAACTTGTCTAAGTTCCTATCTAAAATAACCGGAAATTTTCAACTAACGAAAACGCTTAACAATGGAACGAACGAAAAACGAACGATGCTGAAACTAGCCCCAAATGCGCCGCATTCAGGGCTAGTTCAGCAATATTTTGTGATCTTCCAAACTTATCTAAACGGGTCTAAACTCTAACCCATCGTTTTACTCTAGGTTTTTAGAGCCCAAAGCCTTTTTAAGAGTCCAGTAAACATCTTTTATGGCTACTATAACTTAACACAACCACACCACTTACAAACACACACAATCATACTCCCTTTTTGCTAACTCTCTCTCTCTACATAGTCACTCAAGAACACACACTCACCACCATCAATTACAGTGAATTTTACTTCAAAAATCCAGAAATATAACCACATAAAAACACCACAAATCGTTCATCAATCAAGGAGGAAGAAAGGGGTTTGCACATTTTGGGTTAAAAATCGAGTTCTAAGCATTTTTGGGTCAAAATCACCAAGGAATCACTTCAACCACTTTTTAATCACTTTCTACTCGGTATAAATCCCTTGAATCCTCTGTCTTTTTAATTTAGACTTGTTGCATGTGCAATCCAACAACTAAAAATGAGTTTTTACAAAGAATTGAGGCTAACTATGAACAAAAACGGATTTTTATGAAATGGATGGTTAGATCCATGAACTTGTGGTTAAAAACCCTAAATAAACTGTAAAACATCAAGAACTTATATGTATCTTTGAATGCATGTCGAAATCCACCACCACAATAACGTTTTCGAGCAACAAAACGGATTTCCCAGAAATCTGAGGTCAGAATGCGGCGCATAAGGACCCTTATGCGCATTCTTGACCCATATTCTGGGAAATGGGTTGTTTTCGCCACTAAACGCAACCTTGAGCTTATTACATCAAACCGAGTCTTATAACCTGTAAAGAGTTAAACTTACATGTAAAGGGACTAATTGAACAAGTTTTCATCATTTTATGTTTGGTATAAATATATGAATTATGGTTATAAAAATTGTTAAGCGGGAAAGTGTTTTAAATTGGACTTAATGATTTTGGCGCGGAAGCGCTGCCCGATTTTCGGTAGAACAAAAACCAACACTTATAATAAAAATATTTTGTTATCTAACAAGGTTATAAACATTGGTACTTATTAAATCTTGGTATTTCTATAGGAGTTCCGTGATTCCGACCCATTTCGCCCCGTTCCGACCGCTCTCTCTCTATTGTCCTATCCTTCGCAAACCGTGAGTTACAACCCCACTTTTATTTACTGTTTTTAAATAATTTTTGGGGGAAACATGAGATCTAAATAAACTTTGGAACTATTATGAACTCTTGGAACTATTATGAACTCTTGGAACGTTTTATTACTATTGAACTCTTATTGAACGTTTTGTGGAACTTACATGTGAAAACAGTTTTATTTACCAGTTTGGCATACAATAAACTAAATGGTTTGCCACCCTTTTTCGGCTGAATGGTTTTCCACCCTTTTTCGGCTAAATGGTTTGCCACCCTTTTTCGGCTAAATGGTTTGCCACCCTTTCTCGGCTAAATGGTTTGCCACCCTTATTCGGCTTAATGGTTTGCAACCTTTAATCGGCTTATTGGTTCAAATCTGTGATAAATTTAATATTTTTGCCACACTCTGCACCGTTTTAAATTTAGTTAATGCCATAGTCGGCACCCGTATGAACTTTGATTGATCGTATAACTAACGTGACTCTTGAGGGATATAACTAACCATAAGTGACTACTATCAGTTAGAAAAATGAAACATTAGTGCCCAACTTCGTAACACACTATTAGCTTTGTTAAGCCGTTTAGTAATTATGGGTATCGATACTTAGAAAATAACCATTCCTTGCTTAGGCGGCAGCTTAAGTACATATTACTCGATCAGATATGACTCCTCGTCGATAGTGCGGGGTAAGGGGCCTCGCGGTTGGTTAATCGGTTGAGTGTGAACACTTAAGTTATTATGCCAAGTAGTCGTTATACATGATTTTAATCAATAGTTTACTTATCTTGCGCGCATATGGATATACGATCTCCGCAACTATCTTTGGAACAACTTTTATGGATCGAACTACCTTTGGAACAACTTTTATGGATCGAACTATCTTTTGAACAACTTTTATGGATCGAACTATCTTTTGAGCAACTTTTATGGATCGAACTATCTTTTTAGCAAATTTTATGGATCAAACTATCTTTTGAGCAACTTTTATGGATCGAACTATCTTTTGAGCAACTTTTATGGATCGAAACTATTCTTTAAGTATTGTTCTACTTATCAATACAATTAAGTATTGATATACTTAACTTAAACCTTTTTAGTCGAGGACTAGAAAAATTGTAACTCACTCGCTACTTTTGTAGTTTGACACTTTATCTCATGTATTCAGGAAACCAAATGTCTGACACGAAGTGCATTATGTGGATGGATCAGGCATGTCACGTGAAATCAAGAATTCGGAAAAGACCTATTTTATCATTTTGGGAATTTTGTTAAACACTTAATTATGTACTTTTGTTATGCAACTCGTTAAATACTTGGTTATTTCATCTTGTAAACTCTAATTCTCTATTTTAATGACTTGAAACCGTATGTTATTAATTATAACTCGTGTAATGATATCTTTGCTCTTCACGCCTCTTGTTTCTGCTTTAGCGGGGTGTGACAGTTATCAAGTTTGAGTTCAAACGAACGAGATATTGAGTTTGACATACTCAATGACGAGAACAAGTTTAAAACGCGCCTAATCGATGAAATATCAATCACGAAAATGAGTTGGTGGTAGGCAGAAGACTGTATACGAAAGTAGATACCAAGACAAGGAAGAAGAGTCATATAGCCGTACCAAGTATGTTATGAGTTCAAGTTTATCACGTTGCAGAGATGGATGCATCACAAGTGAACCTCTGGGGGGAAAACGATACGTTCGCATCATCGGGAACTAGTATTGGTTTGAGTGAGTTTCATGAAAAAAAGGAATTATGATAAGGAACGGGAAGAAACTTAATTAGAGGGAGCACGTCGTAAGGCTTCATAGATCTGTTCTATCCATAGCTTTGAGAGAACACGCTTTGTGACAATGGTCACTTTTTCCGTCTCAGTTTATTCTAGTATGCATATAGCTCTTACCTGATTTTACAAAAACTTTTGAAATTAAGTTCTTTATACGTGACTTATGTTGTTTATTGCTTTATTCATGTGTGTATACCTCTGTATGTGTTTGATATCGTGTTAGTTTAGGTGCACAAGTAGTTAGTACCCACTACATGAGCTCCTAGATGACTTAACGTTTAATCCAGTATTTTATATTACCGTCTCACTTTGTTACATAAACGATGTTAAACTAATTGAGTATTCTTGTTAAATGCTTGTACGTGATGTACTTAAATCACAGTCCCGGATTACATTCATCTTATGATCTACGCTATTGAAAAACATTCGTTGCTTGTGCGCGAAAAATCAAAACTTTGTTTTGTTTATTGCACTGCGCCGCAATGGCTACCTGGTGCCCCGCATTCGTTGTTTGAGTGTGTACTGTGACGTCCCGTCAATTTGAAGCACTTATGTTACCGTTATTATTTTAAAGTTATTCGCAATTGTTTTGACCCTTGCATTTCGCTTTGTTTTACTCACGACTTATTTACTGAGAATCGGGTTTCAAGTGTTTAATTTGATTCGTCCCTTGAGACGTAAGATTGTGTTTATCTAAGTGCCATATAGTTAGTATGCTCATGGTAATGAGTTAGGAGTTTTATGCCAAATTTGTCGGTTTACGTATTCTTTATCCTTAAGAAATCGTGTGTTGCTCGTGTTTATGATTATACCAAGAAGTATGTATTTCCATTTTGGAATTTAAATCGAATCATTTAATGAATCTTAATACCAAGAATACCTATAATGAACTTGCCTGAGTTCATATGTAAAACAATCGGGAACCCTAAGCAAACGAACGCGTAACGATAACTTAAACGGAAAACGAATATAGCTGTTTGGAGGCCAGAATGCGCCGCATTCTGCACCCAATGCGCCGCATTTGGGTGCAGATCAGCACCTTGGGTTATATTATTTTCGAGTCAAAAATCACCGTCTCACATCAAGGACCTTCATCACATCTTGCTTGATCTTCACATTTTCACTTTCTTTGGGGTATATTAACTTAACCTTTCCTGTATTTTTCAAGTTCATTCATTGCATGTATCATCCAAGTAAAGAAAATGAGTTTTAACAAAGTTTGATGGGTAAAAATTTATGAACATCAAGTTTTTATAGAAATGTGTATGGATCTTGATTAAATGATGGTAAAAGCTTTACAAAATGGTTATTTGAAAGTGTTTTTGAATATATTATAACTTGCATGTCCAAATCTACCATCACAAGACGATTTACTAAACTCAAAAAACGTTTCCGGTGGGAATCTGCCCAGGAATGTGCCGCATTCCTCCCAGATGCGACGCATTCTAGGGGACAGATTACCCGTTCTCATTTTGTTTCGCTGTTATTCGTAACTGTAAGCTCGTTATCTTAAGAACCTGTATTAACGGTTGGTGTATTGTGCTTTGGAGTTCGAAATCTCATCACCACACCACCAAAGGATATTGTCTCGGGTTCTTGTCTTGCTAAATTGCGGTTGTTATCGGTAAGAATGGAATTTCTTCCAAATTTCCTCATTTTTCGTATATTGTCCTAAATACTTCGGTTTTAGCCTTGAAAAATGGTTAGGAATAAACATTACACCAACACTTGGATATCATCGGATTTGGACTAAGAATTGGACTAAAATGCGTAAAATGTAAATTTACCAAAAGTAACGTATTTGACTTAATCGTATTATGTATATGAGAATGACTTAATTATTTCTATAATACAAATTTTGACAAGCGGGAAAGTGTACGGATTTTGGACGAATAATTTTGATGCGGAAGCGCTGCCGGATTTTCCTCTCACGACTTTTACTACCATAAACGCTCGATTAAGTAAACTTATGCATAAAAGTAATATATTACATATTTCTAAATGTCATAATATTATTTAAAACGGATGTTTTAACTTCTTTCGACAAATAAACCTTCGTTACATAACGCGTTCGTAATCTAAAATCATCAAAAATGCGTTTTTACGACAAACTCTTGGTAAAATGATTTTGAAAGTTGTATTACACTTATATCTTGAAAAGTTAAGACCTTAAATTATCCAAAGTGTCAAGTTGAACTTTTAAGTTAACTTTGACTTTATTTTAATTTGACTTTGATTTTAATTCAGATTGTTGACTTTGACTT
Source organism: Senecio squalidus (assembly GCA_910822075.1). NCBI lineage: Eukaryota > Viridiplantae > Streptophyta > Magnoliopsida > Asterales > Asteraceae > Senecio > Senecio squalidus. Next base: position 44,941,796 of record CAJVGC010000591.1, on the reverse strand, counting down.
TTACAAAGTCAACATTGTTGCCATTGACCTTGGTCGATCTAATGAAAGTTGGTAACAATATATTATAAACCGATACTCCTAGTGGTCGTTTCGATTCGGATTATCATTCTTCTCCAGTTGACGATTATGATGTTGAATGTCGATATCTTTCCGAGCGGTCCTGTTTGACGCAGAACATCGCCTTCTAATACGTCACCTCATTTAAACTTATTAATACTGGGATCATCTTATTAAACTTAATCTTAACCGACAAGGCTAAACCGGACCTAGACTTATAGTGATACTGAGACTATGTTGTTTATTGTTTTAAGGCACTTAGACGGTGGAGTTGTAGCTCCGTGATTGTGTACCTGATTCATTTGCTGAGCTTTTATTGTGAGTTATTCGTAGCCCTTGTCTTAAATATTTTAGGGCTCGAAAGCGTTCTTTATAAATTGTCTGTTTAAATAGTAGGAGTTAATGTACATCTTGTCTGCTTAAATGTTAGACGTCATCTTGTCTGCTAAATGTTAGACGTCACCTTGTCTGCTAAATGTTAGACGTTATCTTGTCTGCTAAATGTTAGACGTCATCTTGTCTGCTTAAATGTTAGACCTCATCTGGTCTGCTAAATGCTAGACGTTATCTTGTCTGCTAAATTGCTAGACGTTATCATACCTCTTGCCTGCTAAATTTCTAGATGCTGTTGTATATCTTGTCTGCTTAATTGTTAGACGCTATTGATTACCTTGTTTACCTAAGAGAATAGGTCTACCTTATAAACTTCTCGTTGGGTCAACTTTTACTTAAAATTGCTAATAATTCACCAACATGTTGTTGAAGTCGTTTTAACGCTTTTCAGGAAATTGAGGATTCATGTTGATCATGCCATGTTTTTTTTTGGATCTCTTGTTTTTGGGAAATTTGATTTGTGATGTTGATGTAATTTCCATGACGATCCGCCTGTTGTCTTTTGATGTTGTAATTTGTACTTGGCGATGTAACGCTCTTGATTTGTAATGTATTTTGGTAACATTTGGCATGATTAATACATTTGACGTTTTGTTTATTGGTTGTATTGTTGTAACATTTGACTCGTGATATTATAACTGGATCACCCCGCGTTTCCGCTCTTAGCGGGGTGTGACAGAAGTTGGTATTAGAGCCAAAGGTTATAGCGAACCGAGTGATTTTAACTGAGTAAATCACTTGGACTATGACCATACGCGTTTTGAATTTGATTTTACTCTGATTACAATGTGTGCACTATTTTTCAAACGTGCTTATCTTCGCGTTGGTTATTTTGGCGTTGGCCTTGTTTTCGTGTTGCACACATTCGCTGATCGAGTTTTCTTTTCCTTTTACCTTAGGACGATGGCGCCTAAGAGGAGATTTGCGACACGAAGTTCCGCGAGACGTGCTGCTGCGAACGCGAGGGCTAATACCACGAATCCGAACGCGAGAGCTAATACGTCGAATGCGAGAGGGAATAATTCGGGAAATGATACGACCCCAGACTTCAGTCATATGATCGCTCAACAGCTGGCGGCAATGATGCCCGAGCTTGTACCTCAACTGAGAGAGGGCACAGCTCAAGGAACTGGTGATGGTTCGGGTTCTGGAATCCCCGAGCCGATTATTAGTAATGATGGCCCTGAGATTGTGATTAACGGATCGGGTGGAGCAGAGGGCTCAGCTCGACGCACTGGGTGCACTTTGAAGACATTCATGAGCTGCAAAGCCCCATAATTTAAGGGAAATGAGGGAGCGACATGAACGCTCCAGTGGATGGAAAAACTGGAAGCCATCTTTGATGCTGTTGATTGTGCGGACGGTTTCGCCACTTTTGTATTTCAAGGTTCCGCTCTAATATCGTGGAACTCGGTCGTGAACGTGCGAGGCCGAGCAGAGATTAAAACCCTGACTTGGGAACAACTGAAAGAGATGATGATTGTGGAGTATGTACCTGAACCTGAGATTCGGAAACTAGAGGACGAGTTTTGGAATTTAACGATGGTTGGGTCGGATATTCGGGGGTACAACTCGCGTTTCCACGCTTTGTCCCAATTGGTGCCGCACTTGGTCCGACCAGAGCCCGAGAGAATCGGTCGCTACACTCATGGTTTGCCCCAGGCCATCCGTAAGGGCGTCGTTTCCAACAAACCAAGCACTTTCCAGAGCGCGGTTGAGATTGCGACCACGTTAACCCATAACGCGGTCCGTGATGGCGAGCTAGCCCCACCAGTAGTTAAGCTAAACTCCGAAGGGAAACGGGGTGGTGGAGACCGTTATGGGGACTCGCAGAAGAGAGCTAGGAGGCAGGATGCTCCTCAGGTTGTGCAAGCATATGCAACAGTGGCTCCGGGTGCCCAGGGTAAGCATCCGAGGTGTGAGCGGTGTGGTAACCCCCATGCCAAGGAGATAAAATGTTGGGTGTGCGGACGGTGTAAGAAACTAGGGCACACCGAGAAGTTTTGTAGGATCCCGAAGGGAAATTGTTATGAGTGTGGATCTCCCGAGCATCATAAGAACAACTGTCCCGAGTTAACTCCAACCGGTACAACTACTTTTCTTATCTAAGTTCAACTTGCATTTATCCTATTTGGTCTTTTTTTTATCCTTGGTCATATTATCGTCGTGTTGCACCATTTTCTTTTCATTTCCTTGTAATTTCGTTTTCTTTTTAAGCATCTTTTGCGTTGGAACCGAAGAAACTTCTATCTGTAAAGAAGTCGACGAGACGAGATTGACCTACGAGTGCGATTCCGAGAGGTTCGACTCCAGATTTTAACCTGTCATTTTGATTCGATTTAGTAATCATTGGTACCAAACCAAACTATAATAAAGACTCTTCAAAAATCATTTCCCGGAGTTTTAAACATTAATGGGTTAATTCCGCAATTGCATGATTCGCTTCCAACTACGCGTAACTTGATCAACTACGCCTAGTTCGAAATAAATTATGCAAGAACGGAACGTAACTGCTATTGTTAACCGTTTTTGAGTCAATAATTCTCAATTATACTGATTTCCGATTTCGGTCCGTCATTCGAAGAGCTTCATATCTGATACGTTTAGGACTACGATTTCTTGTACGTCCTTACCCTTAGCGTCTTCCTTCGAGATAGAATTAGCCGTTGGTGAGTTTTACCTGCTACCGAAGTACTTTCTACCTATCGTGTTAGTTCTAATGACCATTCTTTTCCTATCGACTCGATTCCGATCGCCTTAGGTAGATTCGACGTTATTACTAGCATGGGATGGTTGTCGACACACCGTGCAGAGGTTATACGCTTCGAGAAGAACATATACATATCGTTACCACTAGAGTGACTGTTGTTGGATCAGGGGGATAAGGCGGGGAAGGACCTTAAAGTCGTCTCAGGCTTGGAAGTTCGGGAGTACATCGAGTGGGATTGTTCACTCTTTCTTACACATCCATGGTTCGTGACTTTCCCGATGTGTTCCCAGAGGACTTACCTGGAATACCCCCTAGTCGAGAGGCGGAGTTTTGGATTGACTTAGTTTCGAGAGCAGAGCCAGTACTTCTCGCAAAAAGGAAAGATGCTGAATACGAGGCAACGTCTATGGGATGAGTTGCATAACGATTATGATTCTGAGATTCGCTGACCTTTGGGGTAAGGAGAATGTAGTAGCCGATGCGTTAAGTCGCACGGAGTTGGTTAAGCCGGTGAGGGTGCCCGCCACGATGGATTCGATTCAGTCGAGCATGAAGGCTCGTAGCATTCAGGCTTAACAGGAGACTCTCACCGAGGATCGTACCATTTGTATTATCGTTGATCGGCCGACTAAGTAAGCACATATTCTCTTACTCGTGAGAATTACCGAGTAGAGAATTTATCTAGGTCGTACATCAACGAGATTGTGGCCAGTCATGGCATTCCAGAAGCGGTCATTTCCGATCGAGACGCGCGTGTGTTTTAGACCTTGGCGGGAGTTGGAATCGACATTACTGTTAGTCGAGTTTTCATACAACGATAGTTACCACTCCAGTATTAATTGCGCGCCATTCGAGGCCCTTTGCGGGCATAGATGTAGGTCTCCACTTTGTTGGGCTGAGTTTTTGTTATAGCCAGTTTATGGGTCCGGAAATTGATTCAGGAGACTACCGATAAGATCTTTAGGTTAAGGATCGTCTTTTGCCGCTAGAAATCGCCAGGAGAATTACGCGAATTTGCGTCGGAAACCTTTGGAATTCAGGGTCGGCGATGTGGTGTTATTGAAAGTTTCTCCGTGGAATAGCGTGTTTCGTTTTGAGAGGCGCAGCAAGCTAAGTCCACGTTTTACGGGTCCTTTTAGAGTTTTGTCTCGTGTTGGACCAGTGGCTTACCGTCTTGAGTTGCCACCTGAGTTGTGCGGTGTGCACAACGTGTTTCAGGTATCGCATCTCAAGAAGTGTCTTGCTGACGAGTCATTGATTGTCCCTTTGGAGAAACTACGTTTGGACGAAATACAGCGGAAATATCCCCATCTCTTTTCTTATGCTCAATAGATATTTCGAGGACGAAATTCTTTTTACTGGGGGAGGCTGTGACGTCCCGTCAATTTGAAGCACTTATGTTACCGTTATTATTTTAAAGTTATTCGCAATTATTTTGACCCTTGCATTTCTCTTTGTTTTACTCACGGTTTATATACTGAGAATCGGGTTTCAAGTGTTTAATTTGATTCGTCCCTTGAGACGTAAGATTGTGTTTATCTAAGTGCCATATAGTTAGTATGCTCATGGTAATAAGTTAGGAGGTTTATGCCAAATTTGTCGGTTAACGTATTCTTTATCTTTAGGATATCGTGTGTTGCTCGTGTTTATGATTATACCGAGAAGTATGTATTTCCATTTTTGAATTTAAATCGAATCATTTAATGAATCTAAATATCAAGAATATCTATAATGAAATTGCCTAAGTGCATATATAAAACATTCGGGAACCCTAAACAAACGAACGTGCGTAACGATCACTTAAACGGAAAACGAATATAGTTGTTTGGAGGCCAGAATGTGCCGCATTCTGCACCCAATGCGCCGCATTTGGGTGCAGATCAGCACCTTGTGTTTTTCAAACTTTTGTAACTTTTCTTAAACGGGCCTAAACTATCATTTTCGGGTTTGTACTTGCCGAAGAGGCTTTTGGGTCCAGAAACTTGTAGCTAACACCCCCATTGAGTCTCATTTTCATTTCATAATTCTCACACACTTAGCTTTCCATTTCCTCTCTTTTTTTTGGAACCAAACACACACAAACACAAACACTCTCTTCAAACTTCTTCTTGTGGCTGTGATTCCAGAGTCTAACCCACATATTTCTTCACCATAAATTGTTGTTTTCATCAAGAGGAGTAGTGTTTGTTCATTCTTTGGAGGTTTACATTGGGTTATATTATTTTCGGGTCGAAAATCACCGTCTAACATCAAGGATCTTCATCACATCTTGCTTGATCTTCACATTTTCACTTTCTTTGGGGTTTATTAACTTAACCTTTCCTATACTTTTCAAGTTCCTTCATTGCATGATCATCCAACTAAAGAAAATGAGTTTTAACAAAGTTTGATGGGTAAAAATTTATGAACATCAAGTTTTTATAGAAATGTGTATGGATCTTGATTAGATGATGGTAAAAGCTTTACAAAATGGTTATTTGAAAGTGTTTTTGAATATATTATAACTTGCATGTCCAAATCTACCATCACAAGACGATTTACTAAACTCGAAAAACGTTTTCGGTGGGAATCTGCCCGGAATGCGCCGCATTCCTCCTAGATGCGACGCATTCTAGGGGCAAATTACCCGTTCTCATTTTGTTTCGCTGTTATTCGTAACCGTAAGCTCGTTATCTTAAGAACCTGTATTAACGGTTGGTGTATTGTGCTTTGGAGTTGGAAATCTCATCACCACACCTACGAAGGATTTTGTCCCGGGTTCTTGGCTTGCTAAATTGCGGTTCTTATCGGTAAGAATTGAATTTCTTCCAAATTTCCTCATTTTTCGTATTTTGTCCTAAATACTTCGGTTTTAGCTTGAAAAATGGTTAGGAATAAATATTAGACCAACACTTGGATATCATCGGATTTGGACTAAGAATTGGACTAAAATGCGTAAAATGTAAATTTACCAAAAGTAACGTATTTGACTTAATTGTATTATGTATATGAGAATGACTTAATTATTTCTATAATACAAATTTTGACAAGCGGGAAAGTGTACGGATTTTGGACGAATAATTTTGATGCGGAAGCGCTGCCGGATTTTCCTCTCACGACCTTTACGACCTTTACGACCATAAACGCTTGATTGAGTAAACTTATGCATAAAAGTAATATATTACATAATAACATCGTCTTTGGACTCAAAGACGCCAACATATTTCTAAATGTCATAATATTATTTAAAACGGATGTTTTAAATTCTTTCGACAAGTAAACCTTCATTACATAACACGTTCGTAATCTAAAATCATCAAATGACGTTTTTACGACAAACTCTTGGAAAAATGATTTTGAAAGTTGTATTACACTTATATCTTGAAAAGTTAAGACCTTAAATTATCCAAAGTGTCAAGTTGAACTTTTAAGTTAACTTTGACTTTATTTTAATTTGACTTTTATTTTAATTCAGATTGTTGACTTTGACTTTTACAAAGTCAACATTCATTACGTTTGACTTTGACCAAGTCAACATTGTTTCCATTGACCTTGGTCGATCTAATGAAACTTGGTAACAATATTTTATTAACCGATACTCCTAGTAGTCGTTTCGATTCGGATTATCACTCTTCTCCAGTTGACGATTATGACGTAGAATGTCGATATCTTTCCGAGCGGTCCTGTTTGACGCGGAACATCGCCTTCTAATACGTCACCTCATTTAAACTTATTAATATTGGGATCATCTTATTAAACTTAATCTTAACCGACAAGGGTAAACCGGACCTAGACTTATAGAGATACTGAGACTATGTTGTTTATTGTTTTAAGGCACTTAGATGGTGGAGTTGTAGCTCCGTGATTGTGTACCCGATTCATTTACTGAGCTTTTACTGTGAGTTATTCGTAGCCCTTGTCTTAAATATTTTAGGGCTGGAAAGCGTTCTTTATAAATTGTCTGTTTAAATAGTAGGCGTTAATGTACATCTTGTCTGCTTAAATGTTAGACGTCATCTTGTCTCCTAAATGTTAGACATCATCTTGTCTGCTAAATGTTAGACGTCATCTTGTCTGCTTAAATGTTAGACGTCATCTGGTCTGCTAAATGCTAGACGTTATCCTGTCTGCTTAATTGCTAGACGTTATCGTACCTCTTGCCTGCTAAATTTCTAGAGGATGTTGTATATCCTGTCTGCTTAATTTTTAGACGCTATTGAGTACCTTGTTTACCTAAGAGAATAGGTCTACCTTATAAACTTGTCGTTGGGTCAACTTTTACTTAAAATTGCGAATAATTCACCAACATGTTGTTGACGTCGTTTTAACGCTTTTCAGGAAATTGAGGATTCCTGTTGATCATGCCATGTTGTTTTTCGGATCGCTTGTTTTTGGGAAATTTGATTTGTGATGTTGATGTAATTTCCATGACGATCCGCTTGTTGTCTTTTGATGTTGTAATTTGTACTTGGCGATGTAACGCTCTTGATTTGTAACGTATTTTGGTAACATTTGGCATGATTAATACATTTGACGTTTTGTTTATTGGTTGTATTGTTGTAACATTTGACTCGTGATATTATAACTGGAACACCTCACGTTTCCGCTCTTAGCGGGGTGTGACATGTACCATAGTCTAAGTCATTTTGGACTAACCCTATGGTGTAGTAAGTCGATCCAGATGTCACTATTGACTGAACCTTAGCCAAACACCTTAACTATTGTGTATAATCCAATCATTCACTCACTCCTTATCTTAACCTTAACACAAAACCCTAATCTTCATTTCCTTCACACAACCGTCACTCTCCTTTCTCTCCCACTACTTCCGAAATCCTTCCACCATTTTGCAGCCATCGAATCATCCTTGAAACATCTTCTTTCATCCAAGGTAATTGTAGTAATCGATTATTGTATAACCTAAAAACCGAAACTTTATTCAATCTTTGATTTCGTGTGGTTACTCCATTATTACAACCATCATCACCAGAAAACTGGGAGCCTTGTTGATCATTACCAGTTAGCATCTTGTTCATCATCAACCTTCTATTTCAATCTTACATCAACAATAAATTCATCTAGGTACGGTTGTATCATTGTGCTCATTTGTTCACCTTGGTCGATCCCTTCTTTCTTGTGTAATGGTGTTTAATTTCGTGTATTGTTTTTGAAGCTGATCATGGCGATGCTTGGATTGTTTCCCAACAATTTTCTTGTCTTACATTCGTGGCCTTTTATCACCCTCGTGTTCCTGGCTAGGAGCAAAAATTATTTATTCATAAATCGTTGCAAATTAAAGGGTATAAACCCTAAATCCTAATTACGTTTCAATGTTTCGTTGTGTTATCTTTGGATCGTGTTATGGATGTGTATGAACCTGATCTTGGACGTTTACAAACTGAATTAACTTCACATAAAACGTTTTTTACAAGTTTCGTATTCAAAAACCGTCACAAAAACCCTAATCTAATAAACTTATACGTTAACTTGTAAATCTTGTTGAATTGGATTTTGACCTGTCTTGTTCGGTTAATAACTTTCGTATTACTTGTAATTACATGTGAGTACTTTTTTATTTTTACAATATTTAATCCCGTTTAATGTATGTTTAGAAGTGTTCAATTGTCCGATTCATAAAACCCGCTAATATAGGACCAAAAGGTAGATTTATATAAGAATGTTAAAAACTCAGCAAGTACCCCATCTTACAAAAACTGTTATATCTTGAGTTTGAAAAGGAGTTAGGAAAAGAACCTTATATATTCAGAAAGTAGACTCGGAGGGATACATCAAGGAATCTGTAATTGCTTAATTTGATTAAATCATGATAAAGTTAAGATCAACACAAAAAGCTCAAACAATCTGTCAAAAAATGTCACTTTGATAGTTTAAGTTTATAACGAGTTTAAAACACCCAACGAATACGCAAAACGATCTAGACCCTTATAATGATGTATTAGACCTGTTTTAGACTCATAATAATCAGTTTAACAATAACTTTAGTTTGCTAAATCGTTACACATTTTCAAGTCGTAATAAACTAACCAACTGTTTTAATAATTCAGATTTGACCAAGGTTTATCAAATTACAGTTTCTGAGCGTTCTACAAGTAATTAGAAGACGAGGCTTATATTTCTGAAAACTAGACTCCGAGACCTCCAATTTTAATATGTATCACTGATTCAAATTCAAAGTAATACGAAAGTTATCAACCAAACAAGACAGGTCAAAATTCAGTTCAGCAAGTGTTAGATATGACAATTGATTACACTTATTGATTAGGGTTTTTAAAACGACAATTTGCTTAAGACTCGTAAGTTCAGTTACTAAGGGGTTAAATCAGTTTATACAAGATTTAATATCATATTAGAAACTCAATAAACCACAGATAAACAATCGAAACATAAGATGAACAAAGAATAGGGTTTATACCCAAAGATTGCAAAGGTTAACGAATGATTCGGTTGCAAGGCTTCAAGTCACGATTCAAAGATGAATATGGCTCAATGAGGGACTGATTACAAAGGTGTGGGTGATCCACAACACCTCAAACTCGAAATGCTACAAAGACAACGAATAGATTATGATGGTGATATTTCAGCCAAAGAATACAACACCAATTCAAACGAATTCCTTACCTAATGAAATTGATGATGAATCAGATGATAGTTGATGATGATATACGAACAATTCCTCCACAAAACGAAAGGAGGACTACTAAAATGATGGTGGTTGAAGACAACATGAACAAAAAGAAAAAAAAAAACATACAACCAGATTAGGATTTATGATGTATGGTGATCGGTCAAGGAAAGGAAGAACAAAATGCCACACATACCTCCACGAATCTGATGATGAAGAAAATTATGATTGATGATGATAAATAGGGAACTCCAAGGTTTGATGATGGTGGCTGCAACAAGAGAGGAGGGCGGTTGGAAATGGGAGGAAATTGGAGTGATTGTTTTGGGAAATAAAAGAAAAAGATTAGGGTTTGATGTTTAGGATGTTTATATATGCATGAGATCATTAGGTTACAACTGCTTACTAGGGACCCTAGGTTCGAACCACAATATTGCGGGGGTAACCAAAAAGACTCAAGGCTCGGCTCAATAAGGAAACGGCTAACCGAAAAACTTGAACTATAGCACGCTGCGTCGCAGTTCCCAACCACTGCAGCGCAGTGGGACTTTTTCAAAACTTCATGTTTACCTCGCGGACAAGCAACGGACGACACTTGAATGCGGAACACCCAAAGTACACGAAGCCCAAGACTATGATTTAAGTATATTAAGTACAAGCATTGAACACGTCACACTTAATTAATTTAATAAAATTTACGTAACAATGAGAGACGGTAGCATTAAACACGAGATTAATCTTTATGTCTTTTAGAAGCTCATCTATCGGGGAACTACCTACTTGTGCACCTAAAGCATAACATAGTAAAACACACATATAATATCATAACATATCAACATGGTAATAGGAAAATTTAAAAAATTTCAGTAAATAACGGTAATGAAATACAGGCATACTAGACTAAACTAAGACGGAAAAAGTGACGGTTGTCACACATGTGAGCTTATAAATATTTTGTTAACACAAATCCTCTTTACTAAACTAAATGATGATACATTTTTACTATTCCGGGTTCCGTCTAAATTTCTTTTATCGTAGCTTCGGGTGTGCGCCCCGTTCGTGTGTGTACGTAAATCACACTTGTGAGTGTATGTGTTGTAACTTTCGGGTATTAGGGCCTAACCATGATCTTGCTTTGGCCGAACCCTAAGCCAAACATACCCTAACTTTTTTTAACCCCAATACTCACATTTCTAACCAAAAACCCTAACCCTAATCCCTCCCCAAAAACCGTCACCCTCATTTTTCCCTTTATGGAAGCCGACCTCCCCCTCATCTCAAACACCATTTGTGTGTTTGGAACCTCCTTGATCGAGCACTAATCTCAAGAGGAATCCTAATCAATGAAGGTTCATAGGTAAATATATAGATTACATTCTTGATTTCGATTCTTTGTTCTAACCGATTTCATCATCACTAACTTATAATCTCATACTGTTTTGTTTCTTTGCTCGTGTATCATCATCATCAGCTGGTTGTTAATCGGTTATCATATTCTTCAAGCAACCATTCGATCATCCTCCATCTATAATCACAAAGGTAGTGTTTATATTTCCATGTTTATTCTTGGGTAACCCTAAAAAACAAACCCTCATTCAAACTGGTTAAACTTGTGATGTGTTCCTCTTGGCAGCCGAGTTCCATCATCATTTCCTAAACTCGTTGGGACTTTTGACGGTTGTGGTGTATTATTCATCATCATCCCCATCGAGATAGCCCCTACGTTCCATATGTCACACCCCGCTAAAGCGGAAACACGAGATATGAAGAGCATCGATATCATTACACGAGATATAATATATTACAGACGATTTTCATGTCATTAGAATATATAAAAGTGTTTACAAAGTTCAAAGATAACCAAGTATTTAGCATTTCATTACAAACAAAATACATAAGTAAAGACTTCATGAACTATCCCAAAGTAACGATTATGGTCTTCCCGATTCTTGAATACGTGACTTGCCTGACCCGAGACCAAAAGAAGCACTTCGAGTTCTTACACTGCGTTTCCTGAAAACATGAGAAAACGGGTAACTACAAATGTAGTGAGTGATTACAGTTTTCTACTCCTCGACTAAAATAGTTTCGGCAAAGTATAGCAATACTTTGTAAAAAGGTTTTCGGCTAAGTATATCGATACTTGTAAAAATGTTTACTGCACCGTATATCTCTGTATATATACGCGTAAAGAATATGTGAAAAAAGAAATATTGATTGTGAACTGAATATCGTCTTCTTGATAGAATGTAACGGTATGTCACACCCCGCTTAGAGCGGAAACACGAGGTGCTCCAGTTATAATAACATGAGTCAAATGTTACAACAATACAACCAATAAACCAACATCAAAATAACATTAATCATGCCAAATGTTTACAAAACGCATTACAATTTCAAAAGCGATAAATCGCCGAGTACGAAAGTAATATAAACGTTACAAAACGGAACGTCAAGGACATTACTACAAGTATCACAAGTTCCAAAATACACTAGACAAACATCCCAAAAAGCACAAATGGCATGATCAACAGGAATCCTCAATTTCCTGCAAAGCGTTAAAACGACATCAACAACATGTTGGTGAATTATTCGCAAATTTAAAGTAAAAGTTGACCCATCGACAATTTTCATCAAACAACGTTAATTTCAAATGATATATCTTGTTTTCAACAACCAATAGTGATAGGTACTTTGCCTAGACTAATCATACACTGAACCTGACCGTACAACCCCAAATCCTGAGGTCGCCAACCAAAGGTAACAATTAATTAACCGGCGATAACATCCGCTCCTAAAAACATTCTACCGAGCAGTGAGGGTTAGGTCTATAACCCATATAGATCTATATATATGTAACCGTTGGGCATAAAGCTTAACAAGTGTAACAGGGGGCCCCAACAAGGGCTAATGGCTTTCAATCTAAGGCAGACCTAATCCACTAGGCAAACAAGATAATCAACAACATTCCGCATACAAGTAGACAATTTAAAATACGCTTTACAGCCCAAAAAATTTAAGCCAAGGGCTACGAATAACTCACAGATAAAGCTTCAGCAAACAAATATCGGGTACACCAACACAGAGCTACAAATCCACCGTCTAAGTGCCTTAATCAATAAATAACATAGTCTCAGTATCTCTATAAGTCTAGGTCCGGTTTAGCCTTGTCGGTTAAGGTTTAGGTTAAATAAGATGATCCAATTGTTAATAAGTTTAAATGAGGCGACGTATTTAGAAGCGATGTTCCGCGTCAAACAGGACCGCTCGGAAAGATATCGGCATTCCACGTCATAATCGTCAATTTAAAAAGAATGATAATCCGAATCGAAAACGACTACTAGGAGTATCGGTTAATGGAATATTGTTACCAAGTTTCAATAGATCGACCAAGGTCAACGGCAACAATGTTGACTTGGTCAAAGTCAAACGTCAGGAATGTTGACTTTATAAAAATCAAAGCCAAAGGTGTTGACTTATGACAGTCAAAGTCGACCAAAAGTCCAACTTCGACACTTAGGATAATTTAAAGTCTTAACTTCTGAAAACATAAGAGTAATATAACTTTCAAAATCATTTTACCAAGAGTTTGTCATAAAAACTCCATTTGATGATTTTAGATTACGAACGCGTTGTGAAACGAAGGTTTATTTGATTAAAAGGGGTTAAAACATCCGTTTTAAGTAATATTATGACATTTATAAATATGTTGGCGTCTTTGAGTCCAAAGACGATGTTTTTGTATAATAAGTTACTTTTATATATAAATTTACTCATACGAGTGTTTATGGTCGTAAAAAGTCGCGAATGGAAAACCTGGCAGCGCTTCCGCATCAAAATTCATTTGTCCAAAATCTGTACACTTTCCCGCTTGATTACAAGTCACACTTTAAACCTTTCTCATAATACATACTACAATAATAAGTTAATTACGATACTTTCGGTTAGATTACATTTTAACATATTTCGTCCATTCTCAATCCAAATCCAACAATACATTAAGTGTTGGTCTAATATTTACTCCTAACCGTATTCAAGGCTAAAACCGAATAACGATGGATAATGAAAATGAGGAACTTGAAAGAAAACGATTGTTACCGTTAGCACCCGTTAGAATGTTCAAGAAAAGAATCCGGAACCAAAGACCTCGGTGGCGTGGTGCTGAGGACAAACCCTCCTCCAAAATACAATACCCTCACCGTTAATAAAGGTTCATAATATAACAAGTTTGAGGTGCAATTTAACGGATTTACAAAATTTCCAGAATCTGGTTCACGGCGCGGTGGTATATTCACCACGACCGCCTCGCGGTGGTGTCACCAATTTTTACAAAATTTAACGGATTTACAAAATTTCCAGAACCCCAATTTTTACAAAAATCGTTTTGTGTTGGAAAATCATCTTTTGATGTAATAGATTTAAACATGCAAGTTATGGAATCATCAAAAAAAGTTTCAAACAATCATTTTGTAAAGCTTTTCACCATTTAAATCAAAGATCCATATACATTTTTATAAAAATCTTGATTTCATAGATTTATACCCACCAAATCTTTATAAAACTCATGTCACACCCCGCCGTTGGCGGAAACGCAGAGTGCAACTGATTGGCGATCGTCATAACACAACAGTAGTATAAAGAATATAATCTATATGAATAAATAAATAAGGTATTGTTATGACGTCGCCATACTCAAGGTATAAACCTTAGTACACGAAAATCGTCAAACACTACAAGAAGAATATTCAAATGCAATCATCAACGAACGAAAGAATACTTGGACATGCAAGTCCGAAATGAAAACCAAAAGTATAATTAATAATGTCCGTAAATGCAAAAGATATCCTGAGGTCATCTAGAGTCCGACTCCTACATCCAAGTCCTATGCCTGCTCATTACCTGAAAACAAAGCTTAAAATGTCAACACAAAGGTTGAGCTAGTTCATTGAGTAATTTAAGTAAAACAATTTAAATGATTTACGTAAAATAAAGAAGGTTTCTATAATAAGAAGTTTCCACTTATAGAAAGTTTCCTGAAATAGCAACTGAGTCTCAAAATAGTAATAGTAGTTCAAATAGTGTAACTAATGCATAAAGTAAGTAGAACAGTAGCAACATCAGTAAAATCCATTACTGATTGTATCGGTAGTCACCTTAACCGATAGGAAGTGTGTGTCAGTAGTTCCGTTAACTGACTGTAATGTCTTACGGGTCGGTGGGGAACGGTCCACACAGTAAGACTAATCATGTAGTGACCATTTAGCCCTTTGGCACCATGGTCTGTCTGTCACTAGTAAGTCCCCTCTACTAGTGTGTATGTATGTAGTGTATATGGGGGGGTGTCACTACGCATGTAGTCACAGTATGTCAACCATCTCGTTTGAAAACAGTTTTGTATGCATTAGGTTTTCGTTACACTTTAGTAATTTATTGTTTCTCAAAACATTTCATAATGAAAAATAGTTTAGGTAAGCTTTGTCTTCCCCCAATTTGCACAAATAAGTGAAAACAGTAAAATGTAGGGGCAATGAACTCACCTCGATAGCAAAATGTGATCAAAAGTATGCAAGCTAGCTAAGTACAAGTATAGTCCCGTCTAGATATTGAGCTCCCCTAGAGTACAAATAAGGTTCGTAAATATAAGTCCAAAGTGTTTATAATCCTGTTTAAGTATAAAGATTAGCTAATTATGTTTAGTAGTGACTTGGAAGTTGAAATGACGAATTTAGGATGACGGTTGGAAAAACTCAGATTGTACCACTAGTCGCTAAAACTGGAATAACTAGAGTTTGAAAAGGAGTTAGATCACGATTCTAAAACGTACGAAAACTAGACTCAGAGAGATACGTCATAGAGCCTGGAATTAATTCATTTGGATCTGTTAAGAAAAACTTATACCCAAAACAAGACTGACACTACAAACTGTCCAAACTCACGAGTAGGTGATTTTAAGACGGCACAACTTGAGTTATACACATATCTAGGGAACGAATAATATAAGTACTTAAAATAGAGGAAAAGTACTACAACGAGGAACCTTGAATCGTTTAATTTAAATTAAAAATCTTTAATTTATGGTGGTTGCAAAACGGCTAGTTAGTCGTTTTAAATATAAAACGTTTTTACTTTTAAAGACGCATTAATCAACCCGAAAGTTTATATAACTTTATTATCTGTTTAAGAATCAATTATATTCAGTTTAAGCTTGATTAATATCATTTATACATATGCTAAGTCGTTACAATCGTTCAAGTCTTTAACCTTAGTTTATCGGTAAAATTTCAGTTTGACCAACTTTCAGTAATTTCCCATTTTAGAGAGTTTTACAAACAATTAGATGACAAGGCCAGTTTTACCATAAACTAGACTCCGAGACCTACAACTTTGGTTTTGATACATGATTAAAATTCAATATGGTTTAGTAGTTAGGACTTTTCCAAAACAGGTGACTACAGCAGCTATTTTACTAAACTCAGATTAGATCAACCCGCACTAAAACACAAATTATGGGAGTTTGAAAAATAATTAGATGATATATCTTATATTTCTGAAAACTAGATTCCGAGAGCTACGATTTACGTTTAGGCCACAGATTCAAATTCCAAACAGATTTTGAGATAAAGCACGATGAAGAAACACCAACATTTCATTTCAGCAAGTTTTCACATATAATATAAACGCTTATAGATTTAGGGTTTTTGTGACAGTTAGTTTATGAATCTCGTATCATCATTTCGTGTGCTGAAACCCCGGGTTATTAGTCATTCATATTCAGATTTTCAAACAACATAACACAGTTTAGACAACCGAAACCAATGATCAAAAGATAGAATCGAGTTAGGGTTTATACCCTCAAATAAACAGCCTTTGAAGGACTTGAAATAGCATCCCTCGAGGTACAAGAATGGAAGCCAATCCACGAGATACTAACATACCAGCATCTGTGATGGTTCGAGAATGAGTAGAGATCAGAGCATGATCTGGTCTTGAGATGTGATTCACGCTCCACCGAAACAAACTACGCAAGACACACAACGGTCACAACACCACCTGATCGGCTGCCAACAACATATACCAGAACTCAAAGTACAATAATCTGATTAGAAGCATATGATAATGAGTTCGGGTAAGAGAAATCAAACACAGCCACACTTACAATGAACCAAAGACGTCTTTACGATGATTATGGGAACTGATTTGTAATCTGATGATGAAGAACGAATAGGGAATAATGATCGATCACTGCTGCTGATGATGATGGACGAGTATGGATGATGTTTATTTGATTTCGATGGCTCAAGATTAAAACACTCTATGGCTGATGTTGAATGATAATGATGAATGGTTTCTAGACTCAAAAATCGAAAAAGATGGCTGCAAGGGGAGGGGATCGGCTGATTACATGGCTGGAATGATGTGATGATGATGGTTATCTAGCAAGGCTCACACAAATCTTCAATCAAGCTTCAACAAGGAAGAAAATGGTTGGTTTGGGGAGGATGTCGACAAGGAAAAAGAGGGTAGGAGGGGGCGACGGTTTGGGGGAAATTATTAGGGTTAGGGTTTTAAGTTTAAGTGGTTATTTATGTGTATGCATGGTTGAGAAGTTTGGGGTGTTTGTTTGGAAACCTATTAAGCTAGCTCAGGGCCAACCTAGGCTTGGTTCGAGGAGTGCATACACACACAAGTGTGGTCAAGCAAAACATGAAAGAACGGATTGTTGAAAAGACGCATAAGAACTAGACCGAAGTCCCGGAGTAATTAAACGTATCAGTATAAAGCTTAGTAATGTGAGATGAATTATCCAAGTATTAGAGACCACAAATAATGAAATATACTTATAGTTCGAAACCGGAATTTATTCGTTAAGTTATCTAGGAGCTCGTCTAGAGGGTACTAACTACTGTGCACCTAGCTAACACAGGCAACCACATATAGAGTATACACATATATCATTAGTAATCTCACACATAAAGTAAAGCATTCAGTACATTAATTGAAAAGTTTTTAATTTTCAGTAAATTTCGGTAATGAGCTACAGGCATACTAGACTAATCTGGTCGGAAAAGTGACGGTTGTCACAGTATTCCCCACTTAAAAGAATTTCGTCCCGAAATTCAAGTGGTATAACTGTTGACAGAAGCATCAATCGAAAATAAGTATCTAAGGGCTTTCGTACAGCAAATCCTCAAGATTCGCTCAAGAAGTGTGTCATGAATTTAAACACTGATTAGAAAAGTTTGAATTTCCGTCCGATACTAGAACAGATACGCGTTAGAATATATTTATAATTACGTCTAATTATAAACACATTCTACATGTACGTTCACATTACCATAACAGTTCATATGTAGTTTGTGTAAGCGCTTAAGGTCAATTGTATAAAAATGCACAAGGTTCAGTTCAACACGGAGTATGAATTCAGGTAGATACATGGTAAACGATAAGTTCTCCATTATGTTGGCCAGACATAACTTAAAACCCGGCATTAAGTATCATTTATAGAATTTGATATGTAACCCTTAATTGTCGAAACACATTCAACAATAGAAGTCACGGGTCACGGTTAACGAACAAAATCGTTGGTCTCAAAGAAATCTCACGTAATCGATATAACAGTGAAATAAGTTTATAAGTAATACGAAAGGGCGTTGAAAGCGAAAAGCTACGCGAAAGTTTGCAAATTGTAATAGAGATTGAAAGGTTTTATCAGATCGCGTATAACAACCAGTTTCCTCTTATGTTGATCAGACACAAAAGAATTCTTATCATTACCTGCGAGTGATTATCACTGAATATGAAGTACCGAATTACAATGAAGATCAACAAAACAGAGATTAAGGAAAACGAAGTCATTAGAACGACTTTTGAATCATCAGAGAGTTGAATATATAGTTAGATTGAATAGTAGTAGTTGAGGAAGAAATCCTCGTCAAAGAATGTCTCAAGTCTGTATCACAAACAGGAAGTAATAAGAGAAGGTTCGTAGAGAACTGTGTATCAAAAGAGTTACATTATGATGATTGTTGTGTAGCGCGAAAATCGAATCAATTCCACAAGTCTATATCAGCGTTTAGTGTCATCGTAAGATTTCAGTAACATATCTGAATGTATTAACTGAAAAGTTTACATGTTGGATGCGTCTACACTGTATCATGGATCGAAAGGACTCAAACGACTAATATTAGGAAAGAATATCGCTTCAAGTATTATTTACATCCAGAAATCTCCAATTTACATCGAGGTGGACATGAATATCTGTCAAAATAGCGAACTCAGGATAATGGGATGAATAAGTATATTAATGCACAATACGCTTGCAATTTATCTCGAGATGTCGAAAGTCTAACACACAGAGTAATGTCGGTTGAAGGGTTCAGTACTTAATGAAATTCGTATAGGTATCAATGAGGTACGAGCTATTGAGTTTCAACTGGTAATGGTTACTCTTCTCGTGGGTACGTATAAGAATAAATTTCCGTAAAGGTTTCGAGAATCATACGCGATAAAGGAACAATAGTCAGATGTCACCGTCTTCTGTCTCAAGTCGCATCAAAAGTCACTTCGGGGTTTGGATAAGAACTGCGATGATAAAGTGTTTAGGAATGAAGTTTAACTCGGAAAGCTATCTGTTGTAAAACGCTCATGGAAAATTGCTGATGCAACCAAAGAGGGATATGCTTAAAGCATACGAAATTGGATATAATGAAGTTTGGAAAGTAAAATCTTTCTCGTGCTAGAATATGTCTTACCGGAAGAACGTGTCTAAAGTCACAAGCAGATTGAAATCGAATAGGTATAAATCAAAGTAGGAATCTACTTCTGCAACCGAAGGTGAGGTAGATGGCAATTGCTCGAAGTAATTGAGAATACATAAGAGTTGACAAAGGCATCGTCTTAGAGAACATTTGATTTGATTGAGAAAATAGAGAAAAGAGTTTCACCGGTTTGTATAGACTGACTGATAAGAAATTCAACTAGTTTACAACTCCAGATGGTTTTAGAAAATACTGAATTTCTATGAATGTACTCGACCAGTATCAGCGGTAGTAGTATGTGGAAACCTCACATGGTTTCGAGATCAACGATTATCAATGATTGGTAAATATATAGAATCGGATAGCTTATCTCCTCGGAGACGAATACAACACGAGTAAACTTTCGGGGCGAAAACGATACATTCGCATCATCAGGAACTAGTTTCAGTTTAAGTGAGTTTCACAAATAAAGTGATTATGAAAAAGGGTAGAAGAATCCAGTTTAGAGAGTACCTCGTACAGCTTCGAAAGCAATTCCATCCATATCTTGAAAGTACACAAGTTCACGTGAGTTAGTTCTGACCAACTCGAGGTTAAATAATAGAGTTTGAAGTGGTGCCCCAGAAAAGAACGTTTAGACAACAATTTCATTTGAGTAGATTAGTATAAATCGTGAAAATGTTTCGGCGTCTGGTCTCCGTATGGTAGTTAGATTTCAACATTTGGAACAATTTTGTAGAAGGGATTAAAATTTGAAAACGAACAGAGATAGGAGAAAAATAGACGTTTTGCTGCTGAGACATAAATTTGTTACTGATTAAAATGTGTATCTCCGAGTGTCAATATGAGAATCTTTACGAAAGAATACGGCGAGAATTAATATTTCTCCTCGAATTTCGAAACAATGAAACAACGGAAAGGATAGATACAATCATTTAGTATCTGGTTCAATCAATTTGCCAAGTAGAAACGTATATCGATTTTGTGATAATAATAAATGAAAAGGGTTCAAGGATGTATAGATCGAGATAAGCGAATAATATAACACCGTCTTCAAAATAAGGTAGGCGAGTCTTCAACTTCACATCTTCAAATCTGCACTAAAGTCCTTCCACGAGAGCGTCACGTACGGTAGAATAGAATTTCGAAAGTACGAAGATCGAGAAATCGAAATGAAACAAAATAGGAATTTTAAGTGAGGGGTGGAGTCGTAAATGAATAAGAACATGATTACAGTATGGAAAATAGATGTGGCATCCAAGGATAGAATATACAAGTCTGCTTCTCGTATTGCTTACATTTTGTTGAAGTAGAAGTATAAGAGTTTAAGTCGAATTCGATTACAAACTAGAAATGAGATTTTAAGGAAAAGTGAGAATTACAAAACTCCTTCAGCGTCGTAAGTCGTTGCGGTTCGCCGTCTTCCTTAGATGATGAGTCGATAGGTACGAGTAGTGAGACGATATGAAATAGCAAGGATCCTAGAAAGAGTCTATATGAAGGACACCTAGTTATAGTCTAGGCCAAACCACCTAGTTCTCTATAACCATGTGCTCTGATACCAATCTGTCACACCCCGCCGTTGGCGGAAACGCAGAGTGCAACTGATTGGCGATCGTCATAACACAACAGTAGTATAAAGAATATAATCTATATGAATAAATAAATAAGGTATTGTTATGACGTCGCCATACTCAAGGTATAAACCTTAGTACACGAAAATCGTCAAACACTACAAGAAGAATATTCAAATGCAATCATCAACGAACGAAAGAATACTTGCACATGCAAGTCCGAATTGAAAACCAAAAGTATAATTAATAATGTCCGTAAATGCAAAAGATATCCTGAGGTCATCTAGAGTCCGACTCCTACATCCAAGTCCTATGCCTGCTCATTACCTGAAAACAAAGCTTAAAATGTCAACACAAAGGTTGAGCGAGTTCATTGAGTAATTTAAGTAAAAAAATTTAAATGATTTACGTAAAATAAAGAAGGTTTCTATAATAAGAAGTTTCCACTTATAGAAAGTTTCCTGAAATAGCAAGTGAGTCTCAAAATAGTAATAGTAGTTCAAATAGTGTAACTAATGCATAAAGTAAGTAGAACAGTAGCAACATCAGTAAAATTCATTACTGATTGTATCGGTAGTTACCTTAACCGATAGGAAGTGTGTGTCAGTAGTTCCGTTAACTGACTGTAATGTCTTACGGGTCGGTGGGGAACGGTCCACACAGTAAGACTAATGATGTAGTGACCATTTAGCCCTTTGGCACCATGGTCTGTCTGTCACTAGTAAGTCCCCTCTACTAGTGTGTATGTATGTAGTGTATATGGGGGGGTGTCACTACGCATGTAATCACAGTATGTCAACCATCTCGTTTGAAAACAGTTTTGTATGCATTAGGTTTTCGTTACACTTTAGTAATTTATTGTTTCTCAAAACATTTCATAATGAAAAATAGTTTAAGTAAGCTTTGTCTTCCCCCAATTTGCACAAATAAGTGAAAACAGTAAAACGTAGGGGCAATGAACTCACCTCGATAGCAAAATGTGATCAAAAGTATGCAAGCTAGCTAAGTACAAGTATAGTCCCGTCTAGATATAGAGCTCCCCTAGAGTACAAATAAGGTTCATATAAGTCCAAAGTGTTTATAATCCTGTTTAAGTATAAAGATTAGCTAATTATGTTTAGTAGTCACTTGGAAGTTGAAATGACGAATTTAGGATGACGGTTGGAAAAACTCAGATTGTACCACTAGTCGCTAAAACTGGAATAACTAGAGTTTGAAAAGGAATTAGATCACGATTCTAAAACGTACGAAAACTAGACTCAGAGAGCTACGTCATAGAGCCTGGAATTAATTCATTTGGATCTGTTAAGAAAAACTTATACCCAAAACAAGACTGACACTACAAACTGTCCAAACTCACGAGTAGGTGATTTTAAGACGGCACAACTTGAGTTATACACATATCTAGGGAACGAATAATATAAGTACTTAAAATAGAGGAAAAGTAATACAACGAAGAACCTTGAATCGTTTAATTTAAATTAAAAATCTTTAATTTATGGTGGTTGCAAAACGGCTAGTTAGTCGTTTTAAATACAAAACGTTTTTACTTTTAAAGACGCATTAATCAACCCGAAAGTTTATATAACTTTATTATCTGTTTAAGAATCAATTATATTCAGTTTAACCTTGATTAATATCATTTATACATATGCTAAGTCGTTACAATCGTTCAAGTCTTTAACCTTAGTTTATCGGTAAAATTTCAGTTTGACCAACTTTCAGTAATTTGCCATTTTAGAGAGTTTTACAAACAATTATATGACAAGGCCAGTTTTACCCGAAACTAGACTCCGAGACCTACAACTTTGGGTTTGATACATGATTCAAATTCAATATGGTTTAGTAGTTATGACTTTTTCAAAACAGGTGACTACAGCAGCTATTTTACTAAACTCAGATTAGACCAACCCGCACTAAAACACAAATTATGGGAGTTTGAAAAATAATTAGATGATATATCTTATATTTCTGAAAAATAGATTCCGAGAGCTACGATTTACGTTTAGGCCACAGATTCAAATTCCAAACAGATTTTGAGATAAAGCACGATGAAGACAGACCAACATTTCATTTCAGCAAGTTTTCACATATAATATAAACGCTTATAGATTTAGGGTTTTTGTGACAATTAGTTTATGAATCTCGTATCATCATTTCGTGTGCTGAAACCCCGGGTTATTAGTCATTCATATTCAGATTTTCAAACAACATAACACAGTTTAGACAACCGAAACCAATGATCAAAAGATAGAATCGAGTTAGGGTTTATACCCTCAAATAAACAGCCTTTGAAGGACTTGAAATAGCATCCCTCGAGGTACAAGAATGGCAGCCAATCCACGAGATACTAACATACCAGCATCTGTGATGGTTCGAGAATGAGTAGAGATCAGAGCATGATCTGGTCTTGAGATGTGATTCACGCTCCACCGAAACAAACTACGCAAGACACACAATGGTCACAACACCACCTGATCGGCTGCCAACAACATATACCAGAACTCAAAGTACAATAATCTGATTAGAAGCATATGATAATGAGTTCGGGTAAGAGAAATCAAACACAGCCACACTTACAATGAACCAAAGACGTCTTTACGATGATTATGGGAACTGATTTGTAATCTGATGATGAAGAACGAATAGGGAATGATGATCGATCACTGCTGTTGATGATGATGGACGAGTATGGATGATGTTTATTTGATTTCGATGGCTCAAGATTAAAACACTCTATGGCTGATGTTGAGTGATAATGATGAATGGTTTCTAGACTCAAAAATCGAAAAAGATGGCTGCAAGGGGAGGGGATCGGCTGATTACATGGCTGGAATGATGTGATGATGATGGTTATCTAGCAAGGCTCACACAAATCTTCAATCAAGCTTCAACAAGGAAGAAAATGGTTGGTTTGGGGAGGATGTCGACAAGGAAAAAGAGGGTAGGAGGGGGCGACGGTTTGGGGGAAATTATTAGGGTTAGGGTTTTAAGTTTAAGTGGTTATTTATGTGTATGCATGGTTGACAAGTTTGGGGTGTTTGTTTGGAAACCTATTAAGCTAGCTCAGGGCCAACCTAGGCTTGGTTCGAGGAGTGCATACACACACAAGTGTGGTCAAGCAAAACATGAAAGAACGGATTGTTGAAAAGACGCATAAGAACTAGACCGAAATCCCGGAGTAATTAAACGTATCAGTATAAAGCTTAGTAATGTGAGATGAATTATCCAAGTATTAGAGACCACAAATAATGAAATATACTTATAGTTCGAAACCGGAATTTATTCGTTAAGTTATCTAGGAGCTCGTCTACAGGGTACTAACTACTGTGCACCTAGCTAACACAGGCAACCACATATAGAGTATACACATATATCATTAGTAATCACACACATAAAGTAAAGCATTCAGTACATTAATTGAAAAGTTTTTAATTTTCAGTAAATTTCGGTAATGAGCTACAGGCATACTAGACTAATCTGGTCGGAAAAGTGACGGTTGTCACAACTCATTTCTAAGAACTTGATCATACATGCAATGAAGAAAACTTAGAAAATACAGTAGAGATTAGTTATTATACCCCAAAGAAGGTGAAAGTAGGATGATCTAGCACGATTTGAAGGAGATCCTTGATGTTTGAAGGTGATTTCGACCCGAAAACGATGAAAACCAAAGTAAACCGCCAAAGGGATGAACAACTCTTTCTTCTCTTGATGAGAATGTTGATTTATAAAGATGAAATTTGTGATTATTTGCTGGAATTTTACTGCACAAAGGAGTGAGTTGAGAGTATTTGTGTGAAGAAAGTGTGTAGGTAAAATGGTCTCCAAGTGAGTTTTTGTGAAAACATTTTGATGTTAGAATGGTTCTAACTTTATATACAAGGCTTAAGATGACTCATGTTCTGCAATATTGAGCTCTTGCCACGTTTTTAAGTATGTGTCAAGTGTACATTACATGCAAGGTGTGACTCACAACTCAACAAAATAAGCTGTCCAGGGGATGGACCGCGGCGCAGCCAGCTCACCGCGGCGCGCCCAATCCATTTCCTGGATTTCTCCGTTATTGTTCGTGTTGTCGTTACGTATATGCATTCGTTTAGGATTCCCGATTATTTTACAAATGAACTTAGGCAAGTTCATCCTAAGTATTCTTGGTATTTGATTCATTGAATGATTTGATTTAATCTTCCAAATGGAAATACATACTTCTCGATATAAACATAAACACGAGCAAGGCATTATTTCTTAAGGATAGGGATACGTTAACCGAAAATTTGGCATAAACCTCCTAACTTATTTCCAAGAGCATACTAACTATTTGACACTTAGATAAACATAAACTTACATCTCAAGGGACGAATCAAAATAATCACATAAAACCCGATTCTCATCAATAAACCGTGAGTAAAACAAAGCGAAATACAAGGGTCAAAACAATTGCGAATAATATTAAAACAATGACGGTAACTCAAGTACCTCAAATAGACGGGACGTCACAGGGTAAGTGTTCACACTTAACCGATTGTTGACTGTGAGCGGCCCCCTTTTTCCCCGCACCGTATTCGAGGAGATGAACGAGTTGAACGTGAAATACTTCTCCCGCATCGTTGTACGAGATGTTGTACGTGTTGACCGTGAAGTCCATCTCGCATTATCATACGAGATGTTGTACGTGTTGACCGTCCTTCTCTCGCATTACCATACGAGATGGTGTACGTGTTGACCGTGAAGTCCTTCTTTCGCATTATCATAGGAGATGTTGTACGTGTTGACCGTAAAGTCCTTCTCTCGCATTATCATACGAGATGTTGTACTTGTTGACCGTAAAGTCCTTCTCTCGCATTATCATACGAGATGTTGTACGAGCTCACCGTGAAGTCCTTCTCTCGCATTATCATGCGAGATGTTGTACGTGTTGGTACTGTGTACTTAGGTTAACGCCGAGAGACAATCGAGTAATATGTACTTATGTTAACGCCGAGAGACAATCGAGTAATATGTACTTAGGTTAACGCCGAAAGATAATCGAGTAATATGCACTTAGTTTAACGCCGAGAGATAATCGAGTAATATGTACTTAGGTTAACACCAAGAGATAATCGAGTAATATGTACTTAAGTTTACCATGAAAGAAGGAATAGTCATAACCTAAGTATCGGTATCCATACACTAAGCGGCTTAACCAAGCTAATAGTGTGTAAAGAGTCCGGACACGGTTTTGATGGTAGGCACTTAAGTCTAGATATATCCTTATCAAGAGACAATAGAGATGCCGAAATCATGGCATTTAAAGAACGTACGATTAATCATTAAGTTCACATATATACCGAGCGACCATTTCAATATATATATATATATATATACTAGTCTAGTACCCGCGCGATGCGGCGGCGGCGACGAAGTTGATTTCGTAAAATGGTTTTGCGGCTATAGTTTTCAGTAGTTTTTAATCCGTCTCGTGATCCATATGTTAAATATAACACTTTCGGTTGTTTTTCAGTCGTCATGTGATATGAATATAGAAACATATATAATATAAAATTGTATTGGATTTATATTGAAAATGTAAAAAATAAAATTACAAAATCGAAACAAAAGAATAGCATTCAACCAACAAAGGGGAATTGTTATTTGACTTTAAGAAGTCGATTATTATGGGAGAATATACGATGATGCACAAATAAACTCAAAGGAGGGTGTTTTATCAAAAAGATTTGGAATTTTATTGTTATCATTTAAAAGTGTAGGTTTTTCTAGGTTTGACTAATTTAAATCAAATATTTAGTATAATGGGTATATCGTACGTTTATTATTGATGCTTGTAAATTATTAGTCAGTGAAATGTGTCAAACTTTATGTTATAATATTTTAAGATATGTTAACCAAGTTGGTATGTGTTTAGAGTTCATGCATAATTCGAGAAAAGGTGTTAGTTTTGTTTTAGGTTCTGGCGAGTTTTTTTTTACACATATGCATTTGTTTTCTTTTTTATTGTTTGGCAGTCCAAATATTGAGTTTTAATCCTTATTTGTAGTCCTACTTACTTTTATAGTAGACATATGAGCTTGGGTATGCCCATTCTAAATTTGTAATTATTTTTACAATGAGATAAAGTCCAAAATTACGTAGTCATCCGTCTAATACATTATAACGTGAGTGTCTAATACATTATATCGATTAAGTATGAACAAAAAAATTGGAAAAATATAATTAATTACAATAAAAGAAAACACTCTCAAAAGTATGTATAATCATCAAGGCAACAAACGTTCTTCGATCATTGACCTCTTATTTTCAGTCTCATATTGTGGGCTTAGACGTTGATATACTTCACCCTGCTACCATGATCATATATGATACGATACGATAACCTCAAAATCATCAATAGTTTCAGAACCAACAATAATCTCTAAAGCAACAGTAATCTCGAAAATCTCAATAATGAGGTAGTAAACATTTTTGGATACTTAATGTTTTTAACACAAAAAGGCGTTTTTAATTCTAAAATAATTAATACAATTAAAATAATAAGAAAGAAAACTCATGTAAGTATCATTTGGTATATTATTAACTCATAGGCAGAAAAGCCTCATTATATTAAAACCGTTCAAGGCCATCAATAATTCAAAAAAAATTAGAGCGGAAAAATTTAAAAATTTTCAAAATTTTCGAATTTTTTTTAAAATATTCAAAAGTATGAAAGTTTTCAAATTTTTTTAAAAAAATTCGAAGTTTTTGAAAATTTTTAAATTTTTCCGCTCTAATTTTAATTTTGTTTTACAAAAACTAAAACTTTTTGAAACTTTGAAAAAGTTTCAAACTTTTTGAATATTTTAAAAAAATTCGAAATTTTTGAAAAAGTTTAAATTTTTTTAATTTTTCCCGCTTTAATTTTTTTTTGATAAATACTAATATTACTCACTTTATTCAACACCAACAAAAAATATTTTGATCTTTTAAATTTTGGTAATATTTTTAAATTAGATTAATAAATTCTGCTTTTTTTAAGAAAAATTTATAACTTATCAGATAATTTAAAAGGTCTAAAATTCTTAAAGAGTTTAAAATTTTTCAAAAATTTAAAAATTTAATATTCTGGTTTTATATTTATTTGATGGAAAATAATATTAGGATTTTATAAAGGTAAAAGATTTTATAAAAGTAAAAATCAGTTATTATATAATTTAAAACTTAACATTTAAAGATTTCATCGAGTTTCATCAGTCAAATAGAAGTTTTGAAAAAACATCATCGTTTGAACATCATTTGAAATTGATATTAAAACCACAAGAAATAAAGAAACTGTAAAAAATATAAAAATTACTTGGCTCAGATTCGTTAAAAATGGCTACAACACCTAGTTGCATTAGATGCCATCAAGTAGTTGTCACGCCAAAAAACCGTATATTATCATATTGATAAAAAAAACCCGACGAAATCATCATAGCCTCACCTCTATTTGTTACATTTTAGTCAATCATCGACCTCATATTTTTACTATAATCATTGGCCTCGTAATGTTATCAACTCATCGGCATGAACGCCTCATGATAAATACGGATATAAACCGTCATAAACATACCGACCAAATATCTTAACTATATCGAGATAGTAAGATGAGTGTAAACGTACCAAGATTAACGTAAGCCACATACATAGCCAAACCCCAAACAAGCCACGGATAAACATATTCAATTCACGAACAGATCCGACCAAGTAAATATACCAACAAAAAAAGAAAACGTTAATTCCATAAACATAATATTAACAGATCCAAAAAAGTAACATATCCAAAAAAGTAAACAATCGAAAACGTACCAAGATCTAACAGTAAGTCAGTAACATGACAAAAACCACCCGAAAACAAAGATCCACCAACAGCCACCAAAGATCCACCAGAAAACAAAGATCCACCAAGATACCAACATAAAAATAAAAACGTTAATTCCATAAACATGATACTAACAGATCCAAAAAATTAAACAATCGAAAACGTACCAAGATCTAACAGTAACATCACAAAAATCAGCTGTTACATATCCAAAATTACCACAAACCATAAACCACAAAGATCCACCAAATACCACCATGAACCACCACAAACCACACCAGCCACCCAGATCCACCAAATACCACCGGGAAAATGTTTCCGGCGGCTTATGGTAGACCGGAGGCTACATATCCAAAACTATCACAAACCACAAACCAAAAAGATCCACCAAAGAGAAAGAGATCCACAAACCACCGTGAACCACCACCGTGAACCGTGAACCACCGTAAACCGTGAACCACCGTGAACCACCATGAACCACCGTGAACCACAAAGATCCAGAAACCAAAAACCACAAAAATCCACCACAAACCAAAAAGATCCACCAAAATACAGATGTACAAAGATCCACCACAAACAACAAAGATCCAAAAACCGTCAACCAAATAGACAAATGGTTCCGGCGAGGTAAGGTGTTTCCGACGGTTTAGGTGAGGTGGTTTTGGTGTTTTCGACGTTTCCGGAGGTCTTAGGTGGTTCCGGCGAGAGAGACAAACCGACGGTTTTAGGTGGTTCCGGCAAGAGAGACAGATTTCTAGAGAGAGGTCAAAGGGTTTAGAGAGAGAGTGGAATTTTAGAATGAGAGTAATGTGTGTTGTATTGGTGTGTTGTGTTTGTTTGTGTGTTGTGTTGAGTTGTAATGTGTGTTGTTGTGTATGTACAATCTCTTAAACTCTTAAAGTCAACCTACTTAAAACCATTTGGTCAACAAAACATCAAATGCATTATATAGTAGTATAGATATAGATATAGATAGATAGAGAGAGGTCAGAGGGTTTAGAGAGAGAGTGGAATTTTAGAATGAGAGTAATGTGTGTTGTATTTGTTTGTGTGTTGTGTTGAGTTGTAATGTGTGTTGTTGTGTATGTACAATCTCTTAAACTCTTAAAGTCAACCTACTTAAAACCATTTGGTCAACAAAACATCAAATGCATTATATAGTAGTATAGATATGCTATTGATTGTAAAAGAAACATACAATCAATCATTTAGTTTATAAGAGTGCAAATAAAAAGTATAGGCATATAAGTTCAAAAATAGTTTGATTCTCATGTTTCCTCCAAAAATTTGTATGAAAATAGCAATAAAAGTGGCGATGTAACTCACGGATTGCAAAAAGTAAAGCTTGTGCGGAAAAGGAATCAAACGCGTCGGCATCAAATAAGGCCTAGAACATACCAAGTTTCGAGTAACTTATATATTTTAT
The DNA here is from genome assembly GCA_910822075.1 of Senecio squalidus. Taxonomy (NCBI): domain Eukaryota; kingdom Viridiplantae; phylum Streptophyta; class Magnoliopsida; order Asterales; family Asteraceae; genus Senecio; species Senecio squalidus. The sequence continues at coordinate 44,911,422 of CAJVGC010000591.1, read as the reverse complement.
CAAATATATGTTCGTAAGTCAACGAAAATGCTTAAGGTTTAATGGTCATATTAAGTTTTAACGAAAATCGGGCAGCGCTTCCGTGCAATAATTTTTGAGTCCAAAATTTTCCAACACTTTCCCGCTTACAATTTATACACCAACAATTATTTATATTCACAAACACAATCATAATGTTTATAAGTCAAATTAGTCGCCTTAAACACAAGTTTAATTAGATTACAGTTTCGTATATTCAGATTCGAAAGAACAAGTTCAAGGTGATGATTTTTAACCCGTTTAAACGATTTTCGAGAGCTGTCAGCAGCCAAGGGCGCTGTCCTGTAGAGGGTGGGCGACGCCTCTCCTGACAGTTCCTTCCCAAAAATCGTTTTTGTTCCGAAAACGGCATTTACATGTTGGATCTTAACATGCAATCGGTGTAAACTTCAAAATACATCATTTTAATAGTTTATGTAAGCTTTTTAACCACGAAAACTAAGATCTATGTTATGATTTATATAAACCCGTTTTTGTATATAAATGGTTATGAAACTTCATAAAAACATGTTTTTAGGTGTTTGATCTTACATGGAATGAGTTGTACCAGTAAAAACATAAGATTTAAAAGTTTTTACCGGATAGAAATGGATGAATGATGATATGTTGGAGATTCTAGCTTCAAATGGATGAAAAACGTTTATGTAACCCAAAGGATGAATACTTCTTGCTATACTTGATTATTAGAACGATTTTAGTAGGTGCTTTTAGTTTGTTTTAATGAGGTTTCTTCTGCAATATGTGGCTGGAAATGGAGCTCTAGTGAGAGTGTTTTAATGTGTGTGTTTTTATTATGGGTTGGTCTTTGTGTGTTATGAGAGAAAAGAGAAGACTAAAGTGGGGTAATAGGATGCTAAGTGGTTCAAGTTGTGTAATATTTGGGGGTTCAAACGAATTAAGACATGTGTTGGGCTTATGTAACATGCACAAATGACTCATGAAATTAAAAAAAAATTTGTGTCTGGGCATAGGAGCGTCGCCCTAGACATCTAGGGCTGCGCATCGTGCACATTTTCAGCCTTTTTTTGGTTTTCGTTATCATTACCGTTAAGCATTTTTCGTTGTTGAAAGTTTCCGATTGTTTTTGCAATGAACTTAGGCAAGTTCATTATGTGTTTTCTTGGTATTAGGATTCATTTATTGATTCCGATTTCGATTCCGACTCAAACACGTTAACGGTAAAAGTACGCTTAAAAGTAAACACAGATATCTCGGAGATCAATAACACGGAATTATCCTGAATTTTGGACGGTTGACACACCATAAGCTATTGATCCTCCATTGGTATAATCTTGTAGATTTTGATTGTGGGTAGTTTTGTCTTTGGTTATGATGGAGTGTATCACATTCAGCAGCATATAGTGAGAGCCCCTTCGTGGTTGATCATTCCATATCGTGTCTAGAGTACACAAGCTCATAGCATTCAAGAAATTCCGATATTAGGGTAGAAACCCTAATATTCTTATCCTTTCAAACCTTTTTCTTGGTTACTTTGTTGAAATTTCTTTGTATGCGAGTATTGTTGTTTGGGTGTGAAAAGTTTGTAGTGATGTTAACTAAGTTGCTCTAGGTCTCGTACGCTAGTCACCATTTAAAAGCTAAACTAAAAAGCTTATTCTTTAAAATTGGAAACTTGCTGATTGAATTTTTAACCTGTCTTACTTGAGATGTAGCTTTGAAATTATTGTGAATTTGGAACGGAGGTCTAAACCAATGTTGTAGGCCTCAGAATCTACTTTTTGAAAATGTATGACTCGTTGTCTAATTCTTCGTAAAACTCTCTAAAACTTTAAATTACTAACAGGGGTCAAATCTGAGTTTTTAAAATGCTTTGTAGGTTTTACTAAAATAATATTTTGTTATGGTTTGGTAAGCTTAGAACTAAACGAAATTGGTTTCGTACATTTCCTACTGTTCAAAATCATGTTGTTGTTTATAGGGATCATTTGTATAATTTCCAAATGTTTTAAACTCGGTATAAACTTAAATTACCCAAAATGACATATTGGGACAGATTGCTTAACCTGTTTTGTTTCAACCATAAAGTTTTCATAATTAATTCAAATTGATCAAATCCATGGTCTATTATGTAGCCCTCTGAGTCTAGTTTTCGTACATATAAGATTCGTCGTTTAACTCTTCCAATAACTCTGAGTATAACGCTTTTAACGAACATAGGTACTCGCTAAATTTTTATCATCATATCTAAACTTAACGGATAAACAAAATTGTATAACCTAAATGGATTTCTCAAATGGGCATCTTTGAAAAATAACTTAATTGGGTTCGATACGTAATAAACTCATTTCTTATGATTCTTACTTAAATACATTTAGGGGAGCTCTATATCTAGTCGGGACTTGGCCTTGTGACCTATCATCTAGTATGCACACATATTCACACTTCTAGAGTAGTGTCACGTACTTGCTTTGTCAAGGTGAGTTCATTTCCCCAATTTTTACTGTTTTACTTACTTTAAACAAATCTGGGGAATGTAAAGCTCAACTAAAACCATTTTGAGATATTGGATATCATTTTCAAACTAGGTATAAATAGATATTCCTATTTATAGAAAGTTACTATTTATGGAAACCTTCTATTTTCGGAAACTTACTATAAATAGATGTTCCAATTTATAGAAACTTGCTTTTTTTGGAAACTTACTACATTTTGAAATTATAAAATGTGTAACATAAACCTAATGCATATTTTTCAAAACTTATGTGAGATGTTGGTTGTGGTGATTACTTACCAGTATACATTTGCTACTTGTAAACCCCATTCAGTATACCTTTCCTACTGACGTATCAGTATACCTATCCTACGGATAGTACATACTCATTAGTATACCTTTCCTACTAATGATGTGTGCTTATAGTAGCGTGGCTACTACGGATGTTACTAGTCAGTATACCTTTCCTACTGACGTTACTTGATTACTAGTATACCTTTCCTACTAGTGTTACATACTTACAATGGATAGTTGTGGATGATTGTTTCTTACTACTTCCATTCATTAGTTACACATTCTTTCACTATAGTTGTGTTGAGGTGTTTTCTTACTATTACATTTTCCTACTTACTCAATGAACTCGCAACTTTATGTTGACTTTTTGAGCTTTATTTTCATGTAATGAGCAGATATAGGACGTAGTTTGGAGACTTGGCTTTTAGAAGACTTCTAGATTATGCATTGCATTAGCGTACTCTCTTGTATTATTACAATTGGATTATTTCGGGTTTCTTACTTATGTCTTTCCTTTTGAAATATTGTACTCTTGACTTTTATTTCGGGATAGTTAATTGTAGTGTATGACGTGTACATGAGACAAGGATATTTATCTTGTTAAATGGCATTGTCACAACAATTTTCGTTTAGTTCTTGCATTTAGTATTTTGCTAATATTTCCAATAGGCCAAACCCTGTGTTTCCGCCGCAGGAGGGGTGTGACATCACACACTATCATTCATGTTTTTCTCATTAACTTTAAGACTCAAAGCTTCGTCCTCAAGTTGTTTAATTCGAAATTTCATGCTTGAAAGTTCAAAAACATACTTATGATTCTTTTCATTAGGTTCCGAATCATACTTTTGATTCTTTTCATTAAGTTTTGAAAGTTTTACTTCAAGTTCTCTAATTGTTTCACGTTGAGAACGAAGTTTTGACTCAAAAAGTTTCATTTGAAAAATGCACGTTTCCATCCGAAGTGGGTCATAGAGGTATTGATTTACCTCATCCTCATCCGACTCTTCAAAATCTGCATCCGCCATCAATGACATGTGAGCAAAGTGAGCACTTGCTTGTTCTTCATTATCAGAATCGCTCATCCAATGTGCATGCTCAGTCATAAAAGCTTGACCTTTTTCCCTGCTAGCTTCTTTCTTCCTCTCCATCAACATATTTTGACGGTAGTACTCAGAATTTTTCACTACTCTCATCTTACAATCTCTTGCAAAATGCCCATGTTTTTTGAACTTGTAGCAAATCACTGAACTCATATCTTTGTTAATCTCTTTGTTGGATTCATATTGAGTATTCTTCACTTGAAACGCTGGTTGAGCATTTGTCCTTGAGGTTTGATTGTTGAAAGATGAATGGTTTCGATTTTAATTATTGTTGGTGTAGTTCCGTTGTGTGTATGGAAACCTTTGAGCATTTGATCACCCAAACTTCCTCTTTTGAACTATGTTTGAAAGTAATGCAATCATTTGTCAGATTTCTTCTTCTGAGTCTTCATCGTCCTGATTTGGGAATGAAACTGAGTATGTAGAGGATGGTTGTACTATGTGAAGAAAAACCTTTGATTGTGACACTTTTTAATATGCAAATGATATCTTTGATAATTCATCTATCTTTTCCATAACAAGAGCCAGTGGATCAATCTATTTCTCTGTTTTCACCTTCATCGCTTCGATAAGCTCCATAACTTCTTCGTTTTCCATGAGGCATTCAAATACATCATGAACTGGAGTTGTTTGAATGTTGATATTTTGCTTGAGATTCGCTGTAAACCTTTTCCAAACCGGATTTAACGTGTTCATGAACTTCGCATTTGCTTCAAGGTGAGTCTTTTTAAATCCGTTTTTTCTTCATTCATTTAGTAACCCACAAAAACGATTGTACATTTGCTTAAGCATTTCACCATCTAGTGTTCTAAAATCTTTAAACTTGTACATTGCGCCACTCATCTTGATACTTTGAGCCGTTTTGCTTCCTTGTAGTTTCTTAGTAAGTTCATCAAACATTTCCTTTGCGGTTTTGTGACTATAAATGTTCACGAAGATGTGATTTGGAATGGCATTCATAATGTCTGAATGTGCTAGTCGATTCGCCACGTGATATTTCTTCTCATCGTTCGTCATTTGAGTGAAAATATTCTCGGTCGTACCATCACTTTCCGGTACATCTTCATTTATTATTTTCACCATGATTCTATTTGGACCTTTGATGAATTATTTCATTTGTTCTCTCCATTCTTGTCTCTCGATAAAATCAAAAAATCTTGCTCTCCATTGTTCATAATAACCTCGGAAAAGAACCAGAGGCCTTGTATCGGATCCAGTTGACATTTGATCTCTTGAAGACATAATTACTTGATTCTCGATGATCGTTTAATGCTCTTTGTAATAATTCCAAAACTTTGACAAAATTCTCCTGACCGTTGAGTGCGACGCAGTTAATTCTAGTCGAATGGGTTGTTCGAATATATATTCGAATGGTTATTCGAATGGGTTGTTTGAGTGTTTATTCAAATGATTTGTTTGAATGTTTGTTCTAATAGATTTGTTCGTATGAGTTTTGAATTGAATGGTTTTATATCTAGTCAAATGAGTCTATTCGTCTAAATGCATTTTCTGGTCGAATCAATATCTAGTCGAATGGCTAGTTTTCTAGTCGTATTCAAGACCCTTCAAAATTGGCACCAAGCTAATTCCCGTGTTCGGGACAGCTAATATCCGTTCGAGTCAAAATTTCCCTGTCGAGCCAACTCTTGCAAAAGTTTGAATCTTAAACTCTAATCGAATGAATATCCCAGTCGAATTTCCCTTGGTCAAATTACCCTTCAACAATCAAAATTTACTTAACAACTCGAATCAAAAATACCCCTACTCGAATTAAAATTCTAGTAGAATCAGTACAATTTCTGGTCGAATAATTCCTAGTAGAGTGAAATCTAGTGGAGTGAGGTCTACTCGAGTCAATCCTGGTCGAGTGAAGTCTGGTCGAACGTCATAAGAAATTTTGAGAGCATCCTGCTCTGATATCAATTGTTAGGTTGAGAATCAAGGACAAGGGTATGAAAGTCAACCAAAAGTAATATATTACATCACACCCCTTACCTATTTATAGGCAAGGGGTAAAGATTCATAACATTGTTACATTTCCTTGTAGAAACCATATTAACTAAATCTATTCCCTACAACCTTAGGTTTTGCTTGAAATCTAGCACACAGGCAAACATTAAATATGATGTCAGGCCTACTAGCAGTAAGGTACATTATAGAACCTATCATAGACCTATACATATGTTGATCAACACTTTCACCATCTAAATCAGGATGTAACTTGATCCTAGTGTCCACAAGAGTTGTTGCAGCCTTGCCATTAGTGAATCCAAACTTAACGAACATGTCCTTGACATACTTAGATTAGTTAATGAAAATTCCATTGTCCAATTGTTTAACCTGAAGTCCTAAAAAGAAAGACATCTCTCCCATATAGCTCATTTGGAATTTAGAATGCATCACAGATTCAAATTCTTTACACAATCCATCATTAGTTGACCCAAATATGATGTCATCTACATATATTTGCACAAAAGTCGAGTCCTGACCAACAGTCTTAATGAACAATGTTTCATATATAGTGCCCCTAAGATATCCATGTGCAATCAAGTATTTGGACAGTGTGTCATACCATGCTCTAGGAGTTTGATGTAAACCATACAAAGCTTTATCCAACTTAATCACATGATTAGGATAATGAGGATCAATAAAAACAAGTGATTGACTCACATACACAGTCTCATCTAAAATACCATACAAGAAGGATGACTTAACATCCATTTGATAAACTTTAAAGTTCTTATATGAAGCATAAGCCAAAAACAATCTAATAGCCTCTATTCTAGCAACTGGGCAAATACTTCATCATTTTTAATACCCTTTTCCTTGTATATCCTTGAACCACAATCCTAGCTTTATTTCTTACAATAATTCCCCTATAATCTCTTTTGACCTTAAAAATCTATTTAACACCCAAAATGTGCACTCCTACAGGTCTACTACCAAATTTCCTACTTCCTGTTTCTTGAACTCTAAGAGTTCTTCCTGCATAACCTCTACCCAACTATTTATAGTCAAGGCTATATCCACATTATTGGGCTCAAGTTGTGACAAAAAGCATGAAAACAAGCAAAGATTAATCAGCCCAGATTTCCCTCTAGTTTTGTGTCACACCCCGTCAAAATCGACTTAGGTGGATTTTCATAGATACCATCATTGCACAAAGCGCAATGTCTAAATGTTTATTTTATTAAAATAGTTGAAATAGACCCATAAAAATAGGGTCTCTCTATGGGTCGTACCACGTTTAAAGAGTGTTTTTAGAAGTTTACACAATAGAAAATATGATTGCAAAAGCGTACATAAAAAGTAAAATACAAGCGGCCTTGACATGGCGACAATGGTTTTCAAAAGTTAATAATTCAAAAGACGAATATCCAAATAAAAACATGCTATGCAACACATTCTTCATGGCATCACACTTTAAACACGTAATCAAGCTCAAGCTCCGTCTTTACCTAAGAACATGTGAAAAGAATACGTCAACAAAGTTGGTGAATAACATGGGTTTAATAAATAGACACAAATAGAATGCAAGCAAAGATAACGCGAAAGTAATGTAAGTAAAATAATTTTTATAACTACATGAGCCATGAAATGAATCCTTAACAGTGTGATATAAAATATCGTTTCGTGTCTCTACAAGTACTCTAGTCAAGTCCCTTGTAATAACCTCAAAACCTAAAATGCGTTCGTTTACCCAATAGGAGCTACCCTATCCGAATGGGAGTGGTCAAGTCAAATAGTACTATCCATTATGCTCGCGAAAAGTCCACAAATTAATATTTTATGTGTGGGCAAAGTATGTTACGACTAGTTCGTTCGTTAAATCATTAGTTCATAAAATGTGTTTTGACTAACTTGCATTCTAAGAAAACTAGTTCATATGTTCTTATCCCAAGAACGTTAAAGTTGAAAACGGTATCCATGTACTCAACTTGCGTGGGGATCTCGGGAAAGCTAGCAAAAGGAATAGTTCGGAAACCCTAGAGAAGACCCAAGAGAATGAAGAAAAGTTTGTATTAGTTTCTCGGTATAGAAAAATGGGAGTTTCGTACTAATATAAAGTATCACATAACTTAGAATTCATCCAAGGTTTCAAAACATAAAATAAATTAAGCTGTCCAAAATTTGTAATTGATTAAAATACTGAAATCGACAAGTTACACGGCGAATCTGGTCATGCTCTTTTGAATTATCAAAATATGTTATGTAAAGAATGTAATCTCAATATTGGAGCATTCTTATAATTGTCTAACTCAATGTAAAATCCTCTCACTTCCGGTCTCAACAGTTTGTGGATTTTTGGACCCAGTCACTTCATCAGCTTGATGAGAATGAACCATTTGGAATCACAGAATAGCATCGTAATCAAATCAAAAGCAACAAAAACATCTAGGTTTTCCCACTGGTCTCATCATGTTTGGTGAAAATTTGAGTGAGATATGACTAGGGGAAGTTGATTAAAATAATCTAACGAAAATTTAGTTTGTATAGCATGTGGTTTAAACGTTACTTCAGTGCCAAATAAGTGGAATTAAAACTAGTGGTTAGACTTTCTCAAAACTAGACTCCACAAGACATTATTTTCAGAAAAAGACAAAAATAAATGGTGTAGCTGTTTGAGAGATATGGCCATTTGAAAATGGATTAAAATCGGGGATATAGTCTGTCCGTTTTGCCCTTGACTCCCAAAACATTTTTACACTCAATCCTTCATTATTTCATTTTCAAACCTTGCATGGATGATCCATGCATGTGTCTAGTTCATTACTTGTCTTAAATGAGTTGGGTATCTTGAAAGTTTCAAGGTTTTAAAGTAAACATACAAGTTTGTCCCCCTTATCCTTATTACCAATTTAATTCCCAAAACATTCCCTTTGTGTCTTCCTATACCAAACCCTAATCGGTTTTAACCATTTCATGGTGGGTTTTTGCCATTGGTTTCTTGGAAAAATACTAACATCTTCATGGGATCTATAGATCCAAAGATCTAGCATAGTTTTTGGGTTACTGTCCCTTGCTAACACCAAAAACGTGTGTCAACATCAAGTAAATTGGTACAAAACCATTCATAATCATCCTAAGTCGGCATAGCCGTACATATAGGGAGATTTGTAAGAGAAAAAGTAAAATACATAAAATTTAAACAAGAGGAGGGGTTTCCCCTTAGAACAAAGTAAATAAAGATAAACGTGCATGAAAGTAATTAAGTACAATAAAAAGTAGATGTTCAATAGATTTACATGTTATTGTTTGTTCATTAGATTTACCTTGAAACAACCTAAAAAAATGTTCTAAAACTTAAATCTAAGGCTTTGAAGTGCAAAATCTAGTCTTCCCAAGCTAGACCACAACACCGGGTAGTGTATCCTTGTCGGTTGTAGTATAGTTTTGGCTAGTTCGGGTTCGAACACAGGGACTAATCTAAATTAAGAGTTCAAGTTAAACAAGTAACAAGTAACAAAGTGGGGGTTTATACTATAACTACAAAGTAAAGTTTTAAAAGTATTTTAGAAATCAAGATTAAAAAGAAGTTTGCTTGAACCATTCACAAATGTATGACCTATTCTAAGTAATGAAATTTTCGATTTACTTCTTATTTAAAACCAAGTTCCTTTCGAATACCGGATTTCTACAATTACCCAGCCGTGCAACCACTCCTTTCGAATATGGTTAACACCCCAAATAATTATTCATAAAGAATCAAGCCGACGTGTGAGAATTAATCTATAAACTTCCTTTCCAATAGTGTACTAGTTTGATAAACCAATTTCTCTTATTTATAAACTAGCGTTTGTGTTTAAACTTAGTTATTTCGAATACTATTATCGATTCCTTTCGAATACCGATAACTTTTATCAACTATAGATCGGTTGAATAATTCATTCAATATTTTAGTAAATTCCCGAGTTCTTTTCAAATACTTGAATTTGTTTACCAATAAAGAACATAAGTAATCTAATAATATAAATAAAGATTAAACCTTAATGGAACCCCAATTAACCAAACACACACCTATCAACCATTTCATACTCAAAATTAATCAATCAAACGATCACATATCCAAGCAAACGTTTAAGTAAATAGCTACTCATAATTGAAATTAAACATGAATTATAAGGAAAGTTGAATATGATACAAAGTGTTTGATGTAATGTTAATGTCTAAAATTTCCAAATTGAAATGAATAGAGTGAATGAAATGACAATTTGAATGATCTTTGATTCTTCAATGGTTATTTTGCCAATAGAATTTCTTCTCCAAGGCTTCAAGATGATCCCCAAAATTGATTCTCCCTTCTTGTGTTATGGCAAAGATGATAAGTAGTGATGATAATTGTAAAGATGATAATCAATAATCGACCTCCAGTGCAGTAAAAATAATCCCCAAATAAACCCCTCCAATACCCAAGTAATTGATGGCATTAAACAACAACTTGTAACAGCTCGACACTCCAACTACATCGCAGTGGGCATGACTGCGGCGCAGTGGGCTCCTAGTCCTAGTCCGTTCTGAATTTTGCTACTTTCCTTGCGTTGTTTGGCACATCTTGACGTTAAATTTCAATTCCAATGCTAAATATCTAAATACATACTTTTACACAAAATTTAAGTATAACGGGGCCTATCCATCACGTTTTAGACTAAAAACATAATAAATATTGCAAATAAAAATGTATATAATTGAGCGTTATTAAACCCCTCATAGTTAACAATTTTTTCGCCCTCAAGGAAATCTGACATAAACTTTAACTCATTTTTTTTATTAAACAACTTAAGAAAAGTCTAGGAATCATGGGCTCATACTACATTCCGACATTTATAATTAAAGATTTGCGTGAGATTGCAAGATCGTAAACCGACTACGAACATCAAATGCTACTAAATTACTTACGTAAACAAAAACTGCAATTTTCTAACTCTAATCTAACCTAAGTCGGAGCTTTGGGCCGACCCCTATGCCTATGCTTTCGGGGGATACCTAAATATCACATAATTTATTTCCTTTGGGAATTGTTTTTGGCACTTCAAATATTAAATATTTGTAATTTATAGGTTCTTTAAAGTGAAGGTTTTTGTAACGGGATTTTATTCTTCGTTATAGTTAGGATGATTTTAATTTGTTGACGGGAAAGACCTATGGCCTTTTTCTTCGCCTCTAACTCTTTTCGGGATTAAGTGATATCTAAGTTTCCTTAACTACCCCCGAAAAGGGAGCAAGTACTAATAGGGCTCGGTACTAAGAATATCTAGCGTTTATCCAGATTTTATATTTTTCGGGGAAATGCAAGGAACTAAAGTCGGAAAACCTAAACTCTTATTTATAAGTATTTTACTACGAAGAGATGTTCCTAACAATTTCACGTTCAATTACCGCAATGTTTTTAGATAAACAAGCCCCTATCATTTTCCCTAAACTACATTCAAGCGTTTTTTTTTTCTGTTTTTTTTATTAGACTCAAATAGGACAAAATAAAAACATGATGGATACGAGATAGATTATTAAACCAGCAAATTTCCTGAGACTACCCCCCATACTTAATTCACACATTGTCCCAAAATATGTTCCAAACTAGAAACTAAAAGTAAAATCAAACGATACCAAAATAAAAGAACAGGAAAGATAAGCTAACCCGGGTAGCCTCCCGTAAGTCTTTAGCTCGACTCGTCCTCCATTCACAAAAACAATACTAATATAGAAATCTAGGCCTCCCTCTTGTTCCTTCCCCGTACCAACTCCTCAAAACGTAACATCCTCCAATTCACCTATAATTCAAATAATCATAAGAAATTCGTAGTTAGAAACATTGAGCTCATCCCGAATCTTTGCCCATGCATCATGCCGCTCCTTGGTTTCCCGCATGATTGAACCACCATCAATTTTTCTAAAGTAGACACCCACTCCCCCATACTTATCTTTTTCAGCACCATGCCCCATTGGTTTACCATGTGTGAAATCATCAAAGTTCAAGGGCTCCTCATCTTTGTCATCTTTACCTTGAAAAACCATTTCTTTTTCCAAACAAGTTAGAAAACATATTATGTCAATGGGTTTTCTAGGTCTACCTTTCAACTTTGAATTTGACTCAATATCGACTTTAAGCTTTAGACAAGGTTCACCATCAAGTGTTTTGTCACACCCCGCTTTAAGCGGAAACACGAGGTGTTCCAGTTACGATATCTAGAGTCAAGGATTACAACATTACAACCAATACACAAGGCATCGTAATAAAATTAATCATGCCAAATGTTTACAAAATACATTTCAAAGTCAAAGGTGGTAAAACGCCAAGTACAAAAACATAACAAATGTCATACAACAGATCATAAAGGAAATACATCCAACATAACAAATTCCCGAAAATACAAAATAAACGATCCGAAAAAAAGCATGGCATGATCAATGAAATCCTCAAACTCCTGAAAAGCGTTAAAAACGACCTCAACAACATGTTGGTGAATTATTCGCAATTTTAAGTAAAAGTTGACCCAACGACAAGTTTCAACAAACATTATAAATTTCAAATATCATATCTTGTTTTACAACCATAGTGAGAGGTACTATGACTAGACTAGTTAAACATCTCAATCCTGACCGAGCGATATAAATCCCCTTCCTAATGCGTGTCAAACCAAAGGAAACAGTTTAAAGAAATACGGTCATAACATCCACTCCTATCCAACATCCTAGCGAGCAATGAGGGTTAGGTTTGTAACCCATATAACTATATATATGAAATCGTTGGGCATAAATCTTAACGAGTGTATAAGACACCTAATCTAAGGCGGACCTATTCTACAAGGTAAACAAGTTATAGAGTAACGTCTAGCATTCAAGCAAACAAGATATACAGTAACGTCTAGCTTTCAAGCAAACAAGATATACAGTAACGTCTAGCATTCAAGCAGACTATTTTAAAATACGCTTTCCAGCCCAAAAATAGTAAAGACAGGGCTACAAATAACTCACAATGAAAGCTTCAGCAAAATCTCGGGTATACAATCGCGGAGAAAAACTCCACCTTCTAAGTGCCCTAAAACAATATATAACATAGTCTAAGTATCTCCATAAGTCAAGTCCGGTTTATCCTTGTCGGTTAAGATTTAGTTTATAAAAATATTTCAACGATTAATAAGTCTAATCAAGATGAGGGATTTAGGAGACGATGTTCCGCGCCAAACAGGGCCATGGAAAGATATCGATATTTCACATCATATGTGATCATTGGAAAAGAAATGATATTCCGAGTTGAAAACGACTACCAGAAATATCGGTCAAAATCGAATATTGTTACCAGGTTTTATCGAGATTGACCAAGATCAAAGTCGAAGAGGTTGACTTGGTCAAAGTCAAATATGTTGACTTTATAAAAGTCATAGGTCAAGGATGTTGACTTTATAAAAGTCAAAGTCCACAATTTGAGGTAAAATCAAAGTCAACTTGAAAGAAAGTCAAAGTCGACGTAAAAATCCATCTTTGACACTTTGGAGAATTTAAAGTCTTTACTTTTAAAATTAATGGAGTAATATGACTTTAAAACACTTTTATAAAAGGTTGCCGTGACGACTTATTTTGACGATCGCATTTTGTAACAAATGTTTTTTTTAGCGAAAAGTAGTTAAACGTCCGATTTAAATAAGTATTATGACATTTTTGACGTCGTCGGCGTCTTTGAGTCCAAAGACAATGTTTTTGTATAATGTGTTACTTTTATATATTAGTTTACTCATACGAGTGTTTAGAGTTGTTTAATCTCATAAGACGTAATCGAAGATTTCGCTGTGGCGCTCCACGGAACCAAGACTTTGCGGTCGATACAATGCGAAACTGAAAATTTGCTGGAAAACACCACGGTGCCTCGTCTTAGGTACATAGGGTGACGCCCTGGGCCTAATTCCAGTTTTATGTAATTTAACATTTTGTCGAAATCTGATTTATTCGAAGCTTTATGGTTAAAACGTAAACTGTCAATAACTTATATTATGTTCCAAATTGTCACACCCCGCTAAAGTGGAAACAGGAGGTGTGAAGAGCAAGAATATCATTTCACAAGTCATAATAAAATGCAACGGTTTCAATTCATTAAAATAGAATTAAAAGTTACAAGTTCAAAAGAAACATAACAAAGTGTACTTAAATTCACGACAAACAATTACATAATTAAACTTTTGATAAGAATTCCCAAAATAATAGACAATCAACATGGTCTTCTCCCGATTCATATCTCACGTAACCTGCCTGACCCGCCCACGCTCTGCACTTCATGACTTACAGTTGATTTCCTGAAACATGAGATAAAGAGTCAAACTACATAAAGTAGTGAGTGAGTTAAAGTTTTTCAAGTTCTCGACAAAAAGGTTCCGACAAGTATATATAAATATAAGTTTTCTCAAAAGAAATGAAGCGGAACATACGCTTAAAATATATATACTTTAAAGATGATCATAGACAAGTAGAACAATACTTGGAAAAAGAGTAGTTGCGGATCACACGCAAAAGAGAATGCTTAAATAAAAGTAACTATTGATTAAAACATTGTATCAACCACTTGGCATAATATAACTGTAAGTGTTCACACTAAACCGATTAATCCTGATCGTGAACAGCCCCAACCCCGCACTATCTACGAGGTACCCATAATTACTATACGGCTAAGCAAGGTAATAGTGTGTAATGATCTAAAACGGGGTACTTTGATTTAATTTAAAACTTATAGTAGGCACTTACAAGCATGTTATATTTTCATCAAGGGTCTAACGGAGGTGCCTAGTTAGTGGCGATTGCGTATAATACAATTAATCATAGTTTTGAATAAATGCCGATAGGGGGCAAGCCATAAAGTCAAATAATGCCGAACAGGGCAATTAAAATAGTTTATGCATATAAGTTCAGAAGAAGCGTTCAACAGTTCATAAAATGTTCCAAAAGTTCATAAAGCATTTCGATCTCATGTTTCCCCCAAAAAGAGTTAAGTAAAAACTTTAAACAGTAGTGGATGTAACTCACGGATTGCGAAGATTAGACAAATGCGAAAGCGGTCGAAAGCGTGTCCGAATCACGGAAATCCTATAGGAATACCAAGATTAAATAAGTGTAAGGATTACTTTATGTTAACATGCCATATAACATTTTATAAGTTTAATCTTTAGTTAATTTTAAGTGGCATAAGTTAATATGTCCGAATATTGTCCAAATCGTTTATCGTTAACTCCAAAATGTGCCCAACGTCAATATTATTATGATAAGTTATATGTGCGTTACTGAAGTGTCATGATATTGTCTAACGGAATTTGGGCAGCGCTTCCGCGCCATTATTTTTATGTCCAAAATGTCCACATTTTCCCGCTCACAGAATACATACGTTTAAATGATACATTTCACCAAGCTTATTTCAAGTGTAATAAGTCAATAAATCATCCCAAATATAAGTCTTTTATTTAACTCATTTCTAAATATTCGGATTCGAAAAACCAGATTACGTAGATGAGTTTTTAACGACAAACGAAGATATCCGGAAAACTGCCAGCAGCTTCAGTGCGCCGTTCCGGGCCTTAGGACGGCGCCCTGATCGCTGTAGAGCCACGGTGCCGTTCTGGGACTTAGAGCGGCGCCCTGGTCACTGCAGTTTTCCCGAAAATCGTTTTTCTTTCAAAAATGGTTATTTAAATGGTAGATCTCGACATGCAACTTTTATAAACTTTATTATTCATCATTTTCTCAGTTTATATATAACTTTTAACCACAAAAACGAAGATCTAAGTACCATTTGATATAAACCCGTTTTTATATAAAAATGGTTATAAAACTTTATAAAAACTTGTTTTTAGGTGTTAGATCATCGATGCAATGACTTATTTCAGTAATAAAAGTAAAAAGAAAAGTTTCTACCTGATGAAAAGCTTGGATGATGATTTGGAAGAGATTTAAACTCTAAAAAGTCTAGAAAACTTCTTTTGACCGAAATGAATGAATACTTCTTGCTTCCTTTGCTATTTGGATCGATTTTTATGGTATAATATGGTGATATTTTTGTGATTTCGTGGTTGGAATAGACTGGAGATGGATGGAGTTTAGAGAGTTATAGAGAGACGTTAGAGAGAAAGTGTGTTTGTGTGTGTTTTTGTTTATAAAAGTGAAATGAAATGACAAGAGGGGGGGGGGGGGGGGGGTTGTATGATGGTCTAGGGACCTGTAATCACTGGCCAAAAGTGTCAAATCCCGAGGTAGGTGCTTGAGAAACTTTGTTGCAATCGAGATTGAGCTTTAAAAGCTCCAAAATTTTGAATCTGCGTTGCCAGGTCGTCGTCCTGGTTTCCTTAGGGCGGCGTCCTGGCTCTATTTTCAGCATTTTTCGTTTTACGTTTTTGTTACCGTTAAGCCTTTTCGTTAATTGAAAGTTTCCGATTTTTATACGAATTGAACTTAGGAAATTTCCTTATGTGTTTTCTTGGTATTTAAACTTATTTATAGATTTCGAATTTTGATTCCGACACACACGCGTTCTCGGTAAAAGTACGGTTAAAGACAATAACAGACATTTCAATGATATAGAGTACGAATTTCACCTGAAAGTTAGACGGTTGTCACACAAATACATTTACCAAGCTTTAAATATATGTAAATATGTCATTTTGCATACCAATAAATATATATATATATATATATATATATATATATATATATATATATATATATATATATATATATATATATATATATATATATATATATATATATATATATATATATATATATATATATATATATATATATATATATATATATATATATATATATATATATATATATTACTTTCGATTAAAATCACATCTTAACATATTTTAGTCCAAATTTAGTCCCAAATTCAAGTGTAATTCATGTGTTGGTCTAATATTTTATTCTGAACCATTTTCAAGGCTAAAACCGAAAGGATAATAAAAGATAATGAAAATGATGAATTTGGGGGAAATAGCGATTTTACCGTTAGCAACCGCAAGAATCTACAAGCTTGAGAATATGTAAACCCGGGAAAAAGCTTTGGTGGTGTGGTGATGAGTAATATTCAGCTCCATAACACAAATACAACCATCATTAGTTTAGATCCTTACATGCATGATGATAATATGGAGATTTTCGGAAGGATTTCACTTACCACAAATTTAAGGTAAAGTTCCTTGAGAAATCTATATGGATCTTCCAAAGCAAGATGTAAAAGATGGAAGCAAAAACTTGGAATACAAATGAATAAGTTTGGTGTTAGGAAAGAGATGGGGGTAGATCCACTACATCTCGCCCTCCCGTTCCCAAGTAAATTCGTCTTCAACCTTGGAGTTTTGTCGGACCTTTACTATCACTATCGGAATCCGACTCCGCCGCAAACGCTTGACATCTCGGTCAACGATCTCCACCGGCTCCTCTATAAGAAGCAAATCATCTATACGTAGTTTCTCCAGTGGAACGATCAAGGAATCGTCAGCAAGGCACTTCTTGAGATGCGAAACGTGAAATATGTTGTGCACACCGCACAACTCAGGTGGCAACCCAAGACGATAAGCCACTGGTCCAACACGAGACAATACTCTAAAAGGACTCGTAAAACGTGGACTTAACTTCTTGAGATGCGATACGTGAAATAAGTTGTGCACACCGCGCTTCTCTAACCGAATCATACTCTTCCACGGAGAAACTTTCAACAACACCATATCTCCGACCTCGAACTCCAGAGGTCATCGTCCCAAATCCGCGTACATCTTCTGGCGATCTCGAGTGGTTAACAAGCGATCCTTGATTTTTTTTTTAATTTTTTTTTTTTAATTTTTTTTTTAAAGATCTTATCAGTAGTCTCCTGGGTCAACTCCGGACCCGTAATCTGACTATCACCGATCTCGGCCCAACAAAGTGGATACCTACACTTACGACCGTAAGGAGCCTCAATGGCGGGCAACTAATGTTGGAGTGGTAACTATTGTTGTACGAAAACTCGACTAACGGTAAATGTCGATCCCAACTCCCGCCAAAGTCTAAAACACACGCGCGTCTCGATAAGAAATAAAAGCTACTGGAATGCCATGACAGGCCACGATCTCGTCGATGTACAACCTAGATAACTTCCCTACCCGGTAATCCTCACGAATAGGAAAAAAATGTGCTGACTTAGTCATCCGATCAGCGATAACCCAAATGGTACGATCCTCGGTGAGAGCCTCCTGCTGAGCTTGAATGATACGAGCCTTCAAGCTCGAATGAATAGTAATTATTATGGCGCGAAATCTCACCGGCTTAACCGACTCCGTGCGACTCAACGCATCGGCTACAACATTCACCTTACCCGGACGGGAACGAATCTCACAATTTTACTCGTTAAGCAACTCAACCCATCGACGTTTCCTCATATTCAGTATCTTTCTTCTTCACGAAAAGTACCGGCGCACCCCAAGGAGAGAACTCAGTCTAACGAAGCCCTTGTCCACCAACTCCTGGATCTGCCTCGATAGCTCTAATATCTCCGAAGGTGCCAACCGATAAGGAGCCTTCGCTACCGGCGCTGCTCCTGGAACTAAGTCGATACGGAACACTACTCCTCTACTAGGGGGGTAAACCAGGTAAGTTCTCTAGGAACACGTTAGGAAAGTCACGAACCACGGGCTTCTCCTCCAACTTCTCTGCGGAGTCTTTCTTCACTAGGTGTGCAAGAAAGAGTAAACAATCCCATTTGATGTACTCCCGAACTTAAAAACATGAGACAATATTAAGGCGCTTCCCCGCCTTATTCTCCTGAACTAACAACGGCTCTCCCTGCGGTGATGGAATGCGGATAACCCTCTCGAAACATAAAATCTCTGCATGGTGTGTCGAGAACTAATCCATACCGATAATGGCGCCGAAGCTACCCAATTTAATTGGAATCAAATAGATAGGAAAAGAGTGGGCATCCAAACTAACCCTACAGGTAGAAAATTATCTCAGTAGCACACAAAAACTCACCATCGTCTAATTCTATCTTAAAGGAAGGCACTAAGGGTCTAGACGTACAAGGGATCATAGTCCTAAACTTATTAGATATAAAATTCTTCGAATGACTGGCTAAAATCTGGAGTCGAACCTCTCGGAACCGCACTCGTAGGACAATCGTGTCCCGTCGGCTTCTTTGCAGATAGAAGTTTTCTTCGGTGCCAACGTAAAAGAGACGTAAAAAGAAAACGAAAATAAAAGAAGAGCAAAGAGAAGTGTGCAACACAAAGAAAATAAGGCCAAACATCAAAATCAAATAGAATAAATGCAGGCTGACCTTAGATAAGAAAAGTACCCGTACCAGCTGAAACTAACTTGGGACACTTGTCCCTATGGTGCTTAAAAGAACCACACTCATAACAGTTGCCCTTCTGGATCTTACAAAACTTCTCGGTGTGCCCTACTTTCTTACACCGTCCGCACACCCAACAATTTATCCCCTTGGCGTGGTGGTGACCACACCGATCACACTTCGGGTGCTTACCCTGGGAACCCGGTGTCACAACAGCAGCATACGACTGCACAACTTGAGGAGCATCTTGCCTCATAAAAATCTTCCGCGAGTCATTATGACGGAATTCACCACTCTGTTTCCCTCCGGAGTTCTTCTTAACCTCTTCTGAAGGAATTCCACCATCTCGGACTATTTTGTGAGTCAACGTAGTCGCAATCTCCACTGCACTCTGGAAAGTGCTCGGTCTGGAGGAAAGGACACCACTACGGATTTCCTGGGGTAATCCGTGGATGTAGCGACCGACCCGCTTAAGCTCTGGTTGAACCAGGTGAGGAACTAACTAGCAAAAAGCATGGAAACACGAAGTATATCCCTGGATATCCGTCCCAACCATTGTCAAATTCCACTTCTCATCCTCTAGCTTCTGAATCTCAGACTCAGGCACGTACTCCAAAATCATCAATTCCTTCAACTGCTTCCAAGTCATGATGTTAATCTATCTTCGTACTCGTACATTCACAACCGAATTCCACCATGTCAAAGTAGTTCCTTGGAATATAAAAGTAGCAAAACGAACCCGATCCTCGTCCGCACAACCAACTGCATCAAATATAGCTTCTAACTTCTCCATCTACTAGAGCGTCCCCGTCGCACCCTCGATGCCTTTAAACTCTGGGGCTTTACAACCCAAGAATGTTTTGAGCGTAAATCCTCTCATTGGGACGTCATCATGTACTACGGTCCGTCGAGTCGAACCGTTTGCTCCACCCGAACCAGCCTCGGGTCCACCAGACCCGGTAATGATAGCCTCAGAACCATCTCCATCCACAATCGTCTTGGGATTATCGAGACCCGAACCACAAGTCCCCCCTGCGTAGTGTTATCTCTAATTTGAGCAATGAGCAGTAGGCATCATGGCTGCCAACTGCTCGGCGATAAGCTGAGCGATATCTGGTGTCGTACGTGTTTCTGCATTACTAAGTATCACTCTCGAAGTCGCAATACTAGCTCTCGCGTTCGAGCCAGCAAGTCTCGCTGAACGTCATCGTCCTAAAAAGTAAAAGAAAGAAAACTCGATAAGCAAAATGCCAAAAATAACAAAAGCGAAAATAAGCACATAAGGAAAAATGGTGCACACATAGCAAATCAGAGAAAATCGATATAAAAGCCTATGGTCATAGTCCAAGTGATTTACTTCGTAAAATCACTCAGTTCGCTATAACCTTTGGCTCTGATACCAACTTTTGTCACACCCCGCTTTAAGCGGAAACACGAGGTGTTCCAGTTACGATATCAAGAGTCAAGGATTACAACTTTACAACCAATAAACAAAGCATCGTAATAAAATTAATCTTGCCAAATGTTTACAAAATACATTACAAAGTCAAAGGCGGTAAAACGCCAAGTACAAATATCATAACAAATGTCATACAACGGATCAAAAAGAAATACATCCAACATAACAAATTCCCGAATATACAAAATAAACGATCCGAAAAGAAGCATGGCATGATCAATGAAATTCTCAAACTCCTGAAAAGCGTTAAAAACGACATCAACAACATGTTGGTGAATTATTCGCAATTTTAAGTAAAAGTTGACCCAACGACAAGTTTCAACAAACATTGTACATTTCAAATATCATATCTTGTTTTACAACCATAGTGAGAGGTACTATGCCTAGACTAGTTATACATCTCGATCCTGACCGAGCGATATAAATCCCCTTCCTAAGGCGTGTCAAACCAAAGGCAACAGTTTTAAGAAATACGGTCATAACATCCACTCCTATCCAACATCCTAGCGAGCAATGAGGGTTAGGTCTATAACCCATATAGCTATATATATGAAACCGTTGGGCATAAAGCTTAACGAGTGTATAAGACACCTAATCTAAGGTAGACCTATTCTACTAGGTAAATAAGATATAGAGTAACGTCTAGCATACAAGCAGACAAGATATACAGTAACGTCTAGCATTCAAGCAGACAAGATATACAGTAACGTCTAGCATTCAAGCAGACAAATTTAAAATACGCTTTCCAGCCCAAAAATAGTAAAGACAGAGCTACGAATTACTCACAATGAAAGCTTCAGCAAAATCTCGGGTATACAATAGCGGAGCAAAACTCCACCGTCTAAGTGCCCTAAAACAATATATAACATAGTCTAAGTATCTCCATAAGTCTAGTCCGGTTTAGCCTTGTTGGTTAAGATTTAGTTTATTAAAATATTCCAACGATTAATAAGTCTAATCAAGATGACGGATTTAGGAGACGATGTACTGCGCCAAACAGGGCCATAGGAAGATATCGATATTTCACGTCATATGTGATCATTGGAAAAGAACTGATATTCCGAGTTGAAAACGACTGCCATGAATATCGGTCGAAATCGAATACTGTTACCAAGTTTTATCGAGATCGACCAAGGTCAACGTCGAAGAGGTTGACTTGGTCAAAATCAAAGATTTTAACTTTATAAAAGTCAAATGTCAAGGATGCTGAATTTATAAATGTCAAATTCAACAATTTGAGGTAAAATCAAAGTCAACTTGAAAGAAAGTCAAAGTCGGCGTAAAAATCCATCTTTGACACTTTGGAGAATTTAAAGTCTTTACTTTTCAAATTAATGGAGTAATATGACTTTCAAAACACTCTTATAAAAGGTTGTTGTAAAGACTTATTTTGACGATCGCATTTGGTAAGAAATGTTTGTTTTAGCGAAAATTAGTTAAACGTCCGATTTAAATAAGTATTATGACATTTTTTATGGCGTCGGCGTCTTTGAGTCCAAAAACAATGTTTTTGTATAATGTATTACTTTTATATATTAGTTTACTCATACGAGTGTTTAGATTTGTTTAATATCATAAGACGTAATCGAAGATTTCGCTGTGGCGCTCCACGAAACCAAGACGTTGCGGTCGATAAAATGCGAAACTGAAAATTTGCTGGAAAACACCACGGTGCCTCGTCCTAGGTACATAGGGCGACACCCTAGGCCTAATTCCAGTTTTATGTAATTTAACGTTTTGTCGAAATCCGATTTCTACGAAGTTTTATGGTTAAAACGTAAACTGTCAATATATTATATTATGTTCCAAATACATTTACCAAGCTTTAAATATATGTAAATATGTCATTTTACATACTAATATATATAATATGTTACTTTCGATTAAAATCACATCTTAACATATTTTAGTCCAAATTTAGTCCCAAATTCAAGAGTAATCCATGTGTTGGTCTAATATTTTATTCCTAACCATTTTCAAGGCTAAAACCGAAAGGATAATAAAAGATAATGAAAATGATGAATTTGAGGAAAAAAACGATTTTACCGTTAGCAACCGCAAGAACATACAAGCTTGAGAATATGTAAACTCCGGAACAAGTTTTGGTGGTGTGGTGATGAGTAATATTCAGCTCCAAAACACAAATACAACCACCATTAGTTTAGATCCTTACATGAAGATGATAACATGGAGATTTTCGGAAGGATTTCACTTACCACAAATTTAAGGTAAAGCTCCTTGAGAAATCTAGATGGATCTTTTAAAGCAAGATGTAAAAGATGTAAGCAAAAGCTTGGAATACAAATAAATAAGTTTGGTGTTAGGATCTCCACTAAAATGGAAGAGAAATGAAAGAAAAGTGAAGAAAACTTTAAAAGATTCTTACCAAATGTTATGGAGATCAAAAGGAAATCTTAGGAAATGCCTTTAGACTTGGAATCCCTCCTCAAATTGGTAATTTTCTCTTTAAAGTTTCTTGAAATGTGTTGTTCTTGAGAGAGAATTGGTTGAAGATTGCATGAAAGGGAAGTGAAATGCGAGAGAGAATTTGTGATATGTGTTTGAGTAAAAGAAAGTGAAAGAATAAGTTGTTGGTGAGGTAAAATGACACTCAATGGGTCATCTCTGCACTTAGAAGATGTTTGACACGTTTGGGGGCAAGTGGCACTCTCTCAATACATGCAAATATGAGTCACCACTTAAAAAAAAATCTGATCTGGGGGTTAGAGCGCCGTCCCTAAGGGGTAGGGTTGCGCACCGAGCCTCATTTCAGGATTTTCCGATTTTTCTTTTTCGTTATCTTCAAGCGTTTTCGTTCGTCGAATGTTTCCGATTATTTTGCAATGAACTTAGGCAGGTTCATTATATGATTTCTTCGTATTAGGTTTCATTATGATAAAATTTCAATTCCAATTCCGAGACACGCACGATTTCGGTAAAGTGCAAACAAGAGCGATAGCACGATATCTCGAAGATTAAGATACATTAACCGACAATTTTGGCGTAAACACCCTAACTTAATACCACGAGAATACTAACTAAACGACACTTAGGTAAATATAAATCTTACGTCTCAAGGGACGAATCAATAAAACACATAAAACCCGATTCATAACAATAAATCGCGAGTAAATACAAAGCGAAATACAAGGGTCGAAATAATTGCGAATAAAAATAAAATAATACTGTAATAAAAGTATCTAAAAATGACGGGATGTCACATGTTTCAACGGTTTCTTTCTCAATTTTTGTTTCGGGCCCAAACTCTTTCTCACCTTCAACCTCTATCTCGTCATTGGTAACAACCTGGTCCGGGCTTAGATCAAATATATTCTCAAAATATTCTAGAGTGATGTATTCATGGTGAATACTATCCACATCTACCATATCCTTTCCAAGGAGTTCCTCTAGTTCTAAGTCCACGCTCTTCTCCTCTCGTTCTTCATCTATCTCTCCAGCCTCAAGAATGTCCTGCAATTCTACGTCACACATCTCATTGTCAATAACATCTATTTTAAAACAAGTTTCATCGGTGGAGTACGAATGTTTCTTAGATTTATATAAAGGAAACATTTCCCTATCGTCCCCCACACCAAATGAAATTTCTCTCCTTTTCACACGGATGATAGCATCCGCGGTGTTCAAAAACGGTCGACCCAAAATTAGAGGAACGTTACATCATTTTCCATTTCCAATACAGCGAAATTAACAGAAAAAAAAAAAATTTACCTACTTGTACTAACATGTTTTCTACAATGCCAAGCGGGTATTTAAAAGTTTGGTCGGCTAGCCTAATGCTCATTTTTGTTCGCTTTAAAACCCCCAAAGGCAATTTTGCGTATAAAGAATATGGCATTAAATTTATACTAGCCCCCAAGTCCGCTAAAGCATTGCAATGATAAGTTTTAGTAAAAGTACAAGTTATTAGAAAACTCCTTGGATCGTTTAGCTTAGGTGGAAGCCCGTCATTCTTCACAACCGCCAAGCATTCCGAGTCCAAGTACGATGCTTAATTCTCCATTAACTTCCATTTCTCGCTCACAAGTTCCTTGATGAACTTAGCATAATTGGGCATACCTGCATTCACATCAACCAAAGGCACATTAACATGAACAGATTTAATCAAGTCTAAGAATTTACCGTATTGTGCTTTCATCTTCTTCTTCCTCAAGCGTTGAAGGGTAAGGGATTCTCGGCTTGTACGCTTTGGTTGGTGGAATTGTGGTCTGTTTCGGTGCCCCATCTTCACTTTGGACCTTTGGTTCGTCCCCCACTTGATCCTCCACCTCTATCTCAACTTCTTGGTCATTTTTGGGGTTTGGGGTCTCACTGCGACGAAGTGGACTTGACTGCGTCGCACCCAATTGATTGTCAAACGAAAAATGGTTGCATGAACCCCCACCACGTCGCAATGGGCTTGAATATGGCGCAGTGGTGCCAAGATCAGCTATTGTTTCGTTTTCGTTTCTCTCCTTTTCGTTCCCGTAGCTGAAACTTGATCGTGTAGAAATTGAGTTTACTTGCTCGTTCCTTTGATTAGGTGTTTGATACCTCGATCCGTGGCCACCTTAATTGTTTGAAGGTCTCGGATTCGGTTATGTGTTACTTGGCGATTGACTCATTGGTTGCTTCGCTAACCGCTCATTCATCCTTTCAAACCTCCGCTCCAAGTCTTGCATACCCGCTTGGTTATTTTTAAGTCCTTGCTCAAATTTATCGTTCAACACCTTCATTGAAGTTTCTAATCCATCGTTTCTCGCCTTTTGGATGTGGATAAAGTGTTTCATCATTTCTTTCAAACTAGCATTTTCTTCTTCGTTTCTCGCCCCTTCGTTTTGTTGATCCCCATAACCAAAATTTCCGCCTCAGTTTTGATAATTCCTTTGGTATCGATCACATTCCTCCGAGGAATGTGGCCCTCCCCACGTTCTACAACCGTTCCTAACCAAGTGCACATCCTTCCCCAAATTTTTGAGCATCCACTACCAATTTCCACTTGTGCTACCGTTCCCCGAACCTTCCTATTCCTATTTACTATATCTCTACCAATTCCCGCTTGTACTTGCTCTTCCATCATCCTATATGCATCATTAAGTGAATTGTATAAGAAATTTCCACCACCCGCAAAATCTAATTCGTGTTGAGAACGAGTATCCAACCCGTAATAGAAAATGTCTATTACTTGCTCTCTATCCAACTCGTGTCTGTGGCAACTCCTTAAGAGTTCCTTAAGCCTAATCTAAGCATCCGTAATAGTCTCATTGTCCCATTGTTGAAAACTCCGAATTTGGTTCAACAATTTTCTACCCAAGATGGGCGGAAAAAAATGGGTCAAAAATAATTCCCTCAACTCTTCCCACGTCTCGATTGAATCCGGCTCCAACTCCTTGAACCACGTCTTAACTTCTCCCCTTAGAGATGATGGGAACAAGATAAGCATTACACCTTCTTCCATACCAATACCATACTGAATATTTTACATATCTCCATGAAAGTAGCTATATGCTTATACGGGTCGGCCTTTGAATTTCCATCAAATGAACTCCCTTGCACCATCTTCAAGTGATAACCTTTAAGAGAAAAATCACCTCCTAAATTCGGTGCAAAAATCCCCGACCCTTGACTGAGCGGGACTATTCGGTTCCGATTGATCATCAGAATGTTAAATGGGTTAACCGGCGGGTCGTTGTGGTTCTCATTGATTCACAACTCTTCAACTTGTACTACGAGTGTTTCATCTGATAGGCATTTCTTCAGGTTTGATATATGAAAGACGTCGTGAACACCCTGAAGTTCTGGCGGGAGTTTAAGTCAGTAAGCTACGGTTCCTATCCTCCCGAGAATATCTAAAGGTCTGATATACCGAGGGTTGAGCTTTCCGCGTTTCCCGATATGGATTACACCATTCCAAGGAGATATTTTCAACATAACTCTATCTCCGACTTGGAATTCTAACGGCTTGCGGCGTAAATCGTCATACTTCTTCTAACGATCTTGGTAAGCGATTAGACGGTCGCGGATTTGAAGAATCTTCTCATTAGTTTCGTGGATGATTTCAGGTCTGGTAATTTCGCTATCATCGACCTCAATCAAACAGAGTGGGGATCGACACTTTCTTCCGTAAAGATATTCGAAAGGTGTGACTTTGATGCTGGAGTGATAGTTGTTGTTGTAATAAAATTCACCCAAGGTAGGTGATTATCCCAACCATTTCCAAAATCAATGACGCAAGCTCCTAGCATATCTTTCAGGGTCTGGATGGTTCTCTCACTCTGAGCATCCGTCTGAGGGTGATATGTTGTGCTCATGTCGAGGCGGGTTCCGAGGGCTCTCTGAAGTGATTGCCATAATCTTGAAGTAAATCGTGTGTCTCTATTAGAGATGATCGAGATTGGTACGCCGTGGCTAGTCACGATTTCCTTGAGATACAACTTGGCGAACTTATCAAGACTGTCGGTTTCGTGGATTGGGATAAAATGAGCGGATTTCGTAAGACGGTCGACGATTACCCAAATAGGGTAATGGCCTTTTATTGTCTTGGGTAGTTTTGTGATGAAATCCATGGTGATGCACTACTTTCACCTTTGAGAAAGTCAGGCACTTTCCAACATAGGTAGCTATGTTGTACTTCATATTGGGCCATCAATATACATCCTTATTGTCGTGATTCATCCTTTCAAATCCTGGGTAGATGGAATAATTAGCTTTGTGTGCTTCCTCCATCACAAATTCTCTTAGATTTCCATGGTTCGACACCCATAATCCGTCCACAAAATACCTTGTCCCATCTGTCCTGGTTTCAAAACGGTTCTCCAAACCACGTAGGGCTTCGTCTTTTACGTTCTCAGCTTTGAGGGCTTCGATCTGAGCTTCGATCTGAGCTTCGCGAATATGAAGAGGGAATTGCGAGTGGATTGTCATTCCTAAGGCTCTACCTCGAAGAGGTTTCGCGCGTTCTTTCCTACTCAAGGCATCAGCCACCACATTGGCCTTTCCCGGATGATATCAGATTTCACAAATGTAGTCATTGAGCAGTTCAATCCATCTACACGACCTCATGTTCAAGGTTTTCTGAACGAAGATATGTCGTAGGATTTTGTAATCTCTAAAAGCCGTATACTTGGTACCGTACAATTAATGTCTCCAGATTTTCATAGCGAATACCATTGCTCCTAATTCTAAGTCATGAGTTGTGGTATAATTCTCCTCATGGATTTTGAGTTTTCGTGAGGTGTATGCTATGAACTTCTGTCCTTGCATTTGCACGTAGCCAAGTCCCTGGTGGG
The DNA here is from genome assembly GCA_910822075.1 of Senecio squalidus. NCBI lineage: Eukaryota > Viridiplantae > Streptophyta > Magnoliopsida > Asterales > Asteraceae > Senecio > Senecio squalidus. Next base: position 44,883,485 of record CAJVGC010000591.1, on the reverse strand, counting down.
AAGCGTCACAATACACGACAAAGTTTTTGGTGCCTTCAGGTAAGGAAAGTATTGGTTCGCTAGACAGTTTCTGCTTAAGTAGCTGGAAGGCGGTTTCATGTTCTTCTGTCCAGTCATACTTTATAGCTTTTTGTGTTAGCTTGGTTAAGGGTATAATGACTTTCAAGAATTTTTCAATGAAACGTCTATAATAACCGGCAAGATAGGAATTTCCTTATTTCGATTGGAGATTTCGGCGCTTCCCATTTTTGAATAGTTTCAATTTTTGCAAGATCGACATGAATTTCATTCTCATCGATTACATGTTCCAAAAATGGCACTGCCTTGATATAAAATTCACATGTCCAAAATTTGGCGTACAATTGTTCCTATAGGAGTAGTTTTAGGATCGTTCTGAGATGTTGTTCGTGTTCCTTTCTACACTTTGAGTAAATAAGAATGTCTTCGATGAATACGATCACGAAATTATCCAAGTAAGGTTTGCACACTCGATTTATGAGGTCCATGAAAACTGCTGGTGCATTTGTTAACCCAAAAGGCATAACCTGGAATTTTTCGTGACCGTAGCGAGTTCGAAAGGTTGTCTTCGGAATATTTTCTTCTCGTACTCGAAGTTGATGGTATCCAGAAGAAAGGTCCATGTAGAGAAGCATCGAGAAATGTTATTAACATTGATCATACGGCTTAGTGCAAACTCTTCTCGGTCTCTACGATTTCTTGACTTAAACCAAAGGGCATAGCTGAAAACTCGAAATGGCCCTGGTAAGTTCGAAATGTTGATCACAAGTCGATCTTGGAGTAGGTGTTTGAACCTTGAAGTTGATCAAATAGATCATCAATCTTATTTAAAGGGTATCGGTTCCTAACTATTAACTTGTTAAGCTCTCGATAGTCAATACACATACGGAGAGATGCATTATTCTTTGTTAAGAATAAGACCAAGGCTCCCTAGGGTGAGGAACTCTGTCAAATGAATCCTTAATCCAAGAGTTCTTGTAGCTGGGTAGATAACTCAACCATTTCGGATGGAGCTAATCGATAAGGTGCTCGTCCTATGGGGGTTGCAACGGGCGGTAGATCGATGTTAAACTCCACTTTCGATTCAGTGGTAAACCTGGTAACTCCTTAGGAAATATTTCCGGATATTCCCTTACGGTGGGTACATCCTCAATCTTCCTTTCCTTCGGTTCTTCTCCGTTACATGTGCTAGAACGGCGTCGTAACCCTTTTGGAGATATTTTCAGGTTTTTAGGAAAGAGATGATGTTCAGTCTCGACTTCCCTTTGTCACCCTGGATGATTAAGGGCTCCTCAATGACTGGGGGATTTCGAACAAATTTTTTCGTAACAAACGATTTCGGTATGATTCTCGAGGAACCAATCGATGCCTACTATGACGTCAAAACTTCCGATTTCGACTGAGATAGGTCTATTGGAAATGTGTTGCTTAACACATTCAATGTACAACCTTTGAGGATGTAATTAGCTTTGATCAATTTGCCATCGACGATTTCGACAGAATACTTAGGTTCTAAGGTAATGGGGATTCAATCAAGAACAGGACTGAGTTTGATAAACACGAAACTTCTATCAGCACAGGTATCGAATAGTACAAAAACCATCTTATCGTTTAGGAGAAACATACCTGCGACCACGTTCGGGTCCTATTGAGCTTCTCATGCGTTCATCAAAAACGCACGTCCTTGAGCATTTTTGTTGGGGTTGACTTCTTTGTTGTTGTAGTTGTTCGGTTCGGGGCGTTGTTGCATTGGTTCTTTTTGTTGCGCTGGTTTTTTTTGTTTCCTTCTCGATTGTTGTTGTTGTTGTTGTTGTTGTTGTTGTTGTTGTTGCTTTGCGGGTTGTAGTTGTTTTTGCGCTGAAAGTTGTTGTTGAGCTTCGGGCATTATCTTCGAAAAACACGAAACTTATATCAGCACGGGTATAGAATAGTACAGAAACCATCTTATCGTTTAGGAGAAACATACCAGTGACCACGTTCGGGTCCTGTTGAGCTTCTCATGCGTTCATCAAAAACGCACGTCCTTGAGCATTTTTGTTGCGGTTGACTTCTTTGTTGTTGTTGTTGTTGTTCGGTTCGGGGCGTTGTTGCATTGGTTCTTTTTTTGCGCTGGTTTTTGTTGTTTCCTCCTTGATTTTTGTTGTTGTTTTTGTTGTTGTTGTTGTTGTTGTTGTTGTTGTTGTTGCTTTGCGGGTTGTAGTTGTTCTTGCGCTGAAAGTTGTTGTTGAGCTTCGGGAATTATCTTCGAAAATGATCGGTTTGTCCACATTCAAAGCAACTCCTCTGATTTTCTGCGGGTGCCACTTGGTTCTCGTAGTTCCTAGCCTGTGGTCCTGTCTTGACTCGTGCCACAAGAGGACGGTTACAAAGACCGTCGTGGTGTCAATTGTAGTTCCCGCGGTAAGGCTTTTCATCTCGGTTCCGACAACACAGGCTCTGGATGGTTCTTGCCTCCTATTCTACTGGGGGTTGTAGCCTCGGGAGTTGTCTTCCCACTTGAGTTTCTCATCACTGTTTCTTGTCACTCCTGTGTCTGCGGTGTTACCTCGGCGCACATACTGGGCCATCAAGTCGTGTGCCATGGTGATCGCGTCAGTGATGGTTCCTAGTTTGGCGGCTGGGACTCAGTCTTGAACGAAGGATGGGAGTCCCCAGATGTATCGCTCGATGCACTTGAAGACGGATTCGACCATAGCCTAACAGAGAAATGCTAGTTCTTGAAAGCGGTTCGTGTATTTCTCGATGTTGTTTCCTTTCACCGATAATTCCTAGAATTCCACTTGAAACTTCTGAATTGCGGGGACAATACTTCTCCATTATTTTTTCCTTGAGTTCGGCCCATGGAAGATGATGAGCTGCTCCAATGCCTACAGACTTGGCATAGGTTTTACGCCAGGTGCGAGCTCCGCCTTCGAGGGTACAAGTGGGGTACTTCACCCTAGAGGCTTCTTCGCAGTTACTGATGGAAACACCAGACTCCAGCTTCTCAAATGTGACAACGTCTAAATTTAAGGGTTTCGGTGATTCCGACATATTTCGGGTACTTTCCGCGCACGTTTAGGATCTACGTACACCGTGAGTTACAACCCCTCTTTTTACTATTTTCGTACAAACCTTTGGGGGAAACATGAGAACCAACTATTTTATTAACTTATATGCGTATGTTTATCAATTGTCATACTCGACATATTTATGAACTAATTGATTGATTGTATGTGTTTTAAACGCCACGTTGTTCGGAACCTCTATTGACTCTTGATAGGAATATAGACTTGCGTAAGTGCCTACAATCAAAAGAGTTCCCGAAACTTTACACACTATTAACATGTTTAAGCCGTCAGTATATGGGTATCGATACTTAGGGAATGACCGCTCCTTACTTATGTGGCAGCCTAAGTACATATTACAATTCATCACCTCCTCGTAGATAGTGCGGAGAAGGGGGCCTCAAGGTTTGATAATCGGTTTAGTCTGAACACTTACATTTATATTATAGCAAGAGGTTAATAACCGGCTTACAATCAATCTTCTTTATACGCATATTCTTACAGTTATATTATATCAAGAGGTCAACGATCAGTTTACAATCAATATTCTTTATACACATATCTTTACTAGTATATATATAAATATATATATATATATATATATATATATATATATATATATATATATATATATATATATATATATATATATATATATATATATATATATATATATATATCATTAAGCACGTGATCGCTTCATTTATTTTGAGAAATACTTTACATATATACTTAGTCAAAAATCGTTTTTAGTCAAGGACTAGCAAACCTGTAACTCACTCACTGCTTTCGAAGTTGACACTCTTTCTCATGTTTTCAGGAAACGCAATCTATGGACATGAAGTGCATCTCTTTTGTATCGGGTCAAGAAAGTCACGTTCGCGAGAATCGAGAATGTCTTTTGACGTCTTTGTATATTTTATTTTGGATATTATGTAACAGTTTAAAACACTTGGTTATCTTTGGCACCTTGTAAACGCTTTTGTTTAATGACTAAAAATCGTTCGTATTAATTATGTCTTGTGTAATGATATCTGCCCTTCACATCTCGTGTTTCCGCTTTAGCGGGGTGTGACACACTTGGTATCAGAGCACAAGGTTATACTGAATACGATTTTTCAAAATCTTTAAAAAAAACCAAACTATAACCAAGGCTTTTCGAAAATCATCTCACGAGACTTAAACTTTAGTAGATTAGTTTCGCAAATGCATGGTTCATTACGAACTTCACGTAACTTGATCAACTACTCCTAGTTTGAAATAAATTATGCAAGAGCCGAACGTAATTACTATTGTTAACGGTTTTTGAGTCAACAGTTCCCGATTCTCATGTGACTGACCCGAACATGCACTGTCGTATTTACATTTTTCCTATACCCGTATTTACTCGTTCCATCTTATCACTGTTACGACATGTCTGGATCGTCGCATTCGCACTCGCACTCTCGAGTCGTGTTCTCGAACGAGGTTTTTAACGACCTCACCGCGTCGGGAGCCCAGCACCATGACACTACTGACCCTGCGGAGGAGAGCTCCATGGCCATTTCCAGCAGCCATGGTACATCCAGCCCGAAGACTATCCTACCGGCTCCCGTTGCATCTCCACAACGCCGAGGACCGTGCATCCGTTTAACTGCTCATAAGCAGGTCATACTACCCGGTCGACTACCAGCCCGCATGATGGGACAGGAGGGTCCCAACCCAATCAGAGCTACCCCTCCCCATATCCCACTACACCCCGAGGATCCGTATGCGGCGTCGCTTAAGCCGAACATTGATCGCTACATGTGGGAGCGACTTCAGGGCCACTCGATGCAGCGCCCCGACGGAGCAGGACCATCTAGACCACCGCAATGGATGTCACCAGATTGGAGGTTTACTCCAGCCGAGTACCATGCACTCTGTATGGACTTGTAGGTACTCACACAGGAGGCTGGGCAACAGGCGTACCTCTTGTACCAGGTCTTCGACGCCGCTCGCCGCCTATCCGAGCAGTCACTTCAAGTCGTTTCTTTGACTCAATCGACATCGAGGACTGTTCGGCGCCTAGTGAGCGTGTGCTTGGTGATGGGTACCTTGATAGCCGTTATCCTACTGAAGATGTTCATAGACATGCTTCATTAGTTTTATTTCATTTTATGTATTGTACTTTAGTTTAAGTTGTAATTTTCTATATCTGTAACAACTTAAAACTTGTATTTGTATTCATGTTTCGAATTTTCCCTTATCATCATTATGAAACATGTAACCGATTATTATGAAACTTCAATCACTATTATCCTTGTTTTTATGTCGTTCTTGGGTTGTACTATTGTTCTATGATCGTTTATCGTCCTTGTGTTATTTAATCCTTCCTATATATGTTAGTGTTATTGGTTGTTGTTAAAAGCCTTATCTCATATTCTTATACGTGCGTTCTAAACTAGTTTCCTTCTTTCTGTTGTAGAATCATGCCTCCCAAAAAGAGAAACGCTACCTTAATAGCCGAGCAGGTTGTTGCGCAGCTCAACGCAGCAATCACAAACATGATAACCCAGATCACCGTTACGATTAAAAACGGAAATTCCGGAAATAATCGCCCAAACAACAACCACCATGAAAACAACAATGACGATAACCACCAAGGCGATATAGGGCAGAACCCTAACCAAAACAAACACCAGAACAACAACCGAAACCAACACGAGAACCGACCCGGCTGCAGCTACAAGAACTTTATGGCTTGCAAGCCGAAGGAATTTCACGACACCACCGGTGTTGTTGGATTACTCTCATTTATTGAGAGTATTAAGTTGGTTCTCCACATCAGCCGTTGTGCCAAGGCTGAGAAGGTTGAGTATGCTTCATGTGTACTCTATGGACGAGCTCTATCCTGGTGGAACCTCATTGTCTAGACACGAGGACGAGCCGCAGCTTACGCCCTCTCGTGGAAGGACTTCAAGAAGCTAATCCTGGAAGAGTACTGCTTGAAGAGTGAATTGAAGCTCGAGTCAGAGCTGTGGAATCACCAGATGATCTGAAATGACATCGATACCTAAACCGCTCGATTCCACGAGCTTTCCCGTTTAGTACCACGAATGGTGACTCCTGAGGAAAACCGGATTGATCGCAACATCTCTGGTCTTTCCCCCGAGATCCGTGGAATGGTAATCTCGGCAGAACCGACGACGATTTAGAGCGCCGTTGTTCTCGCTCATCGTCTGACAAATAACCTCCTTCTCTCTCCAGCATCAGTCAAGCGAGAGGAAGGTGAGAAACGGAAAGCTGATCACCAAGCAAGAAGGAACGACCGCAACAAGAAGCCCAAGACCGCCCGCAACTTTGCAGTAGTTGTTGCCCCCACACCGGACCCCGAACTTACACTGGGCCGTACCCCAAGTGTGGCAAATGAAACTTCCATCATGTTAGAAACTGCCTGGTGTGCAACATATGTAACAAAGGGGGGAACTACCCCAGGTACTGCCGACAGGAAACTAGTGATAAAGGAAAGAAGCTACTTTGCTACGAATACGGAAGAGACAAACACTTCCGAAAGCCTTGCATCAAGTTTCAAAATGCTCAACCGAATCAGGCCGGGCAAGGCCGAGGACACGCTTTCGTAATCACTGCCAAAGAAGCAAGGCACGATCCAAATGCAGTGACACGTACATTTTCCATGAACGACCATTACGCATCTATATTGTTCGATTCAGGAGCAGAAAGAAGCTTCGTATCATAAGAATTTAGACCCCTATCAATCTAGGACCTAGAGTTCTTAAGGATAGCTTCACTGTGGAGTACGCTAACGGTCAAGAATACAAAGCCACGGACGTAATTGTAGGTTGTTCAATGCACCTAGCCCATAAGATCTTCCCTATAGACCTTATCCCCATAGAACTGAAAAGTTTCGATATCATCGTCGGAATGGACTGGTTAGCTTGATTTCAAGCTGAAAGTTTCTGTTTCGACAAATTCATTCGGATACCCCTCGTGAACGGGGAAACCCTCATTTTACAAGGAGACAAACCTGGAAAACAACTACAAATGGTTTCTGTTATGAAAATGCGCAGATATCTCGAGAAGGACTGCGATGCTTTCTTAGCGCACATCGTTGAACGTAAACCGAAGGAGAAACGTATTCAAGACATCCCTGTAGTCAAAGATCACCCCTAAGTCTTTCAAGAGGATTTACCCGGACTACCTCCAACCAGACAAGTGGAATTCCGAATTGACCTGATTCCTGGAGCAGCGCCGGTTTCCAAGACACAGTGTCGTCTAGCACCACCCCAAAATGCAAGAACTCTCAGAACAGCTTCAGGAACTCTTAGATCATGGTCTAATTTTTCCTATTACGTCACCCTAGGGAGCCTTAATCCTCTTCGTTAAAAAGAAAGACGGATCTTTGAGAATGTGCATCGATTATCGAGAGCTCAATAAACTGACCCTCAAGAACCGATACCCTCTCCCTCGAATCGACGATCTATTCGACCAGTTGCAGAGTGCAACTTACTTCTCAAAGATCGATCTTCATTCAGGGTATCATCAGGTTCAAGTTAGTGAACCCGACATTCCCAAAACTTTCTTCCGAACTCGTTATGGGCATTAGGAATTCCTCGTTATGCAATTCGGTCTTACCAACGCACCGGCAGTGTTCATGGATTTGATGAACAGGGTGTGTAGACCATATCTGGAAATATTCGTAATCGTGTTCATAGACGATATCCTAATCTATTCCAGGAACAAACAAGATCATGAACAACACTTGAAACTCATTCTGGAACTTCTTAGAGATCAGAAGTTGTACGCTAAGTTTTCGAAATGTGAATTCTGGCTCCGAGAAGTACATTTCCTCGGTCATGTGATCAATCAGGAGGAAATTCACGTAGATCCAACCAAAATCGAAGCTATTGAGAAATGGCAAGCCCCAAAAACTCCTACGGAAATCGGAAAATTCCTAGGACTAGCTGGCTACTGTCGTAGGTTTATTGAGAATTTCTCAAAGATCGCTAAACCCCTAACTGAACTTACTCAAAAAGACAAAGATTTCATTTGGGGCAAGGAACAAGAGGAATCATTTCAGAAGCTCAACCACAAGTTGTGCCCCACACCTATTCTGTCCTTACCCGAGTAAACAGACAACTTTGAAGTTTATTGCGATGCATCCCACCAAGGTCTTGGTTGCGTTCTTATGAAAAAAGACAAAGTCATCGCATATGCATCAAGACAACTCAAGGTGCACGAGCAAAACTACACGACTCACGACTTAGAACTAGGAGCAGTCGTGTTCTCCTTGAAAATCTGGAGGCATTATTTGTACGGCACTAAGTGCACCGTTTTCACTGACCATAAAATACTCAACATGAGACAACGTAGATGGATAGAACTGCTACTGACTACGATTGCGAGATCAAATACCATCCCGGTAAAGCAAACGTAGTAGCAGAAGTCCTGAGTCGAAAGGAAAGGCTAAGGCCATCAGGGTTAGAGCATTGGGGGTGCAAGTTCAAACCAGGCTACGAATTCAAATCGCGAGAGCTCAGAGCGAAGCGTTGAAACCCGAACACATTAAAGGCGAAACACTACATAACCACGAAAAGCAATTTGAGGTTAAACCTGACGGAATCCACTATTTCAAGAAGTAAGCGTGGATTCCGAGATCCGAAAGCCTCCAGAAATGTATCCTAGACGAGGGCCACCGGTCCCGATATTCTATCCTTCCGGGATCCGACAAGCTGTACAAAGATCTTCGGGAGTATTACTGGTGGTCGGGCATGAAAAAGGAAATCGCTTTGTACGTGGCTAAGTGCTTGACTTGCTCGAAGGTCAAGGCGGAATACTAGAAACCATCAGGATTACTTCAACAGCCGGAGATTCAATTGTGGAAGTGGGAACAGATCTCCATGGATTTTGTAACCAAGTTGCCCCGCACGGCAAAGGTAAATGACATGATATGGGTCATTGTAGATCGGTTAACGAAATCCGCACACTTCCTGCCAGTCCGAGAGAACTACTCGATGGAAAAATTCGCTCAAGTCTATATCAATGAGATTCTCTCTCATCATGGAATGCCTCTCTCCATCATATCAGACAGGGATAGTCGGTTCATGTCCCGTTTTTGGAACACACTTCAGAAATCTCTCGGGACTCGACTAGACCTCAACACAGCCTACCATCCCAAAACCGATGGTCAGAGTGAAAGAAGGATCCAAACGGCGGAAGACATGGTAAGAGCGTGCGTAGTTGACTTCGGAGGAAGTTGGGACACTCACCTGCCCTTGGTTGAGTTCTCCTACAATAACATCTACCACGCTAGCATCAACCGCGCAACATTCGACGCCTTGTACGGACACAAGTGTCGGTCACAGCTTTGTTGGCTAGAAGCCGGCGACCGACAAATGACAAGACTCGATATTGTTCAAGATACCATCAACAAGATCACGACCATTCGGGAAAGGCTGAAGACGTCGCGAAGCAGGCAGAAAAGCTACGCCGACAACCGAAGGAAACCACTTAAATTCCACGCCGACAACCGTGGAAGGGGGTAATTCGATACGGGAAACGAGGAAATCTAAGCCCAAGGTACACTGGACTATTCGAGGTTATAGAACGGATCGGGCCGGTAAGATATCGGCTTAAACTCTCTCAAGAACTTAGTAGCATTCACAACGTATTCCACGTCTCACACTTGAATAAGTGTTTGTTCGAAGAGATCATTGTAATTCTACCAGACGAGGTCCAGATCGATAACAAACTTCAATTTATCTAAGGACCGCTCGAGATTGTGGATCGAGAGGTTAAGCACCTCAAGCAGAGTCGAATACCCATCGTCTGAGTTCGGTGGAGTTCCCGTCGAGGTCACGAATTCATGTGGGAGCGTGAAGACCAGATTCGTCAGATGTATCCGCACTTATTCCAGGATTCTCCCACTCCCAGCGAAGCGAATTAATTTCGGGACGAAATTCTTTTAACAGGGGGAGAATGTGACAACCGTCTAAATTTCAGGGTTTCGGTGATTCCGGCATATTTCGAGTACTTTCCGCGCACGTTTAGGATCTACGCAAACCGTGAGTTACAACCCCTCTTTTTACTATTGTTGTACAAACTTTTGGGGGAAACATGAGAACCAACTATTTTATTCACTTATATGCGTATGTTTTTCAATTGTCACACTCGACATATTTATGAACTAATTGATTGATTGTATGTCTTTTAAACGCCATGGGTTCGTCACCTCTATTGACTCTTGATAGGAATATAGCCTTGCGTAAGTGCCTACTATCAAAAGAGTGCCCGGTTCTTTACACACTATTAACTAGTTTAAGACATAAGTATATGGGTATCGATACTTAGGAAATGACCGTTCCTTACTTAGGTGGCAGCCTAAGTACACATTATTGTTCATCACCTCCTCGTAGATAGTGAGGGGAAAAAGGCCTCACGGTCGGATAATCGGTTTAGTGTGAACACTTACCGTTATATTATATCAAGAGCTTAATAACCGGCTGACAATCAATCTTCTTTATATGCATATTCTTACAGTTATATTATATCAAGAGATCAACGATCATTTTACAATCAATATTCTTGATACGCATATCTTTACAAGTATATATATCATTAAGCACATGATCTCTTCATTTCTTTTGAGAAATACTTTAGATATATAATTAGTCGAAAATCGTTTTTAGTCAAGGACTTACAAAACTGTAACTCACTCACTACTTTCGTAGTTGACACTCTTTCTCATGTTTTTAGGAAACGCAATGGAAGGACATGAAGTGCATCTCTTTTGTCTCTGGTCAGGAAAGTCACGTTCGCGAGAATCGGGAATGTCTTTTGACGTCTTTGTATATTTTATTTTGGATATTATGTAACAGTTTAAAACACTTGGTTATCTTTGACACCTTGTAAACGCTTTTGTTTAATGACTAAAAATCGTTCGTATTAATTATGTCTTGTGTAATGATATCCTCTCTTCACATCTCGTGTTTCCGCTTTAGCAAGGTGTGACATCAAACCACGGCATAAGTACGACAACGTCTTCAATTCCAATGAAGTGTTCGGGCTTGCAGCTTAGGAAATATTTGTACTAGCAGGGCCGGGCTATGGTGCCTGAACCGCTTGGTCCGTTGTTTCTTTGGGCCTGGATGAAAGCCGCCATGGCTTGTCCCACGCGCCTTTCGAATGTTGCGTCCATCTCGGCTTGGTTTCTGGTAGTCGTCATTTCAGGGAAAAATTCAACGAAAACAAGTGAGATAGTCGCATGAGAGTTTTACGTTGGAGTTAAATGAAGCAAATTGTCATGTAGTACTATAGACTTTGCACATAGTAAGTATATATCAAGAAATATATAAGTATGGTAAAGGTGTCGTATGACAGGAATTGCACATAAGATTATCACATATTTAATACTTAGCCTAGTAAATAAACAAGTGTAACTATGAGACACCGTATGTACATAGAGTGGTATTTGTTAAGAATTGGATAATTATTATGTTTATACATTTCATTCGTATGGATGTGGGTTATTTGCAGCATGGAGGACAATTATATTGTATAATTCACATAATGTTCTTATTTGTATAATGCGCAGTCATCCTGTTCGGTATTTTAATGAGTGGTTAACGCCATAATTATTGTGTTCAACTAATCCTTATAGTATTACTTAAGTCCTTATAATCCTAGGGGATGTATAAGATAGGTAGTAGTAGTAATACTAAAGGTTTATTGTTAGTTGAAAGGAAGGAATACTACGTCGAGTAGTTACATATTAGTTCTATTTAACATAATGTGTCACGAGTTTGGATGTCGTGTGTGACGGCCCGTCAATTTGAGGTACTTGAGTTACCGTAATTATTTATATTTTATTCGCAATTGATTTCGTCTCTTGTATCGGGCAATCGTATTTGTTGATAGTTAGTATGCTCATGGTAATAAGTTATAAGGTTTATGCCAAATTTTCAGGTTATCGTATCCTTTATACTCGAAATTTCGTGCTTTTGCGCTTGTTTTATCTTTTACCGAAATCGTGTGTTTCTCGAATCCAAAACTTAAAAGTTAACATTTTATGAATCAAAATACCAATAATACTTATAATGAACTTGCCTAAGTTCATTTGGAATCAAACGGGAACTCCTAACGATTGAAAACGCCTACGCAGCGGAAACGGGAAGTCTGCCGAACCAGCCGACCAGCCAGCAGCTGGCAGGGCTCCAGCCGGCGGCTGGATCTGTCTGGTCAGGTTTTGGTGACTCATTTTGCATGAAAATCGATTGGTACAAGTGTCTAAACCCGATTCGACCTCCCCACTTGCAGATTTCCCTGTCCCAAGGTGATGTTATCACATGTCTTTGTCATTTTCTTTCATTTCTTCAATCAAAAACACACACACACACACATAAAGATTCTCTCTACATTTTCTTCATTTCCTCCATTTTTTGCTGTGATTTCCAGCCATATTTCACCATAAAAACACCATAAACATCACAATAATCAAGTATGTTCATCAAAGGGAGCAAGAGGTGGTGATTCTTCCGGGTTGTTTCTTGAGTTCTTCATCATTTTCGGGTTTAATCTCCATCAAAATCTCCATCAAGATCAAGCTAGATCATCACACACTCTATTCTTGCGGTATAATAACTTTTACCCACTGTTTTTATTTGCATTTTATCATTTTTATACATGCATGTTTCATCAAAGGTCAAATAAAGGTTTTTATAAAAGTTCTATGGTGATTTATCTAAAAACATAAGTTTTATAAACTTTTACATTAGATCTTGATATAAAAAGATGTTACTTGAAGAAATCTATGGATGTTGTTAAAGGTTTTTAAGTTGCATGACGAAATCTACCGAAAATACTCTTGAAAACGCTAAAAAACGCAAAATTTACGAAAATACGAAGCTGACTGAGGAGCTCCAGCCGGTGGCTGGATCAGTCTAATGTCACAAAATTCTTCGTTTTGCTAATTATCGGTGGTTGTCTTGTGTTTTGGAGGCGGATATTCTTATCACTACACCCCTGAAGTTGTTGTTCCAGATCCTTTTCAAATCAAGCGGGTGTTAGCGGTATAGATTACTAACCTTGTGAATCCTTCGATTTTATTATATTATGTGACAACCGTCTAATTTTCAGGTGCATTTTATAATCTATGTCTCTTTCGGTCTATCTAGTCTTTAACTTTTCACATAATCGGAACCGCTACAACGTCGGAATCACAACCGGAATCAAATTAAATAAGTCCTAATACCAAGAAAACCCCTAATGAACTTTCCTAAGTTCATAACATATCATACTTTAAAACTTTAGTTAACGAAAAGGTCCAACGAAACACTTGTACAAAATCAGCAAAAACACAAAAATTATTACAAAAATGGTCTAGGACGACGCACTGAGGCCATGTGCGCCGTCCTGGAGGACGGATTTTGTAAGAAATTCGAATTTCTTGCATGCCTCGTTTTCTCAACTCTTTCAACCAATCCCACACGAATTTACACACTCATTTACTGTCTAATGACAGTCCCAACCCACCTATACCCCCATTTCCTTATTCATTTTCATTTTACCTTATTTTCTAAACCAAAAACACACACATAAGCTTTTCTCTCAAATTTTCTCTCTAAAACTCACTTAATCCAGTGACTTCCAGCAACATAAACTCACTTTTTATCCATACAAATCGTCCCAATCATCTAGAGAAGCAAGGGGGTGTCGTTATTTCGATAAAGGACTAGTTTTGTAAAGATTTTTGGAGTGTAAATCCGACCAAAACTCACCATCCGAGCTTTTCCTTCGGTAGATCTCTTTCTTTTTACCATTTTATTACAAATAATCAATTGCATGTAAGATCTAACGGTTAAAAATAAGTTTTTATGTAAATCTATGACTTTTTATGGTCAAAAACGTTTTTAACCGAAATAACCTTTAGATCCACGGTTTTGTAACCAAAAATACTTTATAAACTGTTAAAATGATGTTTTAATAAGTTTAAACTATTTGCATGTCGAAATCTATGGCTTAAAATACGTTTTTGCAACAAAAACTCGAAAACCCGCGATACGTGCGCCGTCCTAAACCTTAGAACGACGCAACGGGTAATTTTCCCAGCTTCTGTGCGCCGTTCTAAGTGTCACAGCGGCGCACAGAGCTGCTGTATTTTCGAAACCTGTCGTTTTTGTCGTTTTTAGCACGTTTGGACTATATTGACCCGCTGACTTTTCGATACCTTGACTTTTGGGACTGATTATGTAAAAGTTGTGATGTTTTGGAGAAGTGTGGACTATTTGGATTTAATTTGAACTATAATATGTATATATTGCGTTTTAGGTGATTTGTGAGCGGAATTGATTGTGCAATTTTTGGGCATGAAATTTGGGCGCGGAAGCGCTGCCCAAATTTCCTTAGAAATTGTAAATCACTTCAGCGAGCAAAAGCACTTAAGACATAATAATCAAAAACTTAAAATCGGACTTTTGGACAAAAAAAAAAAACGTGACAATTACCTTTCGGACTATTTTAACTATACTTAACCTTGACACTTAAAGTTTAATAAAATTCTATCTATATTATTATATAAGAACATAATAATATAACAACTAATTGAACTATCTTGGTATTCTTAGGCAATCCGTGATTCCCGACTTCCATATTCCGACCGAATTCCGTATCTTTACTCTTCGCAATCCGTGAGTTACAACCCCTTATTTTTATATGTATTTTGCATGAATTTTTGGGGGAAACATAAGATCAATTGTATTTGAAAACTTTATGAATCAAATTGCAACTTATTGAACTTTGACTTTTGAACTATAAACTATTTTGATCTGGAACTTTGTAACTATTTTGACTTGGAACTTATTGAACAAATGGAACTTTGGAACTTATGGAATTATTTTGAACGAACTATTTTGAACTCTTATGCGTAAAACACTTTTACTCTACTTGAACTTATTGGCTTGCTCTCTCTTTTGAACTAACTAATTATTGATACTTGTATACGGACCAACCCTTGATGGAACTATAACATGATCTTAAGTGACGGAACAACTATCTCTCTTTAAAACAAAACTACTTAGTGCCCAGCTACTTTTCTAGAACCTTACACACTATTAACTACAGAGCCGTATAGTAATTATGGGTATCGATACTTAGGAAAGAACCGTTTCTTGCTTAGATGGCAGTCTAAGTACATATTACTAAGAACTTGAACAACTTCCCGTAGGATAGGCGGGAAGAGGGGCCTCACGGTTGAACAATCGGATTAGTGTGAACACTTAAGTTATAGATGCCAAGAGGTTGATACAAGAAATCTAATTAGTTACTTACGCATAATTTACGAACTTTTTAGCGAATGATTTCCGCAACTGCTATTTGACTAAACTTGACTCTATTTAGTCTTTACGAACTTAGGGCACCGATTCGCCCGCTACTTGAACTTTAAGAGTATATAAATTTTAAGCGACTTTTCTCCGCTAACCTCCTTTTGGAAACTTTTACTTTTATGTACTTTACTTATATTTTACAGAACTACTTAAAACTGTAACTCACTCACTACTTTCGTAGTTGACACTTTATCTTATGTTTCAGGAAATTAGTGTAAGTATGGAATGCATGGCATGGACGGGTCAAGGCGGTTGTGTGAGATCTGAATTGGGAAAAGACTTGTCCACTTTTTCTTTTGGGAATTTTTAATGAAATCTTGAACTATGTAATTGTGTACTAAACATCTTGGTTGTCTTGAATTGTAAACACTTTTATTTTAATCAATGACTTGAATGCCGTTATGTTTTTATATAACCCGTGTAATGATCTTCCAGCTCTTCACATTCCGTGTTTCCGCTTTAGCGGGGTGTGACAGACTTTGTATCAGAGCACAAGTTATAGAGAAAAACGGTTTTAAAAATATTTCAAAAAATTTCGAAACCAAACTATAACCAAGGCTTTTCGGAAAATCATTTATGGGTCTAAACTTTAGAGAATTAATTTCGCGATTTCATATTTATTTTTAACTACGCATGGCCTGATCACCCATGCCTAGTTCAAAATGGATCATGCAAGGACGGAACGTAATTACTATTGTTAACGGTTTTGAGTCAAAATTCCCGGTACTGTCTTTTCCCGATTCTCACGCGACTGACCCGTACATGCATTTCATTACACATTTCCTTTATTATTCTTTTGTATCTTCTAGTACTCACGAAACTCATTATTCACACATCCGTCATGTCTCACTCTTCACGATCGCGTTCACCGTCACACTCACAGTCTCGCTCCCTACCTAGAGCCGCTTCGCCTTCCGAGGGCCGCACTGCTTCAGAGAGCCAGTGACACCAGACTACCGATCCCACGGAGGATACCTCCATGGCGATCTCGAGCAGCATCGGGTCCAGCCCGAGGGCTGTGCTACCACCCCCTCCACCGGTACCCGTTGCCGCCACACTCCACTACCGGGGCCCGCGCACCAGGTTGACCGCGCGAAAGCAGGTCATCCTCCCGGGCCATCTGCCGGATAGGATGGATGCCCGCCAGGAGGGACCATCCCAGCCTATCCCATCACACCTACCCTTTGGTCACCCTCCAGAGGTCCCACGGAACCCTACCATGGACCACTACTCCTGGGAAAGGCAATTCGAGCGCGAAGAGATGCAGCGCGCCAGAGACGCCGAGGCCGCAAGGCAGAGGATGCCTCCTACCCTTCAACCTCCCCCACCGGCCGCGTTCCTTCATTTGCACCGCGAAGTGCGGGGACTGGCGCAGGAGACCCAGAACCAGGGACACCTCATCAGTGAGGTTACTGACTCTGCACAGCAGTTGTCAGAGCAGGCGTTGCGATTCATCGCATCGACCCGAGCTGTGGCCCAGACTGTGCAGCGCCTCATTGGTGTGTGCCTGGTAATGGGCACGTTGATTGTGGTTATGGCGGCCAAGATGTTCTTAGAGAGGCGCCATTAGTTATTTCTTTTATTGTATTGTACTTAGTCTAGTCGTAATTTTCCCTCTGTACACGGCATAGACTTTTATTAGCTTTCCTTTCATGTATCGTATTAGTATTTCTCATTTCTGTACTTGTACCAAAACTTAATTATTATTAATGAAATTCCTATCTTTTATCATTATACTTATTACAATTTATGAATCTTGTACTTATGACAGTCATTAAAGTTCTATCTCTTGAATCATAATCTTGCGTGTACTACTTGATCATTCATCTTAATCTCGTGCTATAATTATATGTGGTCACTAAGATTGCATACTTATCGTATTCCATTCGTGCGTTCTAAACTAAATCTGCTCTTCTGATTGTAGAATCATGGCTCCTCGCACTAATGCTAGCATCATTGCCGAGCAAGTTGCTGAACAGTTGAGCGCGGCAATGCCCAACATGATCGCCCAGATCACTGCGGGAATCAATGCCAATGTCAACAACCACCAACAGCAACAGCAGCAGCAACATCAGAACAATCAAAACCAAAATCAGAACCAGAACCAGCACCCGAACCCTCCTCCATGCAACTACAAGAGCTTTATGGCGTGTAAGCCAAAAGAGTTCCACGGCACAACTGGTGCTGTTGGATTGATCCAATGGTTCGAGAGTATCGAATCTGTCCTACACATCAGCCGATGTGCTGAGGCAAGCAAGGTGGAGTACGCGTCCTGCGTATTCCATGGCCGAGCCCTGTCTTGGTGGAACACTGTTGTCCAAACCCGAGGACGTGACAATGCCTATGCTCTCCCCTGGAACACCTTCAAGAACTTACTCATCGAAGAGTACTGCCCGCGAGGGGAAATCAAGAAGCTCGAGGCTGAGCTATGGGACCACAAGATGGTCGGAAATGACATTGAGAAATACACCACCCGGTTCCACGAGCTCGCCCGACTGGTTCCAAGGCTGGTAACCCCTGAGGAAAACCAAATCGACCTGTACATCTCTGGTCTAGTTCCGGAAATCCGTGGTATGGTCATGTCAGCCGAGCCTCAAACCCTCCAAAGTGCAATCATTCGGGCCCACCGTCTCACCAGCAACCTCCTCACCGCTCCTGGATCCTCCAAGAAGGAGTCAGGTGAGAAGAGGAAGTCCGAGACAACCCCAAGGAGAAGCGACCGCAACAAAAAGACCCGTAGTACCCGAAACTACGCCATGACTGCCACACCCGCACCTGCACCTGCACCAGCACCACCTGCTAAATCTGGGTCCTACTCCGGACCACACCCGAAGTGCAACAAGTGCAACTTCCATCATCTCGGGAACTGCCCGTTATGCCTTAGGTGCCAAAAGGTGGGACACTTTGCCAAGTACTGCCCTGACAAGGCAACTTCCCCAGCCCAGAAACTGACATGCTACGAGTGCGGAAGCGACCAACACCTCCGAAATGCCTGCCCCAAGCTCAATAGGACTCCACAGAATCAAGGAGGGCAAGGTAGGGGCCGCGCTTACGCACTAACGGCTGAGGAAGCACGTCAGGACCCCAACGCAGTTACTGGTACGTTTTCCCTCAACAATCAATTTTCTTCCGTACTATTCGACTCAGGAGCCGAGAGAAGTTTCATTTCCTTAGAATTTAGACCCCTCATAAAATTAGAATCTAAAGTTCTTAAGGATAGTTTTACCGTTGAATATGCTAACGGCCAGGAGTTTGAAGCTAAGGACATAATCCTAGGGTATTCACTATGCCTATCTAATAAGATCTTTCCCATTGATCTAATTCCTATCGAGCTTTCAAGTTTCGACATTATTGTTGGAATGGATTGGCTATCTCGCTTTCGAGCAGAAATCGTTTGTTTCGATAAACTTATCCGTATCCCTCTTTCGGAAGAAGAGACTCTCGTTGTTCAGGGAGACAAGCCTGGACGACAACTTCGCATCGTATCTTCCATCAAAATGTGCAAGTACCTTCAGAGGGACTATGACGCATTCCTTGCCCATGTCGTCGAGCGTAAACCTTCTGAGATTCAAATCCAAGATATTCAGTAGTCAAGGATCATCCCGAAGTCTTTCCCGAGGATTTGCCAGGGCAGCCCCCTCAATGACAAGTGGAGTTCCGAATAGACCTCATTCCTGGCGCAGCACCGGTTGCCAAGACACCGTACCGTCTGGCACCACCCGAAATGCTAGAACTGTCGAAACAGTTACAGGAACTCCTAGACCATGGTCTTATTCGCCCGAGCTCGTCCCCCTGGGGAGCCCCAATCCTATTCGTCAAGAAGAAAGACGGATCCTTCCGCATGTGCATTGACTATCGAGAGCTGAACAAGCTGACCGTCAAGAACCGATACCCTCTCCCGAGAATCGATGATCTCTTCGACCAGTTGCAGGGTACGACTTATTTCTCCAAGATCGACCTCCGTTCAGGTTATCACCAAGTTCGCGTCAGCGAGGCCGACGTTCCGAAAACCGCATTTCGCACTCGATACGGCCATTACGAATTCCTCGTCATGCCTTGATATCGCTCATTTATACGAGTATTTCATAGCGATATTTGTTATGTTTAGAGTCCAAAACGTAATGGATAGGCCCTGTATTGCTTATATTTTGTGTAAAGTGTGTTTTATAGGTTTTTGGTTATGATTGGAGTCAAAGGAGGTGATTTGGGACCAAAAGAGGCTAAGGAAAACAAGTCGGGAATCAAAACGTCTAGTTGCCTCGGTCACTTTCACTAATTGCGGCGCAAGAGAACAACGTGCTGGGTCAAGGCATTTATCTGACTTGCGGCGCAAGAAAGGGAGTTGCGGCGCAAGAGAGAAACTGGCAGTTATATTTCTGTTTCTTTAATGCTAATAATGTGGGAACCCAAGAGTTAGTGGGGCTATTACATATGGACGATTTTCTGAACAACAATACGATGATCAACACTCATATTGGCAGTCCATAATCATCAATTAGCAAGGAGAATCAAAGGAATTTCATAATCGTTATTTCAAGTTTGAACAATTGTTACTTTAAATTCTACTATGTTATTTTGGAGATACTTGGAACCTAATTTCTGGATTTTGGTATTGATCTTTTATCATTTTTATTTGCAATTGAATCATGTCTTTTAAATATTTGATTGTGTTTGTTACAATTATGAGTAGCTAATTTCTTTAAACGTTTGCTTGGATTATGTGATCGTTTATGTGTTAGATTTTGGGTGTGAAATTAGAATGATATTTAGAGGTTAATTGGGGATCCGTTTGGGTTAATATCTTAATTATCTTGTTAGAATTGTGTATACTCTTATTTGGTAATCTAAAAACGGGTATTCGAAAGGAATCCGTAATTTTTACTAAAATAGGAACGAATTAATCGGCCGGTCTTTAGTTGATTATAAGTGTATGATATTCGAAAGGAATCATTAACAACAATTTAAACAAGTAGGTATTAACACGAACGCTAGCTACTAAATTAAGAGAAATCGGTTTAGGAGTTAGTAAGCTATTCGAAAGGAAGCTTATAGATTAATTCTTACATATCGGCTTGAAACTTTATGCACAATTACTTGAGGTGTTAACGGGATTCGAAAGGAATCGTTGCATGGTTAGGTAATTGGAGAAATCCGGTATTCGAAAGGAACTTAGGATTTTACATTAGAAGTTTATCGACATTTTTACACCTAAGAAATAACACATATTCGTAAACGGTCCAAGAAAGCGTCTTTTTATCCATATTTGAATTCAAGAATATTTTCATTGTTAGTGTAATCAAGTCTTCTTAAGACTAAAACCCATTTGTTACTTGTTACGTGTTTTTATAAAACTAATACTTTCAACTATAAATAGTCCCTGTGTTCGAACCCGATATTTGCCAATACTATTTTACATTTGACAAGGGTACACTGCCCGTGTAGTAATCCAGTAAAAGGTTTATTTTCGGAAAACTAGATTTTTCACATAAAGTTTTTGGCGCCGCTGCCGGGGACTTGATTTAGCTGAAGTTTTTTAGTTTCTTGTTTGATTACTTGTTTGAATATTTTTCACGGGTATTTGTTTTGTGTTGTTGTGATTTTCAGGAGTATTGATTGTGGATGTACACGAGATCCCAAGGGAAACAAGTGCATAGTCCTCTTTCTGATCCGGAAAAACTTTTGAGGAAACGAGGTTTAGCCGCAGCCGCATCGGTAGTTTATAGTGAGAACGAATCTTCCGAGGAGGAAGTCGAAGTTGTTTTTGAAGAAGAAATGGAGGACGGAGAAGGAAGACCTATAGTGGAAAACAACCCACCCAATCCTTTTGACATACCGATGATCAATAGGAATAGGATAGTACCACAAACGAATGGGTCAGCCATTGTAGCACCGGACTTGGGGGCTGATTTTTCCGTTAAAGGGCACCACCTAAAAATGATTCAAGATAGTACATTTGACGGACATTTCAAGTCCGACCCGCACAAGCATGTGGCGAGTTTCATAGAGACATGTAGAATGTTCCGATATGGAGCGGGTCAGGAGGAAAGTGTGATGCTAAGTTTGTTTCTATCGTCTCTCACGGGAGAGGCGAAGACATGGTTTAATAAGTTAGAACCGGGTACCATCGAAAGTTGGGAAGAGATGAGAGAGCTCTTTGTGACGAGATTTTTCCCACCTATTTTGCGTAGGAAGCTTTTGAACCAAATCCGTTCTTTTCAACAATGGGACAACGAGACCATAACGGATGCGTGGATTAGACTTAAGGAATTTTTGAGGAATTGCCATGGACACGATTTGGATCGGGATGAAGTTATTGATATATTTTACTATAGTTTGGATAGTCGGTCTCAACACGATTTGGATCTAGCGGGTAGTGGTAGTTTCCTATACAAGTCACCAAATGAGGCGCACCGAATGATGGAAGATCAAGTCCAAGCTCGAATTGCTAGGGACCGAGTGACTAGGAATAGAAGAGTACGGGGAACGGTAAACCAAGTCGAAGAAGGAGGTAGTAGTAGTAGCAACAAGGAAGTGGTAAACGAAATTAAGTCCTTGGGTGAAGAAATGAAAAATCGAATGGGTCGTTTGGAGAAGGATGTCCACTTGGTGAAAAATGGTTGCGGGAAATGTGGAGGACCTCACTACACGGATGATTGTGAGCCGAAAACCGAAGAAGCCAATTATGCCAACTACGGGTATCAAAACTGGGGAAATAGTGGATATGGAAATCAAAATCGGGGCAATAGAAATGAGGCAAGATTTCAATCCAACCAATCGAAACAAAAGGAGGAGAATAATGAACCGAACTTTGAGGAAATGATGAAAGAGTTCGTTTACTCCCAAAAGGCAACAAACGATTTGATGGCTAACTCAATGAAGGGATTTACCGCAAAATGGGAGCAAAGCCAAAGGAACACTCAAGCCAACATGCAAGACTTAGAACGAAAATTTGAGAGGTTAAGTGAGAAGTTTTCAAACCGACCAACGGGTCAAATGCCAAGTTCAACCCAACCAAACCCGAGGCAAAACCAAAACAATAACGGAGGGTCATCAAACCAAGGGTCGAAGTATGTACCCCTAAACAATCGGGATGAACATGTTAACGTTGTTGAAACTAGGTCTGGACCTAAGTATGGGGGGAACCGAGAAACAGTGCTGAACAAGGAGAAAACGGGAAAAGCTACTGAAAATGCCTTGTTGCGCCGCAACAAGGATGATTTGCGCCGCAACACGTCTTCAGTAGCGGACCCAATTGTCAATGACCAACCATTTGCGCCGCAGCAGATCCTACTTGCGCCGCAACAAGGGCATATACAGAACAAGGAACCAATTGACAGTGATTCGGAAGACGAAGAAGAAATAGAGATGGAGTCAAGGCCCGGGAAGGAACCAATGGTTCCTAACAAAGAAAAGGAGCTGGAAATTGAAGCAAAAGGGCCATATAAGCCACATATCCCATATCCGCATCGGCTTCGAAAGGAAAAGAAAAAGGAACAATACGGGAAGTTCATTGAATTAATGAAAACTGTTAAGATTAATGTTCCTTTAGTTGATCTTATTGCAGGTATGCCTAATTATGCAAAATTCATGAAGGAGCTAGTGAGCGGGAAAGGAGATTACACGGAGAAAATCACCGCATTCCTAAATGCCGAATGTTCGGCGATTGTGAAGAGGTCTATTCCACCAAAGCTTGAAGACCCAGGAAGTTTTCTGTTAACTTGCACGTTTAATGACACTTTTACTTTTAGTGCGTTAGCAGATTTAGGGGCAAGCATTAATTTAATGCCCAACTCTATTTACGCTAAATTGTCTTCACATGCTTTAACACCAACACGTATGAGCATAAGACTGGCCGATCGATCTTATCAATATCCATTGGGTATTGCCGAAAATACGCTCATACGGGTTGGAGATTTTCTATATCCCGTAGATTTTGTTATTCTCGAGATGGAGGAGGATGAAAAAGTTCCTCTCATTTTGGGTAGACCATTTTTAAACACCGCGGATGCTATCATCCGGGTTAGGGATACCGAAATTTCTTTGGGTTTGGGTGATGAAAGGGCAACATTTTCTCTAAATCAAGCGATGAAACATTCTTATTCTACTGATGAATCTTGTTTTAGAATTGATGTTATAGATGAAGCGGATTATGATCTCGATTGGGAAGGAATTTTGGAAGAAGAAGCGGAGATGGAAATGTTGAATTCCATTGGCAAAGAAGAGGCGGAAGAAGAGCAAGGCTCGAGTGAAGTGAAGGAGCTAGTAATTAACGTAGGGGCGAGGATCAAAACTTCCATTGAAGATCCCCCGAAGGATTTGGAGCTTAAACAATTACCGGAACATCTAGAGTATGCATTTTTAGACGGTAATTCTAGTCTCCCAATTATTATCTCGTCTTCACTTTTGGAAGACGAGAAGGTTAAATTACTAACGGTCCTTAAAAGCCATAAAAAGGCTTTCGCTTGGTTCATTTCTGATATTCCGGGTATAAGTTCAGATTTTTGTAAACATAAAATCAACTTTTTAGATGATGTAAAACCCGTTGTCCAACGAAAACGGAGACTTAACCCGAATATGCAAGATGTGGTCAAGAAGGAAATTGTCAAGCTCTTGGATGCAGGTATTATTTACCCGATAACGGATAGCCCATGGGTTAGTCCGGTCCATTGTGTGCCCAAGAAAGGGGGGATGACCGTTGTGCTTAATGAGAAGAACGAGTTGGTTCCTACGAGAACAGTGACGGGATGGAGAGTGTGTATTGATTATAGGAGGTTGAATGAGGCGACACGAAAGGACCATTTTCCATTGCCATTTATGGATCAAATGATTGAGAGGTTAGCCGAGAACGAGTTCTATTGTTTTCTCGATGGTTTTTAAACACCGCGGATGCTATCATCCGGGTGGAGATTTTTAAACACCGCGGATGCTATCATTTGGGTGATGAAAAAGTTCCTCTCATTTTGGGTAGACCATTTTTAAACACCGCGGATGCTATCATCCGGGTTAGGGATACCGAAATTTCTTTGGGTTTGGGTGATGAAAGGGCAACATTTTCTCTAAATCAAGCGATGAAACATTCTTATTCTACTGATGAATCTTGTTTTAGAATTGATGTTATAGATGAAGCGGATTATGATCTCGATTGGGAAGGAATTTTGGAAGAAGAAGCGGAGATGGAAATGTTGAATTCCATTGGCAAAGAAGAGGCGGAAGAAGAGCAAGGCTCGAGTGAAGTGAAGGAGCTAGTAATTAACGTAGGGGCGAGGATCAAAACTTCCATTGAAGATCCCCCGAAGGATTTGGAGCTTAAACAATTACCGGAACATCTAGAGTATGCATTTTTAGACGGTAATTCTAGTCTCCCAATTATTATCTCGTCTTCACTTTTGGAAGACGAGAAGGTTAAATTACTAACGGTCCTTAAAAGCCATAAAAAGGCTTTCGCTTGGTTCATTTCTGATATTCCGGGTATAAGTTCAGATTTTTGTAAACATAAAATCAACTTTTTAGATGATGTAAAACCCGTTGTCCAACGAAAACGGAGACTTAACCCGAATATGCAAGATGTGGTCAAGAAGGAAATTGTCAAGCTCTTGGATGCAGGTATTATTTACCCGATAACGGATAGCCCATGGGTTAGTCCGGTCCATTGTGTGCCCAAGAAAGGGGGGATGACCGTTGTGCTTAATGAGAAGAACGAGTTGGTTCCTACGAGAACAGTGACGGGATGGAGAGTGTGTATTGATTATAGGAGGTTGAATGAGGCGACACGAAAGGACCATTTTCCATTGCCATTTATGGATCAAATGATTGAGAGGTTAGCCGAGAACGAGTTCTATTGTTTTCTCGATGGTTTTTCGGGGTATTTTCAAATTCCAATTGATCCCGAGGACCAAGAGAAAACAACTTTTACTTGTCCGTTCGGTACTTTTGCGTATAGGAGGATGCCATTTGGGTTGTGTAATGCACCGGGTACGTTTCAAAGGTGTATGATGGCGATTTTTCAGAATATGGTCGAGAATTCCATGGAGGTTTTTATGGACGATTTCTCGGTCTATGGGAGTTCGTTTGATGGGTGCTTAGAGAGTTTGGATAAGATGTTGGCACGATGTGAAGAAACTAATTTGGTGCTAAATTGGGAGAAATGCCATTTTATGGTAAAAGAAGGAATAGTGTTGGGGCACAAGATATCTAAAGCGGGAATTGAGGTGGATAGAGCGAAAATAGAAGTGATAGCAAAGTTACCACCCCCAACGAATGAGAAATCAGTTAGAAGCTTTCTAGGACACGCGGGGTTTTATAGGCGATTTATTAAGGATTTTTCAAAGATAACTAGGCCGATGACTCGCTTGTTAGAGAAGGATACAAAATTTGAATTTTCGGAGGATTGCATGAAGGCTTTTGAGATATTGAAGGAACGGTTGACAAATACACCAATTTTGGTGTCACCGAAATGGGATTTGCCGTTTGAACTTATGTGTGACGCGAGCAACTTTGCGGTAGGGGCGGTTTTGGGACAAAGAATTGACAAACATTTTCGGCCCATTTATTTTGCTAGCAAGACTCTCAATGAAGCTCAGCAAAACTACACTACTACCGAGAAGGAGTTATTAGCGGTAGTGTTTGCCTTCGATAAATTTAGATCATATTTGGTGCTTAGTAAAACGGTGGTGTTCACGGATCATTCGGCCTTGAAGTTTATATTTTCCAAGTTAGATGCGAAACCGAGATTGATTAGGTGGATATTACTCTTGCAAGAATTTGATGTGGAGATCCAAGATAAGAGGGGTAGAGAGAATGTAGCGGCGGATCATTTGAGCCGTTTGGAAAATCCTTGTCTTGGGGCTTTAAATGAAGAGGATATTCGAGACACCTTTCCGGATGAAAGGTTGGCATTTGTTGGAAGGGTATTTGGTGAACGGAGTCCTTGGTACGCCGACATAGCTAACTATCTAGCGGGTGGGGTTGTTAGTAGAGAGCTCACTTATCAACAACGGAAGAATCTATTTTCGGATGCAAAGTATTATTTTTGGGAGGAGCCGTTTTTGTTTAGGATGTGTGCCGATGGCATGGTGAGGAGATGTGTTTATGGAGCCGACACTAGGAGAATACTTGATGAATGTCACCATGGCCCAACGGGGGGGCATTATGGTCCATCGGTAACGGGGAAGAAGGTGTTTGATGCGGGATTCTATTGGCCTACTATTTTTAAGGAGGCGCACACTTTGGTTAGAACTTGTGACTCTTGCCAAAGGCAAGGTACGGTTACAAAACGAGACGAGATGCCACAGCAAAGTATACAAGTGTGCGAGGTTTTCGACATTTGGGGTATCGATTTCATGGGGCCGTTTAAACCATCAAATAGGAATGTTTACATATTGGTGGCGGTGGATTACGTGTCTAAATGGGTCGAGGCAAAGGCTCTACCTACTAATAATGCTAACGTGGTTATTGACTTTTTACGAAGTTTGTTTTGTAGGTTTGGCATGCCAAAGGCTTTAATTAGTGATCGGGGAACCCATTTTGCGAACTCCCAAATGGAGAAAGTTCTGAAAAGATACGGGGTACAACACCGGTTTTCGACTTCCTACCACCCTCAAACAAGTGGGCAAGTCGAAAACACTAATCGGGCGATTAAGCGCATTTTGGAGAAGACGGTGCACAACAACCCGTCTTTGTGGTCAAAGAAACTAGATGAAGCATTGTGGGCGTTTAGGACCGCTTACAAAACACCGATTGGCACCACTCCGTTCAAGATGCTATATGGGAAAACGTGTCACTTGCCCATGGAGATAGAGCATAAGGCGTATTGGGCGCTTAAGGAATGTAGCATGGATTTGATAGCAAGTGGTGAAACCAGATTTTTACAACTCCATGAGTTAGACGAATTGAGATGGAACGCGTATGAGAATTCCGCTCTTTATAAGGCGAGAACGAAGATGGTTCATGACTTGAAAATCCGGCGAAAAGAGTTTAAGGAAGGGGACAAGGTGCTTTTGTTCCAATCTAAATACAAGTTCAAAGCACCTAAGTTGAGATCAAAGTGGAGGGGTCCTTATTTGGTGAGACGGGTCTTTTCGGGTGGCTATGTGGAGCTAGAAACGGATGATGGCGGATCATTTATCGTTAATGGTCAAAGAGTCAAAATTTATCGAGAGGAAGACGAAGAAAACGGAATGACGATGGAGGATGGGTTTTACCCGTTCTAGGTTCTTGGCACAACGAGGAGTCAAGCTAATGACTCGAGAAAAAAACGAGCACTTTCGGATTAAATCCCGGTTTGTTGTATCAATTTCATTTTATTTTTCTTTTATTTTCATTTATCTTATTGTTTTAGTTGTCTAACGTCACTTAGGAGTAAGTAAGTTTGAGTGTCTAAGTAATTTAGGAGTCAAAAAAACGAAAAAATTGCTGTAGCTCTCTTCTTGCGCCGCAAGACGTATTCAGTAGCGGCGAGGAATTTTGGTGTCAACCATTTGCGCCGCGAGTCTAGGCATTTGCGCCGCAGTATGATCAGGTGTAAAAAAAAAATACATAAATAAAAAAAAAAAAAAAAAAATTTATATTTTTCTTTTAACTTAACCCCTAAACCGAAACCCTTTTTCTCTCCACACAACTAGCGGCGCAGAAGTAACACAAGAAAACACACACTCAATTTGAAATTCGATTTCTAGTCTCATCTTCTCTCAATTCCAATCTATTAAGTCATGGGAAGATCGGTATGTGTGTTTATTACTTTTAATTTCTTAATTTTTAGTTTAATTAGGGTTCTTGAATTGCAATTGATTTGGGGGAAAATGTTAGTTTCGATTTCTTTGATCTTAAATTAGTTAATTAGGTTAAGTACAACTGTGATTTCGTTTAGCTTTATTGATTTTAGTAACTAGATTTTTTTTTTCATGTCGGGTTTACATTTCGCGGTGCAGAACCAAACTGAAAAGCTCTTCTTGCGCCGCAAGAAGAACCACCAGCGGCGCAAGAAGGCACATACCTGACGATTTTATAAAAAAAAAAATTTGTTTGTTTTGTTTTGTTTCTTTTAGACTAACAATTGTGGTTTGTTTTGTTTTTGTTTTTGCTTGTTTTTGTAGGGTAAACGCCAAGCGGTGGAGGCACCGGAAGTGGAAGAATCATCCACGGCTCATCGAGTGGCACGACCACCTGTTCCGTCCGCTGCATCAATGGTGATGCGACCTGAAACACATCCTTGGCTCAAGTGGCAAGGATGCACTGCTAATGAGAAAATCAAGTTTAACAACAACTTGGCGGTACTTCAAGACAAAGCGGTTCACACCGCGAAGTTTTTGGAATGGGGTATGCTAGAGACATTGCGGATAACAGAGGAATTGAATTCTTATTTTATGACACGGTTCGTCAGAGCTACTGGAGCTCCACCTTTTGAGGTGGAAGTATGGAAGAAGGGGTTCAGTGTCCGAGAGAGCAGTTACCAAGAACTATGTCTAGAATTCTACTCCACTTTAACAGTTGACCCGGTACCCTCCAATGGTGATGACGTTTATGGTGCGAAAATAATTAAGTTCAGGCTGGGGGGGAAATCTCATGAAGTCTCCATACCACATTTCGGGTATTTGGCTGGTTTAGTTACCCAAGGAATATTTGGACAGGCGTAACATGAGCGGTTACATTGTGAATGGAAGTTGGAATTGGAATGTTATCAGGAATCGAAAAAATGATGTGTGGTTTGACTTGTCCGGAAAGAGGCCTCACGCCAGCACCAATAAAGCGAACAGTATCACGAACCCGATGTTGAGAGTGCTTGAAAAGGGAATCTCAAACTCATTTTTGCAACGCTATCAACATCAGGACAAGGTTTATATCGATGATCTTTGGATTTTGTATTTCTTTGATAAGAGGGACCCGACACAATATGTGAATGCACCGTGGGCATTGGCGGAGTATATGAACGAGAAAGGGTCCGGACGACAAGCAGCAGGGCCTATGGTTTGTGGACACTTCATCACGAGGATAGCGAAGAATTTGGGCGTGATGACCCAAGCGGGGACTCGACAGTCTAGTCCACCTGTGGGATGGAAAATGATCACGATGAATGACTTGTTTAGGGCTAAGATTGTAACAAAAAACAGAGTTTATGTTGGTCATGTGCAGGTTGGAGAGAATGTAGACGATGAGGAGGCAAATGTTGAAGAGAATGAGGAGGAAGAGGGGAACGAGAACACGGAGGGAGCAGTACCACCACCACTTGGCCCATTCGATTTTAACCCAATGATGCACGAGATGTATCGCTTTGGGCAACAGGTGGACGCGACACATGTTGACGTGTCTCATATTAGGGTGGAGGTTGATAGGACCCGCAGGGAGGTGAACCGGGTCGGAGAATACGCTCACTACCATATGGAGCGCTACCAACCCATGTGGGAATATCTGACTACGTCCCAATATCACGAGCATAATCCTGGGGCAGCCAGTGGGTGGACCGAGTACAACCCACCTCCATTGTTCAACCCGTTACCTCCCAATGAAGAAGAAGAGTGAAGGAAGGAAGCCGTTTGTTGGCTTGATTGTTATTGTACTTTGTGATGTTGAACTATTTTCATTTCCGTTGTGTTTGGTCATGTTTGGAACTATTTTATTTTTCGTTGCTTAGGATTTTTATTTTATGCTAATTAACTTGTGTGTTTATGTGTTTTGTACCTTATCAAGTCTGGCATTAAGTTCAGCACGTGCGGAGTCGATTCGGAAATCATGCCACATCAAAAGGAACTCGCACGGTTTTGTTTTTCTTTCTTTCTTTTATTTTTGTGTTTTTAGTTTTATTTTAATTTCCCTTAAGTTAGTTAGTTTTTCTTTTGATGGAACACATTCGGGACAATGTGTTGTTCAAGTATGGGGGGGTTAGTCGGGAAATTAGTTAGTGTTGCCCCCTATATCCATTGCGTTTATTTTAGTCCCATTTGAGCCATTTAGAGTCATATAAAAAAAAAAAAAAAAAAAATATTGAAAAAACGCTTAAATGTAGTTAGGGAAAATGATAGGGGCTTGTATATTTAGCTTTATTCCGGTACTTTAACGTGAAATTGCTTAGGAACATCTTTAGTTAATAAAATACTTGTAAATAAGAATTTAGGTTTTCTAAGTTTAGTTCCTTAAGTTTCCCTGAAAAATTAAAAAGATAGATAATCACTAGATATCCTTAGTACCGAGCCCTTTTAGTCCTTGCACCCTTTCGGGGGTAGTTGGGGAATCCTAGTATTACTTAAGCCCTTGGAGAATTAGAGGCGAAGAAAAAGGCCAAAGGTCTTTCCCGTCGACAAAATAGAAATTGATCCTCACTATAACGAAGACTCAAATCCCGTTATACCCGTTCACTTCAAAGAAAATATATAAACACAAATCTATAATATTTGAAGTGAACAAAAGTGAGAGGAAAAGAAAAAGATGTAGACTAACCAAATGATTCTCAAAAGAAAGAAGTATTCAAATGAAGAAAATGCTTAGTAATATTTTAAGGGTTCCCCCGAAAGTAAGGCGTAAGGGGTCGGCTGTAATGGCTGATCGCTCTTACTTCGGTTAGAGAGTGAGGGAAAAGGGGTGATTATCTTGACATATCTAAACTAGGGGAAGAATTAGGAGTTAGCATTACAAAATTGCGGTTTTTGTTTATTTAAGTAATTTAGTAGCTTTAGATGTTTGTAGTCGGTTTTACGATCTAGCAATTTCACGCACATCTTTAATTTTTAACACCGGAATTTAGTTAAATGTTTGAGCCCGTGATTCCTTACCTTTTCTTAAGTTGTATGTTTTGTAAAATTGTTAGTAGGATTGAGTCGGATTTGCTTAGGGACAAGCAAATGCTTAAGTATGGGGGGTTTGATATCGCTCATTTATACGAGTATTTCATAGCGATATTTGTTATGTTTAGAGTCCAAAACGTAATGGATAGGCCCTGTATTGCTTATATTTTGTGTAAAGTGTGTTTTATAGGTTTTTGGTTTTGATTGGAGTCAAAGGAGGTGATTTGGGACCAAAAGAGGCTAAGGAAAACAAGTCGGGAATCAAAACGTCTAGTTGCCTCGGTCACTTTCACTAATTGCTCCGCAACTGGTTGACACGAAGTTTGTGGAGCGTACTGAAGACATCTTGCGGCGCAACAGACATGAGTTGTGGCGCAAGAGAACAACGTGCTGGGTCAAGGCATTTATCTGACTTGCGGCGCAATAAAGGGAGTTGCGGCGCAAGAGAGCAACTGGCAGTTATATTTCTGTTTCTTTAATGCTAATAATGTGGGAACCCAAGAGTTAGTGGGGCTATTACATATGGACGATTTTCTGAACAACAATACGATGATCAACACTCATATTGGCAGTCCATAATCATCAATTAGCAAGGAGAATCAAAGGAATTTCATAATCGTTATTTCAAGTTTGAACAATTGTTACTTTAAATTCTACTTTGTTATTTTGGAGATACTTGGAACCTAATTTCTGGATTTTGGTATTGATCTTTTATCATTTTTATTTGCAATTGAATCATGTCTTTTACATATTTGATTGTGTTTGTTACAATTATGAGTAGCTAATTTCTTTAAACGTTTGCTTGGATTATGTGATCGTTTATGTGTTAGATTTTGGGTGTGAAATTAGAATGATATTTAGAGGTTAATTGGGGATCCGTTTGGGTTAATATCTTAATTATCTTGTTAGAATTGTGTATACTCTTATTTGGTAATCTAAAAACGGGTATTCGAAAGGAATCCGTAATTTTTACTAAAATAGGAACGAATTAATCGGCCGGTCTTTAGTTGATTATAAGTGTATGATATTCGAAATGAATCATTAACAACAATTTAAACAAGTAGGTATTAACACGAACGCTAGCTACTAAATTAAGAGAAATCGGTTTAGGAGTTAGTAAGCTATTCGAAAGGAAGCTTATAGATTAATTCTTACATATCGGCTTGAAACTTTATGCACAATTACTTGAGGTGTTAACGGGATTCGAAAGGAATCTTTGCATGGTTAGGTAATTGGAGAAATCCGGTATTCGAAAGGAACTTAGGATTTTACATTAGAAGTTTATCGACATTTTTACACCTAAGAAATAACACATATTCGTAAACGGTCCAAGCAAGCGTCTTTTTATCCATATTTGAATTCAAGAATATTTTCATTGTTAGTGTAATCAAGTCTTCTTAAGACTAAAACCCATTTGTTACTTGTTACGTGTTTTTATAAAACTTATACTTTCAACTATAAGTAGTCCCTGTGTTCGAACCCGATATTTGCCAATACTATTTTACATTTGACAAGGGTACACTGCCCGTGTAGTAATCCAGTAAAAGGTTTATTTTCGGAAAACTAGATTTTTCACATCATGCCTTTTGGTCTGACCAACGCACCAGCAGTGTTCATGGACCTAATGAACAGAGTGTGTAGGCCATACCTAGACAAATTCGTGATTGTATTCATAGACGACATTCTCATCTACTCGAGGAACAAGGAAGATCATGCGGAACATCTTAAGCTCATTTTAGAACTCCTTCGAGACCAGAAATTGTACGCCAAATTCTCGAAGTGTGAATTCTGGCTCCGAGAGGTACACTTCCTTGGTCATGTGGTCAACTAAGAAGGGATTCATGTAGATCCAGCCAAAATCGAAGCGATCGAGAAATGGCAAGCCCCGACGAACCCGACGGAAATCCGTCAGTTCTTAGGATTGGCTGGTTATTACCGAAGATTCATTGAGAATTTCTCAAAGATCGCGAAACCCCTCACCGAGCTCACTCAGAAAGATAAGGACTTTATCTGGGGAAAAGATCAGGAGGATTCTTTTCAGAAACTCAAGTACCAATTATGTCACGCAATTCTATCTCTGCCAGAGGGCACGGACAACTTTGTAGTGTTTTGCGATGCCTCCCACCAAGGACTTGGGTGTGTTCTACTGCAGAAGGACAAGGTCATCGCTTACGCTTCCAGGCAGCTGAAAATCCACGAGCAGAACTACACCACGCACGACTTAGAGTTGGGAGCCGTCGTGTTTGCTTTAAAGATCTGGAGACACTACCTATATGGCACTAAGTGTACGGTCTACACTGGCCACAAGAGCCTCCAGCACATTTTAGATCAGAAAATGCTCAACATGAGGCAACGTAGATGGATAGAATTGCTGAGTGACTACGATTGCGAGATCAAATACCACCCGGGTAAAGCAAACGTAGTAGCAGATGCCCTGAGTCGGAAGGAAAGGGTAAAGCCATCTCGAGTTCGAGCATTGGGTATTCAAGTTCAAACGAGCCTTCGAGCGCAGATTGCAAACGCGCAGCTAGAGGCGTTAAAACCCGAGAACATTAAGGCCGAGACGCTGCATAATCATGAGGAAGAATTCGAACGCAAGTCGGACAGAATCTACTACTTCAAGGGTCGAGCATGGATTCCAAAATCTGAGGATCTTCGCAAGCTCATTTTGAACGAGGGCCACCGATCTAGATACTCTATCCATCCGGGATCCGACAAGTTGTACAAGGACCTCCGAGAATACTACTGGTGGTCGGGCATGAAGAAGGATATCGCCTTGTATGTAGCCAAGTGCCTTACTTGCTCCAAGGTCAAGGCGGAATACCAAATGCCCTCAGGTTTACTCCAGCAACCGGAAATTCCCATATGGAAGTGGGAACAAATTTCCATGGACTTCGTCACTAAGTTGCCCCGTACGGCTAAGGGTAACGACACGATTTGGGTAATCGTGGACCGTTTGACCAAATCCGCTCATTTCCTGCCGATTAAGGAAAATCATTCGATGGAGAAGCTCGCTCAAGTTTACATCAACGAGATCGTCTCTCGTCATGGAACCCCTCTCTCCATCATCTCCGATAGGGATAGTCGATTCACTTCCCGTTTTTGGAATGTTCTTCAGAAGTCTTTAGGTACTCGTCTAGATCTCAGCACCGCATACCACCCTCAGACCGACGGCCAGAGCGAAATGACGATCCAAACACTTGAGGACATGCTGAGAGCATGTGTAGTCGACTTCGGAGGAAGTTGGGACGCTCACCTTCCCTTGGTTGAGTTCTCCTATAATAACAGCTATCATGCCAGCATCAAGTGCGCACCATTCGAGGCTCTCTATGGACGTAAGTGCCGGTCACCGTTATGCTGGCTAGAAGCTGGCGATCGACAACTTACGAGACTCGATATCGTCCAGGAGACCATAGATAAGATCACCACCATCCGTGAAAGACTGAAGACATCCCGTACCCGACAGAAGAGCTACGCAGACAACCGAAGGAAACCTCTCGAGTTCCAGGTTGGCGACAGAGTACTCCTCAAAGTATCGCCCTGGAAAGGGGTAGTCCGCTTCGGGAAGCGCGGTAAACTGAGTCCAAGGTACACCGGTCCATTCGAAGTCATTGAGCGTATCGGTCCCGTTGCTTATCGTCTCCAACTCCTTCAGGCTCTCGCGAACGTTCATAATGTATTCCATGTCTCACACTTGAAAAAGTGTCTGTCTGATGAGACCATCGCCATCCCTCTTGACGAGGTCAAAATCGACAACAAGCTAAACTTCATCGAAGAACCGCTCGAAGTTGTTGACCGCGAGGTCAAACAACTCAGGCAGAGCCGTATTCCGATAATCAAAGTTCGGTGGAATTCCCGACGTGGTCACGAATTCACATGGGAGCGTGAAGACCAATTTCATCAGAAGTATCCACATCTTTTCGAGAACTCTTCTTCGTGATGGGACGCACCAAATTTCGGGGCGAAATTTCTTTCAACCCGGGGAGAATGTGACAACCGTCTAATTTTCAGGTGCATTTTATAATCTATGTCACTTTCCGTCTATCTAGTCTTTAACTTTTCACATAATCGGAACCGCTACTACGTCGGAATCACAATCGGAATCAAATTAAATAAGTCCTAATACCAAGAAAACCCCTAATGAACTTTCCTAAGTTCATAACATATCATACTTTAAAACTTTAGTTAACGAAAAGGTCCAACGAAACACTTGTACAAAATCAGCAAAAACACAAAAATTATTACAAAAATGGTCCAGGACGACGCACTGAGGCCATGTGCGCCGTCCTGGAGGACGGATTTTGTAAGAAATTCAAATTTCTTGCATGCCTCGTTTTCTCAACTCTTTCAACCAATCCCACACGAATTTACACACTCATTTACTGTCAAATGACAGTCCCAACCCACCTATACCCCCATTTCCTTATTCATTTTCATTTTACCTTATTTTCTAAACCAAAAACACACACATAAGCTTTTCTCTCAAATTTTCTCTCTAAAACTCACTTAATCCAGTGACTTCCAGCAACATAAACTCACTTTTTATACATACAAATCGTCCCAATCATCTAGAGAAGCAAGGGGGTGTCATTATTTCGAAAAAGGACTAGTTTTGTAAAGATTTTTGGAGCGTAAATCCGACCAAAACTCACCATCCGAGCTTTTCCTTCGCTAGATCTCTTTCTTTTTACCATTTTATTACAAAGAATCAATTGCATGTAAGATCTAACGGTTAAAAATAAGTTTTTATCTAAATCTATGACTTTTTATGGTCAAAAACGTTTTTAACCGAAATAACCTTTAGATCCACGGTTTTGTAACCAAAAATACTTTATAAACTGTTAAAATGATGTTTTAATAAGTTTAAACTATTTGCATGTCGAAATCTATGGCTTAAAATACGTTTTTGCAACAAAAACTCGAAAACCCGCGATACGTGCGCCGTCCTAAGCCTTAGAACGACGCAGCGGGTAATTTTCGCAGCTTATGTGCGCCGTTCTAAGTGTCACAGCGGCGCACAGAGCTGCTGTATTTTCGAAACTTGTCGTTTTTGTCGTTTTTAGCACGTTTGGACTATATTGACCCGCTGACTTTTCGATACCTTGACTTTTGGGACTGATTATGTAAAAGTTGTGATGTTTTGGACAAGTGTGGACTATTTGGATTTAATTTGAACTATAATATGTATATATTGCGTTTTAGGTGATTTGTGAGCGGAATTGATTGTGCAATTTTTGGGCATTAAATTTGGGCGCGGAAGCGCTGCCCAAATTTCCTTAGAAATTGTAAATCACTTCAGCGAGCAAAAGCACTTAAGACATAATAATCAAAAACGTTAAATCGGACTTTTGGACAAAACAAAAACGTGACAATTACCTTTCGGACTATTTTAACTATACTTAACCTTGACACTTAAAGTTTAATAAAATTCTATCTATATTATTATATAAGAACATAATAATATAACAACTAATTGAACTATCTTGGTATTCTTAGGCAATCCGTGATTCCCGGCTTCCATATTCCGACCGAATTCCGTATCTTTACTCTTCGCAATCCGTGAATTACAACCCCTTATTTTTATATGTATTTTGCATGAATTTTTGGGGGAAACATAAGATCAATTGTATTTGAAAACTTTATGAATCACATTGCAACTTATTGAACTTTGACTTTTGACCTTATTGAACTTTGACTTTTGAACTATAAACTATTTTGATCTGGAACTTTGTAAACTATTTTGACTTGGAACTTATTGAACAAATGGAACTTTGGAACTTATGGAATTATTTTGAACGAACTATTTTGAACTCTTATGCGTAAAACACTTTTACTCTACTTGAACTTATTGGCTTGCTCTCTCTTTTGAACTAAACTAATTATTGATACTTGTATACGGACCAACCCTTGATGGAACTATAACATTATCTTAAGTGACGGAACAACTATCTCTCTTTAAAACAAAACTACTTAGTGCCCAGCTACTTTTATAGAACCTTACACACTATTAACTACAGAGCCGTATAGTAATTATGGGTATCGATACTTAGGAAAGAACCGTTCCTTGCTTAGATGGCAGTCTAAGTACATATTACTAAGAACTTGAACAACTTCCCGTAGGATAGGCGGGAAGAAGGGCCTCACGGTTGAACAATCGGATTAGTGTGAACACTTAAGTTATAGATGCCAAGAGGTTGATACAAGAAATCTAACTAGTTACTTACGCATAATTTAAGAACTTTTTAGCGAATGATTTCCGCAACTGTTATTTGACTAAACTTGACTCTATTTAGTCTTTACGAACTTAGGGCACCGATTCGTCCGCTACTTGAACTTTAAGAGTATATAAATTTTAAGCGACTTTTCTCTGCTAACCTCCTTTTGGAAACTTTTACTTTTATATACTTTACTTATATTTTACCGAACTACTTAAAACTGTAACTCACTCACTACTTTCGTAGTTGACACTTTATCTTATGTTTCAGGAAATTAGTGTAAGTATGGAATGCATGGCATGGACAGGTCAAGGCGGTTGTCTGAGATCTGAATTGGGAAAAGACTTGTCCACTTTTTCTTTTGGGAATTTTTAATGAAATCTTGAACTATGTAATTGTGTACTAAACATCTTGGTTGTCTTGAATTGTAAACACTTTTATTTTAATCAATGACTTGAATGCGGTTATGTTTTTATATAACCCGTGTAATGATCTTCTAGCTCTTCACATTCCGTGTTTCCGCTTTAGCGGGGTGTGACATATTCGTATTCGGTTTTAGCCTTGAAGACGGTTAGGATTAATTATTAGACCAACACTCTTTGAATTTCATTGGATTGGACTGAAGTTTGGACAATAATGTGTAAAATATAAGTTAACCAAAGTATTGTATTAAACTTAAAATGGTATTATGTATTATGAATAATGGTTTAAAATGCAATTTTTGTTAAGAGGGAAAGTGATTGAAATTTGGACGAATATTTTATGACGCGGAAGCGCTGCCGAAATTCCAACTCACGACTTTTTACGACATTAAAACACTTATATAATTAATTTGTATACAAAAGTAACATATTTACAATAACATTGTCTTTGGACTCAAAGACGTCAACGCAATCAAAATGTCATAATATTACTTAAAACGGACATTTTTAAACCTCCTTGCGATATATTAAACTTCGTCTCAATTTTTTAACGTCGTTGTAATTCATCGAGACATGTTTTTATGACAAACCTTATAAAATGGCTTTGAAAGACTTTTTACTCTAAATATTTTGGTATGAAAAGACCTCAAATTATTCAAAGTGTCAAATTGGATTTTTAAATTGACTTTGACTTTTAATAAGTCAACCTAATTGACATTTGACTTTTATAAGTCAACCTCTTTGATCTTGGTCAATATAATGGACATTGGTATTAATAATCTTCTCGACTCGGAGTTATCACCTGTTTCCAACGGTCGCTGTTGACGTGGAAGATCGATATCTTGCCGATCGGCCCTTTTTTGGCGCGGAACATCGTCTTCTTAATCCGTCATCCTTATTCGACTTATTAAACGTTGGTATATTATATTAATTTAAATCTCAACCGACAAGGCTAGACCGAACTATACTTATAGAGATACTGAGACTATATTATTTACTGTTTTAGGGCACTTAGACGGTGGAATTGTGGTCCCGTGATTGTATTTACCCGAGATTTGCTGAAGTTGTTTTGTGAGTTATTCGTAGCCCTTGTCTTAAATACTTTTGGGCGGTAAAGAGTATTTTAAACTGCCTGTGTATTTTAAACTGTCTGCATGAATGCGGAATATAATTGATTATCTTGTTTACCTAGTGAATTTGGTCTGCCTTAGTTTTAAGTATCTAAGCCATGGTGGCTCCCCTCTAATACACTCGTTAAGCTTTTGCCCGTGGTTCATATGTATAGGTCTATATTGGGTTATGTACCTAACCCTCATTCCTTTGTAGGCTGTTACTACGAGCGGATGTTATGACCTTAATATTAAACTGTATGATTAAACTGATTGCCTTTGGTTGACACACCTTAGGATAGGGGATTAAACTGATTGGTTCAGGATCGAGTTGTATGACTACTTAGGCATAGTACCTTTCACTTTTGGATGAATACAAGATATATGATTTTAAACTTACATTGTTTACTGAAACTTGTCGATGTGTCACTTTTTACTTAAAACTGCGAATAATTCACCAACATGTTGTTGATGTCGTTTTAACGCTTTGCAGGAAATTGAGGATTTCCGTTGATCATGCCACAGTTTATTTTCGGATCGCTTGCTTTTGGGAAATTTCAATTTGAACTGTTTATTGTAATTTCCATGACGATCCGTTTGTTTATTTCTTTTGAAATTGTATTTGTACTTGGCGTCTTATCGCCTTTGACTTTATGATGTATTTTGTAACATTTGGCATGATCTATTTAATTTAATGTTTTTTTTATCGGTTATATTGTTGTAATCTTGACTCTTGATATTATAACTGGAACGCCTCGTGTTTCCGCTATTAGCGGGGTGTGACAGAAGTTGGTATCAGAGCCAAAGGTTATAGCGAACCGAGTGATTTTAATTGAGTAAATTACTTGGACTATGACCATAGACTTTTTGAATCGATTTTCTCTGATTTCAATGTGGGCACTATTTTTCATACGTGTTTATTTCGCGTTGTTATTGTTGCGTTTGGCCTTGTTTTTGCACACATTTGCTGATCGAGTTTCTTTCCTTTTTATTTTTAGGACGATGGCGCCTAAGAGGAGAGTTGCGACACGAAGTTCCGCGCAACGTGCTACTGCGAATGCGAGAGCGAATACCGTGAATCCGAACGCGAGAGCTAATACGTCCAATGCGAGAAGGAACAATGTGGAAAACGTACGACACCTGACATGGCGCAGATGATTGCTCAGCAGCTAGCGGCAATGATGCCCGAGCTTGTAGCTCAACTGAGGGAGGGCACCACCCAAGGTAATGGTTCGGGTTCTGGAAATCCCGAGCCGATTGTTAATAATGAAGGTCCCGAAGTTGTGATTAATGGGTCGGGTAGATCAGAGGGCTCGACTCAACGTGCTGGATGCACAATGAACACTTTTATGAGCTGTAAGGCCCCAGAGTACCGAGGCAATGAGGGAGCGACTGGAACGCTCCAATGGATGAAAAAGCTAGAATCTATTTTCGATGCTATTGATTTTGCGGACAAAGATCGAGTCCGATTTGCCACGTTTGTATTTCAAGGAACGGCTCTGACATGGTGGAACTCGGTCGTGAATGTGCGAGGCCGAGCGGAGATTAACACCATGACTTGGGAGCAACTGAAGGAGTTGATGATCATTGAGTATGTACCTGAATCTGAAATTCAGAAGTTGGAGGATGAGTTGTGGAACTTGACCATAATTGGGTCCGACATTCAGGGGTACACATCGCGTTTTCACGCCTTGTCCCAGCTGGTTCCACACTTAGTCCGCCCTGAACTCAAGCGAATAGGTCGCTACACTCACTGATTACCCCAAGCAATCCGTAAGAGTGTCTTATCCAACAAACCGGGCACATTCCAGAGCGCGGTTGAGATTGCGACTACTTTGACTCAGAACGCGGTTCGGCGTGGTGAGTTACCCCCGACGATTGTTAAGCAAAACGCCGGAGGGAAACGGAGTAGTGGAAACCGCAATGAGGACCCAAGGAAACGGTTTAGGAGGAATGACGCTCCTCAAGTTGTGAAATCTTATGCTGTTGTGGCATCGGGTACCCAGAGTAAGTACCCGAAGTGTGATCGGTGTGGAAGGCACCACACCAAAGATGTGGCTTGTTGGGTATGCGGTAGGTGCAAGAAGCTAGGGCACACCGAAAATTTCTATAAGACCCCGAAGGGCAATTGTTATGAATGTGGATCTCCCGAGCATCGCAGGGACAAGTGTCCTAAGTTAGCTGCAGCTGTTAATGCTCCTCGCGGTAGAGCATTTGTTATGGGAGCCAAGGAGGGTTAGCAGGATCCACACGTTGTTACAGGTACGTTTCTTTTTTGTGGTCGACCTGCGTTTATCTTATTTGATTCTGGTGCGGATAGGAGTTTTATATCTGATGAGTTAAAGGCTATGATTCCCATGTAAGTCTGTACCTTTAGTACCTTCCTTTGAGATACAATTGGCTGATGGTGAGTTTTTGCATGCTACTGAAATCCTTTCCGACTGTAGTGTTAGTTTCGACGATCACTCTTTTCCTATCGACTTAATTCCGATTAGGTTAGGTAGTTTCGACGTAATTATCGGCATGGACTGGTTATAGACGCATCGTGCAGAAATCGTATGTTTCGAGAAGATGATCCGCATTCCGTTACCGCATGGAGAGCCGCTATTAGTCCAAGGGAATAAGGAAGGGAAACGCCTTAAGATCGTCTCCTGTATGAAAGTCCGGGAGTACATTAATCGGGATTGTTCACTCTTTCTTGCACATCTTGTGAAGAAGGATAACACTGAGAACCTGGAAGAGAAGCCAGTAGTGTGTGATTTCCCCGACGTGTTCCCAGAGGATTTACCTGGCTTACCGCCTAGACGCGAGGTAGAGTTTAGGATCGACTTAGTTCCCGGAGCAGCGCTGATGGCGAAGGCTCCTTATCGGTTAGCACCTTCGGAGTTGTTAGAGCTTTCTAAGCAGATCCAGGAGTTAGTGGATAAAGGCTTCGTAAGGCCGAGTTTCTCTCCGTGGGGCGCGCCGGTACTCTTTGTAAAGAAGAAGGATGGTCGATGAGATTGTGTATAGACTACCGAGAGCTGAATAAGTTGACAGTAAAGAACCGTTATCCTTTACCCCGTATAGATGATTTGTTTGATCAGCTTCAAGGTTTATGTTTCTTTTCTAAGATCGACTTACGATCCGGTTATCATCAGTTAAGAGTGCAAGAGGAGGACGTTCCGAAGACTTACGATCCGGTTAGTCATGCCATTCGGTCTCACGAATGCGCCTGCAGCATTTATGGAAATGATGAACCGTATCTGCCTTCCTTACCTCGATAAGTTTGTGATTATATTCATCGACGATATTCTTGTTTATTCTCGTAGCCGTGCGGAGCACGAGGAGCATTTGAGGATAGTGCTGGAGTTGCTCAGGAAGGAGCAGCTTTATGCTAAGTTCTCGAAGTGCGAGTTTTGGTTATCTGAGGTTCAATTTCTTGGCCATGTGGTTAGCAAGGAAGGCATCCACGTTGATCCTGCCAAGATTAAGGCCGTCAGAGATTGGGTTGCTCCTAAGACACCCACCTATATCCGTTCATTTTTGGGTCTGGCAGGTTACTACCGTAGCTTTATTGAGAATTTTTCGAAGATAGCCTCGTCTATGACGAAGTTGACCTAGAAGAACGAGGAGTTTATTTGTTGGGCCGAGCAAGAGGAAGCCTTTCAGTTATTGAAGAAGCGGTTGTGTGATGCTCCTATCTTGAGTCTTCCCGAGGGTACCAAAAATTTTGTTGTATATTGCGATGCTTCGCATAAGGGACTCGGGTGCGTACTGATGCAGAACGGAAAGGTCATTGCCTATGCCTCTCGTCAGTTAAAGATTCATGAGAAGAACTACACAACCCATGATTTGGAATTAGGTGCGATGGTTTTTGCTTTAAAAATTTGGCGCCATTATCTTTACGGTACTAAGTGTACAGTGTTCACCGATCATAAGTCGTTATAGCACATCTTTGATCAAAATATGTTGAATATGAGGCAACGCCGATGGGTGGAACTATTGAACGATTATGATTGTGAAATTTATCATCCGGGTAAAGCGAATGTAGTAGCCGATGCGTTAAGTCGCAAGGAGTCGGTTAAGCCGGTGAGAGTTCGCGCTACGATGGTTTCTATTCAGTCGAGTTTGAAGACTCGTATTATTCAGGCTCAGCAGGAGGCTCTCACCGAGGATTGCCTGAAGGATGAAGGATTATTTAGTTTGGCACGTCAGTTGGAGCCGAAAGACGACGGAGTATTGTATTTCTTGGATCGTATTTGGGTTCCAGTCGGTCTTAGGCAGTTAATATTAGATGAAGGTCACAAGTCAAATTACTCCGTTCATCCCGGAGCGGATAAGATGTATCATGACTTGAAAGATTTTTACTGGTGGCCTGGCATGAAGAGGGCGATTGCTGAGTATGTAGGCAAGTGTTTGACCTGTTCTAAAGTTAAGGCTCAGAATCAGAAGCCTTCTGGCCTTCTTCAGCAGCCGGAAGTCACGTAGTGGAAGTGGGAGAATATTACTATGAATTTTGTTACGAAGCTTCCTAGGTCTTCATGAGGTTATGATACTATTTGGGTCATTGTTGATCGACTGACTAAGTCAGCGCATTTTCTGCCTATTCGAGAAGATTACCGAATAGAGAAGTTGTCTAGATTATATATTGATGAGATCGTGGCCAGGCATGGAATTCATGTATCTGTTATTTCTGATCGCGACGCGCGTTTTACTTCGAGGTTCTGGAAGACGCTACAACGAGCTTTAGGGACGAGATTGGATATGAGCACGACTTATCACCCTCAGACCGATAGACAGAGTGAGCGCACGATCCAGACGTTAGAGGATATGCTACGCGCATGTGTTTTAGATTTTGTCGGGAGTTGGGATAGACATTTACCGTTGGTCGAGTTTTCATACAACAATAGTTACCACCCCAGTATTAATTGCGCTCCTTTTGAAGCTCTTTACGGTCGTAAGTGTAGGTCTCCACTCTGTTGGGCTGAGATTGGTGATAGTCAGATTACGGGTCCCGCGCTGATCCAGGAGACGACTGATAAGATCTTTAGGATCAAAGATCGTCTGTTAGCCGCGAGAGATCGCTAGAAGAACTACGCGGATTTGCGTCGTAAGCCTCTGGAATTCGAGGTCGGCGATATGGTGTTATTGAAAGTTTCTCCCTGGAAGGGTGTGTTTCGTTTTGAGAAGCGCAGCAAGCTAAGTCCACGTTTTACGGGTCCTTTTAAGATTTTGGCTCGTCTTGGACCAATAGCTTATCGTCTTGAGTTGCCACCTAAGTTGAGCGGTGTGCACAACGTATTTCATGTATCGCATCTCAAGAAGTGTCTTGCTGACGAGTCGTTAATTGTGCCTTTGGAGAAACTAAGTTTGGATGATTCGCTTCAGGAGCCGGTGGAAATCGTTGACCGAGAGGTCAAGCGATTGCGGCGGAGCCGGATACCTATTCTAAAGGTCCGATGGAACTCTAAGTTTGGAGCTGAGTTTACGTGGGAACGGGAGGATGAAATGCAGTGGAAATTTCCCCATCTATTTTGTCACACCCCGTTTGGAGCGGAAACACGAGACGTTTCAGTTATAATATCAAGAGTAAAGATTACAACAATATAACCAATAAACAAAACATCAAATTAAATAGATCATGCCAAATGTTACAAAATACATCATAAAGTCAAAGGCGATAAGACGCCAAGTACAAATACAATTCCAAAAGAA
Organism: Senecio squalidus; assembly: GCA_910822075.1. Classification (NCBI taxonomy): domain Eukaryota; kingdom Viridiplantae; phylum Streptophyta; class Magnoliopsida; order Asterales; family Asteraceae; genus Senecio; species Senecio squalidus. The sequence continues at coordinate 44,838,845 of CAJVGC010000591.1, read as the reverse complement.
ATAAACAATCGGATCGTCATGGAAATTACAATAAGCAATTCAAATTCAATTTTCCCCAAAGCAAGCGATCCGAAATAAACTATGGCATGATCAACGGAAATCCTCAATTTCCTGCAAAGCGTTTAAACGACATCAACAACATGTTGGTGAATTATTCGCAATTTTAAGTAAAAGTTGACCCATCGACAAGTTTTCAATAAACATCATAATTTCAAAAATCATATATTGTTTCTCAACCCTAGCGAGGATACCATGCCTAGATTAGTCATATACCGAAACTGACCACAATTTTTATCTTCCACTCATAGGAGCATCCTACCGAGAATTTCCTAACATCCGCTCATAGGAGCATCCTACCGAGAACTTCCTAACATCCACTCATAGGGGCATCCTATCGAGAATTTCCTAACATCCGCTCATAGGAGCATCCTACCGAGAATTTCCTAACATCCGCTCATAGGAGCGACCGTTGGAAACAGGTGATAACTCCGAGTCGAAAAGAATATTAATACCGATGTCCATTAGATTCACCAAGATTAAAGATGTTGACTTTTAAAAGTTAAATGTCAATTATGTTGCCTTATTAAAGTCAAAGTCAATTTAAAAGTCCAATTTGACACTTTGAATCATTTGAAGTCTTTTCATACTAAAATATTTAGAGTAAAATACCTTCCAAAACCCTTTATAAAGTTGGTCGTAAAAACATGTTTCAATGAATTAAAACGATGATCACAATGTGGCGAAGTTTATTGTGTCGCAAAAAGTTTTAAAATGTCCGTTTCAAGTAATATTATGATATTTTTGATTACGTTGGTGTCTTTGAGTCCAAACACAATGTTATTGTAAAATATGTTACTTTTGTATACAATTTACTTATATAAGTGTTTTAATGTCGTAAAAAGTCGTGGGATGAAATTTCGGCAGCGCTTCCGCGTCTTAAATTATTGGTCCAAAATTCATACACTTTCCCGCTTAACAACAATTGCATTTTAAACCTTTTTCATAATACATAATACCATATTAAGTTTAATACCATAATTTGATTTGATTACACTTTTAACAATATTGTCCAATCTCAGTCCAATCCGATAAAATACGACGAGTGTTGGTCTAATAATTACTCCTAACCGTTTTCAAGGCTAAAACCGAATAACGAATATAATGAAATCAAAAGATTCACAAGGACAACAAATTATACTGCTAACACCCGCTTGACTGGACAAGGATCTGGAATGACAACTTCAGTGGTGTAGTGATGAGAATATCCGCCTCCAAAACACAAGACAACCACCGATAATTAGCAAAACGAAATTTGGAGTTGAAAGACTGATCCAGCCGCCGGCTGGAGCTCCACAGTCAGCTCCGGATTTTGTTGATTTTAACGATTTTAAGCGTTTTCAAGAGTATTTTCGGTAGATCTCGACATGCAAGTCATAAAACTTTAATAATATCCATAGATTTCTTCAAATAACAACTTTTATATCAAGATCTTTATGTAAAAGTTCATAAACTTATGTTTTTATATAAATCACCATAGAAACTTTTATAAAAACCTTTATTTGATCTTTGATGATACATGCATGTATAAAAATGAGAGAATCTAAATAAAAACAGTGGGTAAAAGTTATTATACCGCAAGAATAAAGTGTGTGATGATCTAGCTTGATCTTGATGGAGATATTGATGGAGATTTAAACCCGGAAATGATGAAAAACCGAAACACACCACCAGTAGATGAACACCTCTTTCTTCCTTTGATGAATGGAACCGATTGCTGTGATGTTTATGGTGTTTTAATGGTGAATATTGGCTGGAAATCACAGCCAAGGTGAAGAAAAGTGGAGGAAATGGGGAGGGTTTTTGAGAGAAACACCTTGGGTGTGTGTGTTTGTAATGAAAGAAATGAAAGAAAAATGTTAAAGGAAGGTGATATTATCACCTAGGGACAGGAACTCTGGCAGTTTGGGGGTCAAATCGGGCTTGGCCAAGTGTCCCTAATCGATTTTCATGCAAAAATGAGTCACTAAAACCTGTCCAGACACATCCAGCCGCCGGCTGAAGCCCTGCCAGCTGCTGGCTGGTCGGCTGGTTCGGCGAACTTGTTTTCGACCGTTAAGGAGTTTCGTTCGTCGAAAGTTCCCGATTCTTTTTGCGTTGAACTTAGGAAAGTTCATAATTTGATTTAATTTATATTAGGTTCATTTAATATTATATTTTCACTTTCGATTTCGAGATTCGCACGATTTTGGTAAAAGGTAAAACAAGCGCAAAAGCACGATATCTCGAGTATAAGGGATCTGTTAACCGACAAATTTGGCATAAACCTCCTAACTTATAATTATGAGAATACCAACTAATTGTCACTTAGATAAAATAAAATTATTACGTCCCGGTGGACGAATCAACAAATACAGAAAACCCGATACTCATTAACAGTAAATCGTTAGCAAAACAAAGCGAAATGCAAGGGTCGAAATCAATTGCGAATAAAATATAAATAATAACGGTAACATAATTATATCAAATTGATGGGACGTCACATATTTTCTACTAGCGATGCTCATTAGTAATTTCGAGGACGAAATTCTTTTAACTGGGGAGGCTGTGACGTCCCGTCAATTTGAGGTACTTGAGTTCCCGTCATTATTTATATTTTATTCGCAATTGATTTCGACCCTTGTATGTCGCTTTGTTTTTCTCACGATTTACTGTTATTGAGTATCGGGTTTTTGTATTTGTTGATTCGTCCCTTGAGACATGAGATTATGTTAGTCTAGTGCCAGATAGTTAGTATGCTCATGGTAATAAGTTAGAAGGTTTATGCCAAATTTTCCGGTTATCGTATCCTTTATACTCGAAATTTCGTGCTTTTGCGCTTGTTTTATCTTTTACCGAAATCGTGCGTTTCTCGAATCCAAAACTTAAAAGTTATCATTTAATGAATCAAAATACCAATAATACTTATAATGAACTTTCCTAAGTTCATTTGGAATCAAACGGGAACTCCTAACGATTGAAAACGCCTACGCAGCGGAAACGGGAAGTCTGCCGAACCAGCCGACCAGCCAGCAGCTGGCAGGGCTTCAGCCGGCGTCTGAGCCCCACCAGCCGGCGGCTGGATCTGTCTGGTCAGGTTTTGGTGACTCATTTTTGCATGAAAATCGATTGGGACAAGTGTCTAAACCCGATTCGATCTCCCCAATTGCAGATTTCCCTGTCCCAAGCTGATGTTATCACATGTCTTTGTCAATTTCTTTCATTTCTTCAATCAAAAACATACACACACACATAGAGATTCTCTCTAACTTTCTCTACATTTTCTTCATTTCCTCCATTTGTTGCTGTGATTTCCAGCCATATTTCACCATAAAAACACCATAAACATCACAATAATCAAGTATGTTCATCAAAGGGAGCAAGAGGTGGTGATTCTTCCGGGTTGTTTCTTGAGTTCTTCATCATTTTCGGGTTTAATCTCCATCAAAACCTCTATCAAGATCAAGCTAGATCATTACACACTCTATTCTTGCGGTATAATAACTTTTACCCACTGTTTTTATTTGCATTTTATCATTTTTATACATGCATGTTTCATCAAAGGCCAAATAAAGGTTTTTATAAAAGTTTTATGGTGATTTATCTAAAAACATAAGTTTTATAAACTTTTACATTAGATCTTGATATAAAAAGATGTTATTTGAAGAAATCTATGGATGTTGTTAAAGGTTTTTAAGTTGCATGTCGAAATCAACCGAAAATACTCTTGAAAACGCTTAAAAACGCAAAATTTACGAAAATCCGGAGCTGACTAAGGAGCTCCAGCCGGCGGCTGGATCAGTCTGATGTCACAAAATTCTTCGTTTTGCTAATTATCGGTGGTTGTCTTGTGTTTTGGAGGCGGATATTCTCATCACTACACCCTGAAGTTGTTGTTCCAGGTCCTTTTCAAATCAAGCGGGTGTTAGCGCTATAAATTACTAACCTTGTGAATCCTTCGATTTTATTATATTCGTATTCGGTTTTAGCCTTGAAGACGGTTAGGATTAATTATTAGACCAACACTCGTTGAATTTCATTGGATTGGACTGAAGTTTGGACAATAATGTGTAAGATATAAGTTAACCAAAGTATTGTATTAAACTTAAAATGGTATTATGTATTATGAATAATGGTTTAAAATGCAATTGTTGTTAAGCGGGAAAGTGATTGAAATTTGGACGAATATTTTATGACGCAGAAGCGCTGCCGAAATTCCAACTCACGACTTTTTACGACATTAAAACACTTATATAATTAATTTGTATACAAAAGTAACATATTTACAATAACATTGTCTTTGGACTCAAAGACATCAACGCAATCAAAATATCATAATATTACTTAAAACGGACATTTTTAAACCTCCTTGCGATATATTAAACTTCGTCTCAATTTTTGAACCTCGTTGTAATTCATCGAGACATGTTTTTATGACAAACCTTATAAAATGGCTTTGAAAGACATTTTACTCTAAATATTTTGGTATGAAAAGACTTCAAATTATTCAAAGTGTCAAATTGGATTTTTAAATTGACTTTCTTTGACTTTTAATAAGTCAACCTAATTGACATTTGACTTTTATAAGTCAACCTCTTTGATCTTGGTCAATATAATGGACATTGGTATTAGTATTCTTCTCGACTCGGAGTTATCACCTGTTTCCAACGGTCGCTGTTGACGTGGAAGATCGATATCTTGCCGATCGGCCCTTTTCTGGCGCGGAACATCGTCTTCTTAATCCGTCATACTTATTCGACTTATTAATCGTTGGAATATTATATTAATTTAAATCTCAACCGACAAGTCTAAACCGAACTATACTTATAGAGATACTGAGACTATATTATTTACTGTTTTAGGGCACTTAGACGGTGGAATTGTGGTCCCGTGATTGTATTTACCCGAGATTTGCTGAAGTTGTTTTGTGAGTTATTCGTAGCCCTTGTCTTAATTACTTTTGGGTTGTAAAGCGTATTTTAAATTGTCTGTGTATTTTAAACTGTCAGCATGAATGCGGAATATAATTGATTATCTTGTTGACCCAGTGAATTTGGTCTGCCTTAGTTTTAAGTGTCTAAGCCATGGTGGCTCCCCTCTAATACACTCGTTAAGCTTTTGCCCGTGGTTCATATGTATAGATCTATATTGGTTTATGTACCTAACCCTTATTCCTCTGTAGATTGTTACTACGAGCGGATGTTATGACCTTAATATTAAACTTTATGATTAAATTGATTGCCTTTGGTTGACACACCTTAGGATAGGGGATTAAACTGATTGGTTCATGATCGAGTTGAATGACTACTTAGGCATAGTACCTTTCACTTTTGGATGAATAAAAGATATATGATTTTAAACTTACATTGTTTACTGAAACTTGTCGACGGGTCACTTTTTACTTAAAATTGCGAATAGTTCACCAACATGTTGTTGATGTCGTTTTAACGCTTTGCAGGAAATTGAGGATTTCCGTTGATCATGCCATAGTTTATTTTCGGATCGCTTGCTTTTGGGAAATCTGAATTTGAACTGTTTATTGTAATTTCCATGATGATCCGTTTGTTTATTTCTTTTGAAATCGTATTTGTACTTGGCGTCTTATCGCCTTTGACTTTATCATGTATTTTGTAACATTTGGCATGATCTATTTAATTTAATGTTTTGTTTATCGGTTATATTGTTGTAATCTTGACTCTTGATATTATAACTGGAACGGCTCGTGTTTCCGCTATTAGAGGGGTGTGACACCGTGTGCTATGTTTAAAATAAGTATGAGTAACTTGTTAGCAAGTTCATTACTCGAGTCCTTATACATGGTGGAATGTATAATAGACAAGTAGTAACAATAAAAGACAAGAGTGAATCGGAGAGAATATGATTATGCAAAGTTTGGTATTTCGTATAATATATGTAATACAAAAAGGGTATTTGTATTCTATATTAAACAAAATTACTTTAGTTAATTGAATACAATTATGGAAAAAATGGAGTAAAGCTTGATTATGTAAGGCACTTACTTTTATAATAAATAAAGTAGTACGAAAGAAATGGAATTGTACACTTTAATTAAGACAAAAAGTAGATTTTTTTCCTCGGGGTTATGATTACCTTGTAAAATTTTGTTAAAATAGTGGAAAATAGTAACAATACAGGGAAAATGAAACTACAAGAAGTGGAAAGGAAATACAATACATAAATGGAACCAAAGGAAAAGAGCTCGTGACAGGTCGTGATCAATCTCAAACGAATAAATAGGTGATTAGAATCACTAATATGTTGCGGAATAACGAATTAGTGATTGATTTTATGAACTGAACAATGAATCAAAGTATGTTTGAGTAAAAGGAAAATTTCATTCAAAGCCAAAATTGGCGGGAAAAGCGGTACAGAAGATATTTTCACTCTCATAAGCTCTATCTATCTGTCTCACTTCTCTCACTATTTATAGGCAAATACAAACACTAACTATTACATTAATCAGCCCTTATTTTAATTTAAAAAAAAACTTCGTGTAAACAAAATACATTATGTCATCGGTATCCTTTAAATCTGGTGAACTTCAAGTTAAGTCGGGTAAACTAACTTGTTCACCCGAGTTAAAGTCTTTACTGAAAGACTGTCTAAGTTTTAGTTCGGGTGATAAACATTTTTCACCTGAACTAATTCCTTAGTCACAATATCACTATGAAGAATTCTTGGAAAATTCAGTCATCACTCTAAATAGGCTCCAACAATCTCCCCCTTGGATGATGCTTCCAAAATCTTTATTCTTCAGGTTCAGCCCCATTCCTATCTACATTTATCTTCAACTAACCATCATCATCCTTTTCTATTACCCATTCTAATTTTCTCAAATTCCTATGCAACCACCTCCAATGACATCCTTCTTTCATTATCATCTTGTTGCAATTTCTCAAGAGGTAACTGAAAAATGGTTAATAAGTCTTCATTTGTGAGTTCTCTCAAGTCTACATTTTCATATATTCTTTAATTTTCTCCATCTTCTATTTCTAGCACAATCCCATCACTTTTATAATCCATCCACCATCTGAGAATCTTTTGTTTTTTTCATGCACAACTTTGGCCTTCTTCATGGGAACTCTATGCATAGTCATCCTTGTGACAACCGTCTAAATTTCAGGTTAATCCCGTTATATTTAGCCTCGAAATATACTGATATTGCTACTATTTATACTTAAACTATTTATACTTAAACTATAGTCTCTACGTCATTCTAGCCCTTAAGCGTGTATCTCGAAACCGGAATCAAAACCCATGAGATACTTATACCAACAAAACAAATCGCGAATTTGTCTAAATTCGTTTACAATATATAATTGGAACTCTATACAAAGTATTGTATTACAAACCTATTTTTGTGTAAAGCAATAACGTGAACGAAGAAGAAAATTAAAACAAACTCTAGTTGAATCAGCAATTCATCCAATGGCTAAGGATTCCTTGCCTAAGGCTGAGGTCCAACCTGCGGCTGAATAATGTCAGCCGACGGCTGACAGGTCAGAATTCAGCTACCAACTTTGTTCCACTAAGATGATTGAGTCATCCAAAACGTGTTAACAAGCTTACACCTGTCCCACAGGTGTCTCAACCACCTTGACTCCAGAAATTAAGTCATCTTAAACTCATCTTCAACCCCTTTGTTCATTACAACATCACAACAAACATACACACACACACACACTCCTACTCTTGAACACACACATACAACACATTTTCTTACAAATACTTAGACAAAAACCAACATTTTGGTGCGGCTTTGAAGTAGTATTATGGGGAATTAGAAGGAGGAGGAGCTGTAAGCATCAAGATCACCAACCTAGAACTCATCTATCTTGCATTCGATTTTATTCGGTTTTGGATTTCTAGCTTCAACAACAAATCCCATCACTTTGCTTGGGGTAAAAACATTCATCTTCATTCTTTCTATATGTTTTATCACTGGCATGTCTACAATCTAACATAAAAATATAAGTTTTACAACATAAACATACCTAAATATCGCTAAAATGTCAAAACATTGAATCTGGTTACGGCCTTTCAGTCGGCGGCTGAATCTCACTGATAACACAAATTTGGTATTTTAACGTATTAACGGTAAAGATTGACGAATGTATAATGTTTTTACAGTTTAATAAAATGTTTTAACAGAATGTTAGTATAACATTATAAGGTTTGGAACATGAATGTTAATTTATTAAGATTAGATAACTAAATTACCATGTCGTTGAAATATTGTCGCATGATGTTTTGTTTCAAGCGGGAAAGTGTTGTAAAATTTGGACATTATCTTTAGCCAAAATCGTAACATTTTAAAAACGAGCATTTCGTTGCCTAACGAGTATTAAAATTTAGTAATCATAATCAAGAGTGTCAAAACGAGATTTACTGTCACGCCCCGCTAAAGCGGAAACATGAGATGTGAAGAGCAAAGATATCATTACACGAGATACAATAAATACAAACAATTTCTAAATCATTGAAATCATAAAACGTTTACAAATTCAAAATAACCAATTGTTTAGCATTGAAGTACAACAAGCTACATAAGTAAACATTTGAACAACATTCCCAAAATAATTGTGACGTCCCGTCAATTTGAGGTACTTGAGTTACCGTCATTATTTAAATTTTATTCGCAATTGATTTCGACCCTTGTATTTCGCTTTGTTTTGCTCACGATTTACTGTTATTGAGTATCGGTTTTCTGTATTTGTTGATTCTTCCCTTGAGACGTGAGATTATGTTTATCTAAGTGCCAATTAGTTAGTATCCTCATAATTATAAGTTAGAAGGTTTATGCTAAATTTGTCGGTTATCGCATCCTTTATCCTCGAGATATCGTGCTTTTGCTCTTGTTTACTCCTTTACCGAAATCGTGCGAATCTCGAAATTGAAAGTGAAAATATAATATTAAATGTACCTAATATAAAGTAAATCAAAGTATGAACTTTCCTAAGTTCAACGTAAAAAGAATCAGGAACTTTCGACGAACGAAACTCCTTAACGGTCGAAAACAAGTCTGCCGAGCCAGCCGACCATCCAGCAGCTGGCAGGGCTTCAGCCGGCGGCTGAGCTTTTCCAGCCGACGGCTGGATGTGTCTGGACAGGTGTTGGTGACTCATTTTTGCATGAAAAATGATTGGGGACACTTGGCTAAACCCGATTTGACCCCTAAACTGCCAGGTTTCCTGTACCAAGGTGATAATATCACCTATTCTTGACATTTTCTTTCATTCTTATCACAAAACACACACACACAAATTGTGTTCTCTCTCTAATTCCCCATACTTTTCTTCATTCCTTCCCATTGTGCTGTGATTTCCAGCCTTTGTTCATCATTAAAACATCTTAGACATCACAATAATCAAGTATGTTCATCAAAGGGAGCAAATAGTGGTGATTTTCCGGGTTGTTTCTTGAAGTTCTTCATCATTTTCGGGTCTAAATCTTCATCAAAACCTCCATTCAAGCTCAAGCTAGATCATCACACACTCTATTCTTGCGGTATAATAACTTTTACTCACTGATTTTATTTACATTTTATCATTTTATTACATGCATGTGTCATCAAAGATCAAAGAAAGGTTTTTATAAAAGTTTCCATGGAGATTTATCTAAAAACATAAATTTTATAAACTTTTATCTTAGATCTTGATATAAAAAGATGTTATTTGAAGAAATAAATGGATGTTATTAAAGGTTTATAAGTTGCATTTCGAGATCTACCGAAAATACTCTTGAAAACGCCTAAAAATCACTAAAATCAACGAAATCCGGAGCTGACTGTGGAGCTCCAGCCGACGGCTGGATCAGTCTGTTAACACAAAAATTGTCGTTTTGCTAATTATCGGTGGTTGTCTTGTGTTTTGGAGGCGGGTATTCTCATCACTACACCACTGAAGTTGTTGATTCCAGATCCTTGTCAAATCAAGCGGGTGTTAGCGGTATATATTACTAACCTTGTGAATCTTTCGATTTCATTATACTCGTTATTCGGTTTTAGCCTTGAAAACGGTTAGGACAAATTATTAGACCAACACTCGTTGTATTTCATTGGATTGGACTAAAGTTGGACAATAATATTTAATATATAAGTTAACCAAAGTATTATATAAAACTTAATATGGTATTATGTATTATGAATAATCGTTTAAAATGCAATTGTTGTTAAGCGGGAAAATGTATGAAATTTGGACGAATATTTTATGACGCGGAAGCGCTGCCGAAATTTCATCTCACGACTTTTTACGACATTAAAACACTTATATAAATAAATTGTATACAAAAGTAACATATATTACAATAACATCGTCTTTGGACTCAAAGACGCCAACGCAATCGAAAATGTCATAATATTACTTAAAAATGGACATTTTAAACCTCGTTTTAATTCATAGAAATATGTTTTTACGACAAACTTTATAAATGGTTTTGAAAGACATTTTACTCTAAATATTTTGGTATAATAAGGCTTCAAATTATTCAAAGTGTCAAATTGGACTTTTAATTGGACTTTGACTTTAATAAGTCAACATAATTGACATTTGACTTTTATAAGTCAACATAATTGACATTTGACTTTTATAAATCAACATAATTGACATTTGACTTTTATAACTCAACGTCTTTAATCTTGGTCAATATAATGAACATTTCTCTTATTATTCTTTTCGACTCGGAGTTTTCACTTGTTTCTAACGGTCGTTGTTGACGTGAAAGATCGATATCTTGCCGATCGGCCCTTTTCTGGCACGGAACATCGTCCTCTTAATCCGTCACCCTTATTCGACTTATTAAATCGTTGGAATGTTGTATTAAATTTGATCTTAACCGACAAGGCTAAACCGTACTAGACTTATAGAGATACTGAGACTATGTTGTTTATTGTTTAAGGCACTTAGACGGTGGGATTGTGATCCTGTGATTATTTACCCGAGATTTTGCTGGAGTTGTACAGTGAGTTATTCGTAGCCCTTGTCTTTACTAATTTTGGGCTGTAAAGCGTATTTTAAATTGTCTGCTTGTATGCGGAATATTGGTGATTATCTTGTTTGCCTAGTGGATTAGGTCTGCCTTAAATTGAATGCCATTAGCCCTTGTTGGGGCCCCCTGATACACTAGTTAAGCTTTGAGCCCAACGGTTTTACATATATATAGATCTATATGGGTTATAGACCTAACCCTCTCTGCTCGGTAGAATGTTTCTAGGAGTGGAAGTTATGGCCGGTTAATAAATTGTTACCTTTGGTTGGCAACCTCAGGATTTGGGGTTGTACGGTCAGGTTCAGTGTATGATTAGTCTAGGCATAGTACCTATCACTATTGGTTGTTGAAAACAAGATATAACATTTGAAATTAACGTTGTCTTTGATGAAAATTGTCGATGGGTCAACTTTTACTTTAAAATTGCGAATAATTCACCAACATGTTGTTGATGTCGTTTTAACGCTTTGCAAGAAATTGAGGATTTCTGTTGATCATGCCATAGTTTATTTTTGGATCGCTTGCTTTTGGGAAATTTGAATTTGAACTGTTTATTGTAATTTCCATGACGATCCGTTTGTTTATTTCTTTTGGAATTGTATTTGTACTTGGCGTCTTATCGCCTTTGACTTTATGGTGTATTTGTAACATTTGGCATGATCTATTTAATTTGATGTTTTGTTTATCGGTTATATAGTTGTAATCTTGACTCTTGATATTATAACTGGAACATCCCGTGTTTCCGCTATTAGCGGGGTGTGACAGAAGTTGGTATCAGAGCCAAAGGTTATAGCGAACCGAGTGATTTTAATTGACTAAATCACTTGGACTATGACCATAGGCTTTTTGAATCGATGCTCTCTGATTGCAATGTGTGCACTATTTTTCATGCGTGTTTATTTCGCGTTGCTTTTGTGGCGTTTGGCCTTGTTTTTGCACACATTTGCTGATCGAGTTTCTTTCCTTTTTATTTTAGGACGATGGCGCCTAAGAGTAGGGTTGCGACACGAAGTTCCGCGAGACGTGCTACTGCGAACGAGAGGGCTAACACTTCGAACGCGAGAGCTAATACGTCAAATGCGAGAAGGACCAATGTGGAGAAAGATGCGAATCCTGACATGGCTCAGATGATTGCTCAGCAGTTAGCGGCGATGATGCCCGAGCTTGTAGCTCAACTTCGAGAGGGCACCGCCCAAGATAATGGTTCGGGTTCTGGAAATACCGAGCTGATTGTTAATAATGAGGGTCCTGAGCCGATTGTTAATAATGAGGGTCTTGAGTCGATTGTTAATAATGAGGGTCCCGAAGTCGTGATCACTGGATCCGGTAGAGCAGAAGGCTCAGCTCGACGCGCTGGTTTCACCTTGAAGACGTTTATGAGCTGCAAGGCCACGGAATATAAGGGCAATGAGGAAGCAACTGGAACGCTCCAAGGGATGGAGAAGCTAGAGTCCATCTTTGATGCTGTGGGATGTGCGGACGAGGATCGAGTCCGATTTGCTGCGTTTGTATTTCAAGGTACGGCTCTGACGTGGTGGAATTCAATCGTGAATGTGCGAGGCCAAGCTGAGATCAGCAAGATGACTTGGGATCAGCTAAAGGAGTTGATGATTATTGAGTATGTTCCTGAATATGAGATTCAGAAGTTGGAGGATGAGTTGTGGAACTTGACCATGGTTGGGTCAGACATCCAGGGGTACACTTCGCGTTTTCACGCTCTGTCCCAGCTAGTGCCGCACTTGGTCCGACCGGAGCTTAAACGTATAGGTCGCTACACTCACGGATTACCCCCAGCAATCCGTAAGAGTGTCCTATCCAACAAACCTGGCACCTTTCAGAGCGCGGTGGAAATTGCGATTACTTTGACTTAGAATGCGGTTCGGGATGGTGAGTTACCCCCGATGATAGTTAACCAAAACTCCGGAGGGAACGAGTGGTGGAAACCGCATTGAGGATTCAAGAAAGAGGTTTAGGAGGAATGATGCTCCTCAAGTTGTGAAATCTTATGCTGCTGTGGCACCGGGTACCCAGGGTAAGTACCCGAAATGTGATCGGTGTGGTAGGTACCATACCAAAGAAGTGGCTTGTTGGGAATGCAGTATTTGCAAGAAGCTAGGACACACTGACAAGTTCTGTAAGGCCTTTAAGGGAAAGTGTTTTGGATGTGGTTCCCCGGATCATCATAAGGACAGATGTCCTAAGTTAGCTGCAGCTGGTAATGCTCCTCGAGGCAGGGCGTTTGTTGTGGGAGCCAAGGAGGCTCAGCAGGATCCACACGTCGTTACGGGTACTTTTCTTATCTGTGGTCGACCTGCATTTATTTTATTTGATTCTGGTGCGGATAGAAGTTTTATATCTGATGAGTTTAGGACTATGATTCCCTGTAAGTCTATACCTTTAGTACCTTCCTTTGAGATAGAATTAGTTGATGGCGAGTTCTTGCATGCGACTGAATTACTTTCCGACTGTAGTGTTAGTTTCGACGACCACTCTTTTCCTATCGACTTAATTCCGATTAGGTTAGGTAGTTTCGACGTAATTATCGGCATGGATTGGCTAGAAACGCATAGTGCAGAGATCGTATGTTTCGAGAAGATGATTCGCATTCCGTTACCGCATGGAGAGCCGCTATTAGTCCAAGGGAATAAGGCAGGGAAGCGCCTTAAGATCGTCTCGTGTATGAAAGTTTGGGAGTACATTAATCGGGATTGTTCACTCTTTCTTGCACACCTTGTGAAGAAGGATAACACTGAGAAGCTGGAGGAGAAGCCAGTAGTGTGTGATTTTCCTGATGTGTTCCCATAGGACTTACCTGGTTTACCGCCTAGACGTGAGGTAGAGTTTACGATCGACTTAGTTCCCGGAGCAGCGCCAGTGGCAAAGGCTCCTTATCGGTTAGCACCGTCGGAGATGTTAGAGCTTTCTAAGCATATCCATGAGTTAGTGGATAAAGGCTTCGTAAGGCCGAGTTTCTCTCCGTGGGGCGCGCCGGTACTCTTTGTAAAGAAGAAGGATGGTTCAATGAGATTGTGTATAGATTATCGAGAACTGAATAAGCTGACAGTAAAGAACCGCTATCCTTTACCCCGTATAGATGACTTGTTTGATCAACTTCAAGGTTCATGTTTCTTTTCTAAGATTGATCTTCGGTCCGGTTACCATCAGTTGAGTGTGCTAGAGGAGGACGTTCCGAAGACTGCTTTTCGGACGCGATACCATCATTATGAGTTTTTAGTTATGCCATTCGGTCTCACGAATGCGCCTGCAACGTTTATGGAAATGATGAACCGTATATGCCGTCGTTACCTCGATAAGTTTGTGATCGTGTTCATCGATGATATTCTAGTTTATTCTCGTAGCCGTGCGGAGCACGAGGAACACTTGAGAATAGTGTTGGAGTTGCTCAGGAACGAGCAACTTTACGCTAAGTTCTCGAAGTGTGAGTTTTGGTTATCTGAGGTTCAATTTCTTGGCCATGTGATTAGCAAGGAAGGCATCTACGTTGATCCTGCCAAGATTAAGGCCGTCATAGATTGGGTTGCTCCTAAGACGCCCACCGATATCCGTTCATTTCTGGGTCTAGCAGGTTATTACCGTCGCTTTATTGAGAATTTTTCGAAGATAGCCTCGCCTATGACGAAGTTGACCCAGAAGAATGAGGATTTTATTTGGGGTGCCGAGCAGGAGGAAGCTTTTAAGTTATTGAAGAAGCGGTTGTGTGATGCTCCTATCTTGAGTCTCCCCGAGGGTACTGAAAATTTTGTTGTTTATTGCGATGCTTCGCATAAGGGACTCGGGTGCGTACTGATGCAGAACGGAAAGGTAATTGCCTATGCCTCTCGTCAGTTAAAGATTCATGAGAAGAACTACACAACCCATTATTTGGAATTAGGCACGGTGGTTTTTGCTTTAGAGATTTGGCGCCACTATCTTTACGGTACTAAGTGTACTGTTTTCACCGATCATAAGTCGTTACAGCACATCTTTGACCAAAAGATGTTGAATATGAGGCAACGCCGATGGGCGGAATTGCTTAACGACTATGATTGCGAAATTCGTTATCATCCGGGAAAAACTAATATAGTAGCCGATGCGTTAAGTCGCAAGGAATCGCTTAAGCCGGTGAGAGTTCGCGGTATGATGGTTTCAATTCAGTCGAGTTTAAAGACTCGTATTATTCAGGCTCAGCAGGAGGCTCTCACCGAGGATCGTCTGAAGGATGAAGGATTACTTGGTTTGGCACGTCAGTTGGACCCGAAAGACGACGGAGTATTGTATTTCTTGGATCGTATTTGGATTCCCGTCGGTCTTAAGCAGTTGATATTAGATGAAGGTCACAAGTCTAATTATTCTGTACATCCCGGAGCGGATAAGATGTATTATGACTTAAAAGATTTTTACTAGTGGCCTGGAATGAAGAGGGCGATTGCCGAGTATGTAGGCAAGTGTTTGACCTGTTCTAAAGTTAAGGCTCAGAATCAGAAGCCTTCTGGCCTTCTTCAGCAGCCGGAAATCCCGCAGTGGAAGTGGGAAAATATTACGATGGATTTTGTGACGAAGCTTCCTAGGTCTTCGGGAGGTTATGATACTATTTGGGTCATAGTTGATCGACTGACTAAGTCAGCGCATTTTCTGCCTATTCGAGAAGATTACCGAATAGAGAAGTTGTCTAGATTATATATTGATGAGATCGTGGCCAGGCATGGAATTCCTTTATCTATTATTTCTGATCGTGACGCGCGTTTTACTTCGAGATTCTGGCAGACGCTACAGCGAGCTTTAGGCACACGATTGGATATGAGTACGGCTTATCCCCCTAAGACCGATGGACAGAGCGAGCGCACGATTCAGATGTTGGAAGATATGCTACGCGCGTGTGTTTTAGATTTTGGCGGGAGTTGGGATAGACATTTACCGTTGGTCGAGTTTTCGTACAACAATAGTTATCACTCCAGTATTAATTGCGCGCCTTTTGAAGCTCTTTACGGTCGTAAGTGTAGGTCTCCACTCTGTTGGGCTGAGATTGGTGATAGTCAGATTACGGGTCCCGAGTTGATCCAGGAGACGAATGATAAGATCTTTAGGATCAAGGATCGTCCGCGAGAGATCTCCAGAAGAAGTACGCGGATTTGCGTCGTAAGCCTTTGGAATTCGAGGTCGGCGATATGGTATTGTTGAAGGTTTCTCCCTGGAAGGGTGTGTTTCGTTTTGAGAAGCGCAGCAAGCTAATTCCACGTTTTACGGGTCCTTTTAAGATTTTGGCTCGTGTTGGGCCAGTAGCTTATCGTCTTGAGTTGCCACCTGAGTTGAGCGGTGTGCACAACGTATTTCATGTATCGCATCTCAAGAAGTGTCTTGCTGATGAGTCGTTAATTGTGCCTTTGGAGAAACTAAGTTTGGATGATTCGCTTCACGTAATAGAGGATCCGGTAGAAATTGTTGACCGAGAGGTCAAGCGTTTGCGGTGGAGTCGGATACCTATTGTAAAGGTCCAATGGAACTCTAAGTTTGGAGCTGAGTTTACGTGGGAACGGGAGGATGAAATGCAGCGGAAATTTCCCCATTTATTTTCTTCTAGTGATGCTCATTAGTAATTTCGAGGACGAAATTCTTTCAACTGGGGGAGGCTGTGACGTCTCGTCAATTTTAGGTACTTGAGTTACGGTCATTATTTAAATTTTATTCGTAATTGATTTCGACCCTTGTATTTCGCTTTGTTTTGCTCACGATTTACTGTTATTGAGTATCGGGTTTTTTGTATTTGTTTATTCGTCCCTTGAGACGTGAGATTGTGTTTATCTAAGTGCCAATTAGTTAGTATCCTCATAATTATAAGTTAGAAGGTTTATGCCAAATTTGTCGGTTATCGCATCCTTTATCCTCGAGATATCGTGCTTTTGCTCTTGTTTACTCCTTTACCGAAATCGTGCGAATCTCGAAATCGAAAGTGAAAATATAATATTAAATGAACCTAATATAAATTAAATCAAAGTATGAACTTTCCTAAGTTCAACGCAAAAAGAATCGGGAACTTTCGACGAACGAAACTCCTAAACGGTCGAAAACAAGTTTGTCGAGCCAGCCGACCATCCAGCAGCTGGCAGGGCTTCAGCCGGCGGCTGAGCCTTTCCAGCCGACGGCTGGATGTGTCTGGACAGGTGTTGGTGACTCATTTTTGCATGAAAAACGATTGGGGACACTTGGCTAAACCCGATTTGACCCCTAAACTGCCAGGTTTCCTGTCCCAAGGTGATAATATCCCCTATTCTTGACATTTTCTTTCATTCTTATCACAAAACACACACACACAAAGTGTGTTCTCTCTCTAACTCCCAATACTTTTCTTCATTCCTTCCCATTGTGCTGTGATTTCCAGCCTTTGTTCATCATTAAAACATCTTAGACATCACAATAATCAAGTATGTTCATCAAAGGGAGCAAATAGTGGTGATTTTCCGGGTTGTTTCTTGAAGTTCTTCATCATTTTCGGGTCTAAATCTTCATCAAAACCTCCATTCAAGCTCAAGCTAGATCATCACACACTCTATTCTTGCGGTATAATAACTTTTACTCACTGATTTTATTTACATTTTATCATTTTATTACATGCATGTGTCATCAAAGATCAAAGAAAGGTTTTTATAAAAGTTTCCATGGAGATTTATCTAAAAACATAAATTTTATAAACTTTTATCTTAGATCTTGATATAAAAAGATGTTATTTGAAGAAACAAATGGATGTTATTAAAGGTTTATAAGTTGCATTTCGAGATCTACCGAAAATACTCTTGAAAACGCCTAAAAATCACTAAAATCAACGAAATCCGGAGTTGACTGTGGAGCTCCAGCCGACGGCTGGATCAGTCTGTTAACACAAAAATTGTCGTTTTGCTAATTATCGGTGGTTGTCTTGTGTTTTGGAGGCGGGTATTCTCATCACTACACCACTGAAGTTGTTGATTCCAGATCCTTGTCAAATCAAGCGGGTGTTAGCGGTATAAATTACTAACCTTGTGAATCTTTCGATTTCATTATACTCGTTATTCGGTTTTAGCCTTGAAAACGGTTAGGACAAATTATTAGACCAACACTCGTTGTATTTCATTGGATTGGACTAAAGTTGGACAATAATATTTAATATATAAGTTAACCAAAGTATTATATAAAACTTAATATGGTATTATGTATTATGAATAATCGTTTAAAATGCAATTGTTGTTAAGCGGGAAAGTGTATGAAATTTGGACGAATATTTTATGAAGCGGGAGCGCTGCCGAAATTTCATCTCACGAATTTTTACGACATTAAAACACTTATATAAATAAATTGTATACAAAAGTAACATATATTACAATAACATCGTCTTTGGACTCAAAGACGCCAACGCAATCGAAAATGTCATAATATTACTTAAAATGGACATTTTAAACCTCGTTTTAATTCATAGAAATATGTTTTTACGACAAACTTTAAAAATGGTTTTGAAAGGCATTTTACTCTAAATATTTTGGTATAATAAGGCTTCAAATTATTCAAAGTGTCAAATTGGACTTTTAATTGGACTTTGACTTTAATAAGTCAACATAATTGACATTTGACTTTTATAAGTCAACATAATTGACATTTGACTTTTATAAGTCAACATAATTGACATTTGACTTTTATAAGTCAACGTCTTTAATCTTGGTCAATATAATGAACATTTCTATTATTATTCTTTTCGACTCGGAGTTTTCACTTGTTTCCAACGGTCGCTGTTGACGTGAAAGATCGATATCTTGCCGATCGGCCCTTTTCTGGCGCGGAACATCGTCCTCTAAATCCGTCACCCTTATTCGACTTATTAAATCGTTGGAATGTTGTATTAAATTTAATCTTAACCGACAAGGCTAAACCGTACTAGACTTATAGAGATACTGAGACTATGTTGTTTATTGTTTAAGGCACTTAGACGGTGGGATTGTGATCCTGTGATTATTTACCCGAGATTTTGCTGGAGTTGTACAGTGAGTTATTCGTAGCCCTTGTCTTTACTATTTTTGGGCTGTAAAGCGTATTTTAAATTGTCTACTTGTATGCGGAATGTTGTTGATTATCTTGTTTGCCTAGTGGATTAGGTCTGCCTTAGATTGGATGCCATTAGCCCTTGTTGGGGCCCCCTGATACACTAGTTAAGCTTTGAGCCCAACGGTTTTACTTATATATAGATCTATATGGGTTATAGACCTAACCCTCTCTGCTCGGTAGAATGTTTCTAGGAGTGGAAGTTATGGCCGGTTAATAAATTGTTACCTTTGGTTGGCAACCTCGGGATTTGGGGTTGTACGGTCAGGTTCAGTGTATGATTAGTCTAGGCATAGTACCTATCACTATTTGTTGTTGAAAACTAGATATATCATTTGAAATTAACGTTGTCTTTGATGAAAATTGTCGATGGGTCAACTTTTACTTTAAAATTGCGAATAATTCACCAACATGTTGTTGATGTCGTTTTAACGCTTTGCATGAAATTGAGGATTTCTGTTGATCATGCCATAGTTTATTTTTGGATAGCTTGCTTTTGGGAAATTTGAATTTGAAATGTTTATTGTAATTTCCATGACGATCCGTTTGTTTATTTCTTTTGGAATTGTATTTGTGCTTGGCGTCTTATCGCCTTTGACTTTATGGTGTATTTGTAACATTTGGCATGATCTATTTAATTTGATGTTTTGTTTATCGGTTATATTGTTGTAATCTTGACTCTTGATATTATAACTGGAACATCTCGTGTTTCCGCTATTAGCAGGGTGTGACAATAATAGACATGGTCTTCTCCCGATTCATGGTTCACGTGACTTGCCTGACCCATCCGATAGCTATGCACTGCTAGTCCTTACATTTCGTTTCCTGAAAACATGAGAAAAAGTGTCAACTACAAAAGTAGTGAGTGAGTTACAGTTTTATAGTCCGCGACTAAAAATAGTTTCGGCAAAGTATAGAAACACTTTATAAAGCTATTTTCGGGTAGGTATATCAATACTTGTATGGAAGTTTGCGTAAAAAGAAATATTGATTGTGAACTGAATATCGTCCTCTTGATAAAACATAACGGTAAGTGTTCACACTTAGTCGATTACTGGCCGCGAGCGGCCCCCTTATTCCCCCGTGCCGTATTCAAGGAGATGAACGAGTTGACCGTGAAATTCTTCTCTCGCATTATCATACGAGATGTTATACGTGTTGACCGTGAAGACCTTCTCTCGCATTATCATACGAGATGTTGTACGTGTTGACCGTGAAATCCTTCTCTCGCATTCTCATACGAGATGTTGAACGAGTTGACCGAGAGGTCCTTCTCTCGCATTTTCATACGAGATGTTAAACGAGTTGACCGAGAGGTCCTTCTCTCGCATTATCATACGTGACGTTGAACGAGTTGACCGAGAGGTCCTTCTTTCGCATTATCATATGAGATGTTGAACGAGTTGACCGAGAGGTCCTTCTCTCGCATTATCATACGAGATGTTGAACGAGTTGAACGAGAGGTCATCCTCTCGCATTATTATACGAGATGTTGAACGAGTTGACCAGGAGGTCCTTCTCTCGCATTATCATATGAGATGTTGAATGAGTTTATACTGTGTACTTAGGTTAAGGCGGTGAAACGATCGAATAATATGTACTTAGGCTAACCATGAAAGACGATCGAGTAATGTGTACTTAGGTTAACGCCGAGAAACGATCGAGTAATATCCTAAGTATCGGTATTCATACACTAAGCAGCCTAACCAAGCTAATAATGTATAAAGAGTCCGGACACTGTTTTGATGTAGGCACTTAAGACTAGCTATACCTTATCAAGAGACGGTAGAGATGCCAAAATCATGGCATTTAAAAGCCATACGATTGATCATTAAGTTCAAGTATATATACCGAGCGACCATTTGAAAATATAAATACATAAATGCGTATAAGGTCTATTGATTTTAAAAGAACACACAATCAATCATTTAGTTTATAATAGTGCCGAATGTGACATATAAAGGCATACGCATATAAGTTTCATAAATCGGTTCTTAAGTTCGTAGCATAGTTCGTAAGTTCATAAATCAGTTCATAAGTTCGTAAAACAGTTTGTAAGTTCATAAATCTGTTAAGAAGTTCGTAAAACAGTTCGTAAGTTCATAAATCGGTTCATAAGTTCGTAAAACAGTTCGTTCTCATGCTTCCCTCGAAAAGATGTATAAAAACAGTAAAAGAGTGGGGATGTCACTCACAGTTTGCTAGAGACGAGACGTGTGCGAAAAGCGGTCGGAATGCTTCGGAATCATGGAAATCCTATGGTTATACCAAGTTATCGAGTGAGTATCATTGTTTCTGAGTTATAACATCGTTAGTCAACAAAAATACTTTAGTTTCAGAGGTTATGTTAAGGTCTAATGAAAATCGGGCAGCGCTTCCGCGCTATATGTTATAAGTCCAAAATTCTAACACTTTCCCGCTTACAATTTTATAACAATAATTTATATTAGTTCACCAAATACAATAATATTATTACATGTCCAATTAGTCATTTTACACCCAAGTTTTAGCTTACTACAACTTCTTTTGTACGGTTTTAAGCAATAAGCATAAGATCACGTCTTATACCAAAAAAGTCAATTTTTCTACAATATGGTCTAGGAATGCGCCACATTGCGCCGCATTCCGCCGCATTCCGCCGCATTTTCCTGACAACTTTATGGCCAAAATCGTTTTTATGCTCATAAATGGTATTTTGATGGTGGATTTCGACATGCAACGATCAATACATCAAAATACTTGACAGTTTACAGTTTATCTTGGATTTTTAACAACAATATTATAGATCAAAACATCTATTTTATAAAAACCCGTTTTGTATAGAAATGGTCATAAATCTTCATAAAAACTTGTTTTTAGTTGGTAGATCATACATGCAAAGAGTTAATCTTGTAAAAACAGAAGATTTAAAAGAGTTATACCGAAAGGATGGTGATTTGAAGAATATTGGAGTATTCCTTTGGTGATTTTTAGCCCCAAAAATGCTAGAAATCGTTTTTCCTTGACCCAAATGAAGATTACTTGCTTCCTTCTTTATAGTGAACGATTTTAGTGTGTTTATTATGGTGATTTTACTGTGATTGTGGTGTGTTTAATCTCTCTAAATGGAGAGAACAAGAGAGAGTTCTTGGTTGGTGTTTGTAGAGAGAGAGAGAGTGAGAAATGTGAGTGTTTGTGTGTGTTTTTGGTGTTTATGAAATGGGAGTTAGTGAGGTGTTTAAACTCACTTTACTAGACCATAAAAAGGCTATCTAGCAAATCCAAACCGGAGTCAAAGAGTTGGGCTCGTGTTTGATAAGTTTTAAAAACTTGGAAAATTTTGCTGATATGTACCCAGATGCGGCACATTTGGGCAGATTCTGCAACTTTTTCGTTTTTCGTTTGTTTCCTCGTTAAGCATTTTCGTTAGTTGAAAGTTTACGATTAGTTTAGATATGAACTTAGGCAAGTTCACTAAGTCTTTTCTTGGTATTAGGTTTCATTTATTGATTCCGATTTCGATTTCGACTCACACACGTTTACGGTACAAGTACAGTTAAGGACAATAACAAATATCTCAAAGACATGGAATGCGGATTTCACCTGAAATTTAGACGGTTGACACAAATTTCGTCCCGAAATTTAGTTCGCCTCATCGGGAGGAAGAGTCTTTGAATAGGTGCGGATACTTCTGATCTCAAAGAAGTTCCAAAATGAGTTTCGAGTAATGTTCATGACTTTGTTTGTTCCGGAAATAGACTAGGACATCGTTTATGAACACGATTTTAGAATTTGTCCAGATATGGTCTACACACTCTGTTCATCAAATCCATGAACACTGTCGGTGCGATGGTCAGACCAAATGGCATAACGAGATATTCGTATTGCCCGTTGAGAGTTCGGAAGGCAGTTTTTGGAATGTCTGGTTTGATGACTCGAACCTGATGATACCCTGAACAGAGATCGATCTTAGAAAGTAAGTTGCACCCTGCAACTGATCGAGTAGGTCATCGATTCGAGGGGGAGGGTATCGGTTCTTGATGGTCAGCTTACTGAGTTCTCGATAATCGATGCACATCCTGAGAAATTCGTCTCTCTATTAACGAAGAGGGTTGGGGGCTCCCCAAGGGGATCGAGCTAGCTAGTATATTCCGACGATAATGTCGAAACTTTTCAGTTCTATGGAATAAGGTCTATATGGGAGGTCTTATTTGCTAGGCGCATTGAACCATTTACAATTACGTCCTTAGTTTTGTGTTCTAGACCGTGATCTATAGTGAAGTTATCCTTAAGAACTTTAGATCCTAGACCGATAAGGGGTCTAAATTCTTAGGATGTGAAGCTTCTCTATGTTTCTGAATCAAGCAATATAAATGTGTAATGGTCGTTTACGGGAATTGTACCTGTCGCTGGCTTCTTCCCTTTATTACCAGCTCCCTTTCGGTTGGAGAAGTGCCCCGCTTTGTTACATGTGTTGCCCACTGGGCAGTTTCCAACATGATGGAAATTCATTTGTCAGACTTAGGGTGTGTACCAGCGTATGTTCGGGGTCCTGTTGTGTGGGCAACAACTACTGCGAGGTTGCGGGCGGTCTTGTTCTTCTTGTAGTGGTCGTCCCCTTCTGGTTGTTGATCGGCTTTTTTTTTCTCACCCTCCTCTTTCTCGGCGGATGCTGGTGCGGAGAGGAGGTTGTTGGTTAGACGATAAGCGAGGACAACTGCGCTCTGTATCGTCAGCGGCTCAGCAGAGATCACCATCCCTCTGATTTCGGGAACGAGGCCGGAGATGTATCGGCCTATCCGGTTTTCTTCTGGGGTTACCAACCTTGGTACCAGCCTGGCCAGCTCATGCAAACGGTAATATATCCGTCAATGTCGTTGCCGACCATCGTGTGATCCCATAGCTCTGCCTCGAGTTTCTTCATCTCACCCTTGGAGCAGTATTCCTCCATGAGGAGCTTCTTGAATTCATCCCAAGTGAGGGCATAAGCGGTGGCTCGCCCTCGGGTTTGGACCACGAGGTTCCACCATGATAGGGCCCGTCCGTGGAATACGTAGGAAGCATACTCCACCTTATCAGCTTCAGCACAGCGACTGGTGTGTAGGACTGATTCGATGCTTTCAAACCAGGAGAGTAGCCCTACAGCAACAATGGTGCCATGAAACTCCTTTGGCTTACAAGCCATAAAGCCCTTATATGTGCAGACGGGGAGGTTTCGATTTTGGTTCTTGTTATCTCCCTGTTGCTGCTGTTGTTGCTGTTCTTGCTGTTGTTGTTGCTGGTTTTTGTTGTTGTTTATCCCAGCAGTGATCTGGGCGATCATGTTGGGCATGGCAGCGTTAAGCTAAGCAGCGACCTGCTCGGCTATGAGGCTAGCATTTCTTCACTTAGGAGCCATGTTTCTACAACAGAAAAAAAAGGAAACCCAGTTTAGAACGCACGAATAGGAATAAGTGATAAGAATTTAAAGAATGACTAACGACCATGATATCATAAGAAGAATTAAGAAAGGATAAATAGCACACGCACGGTAATGGTTACGGAATGATAATACAATTCAAGCACAACAGAAAGTAAGGATAATAGTGATAGAAGTTCCATTTTGTAAAATCGGTTACATGTTTCATAGAGATAACAAGGAAAAATTTGAAACATGAATACTAACGGAAGTTTTAAGTTGCTACAGATACGGATAATTACAACTTAAAGTAGAGTACAATACGTGACATGAAATAAGATAATGAGGCATGTCTAGGAACATCTTCGGGATAATAACGGTGATCAGGGTACCCATCACCAGACACACGCTCACTAGGCACTGATTAGTCCTTGGTGTCGACCGAGTCGAAGAGACGACTCTAAGGGACTGCTCGGATAGACGGCGAGCGGTGTCGGAGACCTACAGGAGATAGGCCTGCTGTTCGGCCTCCTGAGTGAGTCCTTGCAATCCCATACGGAGCTCGTGGTACTCGACTGGAGTAACCCTCCGGTCGGGTGATATCGTGGGTGGTGGTCGGGATAGTCCTGCTCCGTGATGGCGCTGCATCGAGTGGTCGTGGAGTCGCTCCCACATGTAGCGATCCATCGTCGGCGCAGGCGATGCCGCGTACAAATCTTCGGGGTGTAGTGGGATACGGGGAGGTGTAGCTCTGACTGGGTTGGGAGTCTCTTGTCCCGTCAGGTGGTATAGTAGTCGATCGGGTAGTATGACCTGCTTACGAGCAGTCGTAAGGATGTGCGGTCTTTATCATTGTGGAGATGTGATGGGAACCGGTGGAACGGTAGTTAGGGCAGTCCTCGGACTGGATGTATCGTGGCTGTTGGCAATGGCCCTTGGTATCTCCTCCGAAGAGTCGGTAGGGTTGTGGTGTTGAGATCCCGACGCGGTGACGTCGTTAGAAACCTCAGTCGAGAATACGGTTCGGGAGTGCGAGTGCGAAAGAGAATGTGACGATCGGAACATGTCTTAACTACGAATAGACGGTACACGTAAGTATAGGGGGAAAAAGGAAAAATGTAAATAACAGTGCATGTACGGGTCAGTCACGTGAGAATCAGGAATCAGTGGGACCGGGAACTTTTGACTCGAAAAACCGTTAACAGTAGCAATTACGTTCCGTTCTTGCATAGTTTATTCCGAAATGGGCGTAGTTGGCCAAATTACGCGTTGTTAGTAATGAACCATGCATTTGCGGAATTAATCCACTAAAGTTTAAAACTCGTGTAATGATTTTTCGAAAAAGCATTGGTTATAGTTTGGTTTTGAAAATTTTAAAAATTTTGAAAACCCGTATTCACTATAACCTTGTGCTCTGATACCAAATCTGTCACACCCCGCTAAAGCGGAAACACGAGATGTGAAGAGTAAAGATATCATTACACGAGATACAATAAATACAAACGGTTTCTAAATCATTGAAATCATAAAACGTTTACAAATTCAAAATAACCAAGTGTTTAGCATTGAAGTACAACAAGCTACATAAGTAAACATTTGAACAACATTCCCAAAATAATAGACATGGTCTTCTCCCGATTCATAGTTCACGTGACATGCCTAGCCCGTCCAATAGCTATGCACTTCTAGTCCTTACATTTCGTTTCCTGAAAACATGAGAAAAAGTATCAACTACAAAAGTAGTGAGTGAGTTACACTTTTATAGTCCTCGACTAAAAATAGTTTCGGCAAAGTATAGCAAAACTTTATAAAGATATTTTCGGGTAAGTATATCAATACTTGTATGGAAGTTTGCGTAAAAAGAAATATTGATTGTGAACTGAATATCGTCCTCTTGATAAAATATAACGGTAAGTGTTCACACTTAGTCGATTGTTGGCCGCGAGCGGCCCCCTTTTTCCCTCGTGCCGTATTCGAGGAAATGAACGAGTTGACCGTGAAATCCTTCTCTCGCATTATCATACGAGATGTTGTACGTGTTGACCGTGAATTCCTTCTCTCGCATTATCATACGAGATGTTTTACGTGTTGACCGAGAGGTCCTTCTCTCGCATTATCATACGATATGTTGAACGAGTTGACCGAGAGGTCCTTCTCTCGCATTATCATATGAGGTGTTGAACGAGTTGACCGGAAGGTCCTTCTCTCGCATTATCATACGAGATGTTGTACGTGTTTACCGTGAACTCCTTCTCTCGCATTATCATACGATATGTTGAACGAGTTGACCGAGAGGTCCTTCTCTCGCATTTTCATACGAGATGTTGAACGAGTTGACCGAGAGGTCCTTCTCTCGCATTATCATACGAGATGTTGAACGAGTTGACCGAGAGGTCCTTCTCTCGCATTATCATACGAGATGTTGAACGAGTTGACTGAGAATTCCTTCTCTCGCATTATCATACGATATGTTGAACGAGTTGATCGAGAGGTCCTTCTCTCGCATTGTCATACGAGATGTGGAACGAGTTGACCGGGAGGTCCTTCTCTCGCATTATCATACGAGTTGTTGAACGAGTTGATACTCTATACTTAGGTTAACGCCGAGAAACGATCGAATAATATGTACTTAGGCTAACCACGAGAGACGATCGAGTAATGTGTACTTAGGTTAGCGCCGGGAAAATATTGAGTAATATCTTAAGTATCGGTATTCATACACTAAGCGGCCTAACCAAGCTAATAGTGTATAAAGAGTCCGGACACTGTTTTGATGTAGGCACTTAAGCCTAGCTATATCCTTATCAAGAGACGGTAATGATCAATCGTTAGACCTTAACTTACGATTGATCATTAAGTTCAAGTATATATACCGAGCGACCATTTGAAAATATAAATACATAAATGCGTATAAGGTCTATTGATTTTAAAAGAACACACAATCAATCATTTAGTTTATAATAGTGCCGAATGTGGCAAATAAAGTCATACGCATATAAGTTTCATAAATCGGTTCTTAAGTTCGTAGCATAGTTCGTAAGTTCATAAATCGGTTCATAAGTTCGTAAAACAGTTCGTAAGTTCATAAATCGGTTCATAAGTTCGTAAAACATTTCGTAAGTTCATAAATCGGTTCATAAGTTCGTAAAACAGTTCGTTCTCATGCTTCCCCCAAAAAGATTTATAAAAACAGTAAAAGAGTGGGGATTAGAGACGAGACGTGTGCGAAAAGCGGTGGGAATGCTTCGGAATCACGGAAATCCTATGGTTATACCAAGTTATCAAGTGAGTATCATTGTTTATGAGTTATAACATCGTTAGTCAACGAAAATACTTTAGATTCAGAGGTTATGTTAAGGTCTAACGAAAATCGGGCAGCACCTTCCGCGCTATATGTTTTAAGTCCAAAATTCTAACACTTTCCCGCTTACAATTTTATAACAATAATTTATATTAATTCACCAAACACAATAATATTTTTACATGTCCAATAAGTCATTTTACACACAAGTTTTAGCTTACTACAACTTCTTTTGTACGGTTTTAAGCAATAAGCTCAAGCTCACGTCTTATACCGAAAACGACAATTTTTCTACAATCTGGTCTAGGAATGCGCCGCGAATGCGCCGCGAATGCGCCGCATTCATGACAACTTTATGGCCAAAATCGTTTTTATGCTCAAAAATGGTATTTTGATGGTGGATTTCGACATGCAACGATAGATACATCAAAATACTTGATAGTTTACAGTTTATCTTGGATTTTTAACAACAATATCATAGATCTAAACATCCATTTTATAAAAACCCGTTTTTGTATAGAAATGGTCACAAATCTTCATAAAAACTTGTTTTTAGTTGTTAGATCAAACATGCAAAGAGTTAATCTTGTAAAAACAGAAGATTTAAAAGAGTTATACCGAATGGATGGTGAATTGAAGAAGATTGGAGTGTTCTTTTGGTGATTTTTAGCCCCAAAAATGCTAGAAATCGTTTTTCCTTGACCCAAATGAAGATTACTTGCTTCCTTCTTCATTATGAACGATTTTGGTGTGTTTATTATGGTGATTTTACTGTGATTGTGGTGTGTTTAATCTCTGTAAATGGAGAGAACAAGAGAGAGTTTTTGGTTGGTGTTTGTATAGAGAGAGAGAGTGAGAAATGTGAGTGTTTGTGTGTGTGTGTTTGGTGTTTATGAAATGGGAGTTAGTGAGGTATTTAAACTCACTTTACTGGACCATAAAAAGGCTTTCTAGCAAGTCCAAACCGGATTCAAAGAGTTGGGCTCGTGTTTGATAAGTTTTAAAAACTTGGAAAATTTTGCTGATTTGCACCCAGATGCGGCGCATTTGGGCAGATTCTGCAACTTTTTCATTTTTCGTTTGTTTCCTCGTTAAGTATTTTCGTTAGTTGAAAGTTTACGATTAGTTTAGATATGAACTTAGGCAAGTTCACTAAGTGTTTTCTTTGTATTAGGTTTCATTTATTGATTCCGATTTCGATTCCGACTCACACACGTTTACGGTAAAAATACAGTTAAGGACAATAACAAATATCTCAAAGACATAGAATGCGGATTTCACCTGAAAGTTAGACGGTTGTCACATTTACATACATTTACATCTCTAAAACTTAAAACGGAAATAACATATGAGTTCTTTACTTACACGAAAACTTGGTATACCTTAGGATTGCGGTGATTCCGGGTTCCTTGAGTACCTTACGCCCTCGTTCTAGCCGACGCAAACGAGTGAGTTACAACCCCTCTTTTTACTATTTTTTCACAAACATTTGGGGGAAACATGATAACCAACTATTTTGTTCACTTATATGCGTATGTTTTTCAATTGTCACACTCGCATATTTATGAACTAATTGATTTATTGTATGTCTTTTAAACGCAACAGTTCTTCACCTCTATTGACTCTTGATAGGAATATAGCCTTGCGTAAGTGACTACTATCAAAACAGTGCCCGGTTCTTTACACACTATTAACTTGTTTAAGCCGTTAGTATATGAGTATCGATACTTAGGAAATGACCGTTCCTTACTTAGGTGGCAGCCTAAGTACATATTACTAAATTGATCATCTCCTCGTAGATAGTGCGGGGAAAGGGGCCTCACGGTCAGTTTATTGGTTTAGTGTGAACACTTACAGTTATATTATATCAAGAGGTTAACAATCAGTTACAATCAATATTCTTTATACTCATATCTTTAAAAGTATATATATCATTAAGCACGTGATCGCCTCATTTCTTTTGAGAAATACGTTAGGTATATACTTAGTCAAAAATCGCTTTTAGTCAAGGACTAGCAAAACTGTAACTCACTAACTACTTTTATAGTTAACACTTTTTCTAATGTTTTCAGGAAACGTAATGTGAGGACATGAAGTGCATCTCTTTTGTCTCGGGTGAAGAAAGTCACGTTCGCGAGAATCGGGGAGACCTTTATTACTACTTCCGGAATGTCTTTTATGTTATTTTGGTTGTAATGTACAAAGTTAAAAACACTTGGTTATCTTTGACACTTTGTAAACGCTTTTATTATAATGACTAAAAACCGTTCGTATTAATTATGTCTTGTGTAATGATATCCGCTCTTCACATCTCGTGTTTCCGATTTAGCGGGGAGTGACAGGTTGCACAGTTGGGTAATTGTAGAAATCCGGTATTCGAAAGGAACTTGGTTTTACATAAGAAGTAAATCAACATTTCATTACTTAGAAAAGATCATACATTCGTGAACCGTTCAAACAAACATCTCTTTAATCTCTTTCCCAAGAAGCGGCGTCACAAACCTGATGTGTTAAATCTAGTTTTCCCAAATGCTTTCGCTAGACCACAACACCGGGCACTGTACCCTTGTCGGTTGTAGTGTAATTTTGGCAAGTGCGGGTTCGAACACAGGGACTAATGTAAATTAAGAGTTTAAGTTAAGAAGTTAACAAGTAACAAAGTGGGGATTTGTATTATAACTACCAAGTAACGTTTTAAAAGTATTTTAGAAATCAAGATTAAAGACACGTTTGCTTGAACCATTCACGGATGTATGATTTTTTCTAAGTAATGAAATGTTGATTTACTTCTTATGTAAAACCAAGTTCCTTTCGAATACTGGATTTCTACAATTACCCAACCGTGCAACCACTCCTTTCGAATATGGTTAACACCCCAAATAACTATGCATAAAGAATCAAGCCGATATGTGAGAATTAATCTTTAAACTTCCTTTCGAATAGTTTACTAGTTAATAAACCGATTTCTCTAATATATAAACTAGCACTTGTATTTAAAATTATTTATTTCGATTACTATTATCGATTCCTTTCGAATACCGATAAATCTTATCAACTATAGACCAGTTGAATAATTCATTCTTTTTTTAGTAAAGTCCCGAGTTCTTTTCAAATATTGTTTACCAATAAAGAACATAAGCAATCTAATAATACAATTAAAGATTAAACCCAAATGGATCCCTAATTAACCAAACACAAACCTATCAAATATTTCATACTCAAAATTAATCAATCAAACGATCACATATCCAAGAAAACGTTAAAAGTAATTAGCTACGCATAATTGAAATTAAACATGAATAAGAAAATTTCATAATCATACTAAATGTTTGATAAAATTCCAAAGTTAAAATACCCAAATTGAAATGTAACTGAAGCTAATAGTGTAATTGCAATGGAAACTAGTGAAAAACCTTTGATCAAATAATGAATTTCTTCAAGATTATTCACCCCAAAAACTCATAGAATTGTTGTGTGTCTTCTTTGTGTTTGATGATAGATATAATGATGGTCATGATGATGGTTTTTGTCTCCTTTTATTTCCAGTAATAACCACAAAAAGAAAAACTCTTGAATACCAAACAATTGATGGCATTAAACAGCAAAATGAAACCGCTCGCCACCTCCACTGCGCCGCAATGGGCATGACTGCAGCGTAGTGGGCTCCCAGTCCTAGTCTGTTTTGTGTTTTGCTCATTTGCTTGCATTGTTTTGGCACATCTTGACTTTAAATCTCCATTCCAATGCTAAATACCTAAATACATACTTTTACACTAAATGTAAGTATAACACGGATAAAAATGTATATAATTGAGCGATATCAGAGCTTCATTAGTGGAACGATGCTCTGCTAGTTCTTTAGACAAAGATTAACGTTCGGCTTCTGGCCCAGCCTCTCTAGCACTTGGACCATTTTCCCAATATGATATTTGCACTTTCATCATGCCCAATGAAGGGAGCAGCAGCTCGAACCTTCAGATCCTTTATTTCGGCTTTCAAAGCTTCATTCTCAATGGTAAGGACCGACTTTTACTACATGCCAATCTCTCTTCGGCCCTTTCAAGGAGAGCAGGATCCTCTATCCAGCGATGACGAACCTCCACCCCACCACATGCGATCTGAGCCGAAAGTATGTTATAGCGCCTCTCGGGGGAAGCATTATCCAAACGCTTCCATCTCAATTGTTCGGTAGGAGTAGGTAGATGCTCAAGAAGTTCTTTGCAGAACTCGGAGTTTTTGGTCACTCTGTGGCATTGAACAGGTCATTCGGGCGCGTAAGGAGCACCGACTAAGGCAGGATCTCACTCTTCCACACCCATCTCAGATTGAGAAAGGGTGGTTTTGTCACACCCCGCTAAAGCGGAAACACGGAAGTGTGAAGAGCAAAGATATCATCACACGAGTTATAATAAAAACATACGGTTTCAAGTCATTAAGAAATAAATAAGAGTTTACAAATTAAGGATAACCAAGTATTGAAAAGTACATCACGACATAACATAATAAAAGTGTTTAATAAAATTCCCAAATGACATGTCCAAAATAGGTCTTCTCCCGATTCGTGACTTCACGTGACATTTCATGACCCATCCAAGTATTGCATTCCGTGACTTACACTTGATTTCCTGAAACAAGAGATAAAGTGTCAACTACAATAAAGTAGTGAGTGAGTTACAGTTTTCTAGTCCTCGACTAAAAAGGTTTTGAGCTAAGTATGGCTATACTTAGTAGTTTCTAAAAGTAGATTAAGATTTAAAGAATAGTTCGAACCAAAACAGTTGATTTAGAGATAGATGCGGAAGTCGTATAACTCTATACGCGCATGATAAGTAAACTATGATTGATTACATGTATAACGACTACTTGGCATAATAACTTAAGTGTTCACACTAAACCGATTAACCAACCGTGATGCCTCTTACCCCGACTACTACGGGGAGTCATTTCTGATCGAGTAATA
The DNA here is from genome assembly GCA_910822075.1 of Senecio squalidus. Lineage (NCBI taxonomy): Eukaryota > Viridiplantae > Streptophyta > Magnoliopsida > Asterales > Asteraceae > Senecio > Senecio squalidus. Next base: position 44,806,100 of record CAJVGC010000591.1, on the reverse strand, counting down.
TGTACATAAGTTGCCACTTAAGTAAGGAACGGTTATTTCCTAAGTATCGATACCCATAATTACTAAACGGCTTAACAAAGCTAATAGTGTGTGGTGAAAATTAGGCACTGAATTTATTTTTAAACTAGTAGTAGTCACTTAGAGTAGCTATATTCCTCAAGAGTCATGGTAGTTATACGATCAATCAAAGTACATGTGAGTGCCGAGAATGGCATTAAATGAGTTTAACATAGTTTGAATCAAGAGCCGAATAAAGGTGGCGAACCATTAGTTTATCAAAGGCCAAACGGCCATAAAACTAAATAAGCATAAGTTTGTCAAAAATGTTCAATAGAGTTCATAAAAGTTCATTTAGATCTCTTGCTTCCCCCAAAAGATAATTGAAAACAGTAAATAAGTGGGGATGTAACTCACTGTTTGCGGGGAAGAGCTAAGCGTGCAAGGAGTAATCGAAATGGACCGGAATCACGAGAATCCTAATGAGAATACCAAGGTTTAATGAGTATTAATGTTTAGGTGTTATTATTTTAATAGCCGGGTTTGAGTCTACTGAAAATCGGGCAGCGCTTCCACGCCAAAATCATAAATCCCAATATTTGTACACTTTCCCGCTTAATCATTTCATTAAACATATTTTCAAGACAATGACATATAAGACTTGTTCATTTAGTTCCTTTTTATGTAAGTTAGTCACATTACAGATTATGGTTCATATATCTCAGTTCCGAACATAAGTTTAGATACATGTTTAAAGTTACGAGTGAAAACGGTCTAGACTTAGTAATATGTGCAGTCTGTCTGTAGTATGACCGCGCCGCGGTCACAGATTTTACCTTGACCGCGCCGCGGTGAAGCGACTGCGCCGCGGTCACTGTGACAGGTTCTTGGTCAAGTTCGTTTTTGAAGAAATTTGATGTTTTTAAGTTAGATTTTGACATGCAACCAGATCTGAGCTTAGGTAATAGATGTCTAATAGTTTATTTAGTGTTTTTAACCATAGATTCAAGGATCTAACCATGCATTTACCAAAAATCCCGTTTTGTTCATAAATAGTGAAATATTTGCATATAAATTCGTTTTTAGGTAATGGATGATGCATGCAATGAGTGTATGTTGTAAATACAGAAGGTTAAAAGTGTTTTTACCGAGTGGATTGTGGTTTGAAGATGATTGAAGCAACCCTTAGTGATTTGACCCGAAAAAGCTTGTAGGAATGGACTTTTAACCCAAATAATGGAACCCTTTTCTTCTTCTTACTTGATGGACGATTTTGATGCAATAATGTGGTTAAAGTTACTGAGTTTGTGTTGTGAAATCTCTGTAAAGCAAAGTGTGTTGTGTGTTCTTGAGCTTGTATCAAAGAGAGAGAGCAAAGTGTTTGTTATGTGAGTGTGTGTGTATGAATGTGTTTGTGTGGTGTTTTTATGTGACTCAAGTGAAGTCACTGGACTCATTTGGGGCCTGAAGTGTCCTTGGGTCGGGACTTAAGTATTGGCCCAAGTCTAAGCCCTTTTGATTAAGTTTGCAAAATTGACAAAAGTGCTGTCTGCGCACTCCACCGCGGCGCGGTGGCCTGACCGCGGCGCGGCCGGAGTGGCAGATTTTGCCTTTTTCGTTTTTCGTTCGTTTCAAATTTTAAGCGTTTCCGTTTGTTAAAAGTTTTTCGTTCATTAAAATAGGAACTTAGACAAGTTCACTAAGCGTTTACTTGGTGTTAGGATTCGATTATGTGATTCCGAGTTCGATTCTGCACACTCGAGTTTACAAGACAAGTAATAACGAGATAATTTTCGAGTTAAGATAGAGATAGAGAACGCGGTTTTCACCTGAAATAGGACGGTTGTCACTCTCCCCGGGTTGAAAAGAATTTCGTCCCGAAATTTAGTTCGCCTCACTGGAGGGAAGATCTTTGAACAGGTGCGGGTACTATCTGACGAATCTGGTCTTTCACGTTCCCATGTGAATTCGTGACCTCGTCGGAATTCCACCGAACCTGGACAATAGGGATTCGACTTTGCAGTTGAGTTATTTGACCTCTCGGTCTACAACCTCAAGCGGTTCCTCGATGAAATTAAGTTTGTTGTCGATCTGGAAG
>CAJVGC010000591.1:44589291-44803922 GCA_910822075.1 Senecio squalidus | reverse complement strand
TTCGCCGTCTGATAGAGGGATACGAATGAGTTTGTCGAAACAGACGATCTCGGCCCGGAACCGAGATAACCAGTCCATTCCGACTATGATGTCAAAGCTCTTCAGCTCGATTGGGATTAAATCAATGGGAAACGTTTTATCAGCTAGGCATATTGAACATCCTACGATTACATCCTTAGCCTCAAATTCCTGACCGTTGGCATACTCTACGGTGAAGCTATCCTTAAGAATCTTAGATCCTAAATTAATGAAGGGTCTATATTCTAAGGACACGAAGCTTCTTTCTGCTCCAGAATCGAACAATACAGATGCATAGTGGTTGTTTACAGAAAACGTACCGTTCACCGCATTTGGGTCCTGCCGAGCCTCCTCGGCTGTAAGTGCGAAAGCACGTCCGCGACCCCGCCCTCCTTGATTGGGTTGGGCATTCTGAAGTTTTGGACAGGCATTACGGAAGTGTTGATCGCTTCCACACTCGAAGCACACCGGCTTCTGACCCTGAACTACAGCCTTCTCTGAACAGTACTTGGAGAAGTGCCCCACCTTCTGGCACTTAGAACATATAGGGCAGTTCCCGTGGTGATGAAAGTTGCACTTATTGCACTTGGGGTTCGTCCCCGTGTAACTTCGGTTTCCAGCTGGTGGTGGTGCAGCAGTCACCGCGTAATTGCGGGTGGTTCTCTGTTTCTTGTTGTTTCTCCGAGGGTTCTGGTCTGACTTTCTTTTCTCTCCCTCCTCCTTCTTGGAGGGTGTTGCGCCGGAGAGGAGATCGCTGGTGAGTCGGTATGCTAGGATGATTGCGCTCTGTAAGGTTTGAGGTTCAGCAGAGAGGACATTTCCCCGGATCTCGGGAACTAGACCAGAAACGTATCGGTCAATGCGGTTTTCCTCAGGGGTTACTAGTCTCGGAACTAGTCGGGACAGTTCATGAAATCGGGTGGTGTACCCCTCGATATCATTCCCAATCATCATGAGGTTCCATAATTCCGCCTCAAGTTTCTTGATTTCTCCCTTAGGGCAGTATTCAGCAATCAGAAGGTTTTGGAATTGCTCCCAGGTGAGAGCATAGGCGGTGGCACGCCCTCTGGTACGAACCACATTATTCCACCATGAAAGAGCCTTCCCATGTAGTACGCATGAGGCGTACTCTACCTTGTCGGCCTCAGCACACTTGCTAATGTGCAAGACTGATTCGATGCTCTCGAACCAGGACACAAGTCCTACGGCTCCAGAAGTGCCGTGGAACTCCTTGGGCTTGCATGCCATGAAGCTTTTGTAGGTACAAGCGGGAGGGTTTTGGTGCTGGTTGTGATTCTGGTTCTGATTGTTGTTCTGATTCTGGTTGTTGTTTTGATTCTGTCGCTGGTGGTTATTGACGTTGGCATTGATGCCTGCCGTGATCTGGGCGATCATGTTGGGCATCGCTGCATTCAACTGCTCAGCGACTTGCTCAGCAATGATACTGGCGTTGGTTCGGGGTGCCATGATTCTACAACAAACAACAGACAACAGATTCAGTTTAGATCGCACGATTAGAGTATGATAAGAATATGATTTAATGTATAAAACAACAATTCCGCAAGAGTAAGGTAATAGAACAGATAGACACGCACGATAGGGTTTCAAGAAATTCACACAACAAGATATACACGTAAGAGATACAATCCAATGATAACTAAAGATTCACACGACAATAGCACAATAGATAATAAGGTAAAATTTCCATTCATTAATAATATAGAGTTGAGTACAAGGTTCAAAATGAGAATGGAATACAAGTACAATACATATGGAAATAAATAGATATGGCTTTGAGTCGTGTACACTGGAAAATTACAACTCGAGCCTACAATGCCATAAGTAAAAGGAAATAACTAACGACGCTTCTCGAAAAGCATCTTGGTGATAACTACCGCCAAGAGGGTCCCCATAACTAAGCAAACTCCCACCAGACGTTGCACCGTCCGGGCAGTGGCCTGAGCCGTGGAGAGGTGTCGCAATGCCTGCTCCGACAATCGGTGCGCGGCGTCAGAGACCTCACAGAGGAGAAGCCCTTGTTGCTGGGCCTCCTTGGATAGTCCCCTTACCTCGCGGTGAAGGTGCAGGAATGCGGCAGGAGGGGGTAGCTGCTGGGTAGGCGGCAGCCTTTGCCTAGCTGCTTCAGCGTCGCGGGCACGCTGCATCTCCTCTCTCTCGAGCTGACGCTCCCACGCGTAGTGGTCACGCATGGAGGTGGGTGGTGCCTCGGGAGATGGATGGCCGAACGGGAGATGTGGAGGCGTGGGTCGGGATGACCCGGCCTGCTGTGCGGCCATCCTGTCAGATAGTCGACCTGGAAGGACGACCTGCTTGCGTGCCGTCATAACGACACGGGGTCCACGTCGTTGGGGCGGTGCCTCAACGGGTGCAGGTGGTGCAACTGGTAGCACGGTCCTCGGGCTGGAGGTACCCATGCTGCTGGAGTAAGCCATCGAGCTCTCCTCAGTTGGGTCAGTCGTCTGGTGACGCTGACTCTCAGATGCGGCGGGTTCCTCGGATGGTCCGGGAGAAGACGCAAGTCGAGAACGTGAGCGAGACTGAGATCGTGAGTGCGATGACTGAGACATGTCGAATCTGCGAATAATACGTTACGTGAGTACAGGAATTAAGGAAAAATGTAAACGAAAATGCATGTATGGGTCAGTCACGTGAGAATCGGGAAGGAATAAGACCGGGAATTTTTCGACTCGAAAACCGTTTGACAATAGCAATTACTTTCCGTTCTCGCAGAATTTATTTTGAACTAGGCATAGTTGATCAAGTTACGCCTAGTTAAAAGCAAACCATGCGATTGCGGAATTAATCTGCTAAAGTTTGAAAGCTCGTGAAATGATTTTTCTGAAAAAGCCTTGGTTATAGTTTGGTTTCAAAAATTTTGAAAAATTCTCAAAACCGTTTTCGCTATAACCAGTGCTCTGATACCAAGTCTGTCACACCCCGCTAAAGCGGAAACACGGAAGTGTGAAGAGCAAAGATATCATCACACGAGTTATAATAAAAACATACGGTTTCAAGTCATTAAGAAATAAATAAGAGTTTACAAATTAAGGATAACCAAGTATTGAAAAGTACATCACGACATAACATAATAAAAGTGTTTAATAAAATTCCCAAATGACATGTCCAAAATAGGTCTTCTCCCGATTCGTGACTTCACGTGACATTTCATGACCCATCCAAGTATTGCATTCCGTGACTTACACTTGATTTCCTGAAACAAGAGATAAAGTGTCAACTACAATAAAGTAGTGAGTGAGTTACAGTTTTCTAGTCCTCGACTAAAAAGGTTTTGAGCTAAGTATGGCTATACTTAGTAGTTTCTAAAAGTAGATTAAGATTTAAAGAATAGTTCGAACCAAAACAGTTGATTTAGAGATAGATGCGGAAGTCGTATAACTCTATACGCGCATGATAACTAAACTATGATTGATTACATGTATAACGACTACTTGGCATAATAACTTAAGTGTTCACACTAAACCGATTAACCAACCGTGATGCCTCTTACCCCGACTACTACGGGGAGTCATTTCTGATCGAGTAATATGTACATAAGTTGCCACTTAAGTAAGGAACGGTTATTTCCTAAGTATCGATACCCATAATTACTAAACGGCTTAACAAAGCTAATAGTGTGTGGTGAAAATTAGGCACTGAATTTATTTTTAAACTAGTAGTAGTCACTTAGAGTAGCTATATTCCTCAAGAGTCATGGTAGTTATACGATCAATCAAAGTACATGTGAGTGCCGAGAATGGCATTAAATGAGTTTAACATAGTTTGAATCAAGAGCCGAATAAAGGTGGCGAACCATTAGTTTATCAAAGGCCAAACGGCCATAAAACTAAATAAGCATAAGTTTGTCAAAAATGTTCAATAGAGTTCATAAAAGTTCATTTAGATCTCTTGCTTCCCCCAAAAGATAATTGAAAACAGTAAATAAGTGGGGATGTAACTCACTGTTTGCGGGGAAGAGCTAAGCGTGCAAGGAGTAATCGAAATGGACCGGAATCACGAGAATCCTAATGAGAATACCAAGGTTTAATGAGTATTAATGTTTAGGTGTTATTATTTTAATAGCCGGGTTTGAGTCTACTGAAAATCGGGCAGCGCTTCCGCGCCAAAATCATAAATCCCAATATTTGTACACTTTCCCGCTTAATCATTTCATTAAACATATTTTCAAGACAATGACATATAAGACTTGTTCATTTAGTTCCTTTTTATGTAAGTTAGTCACATTACAGATTATGGTTCATATATCTCAGTTCCGAACATAAGTTTAGATACATGTTTAAAGTTACGAGTGAAAACGGTCTAGACTTAGTAATATGTGCAGTCTGTCTGTAGTATGACCGCGCCGAGGTGGGATGACCGCGCCGCGGTCACAGATTTTACCTTGACCGCGCCGCGGTGAAGCGACTGCGCCGCGGTCACTGTGACAGGTTCTTGGTCAAGTTCGTTTTTGAAGAAATTTGATGTTTTTAAGTTAGATTTTGACATGCAACCAGATCTGAGCTTAGGTAATAGATGTCTAATAGTTTATTTAGTGTTTTTAACCATAGATTCAAGGATCTAACCATGCATTTACCAAAAATCCCGTTTTTGTTCATAAATAGTGAAATATTTGCATATAAATTCGTTTTTAGGTAATGGATGATGCATGCAATGAGTGTATGTTGTAAATACAGAAGGTTAAAAGGGTTTTTACCGAGTGGATTGTGGTTTGAAGATGATTGAAGCAAATCCTTGGAGATTTTAACCCAAAACTTTGAAAATAGACTTTTGAACCCAAATAATGCAACCCTTTTCTTCTTCTTACTTGATGGACGATTTTGATGTAATAATGTGGTTAAAGTTTACTGAGTTTGTGTTGTGAAATCTCTGTAAAGCAAAGTGTGTTGTGTGTTCTTGAGCTTGTATCAAAGAGAGAGAGCAAAGTGTTTGTTATGTGAGTGTGTGTGTATGAATGTGTTTGTGTGGTGTTTTTATGTGACTCAAGTGAAGTCACTGGACTCATTTGGGGCCTGAAGTGTCCTTGGGTCGGGACTTAAGTATTGGCCCAAGTCTAAGCCCTTTTGATTAAGTTTGCAAAATTGACAAAAGTGCTGTCTGCGCACTCCACCGCGGCGCGGTGGCCTGACCGCGGCGCGGCCGGAGTGCGCAGACAGCACTTTTGTCGCCTTTTTCGTTTTTCGTTCGTTTCAAATGTTAAGCGTTTCCGTTTGTTAAAAGTTTTCCGTTCATTAAAATAGGAACTTAGACAAGTTCACTAAGCGTTTACTTGGTGTTAGGATTCGATTATGTGATTCCGAGTTCGATTCTGCACGCTCGAGTTTACAAGACAAGTAATAACGAGATAATTTCGAGTTAAGATAGAGATAGAGAACGCGGTTTTCACCTGAAATAGGACGGTTGTCACAGGTTTCAAAAAAGCTCCCCTCGGAATAGGTACGCTCTGGCCCAGATTCGCCCCTGTTGACGAACTTCCACTTGAGTCCTGTTTAAACCCCTCCACTTCAACCCCATCATCATCGATAGCCTCTTTCTCTTTAGAAGGAGGAGGATCATCATCCCTATTATCCTCTCCCTCAAATTTTGGATTATCCATCAAAATTCCTTGGACCAGAGCATTTGAAGCTTCATTAACAATAATCTGGGAACCACCAAAACTTTCTACCCTCGGGAGCTTCTTCAATAAGCTTTTCAACAAAATCTTCAGATACCTTCTGAAAATATTTTTTAACAACATTATCGAAAGGGGCCTTGGAATCCCCTCGGAAACCTTAACAACCTTCTCTATGGAGACCTCCACACTAGAAGAGGGATCGGTAAGGGTAGCCGGAACCCAGTCTCGTGGGAGGCAGAACCTGCTCTAGCTTCCATTTCAGCCCTCAGAGTCACCTCGTCCTCAATTAAGTCTTCCTCGTTTAAATGAGAAACATATTTTGTCATAGATAAGGAAGAAGGATGAGATTTGTCCGAAAAGCCAGAGCCGTAGAAAGATCTGCGAAAAGAAAAAATATAAAGAAATATTACCAAGATGATAACCTTCATCAGACGAAAGAATCTCAATAAAGGGAAAATTCAAATCAAAAGACGATGCAGAGGTTAGGCCCAGGGGTTACATCTTCCTCCGAAGATGAATAATAACCCACAAGCCTAACACCCATTCCAGTGACCTTTCGAGTGTATTGGTGAATACCTGCAGAGGTCTTTCGTCTCTTGGAATATTGGGAGGCAGTGGACGAACTGACATCCTTAGCGAAACTTTTTTCTTCTTCTTCTTCCTCTTCTTCTCAACCGTAGATGGAGCTTCTGTTACAATGGTAACCGCCACGGGAATATTGGCCGGGAGAAAAGACTCCACCACAGTAGACGGATAAACAAAATTCCCTTGAGTACGGGTCAAGAAATGTGGTTCGTCCCCCACCAATGGAACCGGATTAAAGGAGACATCGACAAGATTCATCAAGCCTCAACAAGTCCTCAAGTTCTACGACTACGAAAACCATAACTATATAAGTAAAAAAGATAGACATATAAAGGAAAAGACGGCTTTTAGGAAAAGATAAACACTTACGTTGACCATTCGACAGAAGACCGGGCGCCATATTCTCCGAAGACCATATGCGGCTAATACCACCTAAAAAAAGCACAACCTCCTCTTTATGGGTCCGGAAGGGAATGAGGTTTGAATACATACGGTCAAGAAGCACAACATCAAACTTGGTGGGTAAACTCATCACGAAGAGAGTCGGTCACAATCCTCCATCCGAGAGGACTAGGAGAAAGTGTAGCCCGGACCCACAAAAATTTCCCCTTCCAGGATTTCAGAGATGTAGACACACTGGACAAACAGTCATTCGACCCCTGGAACGGATGCTTCTCTATGGAAAACCAATCTCCTGTCCGACACAAACGAAAAAAGAAGCGAAATAAGTCGATGGTCGGCTCACCCCCAAGGGCGCGACATAGAAGTTCAAAATTCGTTATTCGGATGGCACCAAGGGGATTCATCTGAATGGGGTCACACCAAAGTATTCCAACACAGTCAGATAGAAATGAGTAAAAGGGAGACGAACATTCGTGAAGTCAAACCATCTAGTATAAATAGCTATATAACTAGGTGGACAGGAATGGATGTATTCAGAAGAAGATGGAAGAATAGCACCCCATTCGCTCAAAATGTTATATTTATGGAGGAAATCGGAGTATTCTTTGTGAGATAAAGAGCAATGGCTCTCCTTTAAGTCGTCTTTACCCATGGTGAGAAGGGGGAGATATGCCAGGTTGCAAAAAAATTATTTAAAGAAAAACTGAAAAACATAGGGCTTTTTGGAGAAGATAAAGAAAAGAAGAATAATGAAAAGAACGAGGGTATTTATAGGTAGCCAAAACGGTTAAGAAACCAAGGAGTCTCTCTCCAAAAAAGGAAAGGCCGGTGTAAGCGCAACACGCGTAACGACCGACAAGGATGGGATGTTTTGGAGACGATCCCAATTTTGAATGCAATTAACGAGGGTAATGATGCTACGTATAGAAGCTGAACCTATAGACGCTGACTAGGATTCCGCTAAGCATGAAAATCCAACCGGGGGGGGGGGGGATCTTCCGACAAGTCTTTAGGTTTTCTTGTTAATTGCAGTTTAGTCACGAAGGACGAACTTTGTTCATAATTATAGAGTCATCAGGACAAGTAGACAATTTGTTTCAACAATTACTTTTGTGGATATTAAACCCCGAGCAGCGAGCCTTTAGGGTGTAGAAACAGCTGGAACTTGGAATTCTAAAGGGGTAGTAATGGCGGATCGAATGAGTAACCAATCAAATAACAAGAATAATCATAAGAATTCCAATAACACAATTTTTAGAGCAAAAAAGCAAAGCTTTATTTTATTCAATATCAAAGTCTACCTAAAGCGTAAACAAATGAGATATTTAACCTAATTAGTTAGTTTTAAAGGAAAGCTAACATACCCTAAAATAAATCATAAATTCGTCTTAAACCTTGAAGAATAAAAAGTAGCAAATTAAACCCTAAGGCTTATCATTCTTCATTTATTATGCTATTATTCTTTATGCATTATTAGGCAATTATACTTCAAAACTCGATCAGGTAAAAGACGGGTAGAGGTTTTTTCTATTCAGGTTAATGTGTCCGAACCATTTTCCTAGCCCTCTCCAAGATGTTACATACACTTTACTTCTACTTTGCTTATTTATTACGTCAAAGACACGTTTATGCAACTAAGGCTAAAGTTCGACATGACAGTCAGATCGCTTTAAGAAGTTTGTGTCACAAGTACACACATACACAGACACATTTAGTCAGGTGTGGGTGGCAAATGATAAAACCAAAAAGTAAGATAAAAAAAAAAGCATGTTTTCCGACATCAAATATCCTATTGCCTAATATTCGTCACGTGGCAAAAGTACATCATCAGAATCTCAATCGTTTGACAGGGAAGACCCTATCCAATTACCTAACATGTGGACTTAATACGCCATCTTCGTTTCTTTTTCTGTTGTTGCAAGATACTGTCTAGTAGCTGCATCATAAATTGTTTTTCCAGGTCAATAACATCTTGTATTGACTAGGAGCTTTCAACCTTTTTGCTAAATCTAGTAGAACATAGGTGGTCATACGGTTTGATAATTTTGCAAAGTAAAGTAAATATCTGGTTACTTTAGGGAGCAAGTGCGTGGAGAGAGATATGCACTCATCACCATTGCTTTTTACTACACTTTTTTCTTTTCGTTTTTTTAGTTTATCTTAACTTTCTTTGTCATCTCTATGTAATTCTAATTCCACAAGTCCTTGTTATGTAAATGCTAGTTAGGGACCATTATATGCATGTCATGTATACGTAAATAATACTGTAATATGGTATTTGAAACCCTTCAAAGTAAATGTTTCTATCCTGTTAGTTAATAAAAATATACGTAGGGGTGTCAAGGTTTTATTTTAAACCAAATAAACCAAAAAACCAACCCACACTACTACAAAAGTTCTTATAGAGAACATCTCATAGAGATTGGTTGTCAAAAAACCGATCTTTATTAAGTTAAAGAGATTGGGTATTTAGTAAGAAACCCGCTCTCTATGAGAAACCACATAGAAATCGGTTGTTTAGTCGAAACCGATCTTTATGTATAGTCAAAGAAATCAGTTTAATTAGATAAAAACAAATTTTTATAAGACATTATATAGAAAACGTTTTTTTTATCAAAATCCAATCTTTTTAATGTGTTGACTCTTTTAAAATATACAAGTTACCTGCCACCAAAACAGTCATCCAAACACACTTCACCACCGTTTCAATCAATCCGTTTCACCAACAATCAAACACCCAAAACGATTTGGAGAACGGGTTCTATCAATCCGTTTCAGTGAAGAACATCAAGCATTAGGACTGTCAGCTGTAAGCCGTTTCCCTTTTTTTTTTCTTTCGTTTCTCATTCCATAGAGGAGGTCGACTTCAAATCAATTCAGTTTGTTTACTTCCCTTTTTTCTTTGTTTCCCATTTTTAGTTTTTAAGATTTAATTTTTTTTTATCTTTGTATCTGTTGTAGATAAGGGATTTTAACATTGCGGATAAAGAGGAAGACATTAGTTACTATGCAGGCTTCGTTGGTAAGTAATTTTTGAGCATTATGTTGGTATTGGGAATTTTGGATGTGCGTTTTGATAGTGATTAGTTACTATTTAATCTTATGAAGGGTCTGCATTTATGATCGGAAGGGCATTGACATTTGTCTTTTGGGGAGTAGTGGCTGATCGATATGGTCGAAAACCAGTTATTATTTTGGGCACTTCAACAGTGTTCGTAACCACATAACTTAAAACTGTTTGATACAACTGTCTACCAGCTGATAAAATTTGTTCTCATAAAACTTTTAAATTTCATATTATTCAGGGTTGTTTTCAACACATTTTGCGGGTTTAGTGTAAACTATTGGATGGTAACGTGACAAGGTTTCTTCTTGGTTTTTTAAATGGTCTACTTGGACTGATAAAGGTATTCCTTATCTAATACTTCTTTCATCTTATCCTTTCCATAACATGTTGATATACATTTTGCTATAAACAGGCGTATGCATGTGAACTTTTCCGTGAAGAACATCAAGCTTTAGGACTGTCAGCTGTAAGCCGTTTCCCCTTTTTCTTTTCTTTCGTTTCTCATTCCATAGAAGAGGTCGACTTCAAATTAATTCAGTTTCGAATAGTCACTATTTGTTGTTAGTATAACAGACAAGACGAACCTTGTGAATGGTAGTGGTTTAGTTAATTTATAAATGTCTGATTTATTTCAGGTTAGTACCGCACGGGGCATTGGACTCATCATTGGCCCGACTTTGGGAGGTTACCTTGCACATGTTTACATTTCTACTTGTATCTTGATATCCTATATGTGCTTGTATATATATCCTAGGTACATATAACATCTTGAAAACTAATCGAAGGAAGGGTATTTGGTCCAGTTTATTACTACATGTAGGGGGTCCAGGGGTCATGAATGAATACCAACATACATGTCGTTTTATAAAGAGTTATTCAACATCGTTAACAACTTAGACTGATTAATCGTTTTGTTTTTCCTTTAAATTAAGCCGACAGAGAAATTTCCAAGTCTAGTATCTTCAGATTCTTTATTTGGAAGGTAATGTTACCTCTTTGTTTACTTCTTCATTTGTGAAATCACCACTTCCTTATTCTTTCTGCTAGAAAGCATCTCAAACCCCTTTTTAAAATTACTGGAACAACTCAGCAGCAGCTCAATCTATCTGTCCTTCGCTTCACTTTAGGGATTCCTGGATTAGATGAATCTTATTTACCCCGATGGATTGGCTATACTTTCGGTTCTCTTCTTTTTTTGAATCATTTTGTCACTTCAAGTTCAGCCTCAGTTACACCAGCACAACTTGTGAGTAATTTTTTGCTATTCAGTGACGACTGAGGATTTTTCCCAATCGGGTTACGTGTAATACTCGATTTCTTTTAATTTGTTGACTGTTTTTTTCAAAGAACGGAAGTTCTTGGTCTCTCTTTGGCAGCATTTTCTGTCGTGCTTCCCTACTCAGGACAGTTTCTGAAGGTAAGTAGTATATCTTTTGGTTCTTGAGTGTACTTTTCAATATTGATTATTTTGGGTGATTTTTTTGATAACATGATACCGAAAATGATCGACTGAAATGACTTAATAAAATGAAGCAATTGTGATTGAATGCGTGTTTGACTCAAAAAACGTAGGGTGCTAGTCCAGTGCTTCAAGCAAGCATTCCTGAAGGCGTTGATCAAATATTTGCCATGTCACCTAATATATCTGATAATCTTAGGGATGATTTGGCCTGGGGATCGTACATTTTATTGCGTAACACAAACAGCATTTCCGTGGTATGTTGAAACTAAGACATAATTGAAAACAGATTAGTGTTGAGTTGTGTGATTCTTGACATGCTAAATTTGATAATATCGATTATAGCTTATATCCATAGAAGAAACAGTGTGCGTACGTGGTTACTGGAACGCACCTAAAAGTATTGATTTATCAAAAGACCAAGCAGTTGAATGGTTTAAGGAACAAATACAACGGATCGGTCTCTTTAATTTGACAGATACCCTTTATTTGCCGCAGAGATCAGGTAAATTTCGCTAAATGTATTTTCTGTATTAAAATATCTTTAGTATACGATTATAATTATATATGGTGAACGTTTCAGATTCTGAGGTCTGGGAGATGCTCCCTGAGGGAACACGTTCTCTTTTGGTTTTGCCTTTGCTTAAAAGTCGAGATGAATCTAAGGAAAGGATTCCCGGTTTTGTGTTGTTGGCATCTAGCATTGGTTATGCATATAGCAATAAAGATAGAGCCTGGATAGCTGCCATTGCTAAAAAGTTTTGAGGTAAAAAACACAAGTTAACATAAGTTTTTTTTAGAGATCTTTTATTAAATATTTTGAATTTGAATGGCACCATGTTTACTTAAACCCCTTTTTAAAATTACTGCATGTGATGGAATAAAAAGTCTTCTTTTATCTTGATTTTTTGAAAATAAATCCTTTTTTATAGCTATGTGCCTAACAATTTACTAGATTCACATTATACCATAAAAACCCCAAAAACACCAATTCATCCATAAAAAAAAAAAGCTTAAAACACCATATATGCTCCAAGATATTGAGATTCAAGGTTGTTTATATCATCTAAATGAAAGGTATTTTTTTAACTTTTCATACAACGTCAAATATATACATATTACCATATTATAATAATCTACCATTTGTTTTATGTATATGTAATCTATGCAGAGGTTTTTCTTATTAATTATTCTGATTTCTCTTATATATTATAGGCATGTTTGAAGACTTAATTTTGTATCACAAGTAATTGATTGATTGGAGCTTATTTCTATGTGTTGAAGTAAATAAGGTACTTTGCTGAAATATTTGAACTAGCTTTATATCGATAACATATATTTTGTAATATTCATGCATTTAGTATACATTAAGTGAAATCATAAACCTTTAGTTTAATACCCGTCTGAAATTAACTTAATAGAGGTTAATTTTGGATTGTCCCCATTTTGGGACTGCTTTTTGAATACTTTATCTCATTTAGGATGTGAATGTGTATTATCAGATCGGGTACTATTTAAGAAAAATTCACTCGTTTTCCTTTACTCCTACGAGTATTCGTTTTATACGCATACTTAGGGAGTTAAGGAAAAATGTTGTCGGATTTTTCTTAAATATTACTCAGTCTGATAATACACATTTGCATATGAGATAAAGTATTCAAAAAGTGGGTTAGGATTCACAATCACATCCGTATATAATCATATCCATGCATGCATTATATTAAAATTATATACTGTTTACATTTCAGATGGATCGTAGTCAATGGATGTACAAGATAGAGCGTGCAACACCAGAATACATCAAAAGATTAGCAGAGTTCATTAAACTTGCCGAAGATCACCGGGAAAATGTCGGAGCAACCTTAATTTCGTGTCCTTGTAAAAATTGTAAAAATAACAAGTGTTTTACTGATTCTAATGTGATTAGAGACCATTTGTTAAGGCAAGGGTTTACCGATCTTTATACTTGTTGGAAATATCATGGTGAATCAGTTTTTGATAGTAACACGGCTGTTTCGGGACAAAAGAACGATGATAACGATGATTACTACAATAGCGGTGATAATTATGATGAAATGTTACATGATGTTGAGACAAATGCTGATGATAATGATATGGATAAATTACAACAACTGTTTCTTGATTCTGAAAAACCGTTGTATACCGATTGTACGAAATTTACCAAATTAGATGCTGTGTTAAAATTGTTAAACTTAAAAGCGAACAATGGTTGGAGTGATAAAAGCTTCACTAGTCTATTAGAGTTGTTACACGAAATGCTCCCCAATGACAATGAGTTGCCTGTTTCAACATATCAAGCGAAAAAGATGATGTGTCCGATGGGATTAGAAATTAAAAGAATACCCGCATGTCCAAATGATTGTATATTGTATAGAAATAGGTACGAAAACCTACACGAATGTCCAACATGTGGTACATCGAGGTATAAGCAAAAAAATTTAACTAAACTAAACGATGATGTGACGAAGAATGGCCCCCCTTCTAAATTGTTGTGGTATTTACCCATCATACCAAGATTAAAACAATTATTTGCAAACCCCAAGAATGCAAAATTGTTGCGTTGGCATGCCGAAGAGCGTAAAAATGACGGGAAGATTAGACATGTGGCAGATTCCCCTCAATGGAAGAATATTGATAGCGATTTTGAACAATTTGGATCTGAGATTAGAAATATACGGTTCGGACTTAGTTCAGACGGAATTAATCCCTTCGGAAACATGAGTAGTCGGCATAGTACTTGGCCAGTTCTTATGTGCATATACAACCTTCCACCTTGGTTATGCATGAAACGGAAATACATCATGATGTCATTGTTGATTCAAGGTCCGAAACAACCCGGAAACGATATTGATGTATATTTGGAGCCGTTAATCGAGGACATGTTAACATTGTGGAGTCCGGGCGTCGAAGTGTACGATGCTTATAAGAAAGAGACTTTTCAGTTGTTTGCCATGATTTTTTGTACTATAAGTGATTTCCCAGCGTACGGTAACTTGTCAGGATATGGAACGAAAGGAGAAACGGCATGTCCAGTTTGTGAAAAATGCACTCACTCGCAGTGGTTAACAAATTGTAAGAAAACAGTATATATGGGCCATAGAAGATCACTTCCGCCGTCACACCCTTACCGTAATAAGAAGACACTTTTTGATGGTAAAGAAGAGCAAAGAGAGATGGTAAAACCATTGAACGGAAAGGATGCACTGTCCAATGTTGCAGATTTAAACATTGTCTTCGGAAAAAAAGTAAAACCTCCCCTGAAATATAGATGGAAAAAAAAGTCTATTTTTTGGATTTTACCGTACTGGAAGTATTTGCTAGTTCGACATTGTCTTGATGTAATGCATATTGAGAAAAATGTATGTGAAAGCTTGATAGGTATATTGTTGAACATTCCGGGAAAAACAAAAGATGGTATTAATGTTAGGAAGGACATGGTCGAGATGGGAATTAGAGGTGAGCTTGCTCCAAAAGAGACCGATGGTAAAAAAATGTATCTACCTGCAGCTTGTTATACCTTGTCGAAGGAGGAGAAAACCAAATTTTGCCAGTGCTTGTATGGTGTTAAGGTTCCATCTGGATATTCTGCTAACATTAAGAAGTTGGTGTCGATGAAAGACCTTAAACTACTTGGTATGAAGTCTCACGATTGTCATGTTCTGATGACACAAATGATTCCAATTGCAATTCGTGGAATACTTCCACCTCGAGTCCGACACACGATCACAAAGTTATGTCTTTTTTTTAACATGATTCATTCAAAAGTTATTGACCCCGATAAATTGGATGAATGGCAAAGTGAAATTATTCTTACTCTTTGCCAGCTAGAGATGTACTTTCCACCTTCATTTTTTGATGTCATGGTTCACCTTGTATCTCATATTGTAGGAGAGATAAAGGCTTGCGGTCCTGTATTCCTAAGGTACATGTATCCATTCGAGAGATATATGGGTTTCTTAAAAGGGTATGTAAGGAACCGATCTCGTCCAGAGGGTAGTATTATTGAAGGGTATGCATCCGAGGAGGTAGTTGAATTTTGTACAGACTACATGGAAGGTGTCCCGAATATTGGCATCCCACAATCTCGACATGAGGGTAGACTTGTAGGAAAAGGGACAATTGGGCGAAAAGATGTTACACCGAACAACAACGATTTAGAAAATGCACATTTTACAGTCTTGCAAAACTTGACATCTATTGCACCGTATATACATGAGCACATGTCATTTTTAAAAGACAATAACATTCATCGAGACCAGAATTGGATAGAAACCGAGCATATTAGAACATTTTCAAACTGGTTAAGTGATAAAGTGAGTAGTACATTTCCAAATGTTGATACAGAAGTGGTACAGTTGGGGCATCGTCCACGACGGGTTTTCCAATATCAAGGCTATGATATTAACGGGTATACATTTTACACCAAAAATCAAGATGGAAAGAGTACAGTGCAAAACAGTGGAGTGACACTAGTAGCATCGACAGTCGATAAATCTAGGTTGTCGGTAGCTAAACACTCTTATTATGGTGTTATTGAAGAAATTTGGGAATTGGATTACAATTTGTTCGTTGTACCACTGTTCAAGTGTAGATGGGTGAATAATACGAGGGGCGTTAAAGTTGACAAGGACGGTATAACATGTGTCAATCTTTCTACAAACGGCTACTTGACTGAACCATTCATTCTAGCAAAACAAGCGACTCAAGTATTCTTTATTGAAGACCCGAAAGACAAGAGATGGCACATCGTCATGCATAGTAAACGGCGTATAATTGGTGTCGAAAATGTCGTTGACGAGGACGAATACAATCAGTTTGACGAGCTCCCTCCATTTTCTACTGGTGTTCAATCTGTAGATGAAATTCTCAACGATACTACATACTTAAGATCCGACCATAAAGAAGGACACGAGGTTTGACAAATGTTTATGCATTATAAAGGTAATATATATAATTATTTTATTGAACCGATAATAATTAATAGAGATCTATTCGACTTATTTAGTCATTTTTCTTATCATTTATTTAGTATTGTGAAACGTATTATCTTTTGTATTATTTGACTTATATATTTAGTTATTTTAGTTTTCGTATTGTTTTAATTATTTGAGTATGGATTTTGTAAAGAGGATTGAACATAGAGGTAATGAGCCGAACTACTCAAGCTTGACTAGTAAAGAGATCGATTTGAGCCGAGTCTAAACGAGCTCAAGCCGAACTTGAACATAATATAAATCGAGCTCTGTAAAATAACTCTAAATTCATTTATTAAAGT
The DNA here is from genome assembly GCA_910822075.1 of Senecio squalidus. Taxonomy (NCBI): domain Eukaryota; kingdom Viridiplantae; phylum Streptophyta; class Magnoliopsida; order Asterales; family Asteraceae; genus Senecio; species Senecio squalidus. The sequence continues at coordinate 44,787,445 of CAJVGC010000591.1, read as the reverse complement.
TACGGGAAATAAAGATCTATTTGACTTATATAGCCGGCTTATGAGCTTATGTAAATTTTCATAAGCTCATAAGCCCATATTTTTGGGCTTATGAGCTTATCAAGTTGAGCTTATGACTTTAAATAAGCGATAAGCTCAGCTTCATAAGCTCATAAGCCGGAAAAAAATGAGCTTATAAGCTTATGAAAAATTACATAAGCTCATAAGCCCGTTTAATAAGCCTAAACAAACACCCCCTTAACTCTAAATTCATTTATTAAAGTTCTTGGAATAATAATAATTTATATTGAAAAAAGAAAAAGAAAAGAAAAGTCCAGGAACAGGGGTGGTTTGGTATTGCTAATTAAGCGGATTGTTTGATTCATTCTTCCCGCTCAATTACACACGATGACACTAACACCATGTTTCCCTCTTCTTTTAACTTCTCATATTCTCCAAGTGGGAGATCATAACCCTAAACTCCACCACCGTCACTTACACAACCACACACAGTGCCACCACCACAATTCTAAGGAAATTGCAAAAAGATGGTAAATTTCTTCTTAATTATGGTTATGTGTCGTTAATTTACAATTGATGTTTTATATGCTTAAATTAAGGTTTAATATGTCTCACCAAACCTAATTTTTAATCTCATAACTGATAATCCCTTTTTGTAAGTCGCAACTGATTAAGCTAATTCTTTGTAAGACTTAATTGTCTCTAGTACTCGATTATGCTTTTTTTTTCCTTCTTGGTTTGCTAGAACAGTTAAAAGTAGGGCTGAGTGTAAGTGAATTGAATTGGTTTGCAGTAATTTTTGTTTGTAGTGATGGGTGGCAGGATTGGGGATGACATCGAATATGGTATATATGTTCTCTTAAAAGAACAATTTGTTTTGATTGTTTAAAACAGGTGCTTTACATCCACCCACACGGTTTTAAGGGACGATAGTATTAAATTTACATGTTACTAAGTATACAGCAAAATACATATGTTACTAATAAGATTAAATTTACATGAAAAAGATATACTTTTTCGAGTCTTCAACATATTTTCATGCTCATTTTTAAACTGCAAACCTTACATTTTCTTTTTTGAAAATTTACGAAAACAGTAACACCTTGCTTTTTACATCATATGAGAAAGACTATACATACATATAATTTTTAAACCCGACCCGTCTGAAAAGAGCATGCATATGACCAAATTCCTTTGCGTTTTATCTTTACCTCTTGAGTAATGACATTTCTATCAGCAACCAAATCAGACCTCAAAGCTGATTAAAGAGCATGCATATGACCAAATCTTTTTTTTTTGACCCGTTTCCTCATTAGCTACCTTTTATCTGTTTGACCCGTTTGGGTTAAAACCTTAACCTATTAACAAGTAAATGCGTTGAAATTGTCACCTCTTGTTTCTTATATAATTCTAACTCGAGTATTTTTTAAATATATGTGAACAAATACAAATGAATATAAATTAGAAACCGGTTCTACAATATCCTGTTATATTTAGTTATGATCATTGTTTGACCCTTTTTTTGTAGTCAAACTTGCCATCGTTTCAACTCAATCATACATGACCTTGTTCTTTGTAGAATAGACGAGAAATAAAATGTCGTTTTAGAATTGTTATTTGGTTCTAATGTATTTTGTCTACTCGTTTATTAGGATTCTCCTACACAACCACGAAGAAAGAGAGGAATAAATAAAATTAGCGATCTTCCCCAAGGTGCATCTGTAGAGTTCAACAAGTTCAATAAAGCTGTAGGAAAGTACCGATTCTTATATGGGAAATATGTTGGAACTACTACTCGAAGGAATATATCAATTCTCCACAGAACTTGGAATGTCGTACCAAAAGAAGACAAAGAATGGTTATGGCTTGATATTAAGGTATAGTATATAAAACAGTTTGAATCTTTGTATTATTTTATGCTTTTTACATCTAATAATCTTCACTTCTACTTGAAAACAGAATCATTTTCGACTTCAGAATGATGGTGTCAAAAAACAAACACTTATATCATGTGGCAACAAATGGAGGGCATTTAAGAATAAACTTCGGGGTAAGTACATGCTCAAGAATATATCTCCTAGACGGACCTGGACGTTTTTAGAGCCTCGTATATGGGATGAATTTTGTTGGCTGGAACATTATACACCCGAAAAACTGGTTCGTTTCACTTTATCTTGTGAAACTATAATATTTTATGATATTGTGATGTTTGTAATTCATCGTTACTCTTATGTGCAGAAACGACGTGAAATAGCAAGTGAACGAGGAAGACAACAAACGAATCGCCCTCGGTTAGGATCAAAGGGGTATGCTGGTTTCGAGGACGAGTGGGAGGAGGAGAGAAACGACCCAAATAAGGCAACAGAATTCCACTTAATACCTTGTCATCGTGGGAGTAATTTTTGTTTGGCTAGAGCTAGGGTTCCACCTACCAAAAACAAAAAGAAAGACAAACATGAGAAAAGTTCGCCGCCGCCTCCACCGCCTCTAGAGTTACTTCAAATTTCTAGGGACTTGGTAATCTGTTATTTATAATAATTAGTAATTGTTTATGAATTTAGTTTACATAATAAATATACTATGTGCATTAATTGACAGACACAAGCAAGCGAACAGTTGGCTCAAGGAAATATTGAAGCTCGAGCGGGAGTTGATGCCATGATAATGGTGTTAGGACCGGAACACGGGGGTCGCACGAGGGGCCTAGGGGGTGATATTGGATATAAAAGGGGCATAGAAGGATATGTCAGGAAAAAGAGAACCTACGAACAAAAACAAGATATGGAAGAGATAGAGAACACGGTGAGGCAAAAGATATTAAGAGATATGAAGACACCCGAATTTTGGTCAGAAATGAAAGAGCAAATGATGACTCAGATGAGTGAGATGAGTATGGAGGGGAGGGAGGAAACGCACTCTGAGTTTTCACCGAGTCAACATGACCTCCAGAGTCCATACATGAGTAGTGTTGTCTTGACAACAAGTATCAAGTTCAATTGCATAAAGGTATATTCTATTATGCAATTAATAATAAATATGGTAAATACTAACATACGCACTCATGTTATAATACTTACAACATATTTTGTAGGAGGCTACTGTATGTTGTTTGTACGTCCCGTGTTCGGTTCTCACTGGAGAGATGGTTATTTGTGCTAGAGCTACTGTATATCCGATTGGAAACGGTAATATACATGGAAAGAAAATGCTAAAGGGGCACATGAGGGTGTCGGTTCTCCATGTAGATGAAAATCATAAAAGTATGGAGCTACCTGTGCCTGATGAAGATATCCCAACTTTAGAAGACGCGATAGAGGGATTTATTCAATGGCCAATTGGTGCTATCGGTCAATTCACGGTATTAAATTTTTGAACATTGCCACTTTGCGTAATATTTTAGTAAGCTTTACTCACAAACATTAATGGACCTTTCTAGGGATTTCCAAAAAGCCCGACACGAAAAGGGATAGCAAAGAGTGCACTACCTCAACACCCACAATGTCCTTCTACCACAAGACCAACAATGTCAAGTGTGCGTACTAACACAAAATAGTCTAGTTTATATATGCATTAATACATAGTAATATCAGATACTAATACAAAATTTGTATTATGTGCAGGCGACCCAAAATGTAGAAGGGACTTCAAAAGAAACCACCAAGAACACAACAACCAAGAACTCGACTAGGAATGAGGATCTCATTAAACGGGTGAACACTAAAACTTTTTACTTAATATATGTAAACAAATAGAACAGATGAAAATGTCAGGTCAAATTTACGACATAGTTTTAACCCAGAAGTTAATCTGCAGTCAATAGGTTAAATAGTAAGCTTAGATCAAATTGAGAAAGTACTTTTCCATTTCCTTTAAAAATATATAACATATACACTGAGAAGGTGAACCATATTGCAGACCTTGTGTTTTCCGTCTTTTAATTATCAGTAGGATGGCCAATGTGATCAATAGTACGAGCAAAACACTAAGTGTTGATATCGCTGGAATAACACCTTTGTTACGCTTATTGTTTCTGCATGATCCCTCGAGGCAAAAACTTTTATCTTCATCACTAATTGCTTTGATACTGATTATGTAATAACTATTAGAAAACGTAGAGTGACTGTTGATTTGTTTTTGCTTAGTGTATAGTTCTAAAGTAAGGAGCAAACCTCAGTAATAATGACCCTTTCTTTGACTTCTCTAGAAGTTCGGCTGGAAGTGGTCTTGTGAAATTATTTCCCCTTAAGTCGCTGTAAGGAAAATCGTGTCAAATTATTATGCATCAAGTAAAATCCCTTGATCCTAGTTTGAGAATGGGATGACTTACAGAATTCTCAAGGTTTCTCTTTGAGCGAGAAACTCTGGCACGTTTCCTGTCAAGTAATTGTAGGACAAGTCCCTAAAAATGAAAAACCGAAAGAGAAATAAGCTCTTTGTACACAGTTTTAAGTATGTAATTAGCTTTTACAGAATCTAAAATGCTGATGCTGACCTGACATTTTCATTTGAACCGAAACTATTGCGATAGAGGATCATAAGCCTTATAAATTTAAGACATAACACATGGTTTTTAAGTCACTGTATATATATATCGGATCATGTGCAGGATGAAATGATAAAAGAAGAGAATAGAAAAAAGTTGTTGTCTTTGCAATCAGGTATAGATAAGAATAAGTGTAAAGCGCCGAAGGATGGCTATAATCGTTGGATGTGTCGGGATGATTGTGCTGAGCCTTTCAATGTTCATGTTGACAAAGAAATATTTCGACAAGCTGAAGATTCTTTCCTCCAAATTAACGCAACTGACATTATTGAACTTTTGTCTTATGAAGAACTTGAGACCGGCATTCTTGCTCAATTCGAAATGTAAGTATATTAACGTTGTTTTATTCTATTAAATATATTGTGTTTTTCATATAAATTACATATATATTTATTATATCATTTTAATTAGGTCACTATATCGGATTAGAGGACGCTCAAGTCAGAACAAGACGTGTTTCTTGAACCCTACATTGATTTCATCACATGTTTACGACTTGGATAGTGTTGCTACCATAGAGTGGTTAGAGCGTTGGATGGCACCAATTTGGCTCATCAGTTTTATCTCGCTCCTTATCTTAAAGGGTACCATATCTACCATATTCATTGTTATACTGGTTATTTAAAAATTATATTATGCTAAAATGTTTGCTCATAATACAGTAATCATTGGGTGCTCCTTATAATTTGCCCCAACCATGGACGGGGGTTCATTTTGGATTCCCTGGAGAGTTCAAAAAACAATGTTGCAGGAGACTACGAGCTCACTACTGTTGTAGATTCGTAAGAATTTCTATAAATTTGTTGTAGAGCTGAAATTTACTTTATAAATGTTAACACAAACATTTTTTTTCTTATTTTCTTGTCAGTGTTGTTGGAAATCTGACATGGGAACTCCCCAATGTGAATCGGCAACCAGACGAATGGCAATGTGGATTTTATGTGATGAGGTGGATGCACGACTTTGTGCTCAAATATCAAAATGATAATTTCCCGAATAAAGTAAGTACTTGTTAATAACTTGGAAAATTTTGTTACATTAAAAAACCGTCTCATTTGTCAACATTTTTCTTTTATTCTAATTAACTTCCATATAGATGCCTTGGGATGACGAGCGTCCGTTACAGAAAAAAGAGGTGGATGCCATCATTGCTACATGGTTCATGTTGTGGCGTGATTGACAAGGTTTGTTGAGTGAATGATGACAACGTATTATTCTAAGGTGGATACATGATTTTCCAGCAAACTTATTAGTTTTGATTTAGTTTAAATCGTATTTTGGATGTTGAACTCCTTTGTTTTAATTTATAGGTAGATTTGTTTTAATCCATTTGTACGAACTCGTTTGTTTTAATATAAGTCTTTTTTTTGTTGAAGAAATTTGTATTATTATCTATAGTTAAATGACAATTCTCTGATTGTGTTTCGATATTAAATTATATATATATTTTGTATTTTGGCTGTAAAAAATATTATTTTTTTTAGAAAAATAATCATTAAAGAGATCGGTTTTTTTTGTTAAAAGCCGATATCTTTACTGTGGGTTATGATCTCTAATATTATTATGGAGATCGGTTTTCTTAAACAAAACCAATATGTATACTCTATTACAAGGATTGGTTTTTTGTGCAAAAAACCGATTTCTATGATTTTTCATAGAGAGCGGTTTAAAAACCAATCTCATTGCCGGCTCCCCTATTGAGATCACCCTTCATAGAGAGTGGTTTGAAAACCGATTTTTATAGGGGTTTTCAACCTATCTCTTTAACCTTTTTTGTACTAGTGCCAATTTTGCTATTGGTGTTTGGTTCTGTTTTTACCTGAAAACCAATTTGGAAATCGATTTTTCAATGATGTATTTCTTGCTGAATTTGTATGTTAGGTGTTTTAATGGGTATATAGGCAACCCTTTCTCTCTTTATTGAAAACAAAAAAGATATGGGAAGTTCATTATCTGCAAATAAGATTAGACAAAAAGCCAAAATTATTAAATTTAACTTCATTGTGGATGAGAAATATAAAATACTTTATGTTATGTTGTTAGTTCAAATCCTTTAATAAGTGTAACTTTCTTCATAATGATTATTTGTGTACTTATCTGCAAATAACATAAAGAAAAAAAGCTAAAATATTAAATTTAACTTCATTATGAATAAGAAATATAGACAATCAAAAAACCTGAGACCAAATTGACCAGTCATATTTTTTTCATTTTAAAAATCCATCATAATTTATTTTTGTTTAAAATTAATTATCTCATAAACGATAAATGTATTAAACGAATAGATTGCACCATTAAAACGAGTATTTTCTCCTCTTTTTATAGAGCACCCAATCGATATACTTTTGACGAAATTTATTTTCGGGTTTTTTTTACGGGTTTTGAAATTATAAATCACTGTTTTATCACATGTGATATCAGTGTTTGACATATTATTTTTTGGTTTTCTTTTTGATTGTTGTTGGATGTATGTAATATAACAAATCTATGTTTTGAAATTCGTATTTAGTGTTCAAATCACATGTGATATTGCTTACGAATTTCAACATTTGGCCATAAACGAAAAAATAAAAAGTCGTCAAAATTCAAACTTTTTTTCGGGTCCTTATAGGTTATACATTGTATGACATTGTTGTGTATTAAAATTCATATTTGGAGTTAAAATCATGTGTGTTATTGTCTTTTGAGTTTTTGAAATTTCACATACATAATATCAAATATGATTTGTATTCATATCACATATGATTTACAGTAATATCACATATGATATAATATTATCATATTTGATTTTATAATATCATATTTTATGTCAAAAACGAGAAAAAAAAAACTAGTTAAAATTCGATTTTCTTTTTCTAAATTTAGGTAGTTTATACATTTTATAGTAATTCTCTTTGATAAATATGTACATATTGATGTAATATCACATGTGATATTATTATTACAATTTCATATGTGATATATCATATGATAATATTATATCATATGTGAGATTACTGTAAATTATGATATACTAAAATCACATATGATAATACTATATCATATTTGATATTACTTTAAATAATATGTGATATGAATACAAATCATATATGATATTATCGTTACAATTTCACATATGTGATATGAATACAAATCATATACGAGAAAAAATAAAACTAGTTAAAATTCGATTTTTTTTCTAAATTTAGATAGTTTATACATTTTATAGTAATTATCTTTTATAAATATGTACATATTGATGTAATATCACATGTGATATTATCGTTACAATTTCAATACCAAAAAAAAAAAGTCGTCGAAAGTATATAACACCACTGCTCTAATTAAAGATAAAAGCGAGACGATCGCAACGGTATATTTTGTTTCGTCTAACGATTAACGGTTTATGAGATACTTTAATTTAAAAAATAAAAGAAAATTGAGTTTCGGTATTAATGTTAGCCAGTAGATTAAAATTGATAAAAGGTCATTATGATTTCTTTTGGTCTAAAAAAAATTGTAGGTTTTAATTGATCATTTATCTATTTTGTTACTTAAAATAAATTCGTCTTCTAATGTGACGGAGACATGACTAGAGAGAGAAAAAAAAAAGAGCAAAAGAATTGTTCATGATGTTATAATAATACCAGGACGACCATGATGATGGCTAAAACCTATGAGTCTTTTTTTTGTTGTGTAATGAAAACTGATAAATTAATATTTGATTAATTAATAAATTCTTTAGAGTAATATTTTTTGTAGGTTACGATTCAAAGAAAATGTGGTAAACTAATAATTCGTTAAAATTATAGACTCCATATAAAAAATTAAATAAATATTTGGTTATTGATTTAATATGGGCTAAGTGCACGAGAATGCAATAAACTTTGACCGTTTTGATATTTTGTGTGTCGAACTTTCAAAAACTCTATTTTCTGTATTCAACTCTTACTTTTAACCGGGGTTTTTAAGGAAATTTAAACCGGTTACTAGGTAAGCAAAAACTCTGTTCGTTACATCATTTGTGTAAACATAAAGATGAATACATACAATAGATGTTTTGAAAATGAATACACATACTAGTAAATCGGAAAATTTTTGTTACATTCTCATATATTTTTCCCATTTAATATGACATAAATTATTTATATAGTTTTTTAAAATTATTAATTATTAATTTATCGATTAATTAATAACTCTTTTAGTTAATATAATTTGATTGTTCCATTACCTCCTATAATTAAAAGTCCACACTGCATATGAATTCGCGTCGGATATTATTTTTAATTCGATTTTGGGCTTTGGGCTTGTAATCCGGCTGCCGTTTGTTGGTTTTGGTTTGGGTTTTCTGGGCTTTCTTCTTCTCCGTCTTTTTTTTGCAGGCAGAGACTTGTCATCATCCCAACGTACGTGGCACTTTCAAACATTACACATATTACACGTGCCTTCCTCCCGTGCTTCATCGGATTGCTGTCCATCAATTTCAATTTGGGGGTTTTATTTCACCCAAATTCACACGCACTAACATACACACTCAAACATATAGATCCTCGACTCCATCGATGATGGCTGCAGTTGTTGCTCGATTCGTACTTCAAAAAAACAGGTTGGCTGTTTCATCGCCGGAAAACATCAAAGGTAATCACGATACTGCCATTGGCACCTTCGGATTTTCTCAGTATCTACAAGATTTTCAGGATAATAGGTTAGCTAATGTGGTAACTACTAAACAACTTTTTCCCGCGGTTGGTGGTGGAGATGGTGTCGGGTTTGAACGTCATTGGTCGAATAACGGTGGTGGTGGTGGTGGTGGTGACGATAGAGTATTTGTCTTACAGCAGCAACAACAACAATATATACATCAAGTGAAGAAGAGTAGGAGAGGACCTAGGTCTCGGAGTTCTCAATTTCGCGGTGTCACGTTTTATCGAAGAACCGGAAGATGGGTATCACATATTTGGTTAGTTGAATATTTACTTATGTTTGAGTTTTCTATGACTAATAGTCATATTTAACACACTAATTATTTATTAAAAAATGTTTGTAGCTCAACTCAACCTGACATAGTTCAATTTGTATACACTTAATAAACTCGACCTATGACCCGCTCATTGTGGATTCTATGTCGTATTTACTTATGTTCAAGTTTTTTCTTTGATTTCTGCAGGGATTGTGGGAAACAAGTATATTTGGGTAACAAATTTTTTCAATTGGTGACGTGTTATATATGTTTGAATTCTATGTGCTTGATTTTGTAGGTGGATTTGATGATGCACATTCTGCTGCTAGGTATAACTAACCAACTATCTTCATGTTTCAAATTTTTAGACATTAGTTCCATCATTTAAATCATTTCTAAACTTTAAAATGTAATATATATTCTCTAGGGCGTATGATCGGGCTGCTATTAAGTTTCGTGGACTCGATGCTGATATTAACTTCAATATATGTGATTATGAGGAAGACATTAAACAGGTTTGTGTGTACATCTCAAACCCGATGTGATAAGTTAGCCCAATAATTCCAATTAAGACAGTTTTCAGTAGTCGACAACTTGGTACTTATAAACGACCTAATCTTATCTTAATTTTTTGTGTACGTAGATAAATAACTTTACGAAAGAAGAGTTTGTGCATATTCTTCGACGTCAAAGCACTGGTTTCTCTAGGGGAAGCTAGAAGTATAGAGGTGTTACACTACACAAATGTGGTCGGTGGGAGGCTCGAATGGGACAATTTTTAGGAAAGAAGTGAGTTCTCAACTTCTCATTAAGAAATTTTGTCAATTGTATCATATATATTGTCACTAAACTGTCATTTAAATATATCATACATTATATAGGTACATCTACCTTGGATTGTCTAATAATGAAATCGATGCTGCAAGGTTGAGCTCCACTCTCCGCAATTAACCCAAAAGTTTATCATTTCTCCAGTTTTTATCCTAACAATTGTGTGTGATGTTTTGAAATTCATCGATCAGGGCTTATGATAAGGCTGCTATAAAAATAACAAAATCTTCAAGAATGCCGTTAAAGGTGAAACATTTCTGCAGTTTTTGTAGTTTTCGTTTATATATAAACATAAATATTATCTAATAAAAGTTGTAATTCTTAAAACATTATGTAGCCTTTTCTCCATTAAAGATCAGATTAGGAGGCACTTTGCAAGATAAAGTTATTTACGAAACAAAAAATCTTCATGAGCCCTGCAATCCTTTCGTCAAGAACACATCCGCATTATTTGGTTTCAACAAGGGTTGTTTACCTCGATCTAGATGGGATGAACTTAACAGATTCTTTCATGATACAAAGTAATCAAATCAAACATTTTTTTTTGTTTTCCATGTTTGTGTGTTTTTAGGGCTATATATAAGAGTCTTTTATGTTTCAGGGCAGTGGTTACTTTTGGACTCAATGTTCTCATGGGAAACACAGTGTTAGCCAATGGTTCTACGGTTGGAGCTTGGGACTCCACTAATGCTGAAAGTCTAATGCGTTACACAGTTCATAAGAATTACACCATATCCGGTTGGGAGCTCGGTATGTGAACCTTCACATCTTATTTTGTACATTTATTTAACTTTTTATAAATAATTAATGCAAGACATGACTGTAACAAACATATTGTTATAAATATTTTAAGTATTTTAATAACACGATTTAGAAGGTTGTATGAATTGTAAACACACATTGGGGCGACTCGATATCTTGACTCAGTTCATAAGTAAATAAGTTATACCATCGTAACTTACCAGTTGAAGATTTATAGCAGGGAACGAGTTAAGTGGAAATGGAATTGGCTCAAGTATATCAGCATCTCGGTATGCCACCGACACAATGGCCCTTAGCAACATGGTACACCGTATTTACAAGGGTATCGAACATAAGCCACTGATCATTGCACCAGGAGGTTTCCTTGATACCAAATGGTTCACGAAATTTTTAAACAAAACATCCGAAACCCTCAACGTGGTTTCTCATCACATTTACAGTCTCGGGTCAGGTATCTTTCTAAAGAACTAAAAACAAAATGATCTCCTCCAAAAATGGTCACATGCCGGAAAAAAGTTTATTAACTTTATGCCATTTATCCTTTGCAGGGGTTGATCAAAACCTAACCGCAAAAATTCTTGATCCATCTTTTCTTGATGGCCAAGGCAATACTTTTAAGAAACTTGAATCCACCCTAAACGCTTTTACAACTTCGGCATGTGCTTGGGTTAGTGAGGCAGGTGGAGCTTACAACAGTGGCCAGAATCGAGTTACTAATGCATTTGTCTTAAGTTTCTGGTAAGCGGCACCAAACCAAGAAAGTAAAACTATCAAGGCATACTATTTACATATCAATGCTTTTTTTCCGCCAATGCAGGTATTTGGATCAGATGGGGATATCGTCCGTCTATGACACAAAAACATACTGTAGGCAAAGTTTAATAGGAGGAAACTACGGATTATTAAATACTACTACCTTTAAGCCAAATCCAGACTACTACAGGTACATAACTGAACTTTGCCTTTTGACTTTGAGGTCAAACAATTTGAAGGTCATAATTCAAACAACATTTTCTCCGTTTTTTACCAGTGCGCTTTTTTGGCATCGACTGATGGGGAGAAAAGTTCTTTCTACAAGATTTTTGGGAACCAAAAAGATTCACGCTTATTCACATTGTGCCAAAGAATCGGTAAGTTTGCTAGAGAATAAAGGTGGCTATTTTACGCTTAAACTTTGGCTAATTTTGCTAATCATGATTTGCATTCTTAATCTACAGAAAATAGTCAATGGATGGATTTAAACTTGGGTATTGCCCCACCCGCTTTAACAGGAGGTATTAAGGACAATCACACCTTAGGGAACTTGCATGAGATCAATTATATCCTAGGTGACATGTCTTCTCATGCTGCAAGAACTCGGGTAATATTACACCTTCACCATATTTTATTCTGTTTATATGTAGAGGTGGTATTTCCCGCAAGTTGGGTAACAAGCCAAAATAATTTGGGTCGGTTACGTTTACCGGGCACATTTTTTCGTAATATTGTGTACGTATTAAAATGTTTTTAAGAATTTGAACTTTTTCTAGACGACTCTAAACATTTTCTGTCTTTTAAGTTTAATCTATATTTTATCCCCCGACATAATCATGGTTTCAGCAGGATTTGATGCAGCCCTTGGAGATCCTATTGGCGGATGTTGAGTCACGCCGTATGGTTATTCTGTAATCTTTGCTTTGTCAAGTTTTACAAGTAAGTTACGTCGCCTCAGTATATATTGCGTTGATCTTAGGTTGTTTAATGTTGTTGATGATGATGATGATAACTTATAATCCCAACATGTGTTTTTGTTAGTAAAAAGGTCCATACAGAGACGGTTCATTCACTTGATTCATCTGAAACGATAAGTATGAATTTTTAGTATGTGTGTTTAATGCTTTCGGTTTGTAATGTAATGTTTAATTAATGGAATCCTGCTTATGTATTCAAATGACTCTAACTACAACTCGATCATATGGATACGTTTGTGATTTCAGCAGTTTAAAACCTGCATCAAAGGTAACCTTTCCGGAAATTCACAATTTTTTATAGTAGTTTCATTTTTATCAATTGTATTATTTTTATCATTCCAGATAAGACTAAAATTTGTGGCAGACGACATGCAAGAGATTACCAGAGAACTCGAGAGAGTAATCCTGAAAAAGAAATCGTGTAAAAAAGATGGGCAAGTGTCTAATCGTTTTCGGAAAGTGAGTGCATAATCTAATTCTTTATTCATACTTTATACTGCAATGTAACTAATTCGTTTTGGTTTTCCATTTTCAGTGTTTAAAAAAATTTCTTGCTTCCGCGTTAAGGCAAAGAGTATGATTTTCATTTCTTTCCCACGGATTAACAAATTTAAATAGCATCTAACTAACATTCCTTTGTTTTTTCGCAAATTACCCGGGAGTGGCGGTCTTCAAAAAAACACGGTGAACAGCGACAGAGACTATCACTACTACAAACAGGGCTATTAATGACGCGCAATGCGTGTCAAGAAGAGGCCTTATGACGCGCAAATGCGCGTCAAGGATGGACCAGTCATAAATATTTCATGACGCGCAAACAAGCGTCATAACTGAATGACGCGCACTTATGTCCTGCGTTACATGACTTTCTTTTTTGACCTTCGTTTTAAGACCCGCGTTATATGACTCTCCTTTATTACCTTCGTACTTGCGCGTCATAATTTTTATATATAAAAAAAAAAAATTTGATTCCGATTTTCTAAAACTTTTCTCCACATTCTTATGTAACTCAATCACCGTTAGCTTGAGTCGAGCGAACACATAAAAAAAACAATACCAATAAGCAATGACAAAGCTTCTCCACATGAAAATTGCATAAATCCTTTTTTAAACGACCCGCAAAGTAGAAATTCATTACATAATATCAATTACAAACATATTTACTTAGCATCATAGAACGAGTTACTTTACCAAGGGTCTGTTTGGTTGGACAAAATGGAATGGCAACAAACTGTAATAAACAAAATAATAGAATGAGCGAGAAATGAACAGCCTCAACATCACTATCAAGATAAGGTGAAGTCCAACGGTTAAATTCAGAAATCTTGTAAGGGTCTGAAAACACCACTTGTTCGGTCAGCCTGCATAACTCCACGTTTCCGCAAAATTCAGCCACTGCACGAAAACATTGAGAAAAACACTCAAGTCGTCAAGTCATACGTATTAAACTAAACTCTTTAAATTTTGAGTTCACCTGAAGTTTTGTGTTCTGTAGTTGTGAGATAAAGAAGAGAAGAATAAAAGAGGGTGTTTGCCATGAATTCAGCCATGTGATCGGCTAAAAACGGATACTCAAATCCAGCAATTAATCCTTTCCTCAAGATTATATGTGGTGGCTCGATATATCGCATACCAATTAATGACATGGTTCTGTCAAAATGATAAACTTCTGGGACATGTTTAGGGGACCAACCGTGCTGTCGTTTAAGAGCTGTGGCTTCAAAATAAGATCTTTCCTTTGTCATTGGCCATGATTCACCAATTAAACGAACATACGGTACAGCCTGCCCACATAAAACAATACCTTGACGATCGAATACAGTTGAAAAAAACACATGAAATAAATTATTAAGTATTTGTTGATGTTTGATGACTAAGGCCATACAGTAACTAAAAATATTCTAAGTCTTAATTGATGATAAACACCTGCTTGATGACGATGGAAGCACCGGATGAAGAGTTAACGATGTAGACGAAATTGAGATTGCCATCTCCAACTTCTTTAACTATCCAGTTATCAACTTCTTCATTCCCAAGCTTGGAAGCTAGTGATGGTGTGGCTGTTATGTATTCCTTTAACGACTTCTCGTCAAGTACACGGAATCCCTCGGCCATCCGACTAGTCTGGTTGCTTAACAGAGATGGCTTGAAGATGATTCTATTTGGTGCTTTTATTTAAAAGTTTAAGAATATTGTCAACACATACTAGCTGCCTTTGAATAATAAAAAAATAATGCAATGAATCTGGACAATAGTTTTCTTTGAAATTTACTTGAACAGAAGTAGTTAATAGTTGGACAATGATATAAATGGGTTTACCACATATGCTGTTTATACATAACGTGTGTTTCCATGTGGCTCTGTGTTATACACTTTGCGGGTTTCAGTCATGCATCTATTGTAGCGTCTCTCATAATGTCTAACCACATGATAATGTTTACTGTCGTTCTAGCAATCCTACTAAGAACCTATGAATTGGGTTGCACACATATCATCATGTAACTGATATATAAGTACTAAATTTAAAGATGATCTCGGGTACTTTATTCTCGCTGCCCCAAATCAGTTTCTAAGGACGGAAATCAATCCAAAAACAGCCCGCAAAACATCAAATACAAACAACGATAATTAGAATTTTTCGACTAGATTTTCGATACACAACTTATACGTAAGTAAACGATTTAAATGAGGAAATACATTAACGAAAAGAAAAGAACATGACCTGAGTATGAAGAGAAACAAATCGAATGATGACGAAAATAAAGGATCCGTTCTCTTGATGCTCGAATCGTCTACGAAGAAGGTATACCACTCAAACAAAACCCCGATTAGTATATGCAGAATTTTCGACACAATAAAACGACACAAAGCTTCGGACATACCTTGATGAAATCATGATTTGGTGATGAGTAAGTGGCTGTTTGGTCCCGTGGGTCTTGCTGAGAAGAAAACACAATTAGACCAAAGTTAACAACAGATTATAAACACACCACTTAGGGTTTCGGATTTCAATCAAGAAAATTAACGGATTTAAAACACAAACATTTTGACAATGATAGAGATGAGTACGGGAACTGTAAAGAAACAATCATCAACCGATTTATATGATTATGGTGATGAAATGGCAGCAGCAAGAGGCTGTTTGTGGCGGCTACAAACAAGAACTCGGTTTAGGGTTTTATATGAAGAAAGATTAAGGATTCACGAATTTAAACACACTTACCTTGAAACATGGACATGAGGAACACCATGATGATGAAAGGAAAGTAACAATCGACATTGGAGTGGCTGGGAAAACACGATGGCAGCAACAGCAAGGAAGAAATGGGTGGCGGCTAGAAGGTTTGAAGGCTAGGATCCCGGATTTTCCACTTCACCAAAGGAAACAACACATCTTGATCGATTTGCTTGCTATTTTTGATGATGAATTCAATAAGGAGGAAGGAGGCTCGATTTTGATGGAGAGATTATGAGAAATTCGGATGCAAGGGTTAGAGGGAAATACAGATCTGAGAAAGAGGGGAAGTCAAAACCAAGTTTAAGTTTGGGAAATTTTAGATCTGAGAAAGAGGGGGAAGTCGACCGCCAAAACCAAAAAAAACCATACATGACTCCTATTTAGGACAAAGAAAAACAAACGTCATTTCGAAATCTAAATTTTAACTGATTATGACCCATACGTTATGACACATCTGAAAACGCGTCATCCCTTTACCCAATATGACTGTTGTTTTATGACTCTTGACATTGCGCGTCATCTTTTGGCGTGGGTCATAAAAAGCGGGTCAAGGATAGCCCTGTTTCTAGTAGTGTATGAAAGGCACATGGAGCAACGACCAAAACTGAAAATATCGTTATCAACGAAAGAGTCACCTGCACCCATTCGAACCCGTGCAACGCACGGGAAATCCTCTAGTTAATATTAATTCATAGAATTATCAATGTTTTGAGATAAAATAATTAGTTACGGTTTGTATCTTCTAAAATTATTGACAACCGATTTTAACTTGTAGACTTGTAATTAAAAGTTATTATGACATAAAAAATAATGTGTGAAAAAGTGATAATACATAACTAGCAAATGGAATAATAATAATAATAATAAGGCTGAATAAACAAGAGTTTGTGGCATTTGAATGCCGAGAAGAAGAAGATGAAGCAAGACGCGCATATAACTCCAACAATGCATCAAGCGAATCTTCACTCACATTGCTAGCTTTTGCCTTTATGCTTTCACTGAAAAAGAAAATACATCACGTTTGACAAAACTCAATCAAATATATACATTCAAACATTTATAATATGAGAATTGTTACCTTGGTGTTAAGGAGGGACAAAATACGATGGTGTATTGAGTAGGAGCTGTACAGGTATATGTGCTAGTAGCGTCATCGTAAGCGTAGCTATATGACTTTGGACATGCGGATTTAAACAGTTGAGAGTATGGAGTCGGTTGACAGGTTGCTGCTGAATCAAACTCTGCCTTGCAACAATACTGTGGTGTCCCAAAAGTTTGACAAGCGCTGTTACACCCTCCTCCACCGTTAGCCACCTTGAGTTCACTTGGACACCTTTGGCTCAAGTCATCAACACAACCAGTAGTAGCACAATCACCTGTTCCACCCTTAGCTTCAACGATCATCTGGATATTGTATCCGTCAACAAGGCTAACATCATAAAAGTCTTGAATAACTGAGCCTGATCCAAGAGTGAACTCGGCAAGGGTGGTGGGTGGCGCTGCTCCTGCTCCATTACATTCCACTTGTCCTGACCCACAGTCCCCTGTGAGGCATGACCCCTGTCCTGACTCATCAAAGTTGCAACGTGTTCTTCCCCACAACCGACCAGACCACCCTGCAGGAGCTTGTAACGAACGTGATTTACCCTTGCCTAACTCGAATCCTGTGGTATCAAGAACAGGGCTACCCAGAATCCCTGGCCACACTGCGTAGTCACACTTGTTCCAAAATGTGAAAGTAGTCCCAAAAGCACCATTCATAACCAAGAACATGAGAAATGTAAAAACCAAATCAAAGTGACTCATAATTAACGGTAATCAACAAAGCATGAAGAAGAGGAATTGTACCAAGGGGATATTAAAGATTAAATATATAATGGTAGTTATAGTGATTCCATTGAGAGTTGGTAGCAGTTACAGACATTGATTACGTGTATGCTGATACGACACAGTGCGGTAGTGATGTGGAACGGGTCCTTTTTACTCCTCTTTTGATCTTCATTTCTTTTTTAAGATATATCGTGACTGTAATGTAGTTGTTGCATACCATTGTTTCTCATATCCATTCACCTGGGGTCACTCCTTGTCCTTTTTAGTCATTTCTTTTTTATTACTTTGCTTTTATCGTATGTTGTCGAAGGTTTTTACAAATTGTGGCTTTAAAAACCCTTGCACACAAACTTTGTTTTTTTTTATTTTACAATGGTTTGAAGGAAAGGGATATGTATTCACAAACTTTTAAAAATGTTATAATAGCGGATAAGCTTTTATAAGTGTACAAACTGATAAACGGAATAAACGACACCAATAAACTCTCAGATTATATATGAATAATACAAAGATGAAACAATACAAAGACTATATATAATAGAGTTACAATATGTAACCTATTTTGATTCAAGACTAAGAAAACCTCAAACGGTATAAACAATTTTAGAGAGAGACTGAGATGAAAACAATGACTGCATAATATGTGTGTTATGACCTAAAATGCAGACAACATAGCTTTCATACTATGAAATTACAAATTCACCCTCATACTATGACACTTAACACTCTGGCCCTTTAACTTTCATAACTCCACATGAAGCATTAAATAAACACACCACTTTCACAACTTGACAGCTTCAGTCCTTCACTTGCAACTGCATAAAACCCAACTAAGTTAGTGAACGGTTTATATTAAGTTAGGACTGAATATGAACGTTATTTTAACATCCCCCCTCAGTCCTAACTTTGAAAGGATTTTACAACCCCAACTTGTTACACAAATAATTGTGTTGAGTAGGAGGAAGTCCCTTTGTAAAGATATCGGCAAGTTGCTCGTTTGATTTGATTTTAATTAACTTCAGCACCCCACAACAAACCTTTTCCCGTACAATATGCAAATCTATCTCACAATGCTTAGTCCGCTCATGGAATACTGGATTATTCGCAATCATCATCGCGGCTTTGTTATCGCAGTAGAAATCAACAGGGGTTAAATCACTTATTTTCATATCATACAACAAGTTTATTAACCACAACGTTTCACAAGTAGCAGCAGCCATGGCTCGGTACTCTGCTTCTGCAGAAGACCTAGAGACCGTTGGCTGCTTCTTACTTTTCAACGACACAATAGAATTTCCAATGTAAACACAAAAACCAGTAACAGAACGTCTAGAAATTTGACATCTGCCCCAGTCAGAATCAACGTACACAGACAATTTAACACTATTAGACCTATATAGTTGAATTCCTTGACCAGGAGCAGTTTCAAGGTATCTAAGTACTCTCAGTGCTAAATTAAAATGCTGCTGATTAGGAGCATGCATAAACTGAGACAGATTCTGTACAGCAAAACTAATGTCAGGTCTGGTAAGTGTTAAGTATATTAATTTCCCAACAAGCTTTTGATACACAGAAATGTTGGTCAACAAATCACTAGATTTACTACTCACTTTATCAAACAAAACAGAAACATTTGCATCTAAAGGGGTAGTAGCAGGTTTGCAACCTAACAGCCCAAATTCATCTAGTAATTCCAGACAGTACTTTCTTTGAGATAAACAGACACCCAAATCAGTTTCAAGTAACTCAATTCCAAGAAAGTATTTTAAGGCACCAAGATCCTTAATCATAAACTTAGAATTAAGAAACCGTTTTACAGCATCAATTTCCTCATTAGAGTTACCAGTTATAATAATATCGTCAACATAGACTAACAGCATGACATGAATATGATCTTTATTTAACACGTACAATGAGTAATCAGACTTACTCAGCACAAAACCGTATTCACATAAACTAGCCGTTAATTTTTCGGTCCACTTTCTAGGGGCTTGTTTAAGACCATATAATGACTTTTTCAGTTTACAAACACGATTATCAGACTTATCAAAATAACCCTCAGGTAAAGACATGTAAACATCATCATCCAAATCACCATATAAAAAAGCATTATTGACATCAAGTTGAAATAGAGACCACTTGTTACAAACAGCAATAGTAATCATGCATCTAACAGTAACCATTTTCACAACTGGTGAAAATGTTTCCTCATAATCAATGCCATATTTTTGACTAAAGCCCCTAGCAACTAATCGAGCCTTATATCTCTCTATTTCACCTGAAGCCTTATACTTAATCATAAAAAGCCACTTACAATCAACAATATTTTTATTAACAGGCTTTTCAGTTACTTCCCAAGTATTATTTCTAAGTAATGCCTCCATTTCTGTGTTCATGGCATTTATCCAGTTAGGATCTAAACATGCTTGTGCAAAAGACTTAGGTTCATTACTTTTATTCAAGTTAGCAACAAAACAAGCAACATCATTTTTCAGCCAAGCATAACTAACAACCTTATCAACTCCATATCTGTGTTTCCCCCCTAAAACATAGTCATCCCACTTTCTAGGAACATTTGTTTTTCTGGAAGATTTTCGAGAATTTGCAGTTTCATTAATAACAGATTCATCCAGATTTTGAAAAACATTGCCCTCAGGGATAACTGTGTTTTCATCAATTTGTGTTGCAGTGGTATTCTCCTCCACAACAGTTTCATGTACAGGAGATGACTCCTTAAAATTGTCATGAGAGGAAGAATCTGAGCCACTACCTTCACCATCAGTATCCATCCCTACATCATCGGGACTTTTTGGGAGTTGGTTATGCATGCTATCAAAAAAATTTAAAGTATTTGTAGTGGTCTTAGTTTGCAAGTTTAGATGATCATCATTAGCGGACTTGAAAGGGAATACATTTTCATAGAATTTTACATCTCTAGAAAATATTACACACTTCTGATCAAAACTATACAATTTATAGCCTTTCTTAGAATTAGAAGAGCCAATAAATGCACATTTAAGAGACCTACTACTAAACTTATCAGTATTATTAAGTACAGTAGCATAAGCAAGACAACCAAAACTCCTAAGGTGGGACATATTAGGTTTATGGTCATAGACATATTCATAGGGGGATTTGCCATTTAACACAGAGGATGGAGTCCTGTTAATAAGATAGGTAGCAGTTAGAACACATTCGGGCCACATAGAAAGAGGAATACCCCCCTGAAACATAAGAGATCTGGACACATTTAACAGATGTCGATGTTTCCTCTCAGCAATTCCGTTTTGTTGTGGAGTATATGCACAACTTGTGTGATGAAGAATTCCATTTTGATTAAAAAAATCAGCCAGTTTGTTATTCACAAATTTTGTACCATTATCACTTCTAAAAACTTTAATAGTTTTAGAAAACTGGTTTTTAATCATTTTATAGAATTCAATAATATGATAAAAACTTCATCTTTAGTCTTAAGCATGTACAGCCACACAGCCCGAGAGAAATCATCAACAACAGTAAGAAAGTATCTAAAACCTTCCTTACTAGTTACTTTATAAGGTCCCCACAAGTCCAGATGAACCAACTCTCCCAAGTGACTTGATTTATGGTCACTTAGAGGAAATGGTTCTCTGGTTTGTTTGGCCTTATGACAAACATCACAAGGTTCAGTTTCAGTACTTCCTATCAAGTTTAAAGAGTTTTTTAAGACATTTAAGACCTGATCAGGGGGATGACCAAGTCTATTGTGCCAGAGATCAAAAGACAAACAAGTAAGCACATTAGGCACAGAATCACAAATACCTTTACTAAGAACATTAAAGTAATATAAACCATCAGAAACACTACCAGTCCCCAGGGTGTTCTTTAGAGTTGAATCCTGAATGAAACAATTGTGTTCATTAAACACAGCAGAGAGTTTACTATCTTTAGCCAATTTGAAAACAGAAAGTAAGTTCACATTGTATTCAGGTACAACCAAAACATCATATAAAGTTATATGATCATTAAGTTTCATATTCCCAATTTTAACTATTCTTGCTTTAGTTCCATTTGGGTGTCCCACTTTCAGGTTCAAACCAGCAATGTTTACAACACTATCAAGATGTGCATCAGATAGAGTCATATGTTGGTTTGGTCCTGAATCTAGGATCCAACCATGATGAAACTTAACAGGATTAAGGTGAGCATTGGAGCAAAAAAATCTATGAAAGTTTGTATTAAAAAACACATTGTTGTTTTGAAAACAAGTACCTGCCATATTGGCATGCACACCCCCTGGGACTGACTTATCTCCAATAAGTTTCAAAATCCTATCCATTTGATCACTAGTAAAAGACATAGGACCACTAGAAGCCACATTATCAACCAAAGCATTATTATTGTTAAACTTACTCTTAAAACCCTTTTTCCAGGGTAGCCTACTATCTCATAACATCTTTCAATTGTGTGCCCAATCATTCCACATTTAGTGCAAGTTAAGTTTGGATTAGGACCTCTCTTCTCAAACTTTTTATTGAAATTATTACTGCTATTAAAGTTTTTATTAGGTTCAAATGTTTTTTCCATGAGAACAGTGTTTTGACCTTTGTTTGAAGAAGATTGAGAAGAACCTCTGTGAGATTCTTCTCTAGACACAATAGCAAATGCAGTTTTAACAGATGGAAGAGGGTTCGTAGTTAAAATGTTACTACGTATGAGAGAGTAGTTATCATCCAGGCCCATCAAAAATTGCATCAATTTAATCAGGTTATTATGATCACAGAACAATTTAGCACCATCACAAGTACAGACAGGAAGTTTAACTAATGAGTCAAATTGTTTCCACAATGAATTAAGTTTATGATAATAGTCAGAAACAGAGCTACCACTATGAGTTACACTATTAATCTTATGATGCAGATTAAATGTGATAGATCCATCTACCTTATCATATGTTTCTTTTAATTCATTCCAAACAACATAGGCAGAGGTAGAAAAAACTTGACCCAAATACAGTTCCTCAGAAATAGAGCTAAGAATCCAAGTAAGTACCACAGAATTACATCTATCATATTATCTACTTAACACAACATCAGACTAGTCCTTTTTTAAGCTACCATCAATAAATCCAGTTTTATTTTTAGTTTGTAAGGCAAGTAACATAGCACAACTCCACACATTATAGTTTTCAGTTCCTTTTAGTTTAAATGTGATTAAGGAAGTAGTGTTAGTGTCACTAGCATGCAGAAATAAAGGGTCACTAAAGTCTAAGTTATTAACCTGGGTCATTTTACCCTCACCACTAGCATAACTCATTTAAGCTGTCAAAAGTACTCAAAACAAAACAAGTAGCAGTCAAAAAACAAAGACAAGAAAAAAAAACAAGCAGAATACAAAACAAAAAATTCACCACAAACAATTAACAACCACCACAAGAAAAAGCAGAAAAAAAAAACGCAACAAAAACCTAAAAATCACAAAGTGTATATCTCCCTATACTGTTCGATTCAGTGGTCTACTAAGCAGGGGCTCAACAGTGTGATTTCTCTTCTACCAGGCAAACGTTAGTACAAGATAAAGAATAAATCAGTAAACAACCAACAATAACCAACAGATCACAACCAACCAACAAACACCAGGCATAAACCTCTGGCACCACAAGCAACCACAAACAACCAACCAAAAACAGTTAAGTAATGAAAAGTAAGGGAAAGAAGACTTACAGTGGGAGCGAGGAGCACCAGCAGCAATATTACAAAATAAAAGGGAAAATAAAAGAATAATACAGACCAATGAATGAATGAATAAAAACAAAACGAAACAAAATAAAGCAGCGGAAGAATAAAGTCGTCACCCACACCGTCAAGCTCACCAACGATTCTGGAACAGCCAAGAACCACGGGAACCAGCAACAAACCCAGATCTAGCCTGAATAGACTTGATCAAGATCACGAACAGAGACCAAAAAACAACCACAAACTAGTAGATCTAACAGATCTGTACCGAAAACAACCACAAATCACTAGATCCAATAGATCTGAGCCACTAGATCCACCAGATCTAAACCGTAAACAACCACAAATCAATAGATCCAACAAATCAGAACCACAAGTAACCACACGGTCCAATCGGATCTATACCAAAAACAACCGCGCCGGAGAGAATCTCTAAACCCTAGCCAACCTCAAGATCCAAATGGTTAGATCTATACCGAAATCAACCACGCCGGAGAGAATCTCTAAACCCTAGCCAACCTCAAGATCCAAACGGATCTATACAACCACCGGAACACAAACGGATCCTAGATCTACACGGATCTATACAACCACAGGAATCTATACAACCACCGGAATCTATACAACTACCGGAACCTCAATATGATCTCAACCAATAATATCCAGAGCACCTCGGTGCTCTGATACCATGTACAAACTGATAAACGGAATAAACAACACCAATAAACTCTCAGATTATATATGAATAATACAAAGATGAAACAATACAAAGACTATAAATAATAGAGTTACAATATGTAACCTATTTTGATTCAAGACTAAGAAAACCTCAAACGGTATAAACAATTTTAGAGAGAGACTGAGATGAAAACAATGACTGCATAATATGAGTGTTATGACCTAAAATGCAGACAACATAGCTTTTATACTATGAAATGACAAATTCACCCTCATACTATGACACTTAACATTCTGGCCCTTTGACTTTCATAACTCATTAAATAAACACACCACTTTCCCAACTTGACAGCTTCAGTCCTTCACTTGCAACTGCATAAAACCCAACTAAGTTAGTGAACGGTTTATATTAAGTTAGGACTGAATATGAAGGTTATTTTAACAATAAGACATTAGTTTATATTTCGTGTATAATACATGTCGAAAGAGAAATAAAAATATAATATGAGAAAACAAAAAGAATATTGTGTATCATTAATAATATATGATATTATAAGTTATGATGATAAATATATGTCTTTTCATTTGCATGTACGCGATTTCAACTTCATATTTTAATCCATATACATAGAGTAGTTCTAAAATAATATTATTTATAACTTATTAAAAGATTTAGGTGGATTGGTGTTTAAAAAGTTAACAAGAGAGTTTTAATCGCTAAGTTTTGAAGGTGTATCATTTGGGTGTTTTTGATTATTATAATTTTATCAATTCTAGATTTTAGGTCATGTTATGTTTAGTGGCGGATCTAGACACATTTTTTAGGGATATCCAAAATATTCAATCATATTCTTTTTAAAATAAATTAAGTTGGGTCGGATGGGGTTGTATTGGGTTGACTTTCTATACATTTATAATAGGTTGTCTATTTATATATCATATTTATATAGTTTGAAAAAATAAAATGATAATAGTAAATAAGAGTTTAAGAGATGATGGTTAATATATATAATATATTAATTAATGTTAATATTAATATTATTAATGGATAGTATAGTTATGAAAGCAAAGTATATTTATTTGTCTAGTAGAATTCTTTTATTTATTTATTGAGTAAAATTGTATATTATTTTTAGTGTTTAGGTCATTAATAATCAATAAACTTTTCAATTTGTAATACTATAATCAACGAACTTTGAAAAAGCCTATTATAATAAATGTACTTCACTTTTACCTGTTAAAGTTAGATATACGCAACTTGTTACCTGCTAGTCCTCTTCTCCGATGGATTTTCCGGCGACTGAGTTTTGGGGCGAACATTTTCCGACATCACCATTTTTTCCGACGACTAAACTTACGTTTTCTTTTCGTTTTTCTTTTATTCTTGCTTTAGTTTTTTATTTGGTTCTTAACGATCTGGGGTCCAGTTTACATTGTTAACTGCTACCCAGTTAGATTTTGAATATTGAAAATGATTTACTTGTGTATATCATGTATATTACTGACTTTTTTACATATGATATTTTATTACAAGCTAGAGGAAACAATTGGATAGGCCTTCAATTTCGCAATCAAACCGCCTTTTAAGACTAACATCATTTTCAAAGACAAGATGAATCGAACCTTTCTTCAAGACTAACTTTTATATCATTTTAAATTTGAACCATGAATTCGAAACTGATGAGTCAAACCATTTCAAACCCTCCGAATAGCATCACCATTTTCCGACATCACCTCCATTTTCGAAACTGATGAGTCAAACCATTACCTCCATAACAAGACCAAAAAATAAATTAACGGCAAAACCAATACAACAACAGTGTTTAATTAACCAACAACCCCTAAACAAAATCAAACATTACACTAAAAATCAAAAACCCTCTTCCATGGAAGATGTAATTTTTCTTTTAGATAAAGGAGTAGTAGATCTAATTTTAATTCTCGTTAAGGTTGAACAAAGGAGAAGAAAAAGAAGATGGTGATTATGGTGTCGTGGTGATTATCGGAAATGAAAGGCTCATAAAAAATGGCGATTAAGAGGGTGACGGTGGGTGGTGGTTGAAAATAAAATTAGAAAATGACCTACATAATAGGTAGCAAGTTGCCAAAATACCATCCTTATACCACTAAAATACCATATTCTCCGGACAAGAAGTCCGGTAAACATAATAAACACATAAATACATTTACGCTGTGTTCTCGAGTTCGAAATGAAATATAAAAAGTATGGTGTTCTTGAGTTTTTTTTAAATGAAAGGAAATGAAAGCTAAGGAAATGAAAGGGAAGTTTAATGTATTTCTTTGTAAAATAAATCAGCCCATATATGCCAGATTGTGAAGGAAATGAGTTTCCTCTACCCACGTTTTTTGCAAAATGACCAATATAACCCTCTAAACCTAGTAACTACCCATGTTTTTCCTGCTAAAACTCAAACATGCAGCAATGAACCTACATTCATATGAAGAACATCCATATTTTCATATCATCTAAACAATATTAATTCATGCGCATTAAACAATTTTTAGCAAAATTATACATATAATATTATTTATCTAATTCGACATGGACTATGATTTTTATTAGCTTACACAGAAATGTATATTTTGCATAAAAGGGTATAATTGTAAAATTGCTTTTGTTATACTTTTCAATTCAAATTTCAAAAATCGATAACTACTTATTTTCCTTTCTTTTCCTATTAACTCGTAAACACAAGTAGAATAATATATTTTCTTTTCATTTCTTTTAATTTACTTTATTTTATCATTATTTTATTTCATTTCTTTTAAATTAGAACTCAAGAACACAGTGCTAAAGTTTAAATCTAAAAGCATGTACACGAAAAACACGATATGCAAGTCGGATGTTAACTTTGAACAATATTTGTCATCCTCTATTGTAGGTCGGCCAAATAATAAGATGGCGAGGACCACAAAATAGTACGAAATAACTGTTGTAACTATATGGCTTTATAAATCACCATTTACAAAAACTTTCTATATTTTTTAGAAAATATCGCAGCGGAATGACGTAACTAAAAAGTGATAAACGGTTCATAATTTTAAACATAAATAAACCATTCGTTACGAAAAATTTACAAAAACATTACAACATATATGATACAAGCAGGCGTAGTTTCCAAAAGATAAGGGGTCACAAACTACCCCAAGTGTCCCTTCCCACCAGGCAGACTAAGCGATATTACGAGCAAGAGACAAGTTTGAAAAAGATTATCTGAATAAAGCTGGTAAGACAATAATAAATTAGTAAAGACTATAAAACCGTTTAATTAAAAATAGTTGTCTTTACTAACCCAAACCATACCCACAACCTCGTAAGCATGTAATAGAAATCAGACTTAGTAAAATAAAATGAATGCATCAGAAACTAATTCTCATCATATAATTAATTACAAAGTAATGCAAATATCTTTTACATGTAACTCGGGTCTATGGTAAACCGTAAATGTGTATGCCCTAAATATCCATAACGATATGCACTATCGTATGCCCTTAAGTAATTATCTTAGTTGGGTCTATTACTGGCCCAAGCAACTATAACAGTAGGCACCAACGTATTCCCCAAGGTTACTACGACGTTCGCTACTCGCACATTTACGCATGTTATTATAAGCATTGGGGCGCAACTCCCAACCTCTATAATAAACCGAAATGCAGGCTTTCACTACTCCGAGATAGCAATTCAATGCATTGTCGTTTAGGAAGGGATCTACAGGTGCCATCGTACACACTTCCCCACTCCCACGTGATGTTTCCAAATGACCCATCATAGTCAAACATCACTCCCGTATGAGTACAACTCATATCACATGTTGCAAAGGAGGTCTACAATTCCCTGCAACTAATATGACCCATCTCAGTAAATATCACTTGACCCATCGTAGTCAAGTATCATAGATTGGCTATCACTTTTCACTAAGTTGATCACACTAGGTTTAATTGTCTATGAGTAGCTACACACCACCCATATACCACTAGGTGACTATCTATTACAAGATTAACACTATCTGTAGTCAAATAAAGATTTCTTGTGCGAAACTAAGGGAGATGAAATAATAGCAATTATAACATCGTATATAATTGAAATAAATAAATGTGTACTTCATCGAAATTTTCAAGTAGCTGCAACTACTCAGATTATAAAGAAGTTATCATGTTATGGATTCATCGTTATTTTATCAAAACTTCTTTGTAAAACGTTTCTTTATAGTTCAAATGACATTTTGTCTTCATGCTCGGTTTTACAAACCATATTGTACTCACCTCCAAGTCTTCGGTTAAAAGAGACAATCGCCCTAGTGATAAAAGTCACAATCAACCTGATCATACACTGCCCGTTAATAATGTCGTAACAACTTTCAATGATTAACGTATACTACATTTAACGAAGACCAAATTGTTGAACTCATGAAATCTAGCCGCCGACTGGTGAAGGCCAGCCGCCGGTTGGCTAATATTTCCAGCCACGGTTGGCAACTTCCAGCCGCTGGTTGGTTTAATCCAACCGTCGGTTGGACCATCCGGTTCATCTTCTCCACCGAGCTTGCAACTTCCATGGTTGCACGTTATTCAAACTTCACCAAACTCAATGAAAACAGTACCAAACAATTTTAATTGACTTAAAACATTCATGTTAACGTAAATAACATGTTATAGCTTATGTTTTCTGTTGGAGCATAATTTTATTGATGGCTGAAGCTTCATATCTACATCAAGTTTTGTATTTTTGTCTGAATGAATAGTTCCGGTGAACATAGTTCATCACCCGAACTAAAACTTAGAAATTCACTTAGTGAAGATTTTAACTCGCGTGAACAAGTTACTTCACTAGAGTTAACTGGAGTTCACCAGAGTTAAAGTTAAACTAAGAGTTAATGTATTATGTACACACGAAGTATTCTTAAATGAACATAAAGGATGTTTTAATGTAATAGTTCGAGTTAGTGATAGCCTATAAATAGCGAGAGAAATGTGAAATGTAAGGTGTGCTTGTATGAGTGAAAACCTTGATTGTAACCGTTTCTCCGGCCAAATTTGGCTTTGAATGAAATATCTCTTTTTCTCAATTCTACTTTGATTCATTGTTTGATTCCATAACTCAATTACTAATACGTGATTCCGCAACCTAGTAGTGATTCTAATCACCTAAATGTTCATTTGAGTTTTTCCAAGACCTATCAATTGGTATCAGGGTAAATCAAATTCAATTTGATTCAGCTCAATTTTCGAGTGATAATGAGCTATTTATGAGGTGTTTAGAAGAGTTATAAAGGACATTACAATAAGATCTACAGTTTGAGAAATTGTAGTTTGAAATTTGGTGGTAAAAGACGTTACTAAGGAATTTCGGTGTTAATGGATTGTATTAGTGTGTTTCAATTAATAGATTGTTATATTGGATTCATTTGATAATTTTTGCAAGTTTGAAAGAGTATGGATCATTCTGAGTTAAATCAGTTCATTCGATTTAACATCTGTTCAACCGATTTAAAATTCAGTTCATTAATTCAACTTTTCGTTACTACAATGGTTGCTCCGGTTGTAAATTACGATAACCAAACAGGTTCGGGTGGAAGACCTCCCAAATTCCTTCATGGCTACCATTTTATGATATGGAAACTTCATTTCAAAGCGTATATCTACTATAGTGAGGTACAACTTTAAAATTCAATTGTGAATGGACCTCATCGACCTAGGGTGCAGGGGACTGGAGGTACTAGAATGGTAGATGTTGAACCTAAGAGGTACACTGAAGCAGATAACAAACTAATTGACAAAGAGTTTAGAGCACTTGGAGCTGTGATTTTGGCATTACATACTGAGATTTATAACAATGTCAAAGACTGTTCTTCAGCTAAAGAGTTAATAGATTCCATGGAGTTGCGCTATGAAGGTAGTTTGGAGCTGAAGGAAAGTAAGAACGATGTGTTGAAAAAATTGTATGAATCTTTTGAATATGTTAGAGGTGAGAGTTTGGGTGAACAAATTAGTAGGTTTACCTTATTGGGGAGTGATTAGAAAAGTGCTGGAGTAGTAATGAAAGATACTGACATTTGTAAGAAGTTGCTAGGATCTTTTCCTACCAAATGGTCTTTTCAGGTTATGATCATCAAAAGAACTGCCAATCTAAATGTAATGACCTTGTTGGAGCTGAGTGGGATTTTACAGTCTTATGAAGTAGACATGAAGATTGATGATAAGAAGCAAACAAGCAATACTTATGGATGTGCTCCGAAAGCTCAAATTCCAGTGAACTCATCTCATTATCCTAATCAAGCTCAATCTCAACCTCACACTAGTTTTCATTATGGAAGTTGCTATTCAACAAATCAAACACTAGTTGGATACAATACTACTAGCTATGGAGGGTATTCTGGTCAAATTGGAATATATAGTGCATATCATTCATCAAATTTGAATTCAAGTATGAGTGGATTGAGTATGAATGGGATAGGTGACAAAGACATGTTTTACAGAGCTTTTGTGGCTAGTTATGAAGCATTTGTGGCTGGTGGTTCTACACAAGAAGAGTTGGCTAGAGAAGATCTTGAGCAAATTCATCCTGTTGACTTGGGGGAAATTGATTTGAAATGGCAAATGGCTATGGTGAATGTGAGAGCATACAGGTTTTTCAAAAGAACTAGAAGGAACAATTTCAGGAAGGATAATGGAGATAAAGTTGGGTTTGATATGTGTAAAGTGAATTGTTTCAACTGTGATGAACTTGGACATTTTGCTAGAGAATGGAGAGCACCTAGAAGGATGAAAAACATTTACCAAAGGAACAACTATAAAGTAAAAGATGATACCAAGAAGTTGACTGCAACTGAAGTTAAAAGTGGTAGTGATGATCCAAGCTCAAGTGGACAGAAGCAGGCTGCTTTTATCACCTTCGGTGAGTGGGATGGATTTCAAGAAAAAGAACACTCAAGACCTCATGAGTATGATTGATTCTGTTTCAGCTGAAGAGGTACTTTCAAAATTTTATTCTATTGAATGCTTAAACACTCTTAAATACACTAGGGAACACAATCAAAGATTGATAAAAGAAATTGATTTGATTAAATTTCATCAAAGAGAATTTAAGAAAACAGAAAAGGTTTATAAAGAAAAAAAATGATTCTCTTTTGAAAGATATTGATGCATACAAGGGTAAATTGGGAATATTGGTGTCAGGATTGATTAGGTTATGTAGACACAACCACACTTTGAATAAAGATCTTGATCTATCAAAGAAGTTTAGCAGCGGATTTAAACACTTTGATATTACAAGTTTTTTGATTAAACGAATTGTTTATAAAGAACATGTACAATAACCAATATCACCAATAAGCCTCAATATATTAATCTTTGAATGAATGATCAATATACGTGTTTTTCTTATTACAAGGATCTATGTATTTATAGACCTTGAGGCTAAGCCTAGCAAATCTAGGAAACGACTTAACAATTACAATTGTAATATAACAACAATTGTAAATTAACAACAAATAAGGAAAAGATAATTACAAATCTATTCTAAATTTATCTAAACTCTTCCTGCAGTAGTAACAGATGGCGGGCAGTAGTAACAATTTTGAGCAGTAGAAACCATCAGTCTTGTAGTAGTAACCAATACACCTGCAGTAGTAACTGGTATACTTGCAGTAGTAACTGAGCAGTAGTTAAGCAGTAGTAACCAAGCAGTAGTAATCAACTTTAACTAATTTTCATTAGTTTATTCCCAACAATTGAAAACTCAACATGAAAACTTATTTGACATATTCAAGAAAATATCTCATGAGTTTGAAAATTCAAAAATTCAGGTTAATAAATTCAATTTTTCATCTAAAACATTGAATGGGACAACTGAAAGTCAAATTGTGCATAAAGAAAAGGTTGATATTGGTTTCATTGCAGTACCACCATCTTTTAATGATAATTATTCTGTCAAACCCGAATCTACAAGCTTTGAAAGTAGTCTATTTGATTTAAATAGGTTGATGATGTTTCTATGTTACAATCTAATGTCGATTTGAAAATAAAACAAATTGATAAAACTTGCTCTTCTGTGCATAATTTTAATGATTTGAGTTCTAATACTAGTCTTAATGTTAATTTTAATGTTGTAGCAGGTCATAATGTAGAAGAGTCAAGTGTTAATGTGTGTGGTGAAGAGTTTAAAGATAGAAGGAGTTTGTTAGAATTGCTAAGGAGATTAAGTCTAAGTTTAATTCTGATAGTGTTTGTAATTTAATTTCAAATAATGTCAATTTGTGTAATAATTTGGATTTGTTAGAAATTGAGGATGACATGTTGATTGTATTCATGATTGCATGCGTGAAGGATGTTACAATTTTCATAATTTGAATGTTTCTATGCTTACCAGAAATGAGTTGATTTTGAATGAAATTGCACTTAGAGAGTCTTTGAAAGTTGAGTCTAAAAAGGTCAAAACCGGAAAGTCAAAGAGAAAGCCAAAATGTAGTTTGTGCAAAAAGAGACATAAATTAGTTGAATGTTGGTTGAAATAAAAATCTAAAATTGTGACTGAATGTGTTAAAATGCATGTTAAGCTATAATTTGGTAGAGTAAATTTTCAGGAATGCATGATTAAACATGAAAATTCGAAGTGTGTGAATGTGGTTCAATTTGGAAGAATTACTACTGCAATGTTGTGTTGACATAATGTTCAAAAGTTTTTCAACGTCTGAGTTAAATTCTTTTAAATCTTCACCAGAAATGCTTAGGTCGGGCAATGTGAAAATTAGTTCGGATGTTAGGAAACTTAAGTCTTGTATTAAAAATATTAACTCGGATGTTAAAAATTTTAATTCGGATAAATAGATTGTCAAGACCGATAAAATTTTAGAGTCAAGAAGTAACTCTGGCGAAGAAGAATTTAATTCGGATGTTGAAAGTTTTAATTTAGATTGTCAAACTGTTATACCCAAGAGACATTTTCATGATGATTTCCAATTCAACAAGTTTAAAAGTTTCATTCCAAGTTTACAATAACTTGGGTACCCAAATCTCATTAAGAAATGTGTTTGTATAGGAGCAATCTACTGATCCTGAAGATAACATATGGGTTGTGGATAGTGGATGCTCTAGACATATGACTGGGAACTTCAAGTTACTACAAGAATTTATTGTTCTCATTGGTGGTCATGTTTCATTTGGAGGAGATATGGGTGACACAATAACTGAGCAAGGGAAGGTCTCAAATGGTAAATTAACATTGGATCAGGTGAATTTTGTGAAAGAGTTGAATTACAATTTTCTTTCTGTGTCTAAGGTATGTGATAAAAAGTACACATCTACTTTCACTTTCGACTACTTCTACATCTTGAAGTCTGAATTTGTAATCCCAAAGGACAAGATAGTTTTGCAAACTCCAAGATATGAGGACATTTATATTTTGGATATGAACAAAGTTAAAAACAAATGATTATTGTAACTGTTTCATATCCAAAAATACTAAAAAGGTGTCCGATTTATGGTATAGAAGGCTTTGTCATGTCAATCTTAAAAACATGAACAAATTGGTCCAAGATAATCTAGTTTTTAGATTACATAAAAGGAATTTTCATCTAAATGACCATTGCGTTTCTTGTTTAAACGGAAAATAGCATAAATCAAGTTTTAAACTTAAGACTCATCATTCTATAGATACAATCATGCACCTTTTACACATGGATTTGTTTGGTCCTATTCCTGTAATGATTCTTGGAATAAAATCTTATTGTTTAGTCATCACAGATGACTATTCAAGATTCTCTTGGATATTTTTCTTAGCTCATAAACATGAGACACCTGAGATTATCAAAGATTTCATTGTGCAAATTGAAAATCTTTTGCAGTAAAAGGGTTAAAATGATTAAGTGTGATAATGGTACAGAGTTTAAGAATGCTACATTGAATGAACTTTGTGTTGTTAAGGGTATCACCAGACAATATAGCTCTCCTACGACACCTCAACAGAATGGTGCTGCAGAAAGGAAAAGCATGACCTTAATTGAAGGAGCTAGAGCTATGTTAAGTGAATCCTTGTTACCGGTCACTTTTAGGGAAGAAGCTGTGAACACTACATTCTATGTTAATAACAGAATTCGTATTGTGAAGAGCTTAGGAAAGACATCATATGAATTATTCTCGGGCATAAAACCTTTCATAGGCTTCTTCAAAGCATTTGGATGTCAATGTTCTATTTTGAATACCAAAGATCACTTAGGGAAGTTTTATTCTAAGGTAGATGAAGGATATTTTCTTGGATATTCTAGTGTTTGAAAGGCTTATAGGAGTTACGATAGAAGAACTAGATCCATAGAAGAATCCATAAATGTTATTTTCAATGAACATACACCAAATGTTAGGAATTCAGGAGCTGATTGGTTATTTGATTTAGATACTTTTGTGAATTCTTTTGATGTTTCTTTCCAAGATCATGTTTCAGAAGAAGTGTAGGATTCTCAAGTACCCAATGAATCTGTAGAAGAGATTGATGATTATGAACTTGGTACAAGAAGGGAATAAAGTGTTCAAAAAAGTGAAAATGTTATTCATCAAGAGGAACTGAATGAAAATCATCAATTTATTAATCAAGAATGTTCAGATTCTTCAACTAATGCAGACTTTCAAGAAATTGAAGATATTCCAGTATCATCTGACATTCAACACATTTATATTTTGGAAGATCAAATTAACTGTGGTGCATATCAAATTAACTCGGATGAAGACATTGCAAATCAAAACAACTCTGAATAAGGTCCAAACAACACTGAAGAAGGACAAAACAACTCTGAAAAAGGACAAAACAACTATGAAGAAGGACAAAATAACTCTGACAGTGTGCATGAGAATATTGATTCTACAAACCATGATTAATCCAGTGAAGCTATTCTTAACTCATTTTAAATTGAAGATTTTGATTTAAATCATACGAATTTTTCTGATAATATTACAAAGGATGCAAACATTTTCTTGAAAATTCATAAAACTCATCCTTTGTCTAATATTATTGGAAATTTGAATGATGAAGTCAAAACGTGTCACCCGTCAAATTTGAGATTTGACTTTGAATTCTCGAACCCTTTGACCGTCTTTGATTGGTTATTATTTGAACTTTTTATGCTTACGTGTCTTCGTTTAATATTTGAGTCGACTACTATTTTGTCGTTTATGCTTAGTATTATTATCGCCAACTTGTGAAAGATACTATTTATAGTAACTTTATAGTGGGAAAACCTTTCGGAATTACCTTAGTAACTTTGTTACACGTTTTATTATATAAAACTTTTGACTTGTTAACTGGAACTCATGTGGGATCTCATCGTAAATACTTTGAATTTCTCACTGAATATACGTTTAATCATATTCTACTTTTGTATTTTGTGAACTCTTTTATCATAAACTCCTCAAACGCCTCATCTAGGGTAACGAACTTCATATACTTCGACCTAGAACATATCTTTTCTAAACGTCCTAGACTAATGATTTTACGCTCGAAGAAACCGCAAAAAAAAATCCCCGACCATCACCCATGACCACCAAAATTTCGGTCATGGGTTAATGGTTAGCCAAATTTTCTTTGTTACATTTGCTTAGCCCAAGTTGCTTAGTCCATACCCAAGACCTTATCCAAGTCACAATGACACAAGTCCATGTCAAGGGAATGACTACCCATTTCTTACCACTCTTACACTCATTTCTCACTTCACATATACATTTTCACCTAGTTTTCTGTCTAGATCAAAAACACACACACTCCCTCTCCTCACCGGCGCCACCCTACACCACCATCCCCCAACACCGGAGACCATCACCACCACCACCACCACCACGAACCACCCAAACACCCTTCCAAAACCCACACATCACACACACACACACACACACATCAAAAACACACAAATCCTTTTCAAATACATTTAAACCCTCACTAAAAATCCTTAGATTTAAGTTTTAGAAAGGTTTTTTAGGTTGTTTCTAGGTAAATGTAATGAACAAACTGTCAGGTCTCGTAGATCCTCAACAGCTATCAGCAAGTGTAAGATCTCAATTACGTCTAGCGGAATTAGACATAATTGATTGAACAAATGATTTAGAGATAGTAATCAACGATGAATGGAAAAGTAGAATGAAAATTGTATTTGGGCGGGAAATTCAGTTACATGTAATATTCTGTTCAAAAGCATGCATAATACATGATTGCTAGCCACTATTTATAGACCTATGCTATCTAACAATTAAATAAATGCCATCCTTATGTTTATTAAAAAACAATTCGAAGTAGACATAAACTTATAGTTTAGTTGGTTTAGTTCGGAGGAACTTGAACTAATTCGGTAAAGAATTAGTTCCCCCGAACTGAAACCTTCCTAAACTTTACACTTTATTAAACAAATCGGAGAGTCCGAATTGATACAAATCTACTCTAAACTATGACTTGGTTATTTTGGAAGCTTCACCATTTGACTTGATATCTCCAACAATCTCCCCCTTGGATGATGCTTCCAAAATCCTAGTCTTTCTCATTTAGCTCCCATCCCATCTTTACGTTCATCACTGATTATCTTCCATCTCTGTGTCCATTCCTTATCTTGTTCAGCTCTATAACTACACATTCCAAAGCTATCCTACCTTCTGTGTCATCTTGTTTCATGCCTTCAACGATAGTTTAGTCAATGTAATGATGTCTTCATTTGTGAGCTCCCTTATGTCTTCCATCTCATACAGTCTTTGTTCTTCTCCATCTTCTCTGTTAAGAACTCATTCATTTGTGGAGTAGTCTGTCCACCATCTCATGATCTTAGCTCTTTGATTGATCATCTTTATCTTCTTCAATGGTGCTATATACATAGTAAACTTTTTCCTCTTAGCATTGAACTTCTTGCCAAAGTTTGCAAACCCAGTTTGTGCATAGTCTTTGATGAAGTTCTCAATTTCATATCCATGAGGATAGTCATCATGATTGATCATTTTCAATTTTATTAGTTGCTCAGCATCCTCAACTGTAATTTCTCTTAACTGATCAACTGTTCTGTAGGATCTGATCATTATACCACTAACACCCTTTCTTTTGATCACAATAGCTCCAGTATCCTAGTTAAATTTCCATCCTACAATTGGTGGAAGAACACCCTTCTTTATTTTCATTAAGTCTTCTCTTTTAGGCTTTGATTTTTCCTGAGATATCTCTTTGATCCTTGATTCAGAGTTTCTGCCTTTTTCTTGACTATGAGAATCAGTATCAACAGGGAAACCAAACTTATCAAGATTTCCCCCATAATCAACACTCTCTTCCATCCACTGAGAAATTCCTTCTATTGTTGTTGTTGTTGCAGGATCATAAGTATAATACTCTTCAGACAAAGAGGATGAATGAAATTCTGAAGGTTTGGCAGAGGCTGTTGGTTGAGATGGTCGAAATTGGACAAATTCTTTTCTTAGAGAAGATTCAGAGAACCATGGCTCATTCTCCATATGTTGAACAATCTTCTTCACTTTTGATCTAAAGTGAACATCTTGTCTTTGTTTTTCAATCAAAGACTTCAAAGTTACTCTATCAGTTTGTAGAGATTGATCAGTTTCATTAGCAGATGATTCTTTAGCCCTTGGTTCTTCAGAAACAATTTCACTTGGTTTACTCTTTAAGATTTCCTGAACCATCTTTTCTCTTTTCTCTTTATGATCTCTAATCATCAATTTTGATTTAATCTCTATCCAATGTCGTTCAAGAGCTTCAATTTTCATTTGACCAACAGATTTTGTATTCGTATTTCCAGCGGAGACTAAGTAACTCTTCAGGTGGTTCTTGTATAGTTTTTCTAGAAGACTCTGTTTTAAGTCCAACAACTTCTTCTCAAGCTTCAAAACTTTTGAACGTACCATTGATGATGATTTTACAGCTAGACTTTTTACTCTTTTTCCACTTCCGATCATACTAGTATTTTCCACCTTTCCAGCTTCAGTTTTTTTTTTCTTTCAGCTTTATTTTCAACTTCTACCACCTCCTCCTCTTAATCCACTGCATTTTCTTCATCTGAACTTATCTCCACGTACTCCGAACCTTTTCTTCTGTCCTCCGAACTCTCTTTATTTTCACTAATACTATCCTCTTTTTTCCCACACTTTGATATTCCTTCCACAACCTTTTCCTTTCCCATTCTGCTGGTTACTTCCTTCCCTACACTTTTGAAAATCTTTCCTACAATTGAGAGGTCAATGCTTACACTTTAATTGACACTTGTACTTTCACTCCCCCTTACTGTAGCCTCTCTTTCCTTATTTAAATTTGTACCATCATCCTCTATTCTAATATTTTCAACATCCAAACCATCAACATCCATCTTTTCCACATTTTCAGCTTCAAAATCTATATCTCCCCCTATTTTGGATGCATCATCCATAGGGTTCGATATTCCTAAATAATCCCTCAATCTTTCCATAATCACCCTACTCACAGCCTGTTTCCACCTTAATTGATTAATCAAGGAAGTCTGTCTCTTGACCAGCAACTCCAGTTCCTTTGTTTGCTTTTTAAGCTCTGCAATTTTCTTTAAGTTCCCACCTTGGATCTTGGCTCTTTGATATACTTGATGTATATGTCTAGGTTCTTGCTGCACAGATGGTCTTGAAAGAGAAGACAAAGGATTCAAAGAAGACAAAGAATGTTCAACCTCTATTTGAGACTGTTCTGCCTGTGTTTGTGGTTCTACCTGAGCTTGTTCAGGTTGAAAAGGAACCTCTTGTTGCTCTTATTGAATTACATTTCCAGCTACCTCCGCTTGAAACTCAAGAAAGTCATTGATAGCTACTCTAGCCTGCTCAATCATGTGTGGGAAGAATGGTGTAAAATTCCCAGAAAATACAACCCTGGCAGTTGTGAAAGCCTTCTTCATGTTTCCCATGATTTTCCAGTTTATGTTCTCATCTTTGAAAGTTGGGCCTTCTATCATTAAACCCTGTACTCCAGAGTGAAGTATCATTTGGATAAATCTAGGGT
This sequence comes from Senecio squalidus, assembly GCA_910822075.1. NCBI lineage: Eukaryota > Viridiplantae > Streptophyta > Magnoliopsida > Asterales > Asteraceae > Senecio > Senecio squalidus. The sequence goes on along the minus strand of CAJVGC010000591.1, from coordinate 44,748,173 downwards.
AGAGCAAGAACTTTGTTGTTGTGCCTTCAAGCATTTTCTGCATGTTGTCCATGATGAAACTGGAGAAGTTGAAACTTCTCTGTGTAATAAGACAGACAAATGCAGAGGCTAGGGTTTGATTGAGCTCATCAAATCCTCATGACCTCCCAGATATACAACAGAGTGAAACATGTATTAAATATATCCAGTTGAAAGATACTCTTGCTTTCTTGACCATGTTATCAGGGAAATCTCCTTCATAACCAATTTCTCTGCAAACTGTTTGTATCTCCTCTATACTTAATTTATCAATCCCTTCGGCATCATTCAAGCTTAAAACTCTTCTAATTACATCCTCAGTAACTATTACATTTTCACGTTTTACACATGATGTAACAGTTCTTACCCCATTAATAACTTCAAACCTTGCTTTTTCCCAGAATTCTTGTAAGAGGTTGTTGTACATAACAGGACTTTCTGAGATTGCCTCTTGCAAGTTTGAGTTGATTAGAAAGCCAAAGACTATCTTCCATTGATCATCAACCTCAGAATGAGTCATGTCTAGAAAAGCAGCTACATTGTGTTTGGATTTATATCTTAAAGCCATCTGTTACACAAAATTATGATTAGAAATGATGAATAAACACTGAAAAAGAAAACCACATTAATAAATTCATAAGAAAGCACAAATATATACCTTAAAGAAAGTAGAAAGTAGATAAAAAGAGAGAAAGAGCAAAGAGAGTAAGCAAAAACTTCTAGAAAAAAGGCTCTAGGAGAACAAAACGGCAGTGCTAAAGCTTAATTTCTTAGAGGAATAAATAAATTTTAAACTATATTGGGATTAGAGATTTAGAATCAATTTAGAGAACTGCTATTGATTAAAAAAATATTTAAAATTTAAACTAATAAAATAATGAATTAGAAAAATAACATATTTAATTTCCCACCAAAAGTTCCTCGATCCTAATAAAACTTCCGACCGAAAAGACTCCGAATTGAAATTAAAACTCCGAATTTTAACCAACAGTCAACGAAGTCAAAGACCCTGAATTAAAGTTAAACTCCGAATTGATATGTTTACTCCGAATTGAAAAATAAAGTTAATTATTTTCTTATTCTTATTAAAATCAAATTCAACTTTACTTTAAATTAACAGTCAGTCAAGAAGTAGTTTCTAAAACAAAATTTTCAATATCAAAATCAGAAAATTATATTCCATAATTTCATAAATTAGTTCATAACATCAAATTTTCAAAAGAAAAGAAATGTTTTGTAAAATGTTGAAACCTGTATTTCTATTAGAGTTCATCATGTGTCAAAGATTCATTCACTGCAAGTTTTAAAGGTTTTAAAAGGACCTAATACACAATCAAACTTTTCAATTCTTGACAAGAAGAAATAAATTAAGCTGATATTTTACTAAAATATGGCATTTATATCATATTTACTTGAAAACACAATAGTTTTATGACATATTTTACTCAAAGAATTTTGACTGAACTCATGACTAATCTTCAACATTTATTGAGATTACCCAGAGTATTATTTCTCAACCTTATAAACTGCTTCTTCTCTCAAGGTATTTTTGATTAAATGCATGATTTATGTGTTCAACTTAGACTTAGTACAATTGTTCAACTCTTTCCCCTGTCTTTGCGGTTTATGAAGTAAGCATTAAGGATCTTAGAGGACAAAAGACTAGTTTGTTAAAAAAAATTAGACTTATTCACCTGTGTCTGCAGTTTATCAAGTTAGCATCAAGGATCTCAAAGTCAATAAATTATTAAAAAGTCACTTTTAAACAAGCCATAGTTTTTAGAATAAATAGATTTATATGCTCATATTTGCTGATAATATAACATTCCTTTTCTTTTCTTCTTGACAATCACTGAATTCCCATTTGAATGTTATTAAATTTGTTGATCTTATGCAATGAATAAACCACAAGTTGTTAAGGTTTTCAAAATACAGAAATATGTGCATTTGTAAAAACATTTGGTTTCATGAAATTCTTTAAATATTGAACTATGTTAAATAACTTTGGAATTTATGTTTAAGATTCTTTTCAAAGGGAATTATGTTTTTGTGAAACGTTTTCAAGTTTTATACTGTTATTGATTTTTCAATTTTCTGACAACAAATTCATAACCTTGCAAATAGAATAGAAAGGAAATCTTTTTGAGATTAAATTGTACAAATCTGAAAGAACATATTTTTGGATTTTATCTATACAAATTCGACTGACATATTTTTGTAGTTTTTCTGAAATGAACTAAAAAGAAAAGAAAGAAAAAATAATCCGAATTGTAAAAGAATACTCCGAATTTTAAAAATACTATCCTAATAAACAAAAAAAAAAAGACTAAAAGAGATCAAATATATCCTTTTTTTTCTTTTTTTCTTTTTCTTTTTTTTTTATTTACCCTTTTTCTCCCCCTCTTTTTGTATTTTGAAATAAAAGAAAGTAAAATTCAAAAAGATATGTACAAAAATATAAATTTGAGAAACACTCAATCAAGATTTATAAGACCAATAGCTTGAACAAGAAAATTGAATCTTGTTACATCAAATGCCTTTGTGAAAAGGTCTGCTAGTTGGAGGTCTGTATAAATGTTTACTAAGTGATCAAATGTTTTTCAAAGCAGTCTCTAATAAAATGATGTCTAATCTCAATATGCTTAGTTTTAGAATGTTGGACTGGGTTCTTAGTAATAAACATGGTACCTGCGTTGTCTATGTGTATAGGAGTGTTCATGAAATTAAGGCCATAGTCTAGCATCTGATTCTGAATCCATAACACTTGAGATGTGCAAGAACCAGCAGCAATATATTCAGCTTCAGCAGAAGACTAAGAAACAGAAGTTTGCTTTTTGCATTGCCATGATGTCGCACCCCGCTCAAAGCGGAAACACGAGGTGTTCCAGTTACGATATCAAGAGTCAAGGATTACAACATTACAACCAATAAACAAAACATCGAAATAACATTAATCATGCCAAATGTTTACAAAATACATTACAAGTCAAAAGCGATGAATCGCCGAGTACAATACAATACAAATGTCACGAAACGGATCGTCATGGAAAATACATGAAACATCTCAAGTTCCAAAATACACAAAACAAGCGATCCGAAAAGCAACTATGGCATGATCAAAGAAATCCTCAAACTCTTGAAAAGCGTTAAAAACGACATCAACAACATGTTGGTGAATTATTCGAAATTTTAAGTAAAAGTTGACCCAACGACAAGTTTATAAGGCAGACCTATTCTACTAGGTAAGCAAGATAATCAGTAACGTCTAGCATACAAGCAGGCAAGATATATAGTAACGTCTAGCATTCGAGCAGACAATTTATACAGTAACGTCTAGCATTCAAGCAGACAAGATATACAGTAACGTCTAGCATTCAAGCAGGCAATTTATACAGTAACGTCTAACATTCAAGCAGACAATTTATACAGTAACGTCTAGCATTCAAGCAGACAAGATATACCGTAACGTCTAGCATTCAAGCAGGCAATTTATACAGTAACGTCTAGCATTCAAGCAGACAATTTATACAGTAACGTCTAGTATTCAAGCAGACAAGATATACAGTAACGTTTAGCATACAAGCACGCAAGATATACGCTAATGTCTAGCATTCAAGCAAACAAGATATACAGTAACGTCTAGCATTCAAGCAGACAATGTATACGGTAACGTCTAGCATTCAAACAGACAATTTTAAAATACGCTTTCCAGCCCAAAAATAGTAATGACAGGGCTACGAATAACTCACAATGAAATCTCAGCAAAGTATCTGGTAAAATCAATATGGAGCTAACACTCCACCGCCTAAGTGCCCTAAAACAAACATAACATAGTCTAAGTATCTCTATAAGTCCAGTACGGTTTAGCCTTGTCGGTTAAGGTTAATATGTTTTAGTTATGAAGAGTTTATAATCCCGATGGTTTAAAAGAAAGATATAGCGTTATCTAGCAAAATACATGTTTTCGACCAAAACCGTGTTGATAGTGTATATTTTAAGATTGACATGGGTTTTGGGGTTAAAACATAAGATTTGAAAGGGTGTAACACTTTACGTACGTTATAACGTCATTATAAATGGGTTTGATCAAAACCTAATTAGTTACGCTAGGAACATTTACTCTAGGAACAGTTACGCTACGTAACTAACAGTTACAATACGTAACTAACAGTTACGCTACGTAACTAACAGTTACGCTACTTAACTAACAGTTACGCTACGTAACTAACACTTACGCTACGTAACTAACAGTTACGCTACGTAACTAACAGTTACGCTACGTAACTAACAGTTACACTAAGTCGCGGAACAATTCAAAACGACCCATTTTCGGTGATTTTTGGGCTGAAAATGGTATATTTTAGCATCTATGGTCATAGGATATTTTTAGGTACATAAACCCTCAACAAATTTCGGGTTTCAATGGTTAAAAGTGGCTTTTTTTGAAAGTAGATCTAGAAATAAAGTTTCAAACAAACTCAAAGAAATACTTACCCGATCGAAGAGAAATTCGGAGGGATGATGAAGATAAATATGGGGAACGATAAACAAGCTTCGGAAATCATTTTCGACGGTTGGATCTCGAGATATTTTAGAGAGAAGGGGGAGCTTTGTGTGTGTGTTTTCTAGAGAGAGAGTGAAAGGGTGGAAAATGAAAGGATAGGAGGGAAGTGTAGGTGAAAAAGGAGAAAAAGAAGGAGATAATCATCACCACTCGTTTCCTTGGATTTCCACTTCAATATGGGGGTAAAAGAGTTCTCAACTTCTCTGGAATAATGAGAGAAAGGGAGAGAATTCTTGAAGTGAAAAATGAAGATAAAAAGTGAAAGAGTGTTTGATGTGTAAACTTTGATTTTGGAAAGAGAAAAGGTATAAACACATTTAAAGATCCACAATTAGATCTATCATACCCAAATGGGGAAGATTGCAGAAGAAATCACGTGCTAAAAGTTGTGGAATCTCAAGATTTTAACCCAAAAAGCCGTTTTGGAAATATTTGAAATTGGCTGGAGGGCGGCGCCCTATCTATTCAGAACGAGGCATCGGGTCCAAAAATGGCTATTTCGTTAAGTCATCGTTAAAGGATTAGATTTGTAAAAGATTCCGTTAGTTTCCCGTTGAAGGACTAACTTTGTAATAGATCTAGTTAGAGGACTAACTTTGAAATGAAATTTTGAAATATAATTTTCTTAACCGACGATTACGGCGTAAACACCCTACTTTAATAACACCAGAATACTAACTATTAGGCACTTAGGTAAACATAAAGATTACGTCTAGAGGGACGAATCCACAAACACATAAAAACCCGACTCAAAATCAATAAATCGTGAGTAAATATCAAGCGAAATACAAGGGTCAAAACAACTGCGAATAAAATTAAAAAATTATACGGTAACAAAAATATCTAAAAATGACGGGACGTCACACATGATACTAGCCTATTTCCTAAGAACTGGCAACCTCCTGTGGTAGATTTTCTATTTATGTTTCAGCCACCATAGTCACTATCAGTATAGGCATAGAAGTCAAAAGTAGAATTATTAGGATACCAAAGGCCTAATGAAGGTTGTGCCTTAAGATATCTATAGATTCTCTTGACAACAACTAAGTGAGATATCTTAGGGGCAGCCTGAAACCTAGCACAAAGACACACTCCAAACATAATATCAGGTCTACTAGCAGTAAGATACATTAAAGAACCTATCATAGACCTATATAATGTTGGTCAACACTCTCTCCATCTGAATCTGGATCTAACTTAGCCCTAGTGTCAACAGGAGTAGAAGCAGATTTACAATCAGAAAACCCAAATTTGGTTAATATATCCTTGACATACTTTCCCTGATTAATAAAAATGCCATATTCTAATTGCTGAACTTGAAGTCCTAAGAAAAAGGACATTTCACCCATTGAGCTCATTTGAAATTTATATTTCATCACAGACTCAAAGTCCGTATATAGCTCTTCACAAGTTGATCCAAAAATTATGTCATCAACATAGATTTGAACAAAAATGGATTCCTGGTCAACCGATTTGATGAATAAGGTTTTATCTATGGTTCCTCTTAAATAACCATTTTCAATCAAGTACTTGGACAATGTCTAATACCATGCTCTCGGAGCTTGATGTAATCCATACAAAGCTTTGTCCAGTTTGACTACATGATCAGGGATTTGAGGATCGAGAAACCCAGGAGGCTGACTAACATAAACTGTTTCTTCAAGAACTCCATACAAAAATTCAGAATTTACATCCATTTGATATACCTTGAAGTTCTTAAAAACAGCAAATGCAAGAAATAGTCTTATAGCCTCTATCCTAGCAACTGGAGCAAAAACATCATCATAATCAATACCCTCTTCCTGAGTATATCCTTTACAACTAGTCTTGCCTTATTCCTCACTATTATTCCCTATCATCTTTCTTAACCTTAAAGATCCATTTAACACCAAGCACATTTGCTCTTACATGTCTTTCTACCAATGTACCTACTTCCTGAACCTTAAATTGCAACAGTTCCTCCTGCATGGCTTCTACCCAACTATTTATGGTTAATGCAATATCAACATTCTTAGGTTCTAGCTGAGACAGAAAGCAAGAGAATAAGAAGAGATTGATTAAACCAGAGCTACTTCTAGTTTTGACCCCATCATGCAAATTTCCTATAATATTACTTAGAGGATGAGTCTTGTGAACTTTTAAAAATGAGTTAATTTCCTCAGTAATATTCGTAGGAAGGTTTGTTTGATTAGGGACAAAATTATCAAAAAGTGAAGGTTCAGAAGTTGCTTCACTGGGTTGTTTATAGCTTGGTTCAGTAGGTAGATTCTGCATTTGTTCATCATCATTTAGGTGTGCTTCATCACAAATAATTACATTTCCTTCTTCCGAACTGTTCTGAATGTTCTCCGAATTTTCTTCTATTTCTCTTTGAGCACTTGAATTTTCTTCTAATTCATCCAAATTTTCTTGAAGTTCTGAATTGACTTGTGGATTACTAGAATTGAGTTCTTCATTAACTTGATCAATTGAAATATCTTCTGTTGAATGTTGTGAACCCATATCATCATGATTTTTATCATCCTGTAGTTCTTGATCTTGAACAATATTGCCTTGATATTCAGAGTTCACTGGAATGTCTTCTTCTTGAGAAATATCTGCATCAGTTTGACTCTCAGCAAGATCTTCAGTAACAATATCATCTTTAGCATTGATGTGATCTAGATTCAAATTAGATGAGCTTGCACTTGCATTGGTTGGTCTTCCTAGAACAAAGTCATCGTTTTCTTCAGCATTTGCTACATTCTCTATTGATATCTACACTTGTTTTGTAACATCTTGGCTAACACTATTAAATGAATTCACAAATGTGTCTAAATCAAACAGCCATTCAACAACTGAATTCCTAACATTTTGTGTATATTCATTGAATATCACATTGATTGATTCTTCTATGATTCTATATCTTCTATTAAAGATTCTATAAGCTTTAGATACACTAGAATATCCAAGGAAGTAACCATCATCTGTTTTGGAATCAAATTTTCCTAGTTGGTCTCTAGTGTTTAAAATGGAACATTGACAGCCAAACGCTTTGAAAAATCCTACAAATGGTTTTCTACCAGAAAACAGTTCATAAGATGTTTTTCCTAATCGTTTAACTATGTGAATTCTGTTATTGACAAAGCACATAGTGTTAATTGCCTCAGCCCAAAATGTGACAGGTAATGAAGATTCTCTTAACATGGCTCTAGCTCCCTCAATTAAAGTTCTGTTTTTCCTTTCTGCAACTCCATTTTGCTGTGGATTCTTCGGGAGCTATATTGTCTAAAAAGGTTGCAAAAGTCATTCAGAGTGAAATTCTTAAATTTTGTGCCATTGTCACATCTAATAATCTTAACTTTCTTATCACAAAAGTTTTCAATTTTAGGGAAAAAGTATTTTATTAGCTCAGCTGTTTCACTTTTATGAGCTAAGAAAAAGACCCATGAAAATCTTGAATAGTCATCTGTGATAACTAAACAATAAGATTTCATGCCATGACTTTTCACACTGACTGGACCAAACAGATCCATGTGTAGAAGGTGAAGGATTGTATCTACTGAAGTTTGAGTCTTTAGTTTCAAACTTGATTTATCTTATTTTCCTTTAAGGCATGAATTACAATGATCATTTAAATGAAAACTCTTTTTAGGCAATCCAGAAACTAGATTGTCCGAAACCAGTTTATTCATGCACTTAAGATTGACATGACAAAGTCTTCTATGCCATAAATCAGACTTTTTTTCAGTAGTTTTAGATATGAAACAACTTGATGATTCATTTGACTGAGCAATGTTCATATCTAAAATATACAAGTCTTCACATCTTGATGTTTGAGTAAAAATCATGTCCTTAGGAATGACAAATTCATCTTTAAGAATATAAAAGGAATCTTTTGAGAAAAGAGCATAAAAATTATTGTCACATACTTGAGACACTGAAAGCAGGTTATAGTTTAATTCTTTAACATAATTCACCTGTCCCAGAGTCAAGGATCCATTTGTCACATTTCCTTTTCCAGTTATCAAACCACCAATATCACCACAAAAAGAAACATCTCCACCTCTAAAAGCACTGAAATCATGTAATAATTTGATATTTCTTGTCATGTGTCTTGTGCACCCATTATCAACTACCCAAGTGTTGGCTTCTAAAGGATTTGTGAACTTCCAAAAGTTAGAACTTAGTGGGATTTTGGAATCCACACTTTTCTGAATTTTGAAGACAATCCTTTGAATTTGTTAAATTTGAAATAATCAAGCACTTTTCTTTTAGAATCAAACATGGAAAATTCTAAATCATATTTGGAATTATCCGAACTAATGCTATCTACATCCGAATTCTTATTGTTCAACCGAATTTTATCCGAATTGATTTTGACAATGTGTTTTTCCGAATTAACTTTCATTTTATCCGAATTCAACACATTATCATCTGAATTTAACTCTTTTAATTTGGATATGGAATATTTTAATTTGGATGATTTAAAATAAATTAGCAATGTTGGATTTATTTTACCAAACTTCAACTCATTTACACTCTTTGAATTTGTTGTTTTCTCATCCATGTATTTCTTGAAGTCAATTTTCCCAAATTTCAAATTCACAGAAGTTAACTTACCATTCGAGACAATATCCTTTTTAGAATTTAGCCAACATTCTTCTACTTTATATTTCCTTTTGCACATTAAACATCTTGGTTTCCTTTTTGGTTTATTCAGTTTAGTCTTTTGATGTTCAACATTTTCACTTTTAAGCAAAGATTTATTAACAGATTCAGATAGATTAACATGCACACATGCAGAAACAGTTTCATAATTATTTAACAAAACATCATCCAAGACAATTTCTTCTACACTTCCAACATTCATGTTCAAATTATGAAAAATAAAACATATTTCATTTTGACAATTGTGCATATGTTCAACAAATTTCTCTTCAATTTCAACTAAGTCTAAGTTATTACAATATTTGAATCTTTCTTCACAGATACCCTCGATAACTTCTTGACCTTTTAAATTTATGCTTGCTACACAATTAGAAGTTCTATTTAGACTAGTATTATTAGACAGTGAATTCATGTTATGCACAGAAGAACAATTTTCATGTGATTCTAAACTATCATGTAGAGTAGATGATTCATAAAAGCAATTTTCAACAAGCAGACTACTTTTTAATGATGTAAATACATGCTTACTTGAGTAGTTGTTATTGAAAGGAGGAGGTACTGCATTGAATCCAATACCTGCCTTTTCCTTATGCACCATTTGAGGCTCAATGATTCCACTCAAAGTTTTTGATGAAAGGTTGAATTTCTCAACATGAATTTTTTATTCTTTAAATTCATTTGAAATCTTTCAAACAAGTTTTCATGTTGAGTTTCCAACCTTCCCAGTTTTCCTTTGTATGCATCTACATCACTTGTCAATAAGTCTATTTTTTCTTTATAACCTTTTTCTTTCTTTAAAAACTCTCTTTGATGAAACTTGATCAAATCAAATCTCTTTAATTAAACTCAAATTATGCTCTCTTATATATTTAACAGTGTGTAAACAAGATAGAGTGCAATTATTTGAAAGTACCTCATCAGTGTTGACAGAGGAAGAGATTTTACTCATCAAGGCAGAAACACTCTAGTTTTTGAAATCCTTTTCAGCAACCTCATCCCATTCTCCAAATGTGATCAATGTTGTTCCACTAGAGCTTTATCCTTCTCTATCATTCTTCATTTCTGATCCAGTGATTTGTTTTTGATCAGTTTGTTGATTTGTTGATAGGTCCTTTGATATCCATTGCTTTGACTACTTCTCCTTAGTGCTCTGCATTCCCTTGCAAAGTGACCATTTTCTTGACAGTTGTAACACTTCACTTTAGACTTATCAAAACCCATCTTATCACCATTTTCCTTTCTAAAATTATTCCTTCCAGTCTTTTTGAAGAAACGGTTTGCTCTAACACTCACCATTTCCATCTGCCACTTAAGATCTATTTCCTCTAAGTCATCTGGATGAAGTTGTTCAAGATCTTCTCTTGCTAATTCAGCTTGATTAAAACTTCCTGCTACATAAGCTTCATAACTTGCAACAAATTCTTTGTAGAGAGTCTCTCTATTACCCATAGCTGATGGCCCTAGTGTTGCTGATGATGTAGTTTGACCAGAGTGACCATTGTATACTTGAGTTTAAGAACAGCAGCTTGTGGAATGACAGTCCCCAGAGTAATGGATAGCATATGATTGAGGTTAACGCAATGCTTGACTGGAGTAAAGTGGCGAGTTGACTTGAGTTGATGCTTTCAGTGCACATCCAAAAGAGTTTTGGGACTGCTTCTTTTCATCCAGCTACATATCAACTTCATATGATTGAAAAATTCCAATTATCTCAACAAGTGTCATTGTGTTCAGATTTTATGTTCTCTTAATGATCATTACTTGTACACCCCACTTAAGTGGAAGAGATCCTAGCAGCTTCTTCACAATGTCACTGTCCTTCATCATTACTCCAGCAGTCTTCAGATCACTTACCAACACTGAATACCTCGAGATCTGATCTGACAGACTTTCACCTCTGATATATTCAAAAGCCTCATATAGTTTCTTTCAATACCTCAAGATCTGATCAACATGTCTTTCTTACTTTCCTTCAGCTCAATACTTCTTTCATACCTTAGTTCAATTGCATCCATTAGCTCCTTTGCTGATGAGCAATCCTTGAAGTTTTTGTAGATTTCTGTAGGTAAAGCCAGAATTACTGCTCCTAAAGCTCTGAAGTCCCGGTCAATGAGTTTGTTATCACTCTCAGTATACCTTTCACAATCCAGATCAATCATAACAGTTCCTCCTGTCTCCTGAACCATTGGCCTATGCGGTCCATTGACAATAGATGCCCAAATTTGTCTATCGATGTAGTATACAAAATCTTTGAATCTCAATTTCCACATCATAAAGTCCTGACCTAAAATCTTAGGAGGCCTACCACCGGAACCGGTTTCGTTATCATAATTCACTGTAGGAATGTTTGCTAGAATCATAGACATGATGAAGCTTTGCAATTGATTTTAAATCGGAGAGATGAGTACTTAATTCAGACTAATTGATTAACCTCAAATAGACTATAGATCACTTAAAACTTAACGAATCTTACTAATAACAATAAAGCTCAAAGTAGAAAACACTTAATTCGATTAAACTAATGCAAGTGTGTAGTAATCAAATTTTACCGTTAAAATTTAAAAATTCAAACCTCAAACAAACGCGTTGATCTTATATCTTCTAAATCCTCGGTTGATTCAAACACTTCGACTGTAGATGAGTTGAATCAAATTGAATTGATAACCAGCTCTGATACCACTTGCCAGGTCTCGTAGATCCTCAACAGCTATCAAAAAGTGTAAGATCTCAAGTACATCTAGCGGAATTAGACATAATTGATTGAACAAATGATTTAGAGATAGTAATCAACGATGAATGGAAAAGTAGAATGAAAATTGTATTTGGGCGGGAAATTCAGTTACATGTAATATTCTGTTGAAATGCATGCATAATACATGATTGTTAGCCACTATTTATAGACCTATGCTATCTAACAATTACATAAATGTCATCCTTATGTTTATTAAAAAACATGTCTGAGTAGACATAAACTTATAGTTTAGTTGGTTCAGTTCGGAGGAACTTGAACTAGTAAAGAATTAGTTCCCCCGAACTGAAACCTTCCTAAACTTTACACTTTATTAAACAATTCGGAGAGTCCGAATTGATACAAATCTACTCTAAACTATGACTTGGTTATTTTGGAAGCTTCACCATTTGAATTGATATCTCCAACACAAACAATAACATATAAATCTATCTAACATCTTACTTTTTATTTACTTATTTACTTTCATGCACTTTTATCTTTATTTACTTTGTTCTAAGGGAAAACCCCTCCTCTATTTGAATTTTATGTCTTTTACTTTTTATATTACAAATATCCCTATATGTAAGGCTATGCCGACTTGGGATGATCATGCATTGGTTTGTAAAAATTTACTTGATGTTGACACACATTTTTGGTGTTGGCAAGGGATAGTAACCCTGAAAGTATGCTAGATCTTCGGATCTACAAATCCCATGAATATGTTAGTATTTTTCCGAGAAAACGATGGCAAAACCACACCATTAAAATGGCCAAAACCGATTAGGGTTTGGTATGGGAAGACACAAACGTAGGGGAAATGTTTGAGAATTAAATTGGTAATAAAGAAAGGGGGACAAACTTGCACATTTACTTTAAAACCTTGCAACTTTCAAGATACCCAACTCAATTAAGATAAGGAATAAAACTAGACACATGCATGGATCATCCATGCAAAGTGTGAACATGAAATAATAAAGGATTGAGTGTAAAAACGTTTTGGGAGTCGAAGGCAAAACTGACAGAATATGTTCCATATTATAATCCATTTTCAAATGGCCATATCTCCCAAACTGATACATCATTTCTTTAGTTTCTTTTTAAAAATAATATCTTGTGGAGTCTAGTTTTCAGAAAGTTCAACCACTCGTTCTATTTCCACTTATTTGGCACTGAAATGACGTTTAAACCACATGCTATACAAACTGAATTTTTGTCAGATTATTTTGATCAACTTCCCCTGGTCATATCTCACTAAAATTTTCTCCAAACATGATGAGACCAATGGGAAAAGCTATATATTTTTGTTGCATTTGATTTGATTACCATTACATTCTGTGATTCCAAATGGTTCATTCTCAGAAAGCCGATAAAGTGACTGGGTCCATCAAATCCACAAACTGCTGTGATCGGAAGTGCGAGGCTTTTCCATATAGTTAGACCAATCTAAGAATGATCCAAAATTGAGATTACACTCTTTTCATATCATATTTGGATAATCCAAAAGAGCATAACCATATTCACCTTTGTAACTTGTCGATTTCGGTATTTTAATCAATTACAAATTTTGGACAGCTTAAGTTATTTTTTGTTTTGAAACCTTGGTTGATTTCTAACTCATTTGATAATGGGAATATTCGAATGATCAAGTCCAGATTCGAATAATACCATTCGAATAAGAAGATTCGAATAAGAAGATTTGAATAAGAAGAATTTAGATTTTAGACAAGTGTTGGAACAAATAGAAAGTTGGGACACGAACTTGAATTTTTAATTGATCGATCACGGTGATTTGCTCGGAAATACGAATTGAACAAATTTTATTCTTACACGAACTCATAACCATTCGAACAGATTTTACTCTTACACGAACTCATAACCATTCGAACAGATTTTATTCTTACACGAACTCATAACCATTTGAATAGATTTTATTTTTATACGAACTCATAATTATTAAAAAAAAATTGTACCTACACGAACTAATACCCATTCGAATCACTCTTGTACTTACACGAATTCAAGGCTATTCGAATCAGCAGTGTGTTGTAGTAAACGGATTTTTGGAATTTTTATAAAGAGTATAAAATGATCAAAGAGAATCAATAATCATGACGTCAAGGGATCAAATGTCAATCGGATCTGACACAAGACCTCCGGTTCTTTTCCGAGGTGATTACGAAAAATGGAAAGCAAGGTTTATGGATTTCATCGAAAGAGAAGAATTGGGTGAACAAATGATAAAATTTATCGAAAATGGTCCAAAGAAGATAATGGTGAAAATAATCAATGAAGATGGAACAGAAAGCAATGGTACAACCGAGAAAATATTTACTCAAATGACGAGTGATGAAAAGAAGTATCACGTGGAAAAGCGACTAGCAAGATCACACATCATGAATGCCATTCCAAATGACATCTTCATGAATATTGATAGTCACAAAACCCCAAAGGAAATGTTTGATGAACTCACTAAGCAATTACAAGGAAGCAAAGCGGGTCAAAGTATCAAGATGATTGGTGCAATGTATAAGTTTGAAGAGTTTAGAGCGCAAGATGGTGAAATGCTTGAGCAAACCTACAATCATTTTTGTGGTTTACTTAATGAACTGAGGAAAAATGGGTTTGTGAAGACTCATCTTGAAGCAAATGTGAAATTCATGAATACTCTAAAACCGGTTTGGAAACGATTCACATCTAATCTCAAGCAAAACATCAACATTTATACAACTCCGGTTCACGATGTATTTTAATGCCTCATGCAAAACGAAGAAGAAGTTATGGAACTTACCGAAGAATTTAACACCAAGTCAAAGAAAGAAAATGCTCCATTAGCTCTCGTGTTGAACAAGATTGATGAAATGTCAAAGAAATCTTCAAAGAATGAAAAAAAGTCCCAATCAAAGGCGTTTCTTCACAACATTCAACCATCTTCCAAATACTCCGTAACTTTCCCAGATGAAGAAGTAGAAGACAATCAAACACTCAAAGCACATTTCCAGAAAAGACTAATCAAGATGATTCAAACAAAGAAATGACCAGGGATAAGAGTACGATGATTTTTACAAGTGTATGGAGTCGGGGCATTTTGCTAGAGATTGTAAGGTAAAGGTTGTGAAGAATTCGGAATAATACCAGAAGAAGATGTTGTTTGAGAAGAAAAGGAAATCTGGAGGAGAAAAAGGTCAAGCTTTTCTAACCGAGGATGCACATTGGATGAGTGATTCAGAAAACGAGGAATAAGAAAGTGCTCACTTCGCTCACATGTCATTGATGGCCGATGTCGACTTTGACGAATCAGACGAGGAAGAGGTATATCAATATGTTTATGATCCGGTTAGGATGGAAACTTTCATTTTTCAAATGGTACTTATTGAGTCAAAACTTCGTGCTAAACGTGAAATAATCAAAGATCTTGAAACTAAAATTTCTAAACTTAATGAGAAGAATCAAAAATACGTTTCTGAATTTTTAAGCATGAAATGTCTCATAAAACAACTTGAAGACGAAGTTTTGAGTCAAAAAGTGAATGAGAAAAACTTGAATGAAAGCTTGGGTGAAGAAATCATCAAATGTCAACAATTTATAGTATTTTCCACCAAAGTGAAGTTGAACATATTTCCTAAGAAAATTTGGAATTATGTTCAAAATTGAAAGATTTAGAAATGGAAACGAGGACAAACGGATCAAACGATTCATTTAAACATGACCGAAACAATTAAACTTTTACATAAAAAATATGGTCTTAGATTTGATGAAAACACATTTGTTGAAAATCCGAAATTTCTTAAACGAGCCATATCAAACTGTTGCTCCCTCTAGGATTTTGATTTCATCAAATTAGGAGCAAACTTTGATATTCTAGTTTTTGATAATGCTTCAAATGAAGAAACTTCTGAAGAAACATCTTGTGAGGATGCAAAGAGAAAACGGGGGGACAAATGTCAAACACGTTTTGAATATTTTGGAACTAATTACAAATATTTTGAACAAGATTCTCCTAACACATTTAAACCTCAATCACAATATTGGGAACCCTCAAATGCGATTCCTACTTTAGAAGAGTTGCTGACTTATATTATACACCAACGTTGATTCTAGAACAACATTTAGAAGAGTTGCTGACTTATATTTTTGACATGACGGTTTCAAACGAATTGGAAAGAACCATATTTCTTGAAAAATATGAAGCTCACTTTGAAAAGATTGAATTGGAAAATTTTCAACTTGAAAAGAAAGCAAACACAAATGTGAAGTTGCTTGTAAAAGAGAAACTTGCGTATGGGAAATTGTGGGAAAGGTTTTGTATCCTCCAAGAGCATGTCAAATCACTTTGAAATGTGTCTTCGTCAACAAACGCATATGTCACAAAAACACAATTTGATCAAAAAGTAATGTTTTATCAAAAGGCGTTACATGAAAAAGTAAAAACCATTGATCTTTTGCAAAAACGGATTTATGTGCTTAATGTGTCTAAACCAAGTCTTTCTAATGATAAAACTTTTAAGACACCATCTCCAAAGATTCATTCCAAGGAAGAATCAATGGAAAATGGCTTACTTTCGGAAATGATCATTTTGGAACAATTGAAGGCATTGGGGATTTGAAATACGACAAGATTACAATCAAAGATGTTGCATATGTACGGGATTTGCATCATAATTTGTTCAGAATTGGTCAGTTTTGTGATAAACATCTTGAGGTAAGTTTTCGAAAAACTGTATGTGCGGTTCGTGAGTATGATGTAAAAATGTGATAAAGGGATCAAGAAAGACAAATATTTAACCAATCAATATGAAACAATATAAAACCGACAAACAGTGTGTGTTTTATCTAAAGCCAATTTTCTCACTTGAATTTCAACAACATCACGACACTTATGGTTAAAGATTTAGTCATCGGACTTCCTAAACTCAAGTTCGTCAAAGATCAACTTTGTGATGCGTGTGAAAAAGGAAAGTTGACAAAATCATCTCACTATTCAAAGCAAGTTTGGGATACAACACATGTCCTTCAACTAATCCATAAGGCTTTGTGCGGACCAATTCAAGTGGAGAGTCGGAGTAAGAAGAAATATATTCTTGTGATAGTAGACGATTACTCTCGTTTCACTTGGGTGTATTTTCTCCATTTGAAGTCGGAAACTTCAGAAATTGTGATTTCCTTCATCAAGAATAAGCAATTATATGCTCAACATTGTGTAAAGACTATTCACTCGGATAATGGAACGGAGTTTAAAAATCACATTCTCAATGATTTTCTAGCAAAGGTGGGAATCACACATCAATGTTCGGCGGCTCGAACTCCTCAACAAAATAGAGTCGTTGAAAGACGTAATCGGACACTAGTGGAGGCTGCAGAATAATGCTTTCCTATTCCAAGTTACCTCTTTCCTTTTGGGCCGAAGCAATCTCAACCGCATGCTTTACTCAAAACCATTCAACAATTAACAAACGATTCTTCATCTCACCATATGAAATAATGAATGGTCGTCCTCCAAATCTCAAATTTCTACATTTTTTTGGATGCAAGTGTTTTGTGTAAATGACAAAGATCAATTGAGAAAATTTGATGATAAGGCGGATGAAGCGGTATTTGTCGGATATTGTACGCAATCAAAGGCGTTTCGTGTTTATAACATTCAAATCAAGGTTATTGTGGAAAGTGTAAACGTCTTGTTTGATGAGTTTGGAACTATGAGTTCGGATTACTTCAACTCGGAAAACAAATTGCGTACTTTTCAACCAAACTTGGAAAATTTCTTCGACACATTGTACTACTTCAATGATGAAAATTCACGTCCTTCACAAACTCCTTTCTCAACATCTACGCCAAATGAAACAATAATTATAAATGAACAACCTGAAACCTCAATTCATGATGAACCCGAACCCTCACACAATGATGAATCCGAATCACACGATGATGCATCCCAATCTTCACACGACGATGACCAACCAGAAGATGAAACCGAAGCAACTTCAAATCCATAACCAAATTCCACCACCATTCAAAATAATACAACATTTGTAACCAATCCAAATGTTCAAAAACAATCATCATCCACTCAACGTGTCAAATTGTGGACGAAATCTCATCCTCTTAATAAAATCATTGGTGATGTCAATGAACGTGTTCGCACTCGCAAGGCTACGACGAATGAATGTCTTTTCTCAATCTTCTTAAGCTCCATCGAACCGAAAAATATAGACGAGGCTTTTAATGATCCAAATTGGATAAACTCGATGCAAGAAGAATTAAATCAATTCAAGCGTTTGGATGTTTGGGAAAAGGTATCTCAACCAAAGGATCATTCAATTGTAGGTGTCAAATGGATCCACAAGAATAAAAAGGATGAAAATGGTGTTTTGGTACGGAATAAATCGCGACTAGTGGCTAAAGGGTATTCACAACAAGATGGAATTGATTATGATGAAACGTTTTCTCCGGTTGCTAGGATTGATGTGATTAGAATGTTTCTTGCATATGCGGCAACGGAGGATTTCATTGTTTATCAAATGGATGTCAAGACAGCATTTCTTAATGGTGATCTCTAAGAAGAAGTATACATTGAACAACCGGAAGGATTTGTTGATCCACATCGACTAAATGATGGTTACAAGCATAAGAAGGCGTTGTATCGTTTGAAACAAGCGCGTTGGGCATGGTATGAAAACCTTTCTTCTTTTCTCTTAGATGCAGGTTTCAATAGAGCTTCTATAGAATACTACACTTTTCAGTCGTAAAAAGGGTCAAGATGCAATTTTTGTACAAATCTATGTGGAGATATCATTTTCGGGTCAACAAGTGAACATTTATGTAAAATAATTTGTGCGTTAATGTCAAAACGATTTGAAATGAGCATGATGGGAGAAAAGTCGTTCTTTTTGGGTTTACAAGTAAAACAATTATCGGATGGAATTTTCATTAATCAATCAAAATATATATTTTTGATATGCTTAAAAAGTACAAAATGCTCGATTGTTCTCCAATGTCCACACCAATGGCTCCTCGAACAAACTTACATGATGATCTAACGGGTCAATCAACGATGTAACCTTATATCGAGGAATGATTGGTTCTTTGATGTATTTGACCTCGAGTTGTCCGAATATTATGTTTGCTACTTGAATGTGTGCTCGATATCAATCAAACCCAAAAATATCTCAGTTTTTGGCCGTAAAAAGAATTTTTCGATACTTAAATGGTACTAGTGATTTGGGTTTGTGGTAACCAAAGAATAAGGGTTTTGATTTTATTGATTATTCTGATGCGGACCATGGAGGATGTAATTTAGACAGGAAAAGTACTTCGTGTGGTGCTAACTTTCTAGGAAACAAGCTTATAAGTTGGACTTCGAAAAACCAAAATTGTGTTTCCATTTCCACGGCCGAAGCGGAATATGTGGCAGCAGCAGTGTGTCTTTCACAAGTACTATGGATACGCACACAACTTCGGGATTACGGTTATGAAGAGGACTCAATTCCAATTTATTGTGATTCAACAAGTGCAATCTCGATTTCTGCAAATCCGGTTCAACATTCTCGCACTAAACATGTTGATATTCGCTATCATTTCTTGAAAGATAACATTGAAAAAGGAATAATTGAATTACACTTTGTTGAAACCGATTTCCAAATGGCCGATATTTTTACAAAAGCCTTGGATGAAAAACGTTTTAAATTTATTATCTCCAAGCACGGCATGTTGAATCTAAAAGATTAAATCGGTTACTTCAAGTTGTATTTTAGTCGTTTCTTTTTGTTACTTTTATTTGTGAATATGTGTTTAGTTAATTGTATCATCATTTGATTGGGAATCATCATTTGAGGGAGAATCATACTTTGAGGGGGAATATTTTGTGGATACGTGTTTGTGATTCCGTGTTTACGTAATGTTTGTGATTATGTGTACATATTTTTTTTGTTTTCGAGGGAGAATATAGGTTAATATAGAGATATATTTACGAAAACATAAAAAAAAGAAAAAAAAATTGAAAAAATAACATGTAAAATCATGAATTGAAAAACCTGAGGGTGAAAACTGTAAATTTGAATATGGGTATCCCTGGATAACCCATTGGGTTTTCGGATCCTATATAAGATCAAAATTGGTTTATTTTCATAATTCACTTTTATTTGACTTTCAAACTCTCGAGGTCAAACATGTTTTCTGAAAAATTTGGAGTTTTTGACGGATTAAGAACGACGTTTTTACGAAGAACACTTGAGTTTAGGTAAATTTTTCTTCTAAGTATTCTTAATTTTCTACATTTTTCCTTTAGAAAAATCTTATTATTAGGATAATCATGAATGTTGATTTTTGTTTTGTGAAAACTTTGCATGATTTTGTGTTGTTTTTGAGAAACTTGATTTGATTCGATTCGTTTTGCATGTTAGGATTGTGTTTGTGGTTCTTTAGCATAGGTTTGTGGTCTTCTAAGTATTCTTAATTTTCTACATTTTTCCTTTAGAAAAATCTTATTATTAGGATAATCATGAATGTTAATTTTTGTTTTGTGAAAACTTTGCATGATTTTGTGTTGTTTTTGTGAAACTTGATTTGATTCGATACGTTTTGCATGTTAGGATTGTGTTTGTGGTTCTTTAGCATAGGTTTGTGGTCATTCGATTCAGATTCCTTACGTTCGAATAAGGTCATTCGAATAGTTGATTCGAACAGGTTTTTAAAGTACACGAATAGGTTGATTCAGATGACTTTTACTCTTACACGAATAAGATGTGATTCGAATGAATTTTATACACAAACGAATAAAACTTGATTAGGATGACATTTACACACTTACGAATAGGATTGATTGATAAGCCAATTTGTTTCTCAAGTATTCATTCGATTTGGATTTCAATGTAATCGAGTAGGTTTATTCGAATGCTCTCTTTGTGCTTAAACGAATAAGGTGAATTAGAATTTAAGTGTTTAAACGAGCACGTCGTAATTGTCCAAGTGTGTATTTGAATGATTAACAAACACGAATAATATAATTCGAATGATTTTTTAACCTACACGAATAATGTCATTCGATCTGATAGAAGATTTTAGACAAAGTTTGTATTCGAATGATTTTTTTATTTTATACAAATATGATGATTCGACCAGATATGATCTTTTAGAATAAACGGTGTATTCGAATAGGTTTTTCACTCACACGAATAGGATATTTTGATCAAGTGATAAGTTTGTTGTTCTTTAAAACGTTTTATCAAAAAAGTACTATCACACATGATTCAAAACGATTTTTCAATTCAACTTCCAATCACGACGGATTGGGACTTGGTCTTCATGAGAATTGAGCTTAAAACGAAACGGTATCTAAACATTTTATTTGAATTCTTCACAGATAAATTTTAGTAGCAAATCTCGCGTCTCGACTAGAACTAGTTCATTCGTTTTGTGTTCATTTAATATGTCTAGATCTCGTTATTTTTCTCCAACTTGAAGTTTCACGAATGTTGTTTTTGTGGACTAGAGTGGATGTATAGTAGTAGCGGATTCTCTAGATCTCGAATAGAACTAGTACATTCATTCAACGTCTTACTAAACGTATATTCATTGTTACTTCATGATAAATCAAAGACTTTCAAAGAGAATCAAAGTTTAAAATGTGGAATACGGGTTTATTTTTATAAATATTGAGTTAATCACGAGAAATGTGAAATAGTAGCAAATCTTTTGAACTACGACTAGAACTTGCACATTTTTACATTGTTAGATGTGTTTTAGTAGCAAACCTTCGGGTCACGAATAGAACTAGCACATTTAACTTTGTCGAGATGTGTTTAAGTAGCGTATTCAATTGATCACGACTAGAACTTATCACATTTTACGGTATTAATGAAAATATTTGTTAAAATATTCACGTTTAAAGTGTGATTCAAATGATAAAATCTTTTCAAAATTACTTTTAAAAAGTTTTTGATTTTACTCTAACTGTTTATTGTGTTATCAAAGATCAAATGGCGAGGACGAAGAAAACCGTTAAAACAGATTCTCAAAAATTCAAGCGTATCATCGTGTAGAAGGTTATACCGGGCCCGCTACTCGAGGAATTTTTTCTCGAGCATTCCCTAGTGAAGAGTCTATTCTTCCAACTCGGTTATGGCTTGATATGGTTGCAAACAATACGACGATTGATGTTGGTGATTACCAATGTCCATTTCCCATTTTTCTCTAGATCATTAGATATCATCCATGGGGAATCTTTCTCGCCAATCATCCACGAGTGCCAAGAGTTTATCTTCAGAATATGTGGAACCACATGACATATCAAGTAGCGGATAATTCTGACCCCGAGGAACCAATTGAGGAAGCATGGATTTGTGATTTCCAAGTATGTCATCTTGAATTGACAGTTGAAGAGCTTCAAAAAGTTCTATCTTTACCTTCATATTATGAGTATGAACCGATCCCGCAAAAAGAAGAAGATCTATTTCCTTATATCCTTGAATTGGGTTATCAAGGAAAGTTATAATCATTGAAGTTGGATTGTGATTTAATTCCGAGACATTTTATTGATTTGTTTATATAAAGAGGTTATTGTGTAATGGACTGAATTCACGGGGTTCGATGCTGTCGTTCTATTTGATGTTCATGGAATCCTCTGTGATTTGGATTCATATTCACGATACATCACAAATAGCTAAGTGTGACAACCGTCACTCTCTCCGTCCTTAGTTAGTCTAGTATGCCTGTAGATCATTACCGTAATTTACTGAAAATTTTAAAACTTGATTATTACTATTGATACGAGATTAAAAAGTTATGTTTTCTAATGTAAGATGACTTCTATGATATATGTGTATACTTTTTGTGTGATGCTTTCGTTAGTTAGGTGCACAGTAGATAGTTCCCTAGACCAGCTCCTATATAATTAACGAGAAACTTTCTAGATTTCATATTCATACTATGACATGTTCATTCTACTTTATATAAACTTTCGAGAACTCTCGGTTTCATTATTTCACCAACTTAGGAACTTGTTCTAGTTTTTAGTTTCAGTTAACGTGTGGTCTTCGCTCCAGTAAATCGCCGTCCTTGACGAGCAACAAAAATTTCGTGTGAACCTAATAGAGGTGTGCCGCCCCCCACACATGGTGCGACGCACCGGGTGCCAGTCAGCTTTATAAACAAATCGTTTATGTTAGTCTTTATACGAGTCCATGGGCTGAAAGTGAGATAGAGGCTCGAGGCCTTGTCCTTTGGGCTACCTTGGCCGGATCACAAACACCCTATACGAAATTTTAATCCAAGTTTCTTGTAATCGATCTTTTTGTAAAACCTAAAACTCTAAACCTAAAACTCTAAACCTAATCAATTTTAATCCAAGTTTCTTGATTTGCTGCTGCCGATTCATCAATCAACACCATACAAAATATTTCATTGTTTTATTCCTCTTCATAATCGTGTTTATCATCTTCATTTAATCAAGGTAATTGTTTAGTTCTTGTGTTTGAATTATAATCCGAAAATTCTAAATTTAAGTTTGTGTAATTTGTTGTTAAGACCTTCTTCGTATTCTTGTTGGCTAGCAAATATCACACCTTCGAACAGCCCTTATTCAGCCTCTAATTTGTATTCCAGCAAACATTCATTCAAGGTTTTTGTTGTGGTTTCCTTTCTTGATCGATTATGTATTCAAAGCTTTCATTCGGTGTGTGATTTTGATTGTTGCAGCCTTGAGTTTCAAGCATCGAGATTTAATCTCCAATTCATTATAATTCATTTATCTCAGGTTTGACTACACTTTCAATTTTTTTCCTTTATCGTGTTCAAAAATCGGTTCTATTGCATGTATACGTATGTTGTTATTCTATGTTGTAAAGTCTTATTCGTTTGAAAAGTTTCTGCTATTTTAAGCTGTCTTAATCGCTTAATATCTCGCAGGTCTTATTGAATTGGATTCTGTAGTCTAAACGTAAATTGTAGCCATTTTGTTCTAGTTTTGAAATATATAAGATACGTCTTCTAATTGTTTTCCAAACTCCCAGAATCTGAAAAATAGTAAACATGGGTCAAATCTGAAATTCTTGGAACAATTTTACTTAGGATTCATAATTTGAATTTGTGTAACAATTTAGTAAACGAGAACGTAAATTAATATGTATTAGATGTCTCACCACTTGTCTAAAATATGATAAGTAAATATCGGGATCGTTTGAGTATTGTTAGGTGTTTCAAACTCACTTTAAACATTAACTATATACGTCTTGACTTTGGACAGATTCGGAAATTTTATGATAGTCTGTCTTCTTCAGTGTCTAACTCTTTATTGACTTAATATTAAAATCTTAGACCTTAAGGAATGTTTTAGGACTTGGAGTCTAGTTTTAAAAACCGTAAAATTCACTTTCTAACTCTTTACAGAACTTCCTAAAAGCGTAAATTACCAACAAGGGGTCTAATTTGATTATTTCTAGTAAAATTACTAGGTTAAATAATCAATCTTGTGTAACCATTTAGATAACCTTAAAAAGTGATTAAATGGATTTGTTATGAGTTAATAACAGGTCTATAAGGTATTAAAAATATTTATCTTGTCTACACCTAAATTATACGACTTCAAAACGTAATAAACTCAACTTATACAAATATATACCGTTTTTGGACAGATTAGGTAACTGTTTCGTTTTAATCATATCATATTCAAAACGAACTCTTTTGTAATGATATCTTAGTCTAAAATGTATCCCTCGGTGTCTAGTTTTCAGATATATATTTCTTGACGTCTGATTCCTTCTAGAACCTCGTATATCTCGTTTTGAACGAACGTATGTGTCCGCCGAGAAATTGTCTCGTTTCATTCAAAGTCTAACCGTCGAGTCTATACTTACATACCTTTATCTAGGGGAGCTCTAGGACTAGTGAGGACTCTACTTGTGATCTACATACTACGCCTATTATACACATTTTCGATTATATCGCTCATTCGTTAAGGTGAGTTCATTGCCCATATTTCTACTGCTTTATATGTTTTAAAACTAATCGGGGGAAAATAAAACTCATATTACTATTTCAAACTTACCATAAATAGATATTTCTATTTATGGAAACTTGCTATATTTGGAAACTTTCTATTTCGGAAAATTTACTACTTTCGATAAACTTAATATAAATAGAACTTCCTACTTTTAGAAACTTACTATATTCGAAAAATTTCCATTTTTGGAAACTTACTACGAATTGGATTTCATAAAACGTTTACAAACTTATGCATGCTTTCAAAATATTACGAGTTACTATTATGGGTTACTTCAAAACGTGATCATTAGTAGATATGTTCTACTAATGGAGTCTTCTAAACGTGCTCACTAGTAGATGGGTTCTACTAGTGGAGTCTTCTAAACGTGCTCGTTAGTAGAGATGATCTACTAACGGAGTCTTCTAACGTGCACATTAGTACTCATTGTGTCTTCATAGAGTAGCGTGGCTACTACTACTTATACTTGTAGGATTACGGTTATTTCTTACTTACATGCATATGATTACATGCTTTCCTTTATTTATATTTATTACTAATGAATTGAGATACGAATGTTTATTTAAATATTTACTGATTTGAGAAAACTTACTATTTCGGGAAACTTACTTAAAATAGAACTTTCTATTTTTAGAAACATTTTCTATTTTCAGAAACTTACTAAATTTAGAAACTTATCTTCAAATGTTTACTAAACTGTTTTATCACATACTCGATGAACTCGCTCAACCTTTGTGTTGACTTTTTAGTTTTACTTTCAGGTATTGATCAGGCATAGGATCTAGCTGGACTGGACTCCTACAGACTTAGAGTTATTTTATGCATGGTGGCTTGTATTTCTATTTTATACTTGACTTTATTTCGGGCTACCATGCCTAAGTACATTATTTCATTTTCAGATTTATTTTGGCTGTTATTTCATTGTAGTGATTGACGTAATTGTGTACCAAGGGGTTTTACCTTTGACATGGCGACGTCATGACATACGAAATGTTTAATTCATATAGATTATTTCTTTATTTACTAATGTGTTATGACGATCGCCAATCAGTTGCACCCTGCGTTTTCGCCACTGACGGGGTGTGACACTAAGCTAGTTATGTGATTATAGGGTCCAAACCCAATAATCGAGATCCTAATACTTTCATTATTGTATTGATATTCATGAATGATCACGTTCGTTGATATGTGTGGTGTTTGTAAAGAAACACACACGCTCACTAAGCCTTTAGGTTTACGTATTACATATGTTCTCAGATTAATACTAAATGCACTTGTTGAAGGCTATAATAGAGCTAAAGACAAGGTGGAACTGATATAGTTTCTACGATATATTGACGTTGTTATATTAGTAATTTTATTTGTTATAAGATTGCAGTTTTATTTAGCTTTTGTTTTAGTTTGACTTATAATCTATATAAAAGAGTTAAGGGATGTTTTATTTGGTATCAGAGCGTTCATTAATTTATGTGAATTAGGTTTCGTAAACCTATGAATAAGGTTTTGTATACTAGTCTTAAGTCTAATAATAAGTTATTAACGTAAGTTAAATTTAACAAATATGTGATAAGATAATGTTTTATATTAAAATTATGTGACCAGAGTTCACATAAATACAAAAGTGGTTAATTTATAATCTATTATCGAAGTCTCCCTATTAATGAATCTCGCATCGACTTTCAATTACAAAGTATACATTTACTCAGTTATATAATAACATTATTTTTATCATCTCAACCTATTTTTCCTTATAATCAATTTACAAAACTTTACTATAATAAATAGTATATTATAGTAATATAACGACATAATAGTCTTTTTATAGCTAATATGTATAATCAATCACTTTTTAGCATGGTCGTCACGAATCAGTCCATAGCGTTGTCTTAAAACGTAGCGTGATGTAAGGCGCGCTATAGCGCCATATCGCGCGCTATTGCGTGTGGCGTCGCGCCTTTTCTTGAAGCGTTTATTGTTATTTAGGATTTGGGCTTTTTCAATTCACCTATTTGGACTTATATCAAATGGACCAATCATATAAACTAAAAAAAATAGATAAATAAGTGAAATCCAATCTGTATAACACAGTCACACTCACACACAAATATTTGTAAACTCGCTAACTCGCTATATATATGAAATATGCTATAAATATTGCCGCTATATATCACGCCTTAACAAACGTCGTAGCCTCGCTATAGCTTGTAAGGCTTGAGGCGTGGCAGTGCCGTTACGCCACGCCTCACGCTATTTAGAACCTTGCTTTTTAGAGATTATAATATAGTAAATGGTAACATGAGGACATATTAGTTTTTTATAGCTAATATGTTTAATTTAATCATCTTTTAGAATCAATTTACAAAACCTTACTCTAGTGAATAGTGATATGAGAGCCTAATAGTCCCTTTTTTGTAGCTAATATGTTTATAATCTTGATATCGCTCATTTATACGAGTATTTCATAGCGATATTTGTTATGTTTAGAGTTCAAAACGTAATGGATAGGCCCCGTATTACTTATATTTTGTGTAAAGTTTGTTTTATAGGTTTTTAGTTATGTTTGGAGTCAAAGGAGGCAATTTGGGACCAAAAGAGGCTAAGAAAGACAAGTCGGGAAGCAAAACGTCTAGTTGCCTTGGTCATTTCCACTAGTTGCTCCGCAACTGGTTGTCAAGGAGTTTATGGTGACTACTGAAGTTGGCTTGCGGCGCAACAGGCATGTCTTGCGGCGCAAGTAAGCAACATACTGGCTCGAAGATTTGAAGGTCTTGCGGCGCAATAGAGAGAGCTGCGGCGCAAGAAGGCTGTTGACAGTTACAATTCAGTTTCTTTAAATGCTAATCATGTGGGAACCCAAAAGACTGTGAAAGCTATTACATATAGACGAATTCTGGACAGAAAGAAGAATCTTATCATTTATATCTCAGTTTTTAATCATCATTTTTGCAAGGAAGATCAAGGCATTATCATAATCATAATTTCAAGTTTGTGTTGAACAATCGGTTACTTTCATTTCTACTTTGTTATTTTGGAGATACTTGGAACTTATTTCCTATAGTTTGGTATTGAACTTTTATCCATTTCATATTGCAATTGAATCATGTCTTTTATTTATTTGATTAGTTTCGTTACCATTATGAGTAGCTAATTTCTTTAAATGTTTGCTTGGATTTGTGATCGTTTATGTGTTAGATTTTGGGTATGAAAGTCGAGTGATGTGTAGAGGTTAATCGGGGATCCGTTTGGGTTGTTATTTTAATTATATTGTTAAGATTGTTTATACTTTTATTTGGTAAACTAAAAACGGGTATTCGAGAGGAATCCGTAATTTTTACTAAAATAAGAACGAATTAATCGGCCGGTCTTTAGTTGATTAAGAGTTAGCGGTATTCGAGAGGAATCGCTAACAACAATCTAAACAAGTAAGTAATAACACAAACGCTAGTTAATAAATTAAGAGAAATCGGTTTATTAGTTAGTAAGCTATTCGAGAGGAAGCTTATAGGTTAATTCTCACACATCGGCTTGGAACTTTATGCACAATTACTTGAGGTGTTAACTATATTCGAGAGGAATAGTTGCATGGTTAGGTAATTGGAGAAATCCGGTATTCGAGAGGAACTTAGGATATTATATTAGAAGTTTTTCGACATTTTCATACCTAAGAGATAACACACATTCGTAAACGGTCCAAGCAAGCGTCCTTTTATCCATATTTGAATTAGAAAAGTATTTTTGTCATTAGTATAATCAAGTCTTCTTAAGACCAAACCCAATTGTTACTTGTTACGTGTTATTATAAAACTAAATTTCTTAATTATAAATAGTCCCTGTGTTCGAACCCGATATTTACCAATACTATTTTACAACCGATAAGGGTACACTGCCCGTGTAGTAATCTAGTAAAAGTTAATTTTCGGAAAACTAGATTTTTCACATCAAGTTTTTGGCGCCGCTGCCGGGGACTTGATTTAGTTGGAATTTAGTTTTTGTTTGATTACTTGTTTGAATATTTTCACGGGTTTTTGTTTGCTGTGTTGTGATTTTCAGGTATTGATAGTGGATGTTTACTAGGTCCCAAGGGAAGCAAGTGAATAGCCCTCTTTCTGACCCGGAAAGACTTTTGAGAAAATGAGGATTAGGAGCAGTTGTTTATAGTGAGAAAGAATCTTCTGAGGAGGAAGAGGAAATAGTATTTGAAGAAGAAATGGATGATAACGGAGGCGATAAAGGAGGCGGTAACGGAATTCCAAACGGAGCTGTTATTCAACTCGACCCATTTGATCAACCAATGATAAACCGTAACCGAACAGTTCCATTGACTCGTGGTTCAGCGATTATCCAACCAAACGTGGGGGATAACTTTTCAGTTAAGGGACATCATCACAAGATGATCCAAGAGAACGCAATTGACGGGAATTCCAAAGCTGATCCACACAAGCATATTGCTACCTTTACCGATATATGCAAAATGTTTAAATATGGAGAAGGTTTGGAGGAAGGAGTAATGCTCAGTTTATTCCCATCGTCACTTAGAGGAGAAGTAAGGACGTGGTTTTATGAGCTAGAACCGGAGTCGATCGAGACTTGGGAGGAGATGTGTGAGTCATTTGTGACCCGGTTTTTCCCACCGATCTTGGGTAGGAAACTTTTGAACCAAATCAGGAGCTTCTTTCAGTTTGATAATGAGACAACAGCCGATGCTTGGATTAGGCTCAAAGATTTACTACGTAATTGTCATGGGCACGGTTTGGATAGGGAGCAAATTATTGACATTTTCTATCACGGGTTAGACAACCGGTCTCAACACGATCTCGACTTAGCGGGTGGAGGAAATTTCCTCTACAAATCACCAAATGATGCTTATAGGATGATGGAGGACCAAGTACAAGCGGTAATTGCAAGGGACCGAGTGAGTAAAAATAGAAAAGTACGGTGGTCGGTGAATCAAGTGGAGGAATCGAGTGGTAGTAGTAGTGGAAAAAGTGAAATAGTGAACGAGATTAAGTCCTTGGGTGATGAGATGAAGAATCGGATGGGGCGATTGGAGAAAGATGTCCATTTGGTTAGGAATGGATGCGGAAAGTGTGGAGGACCTCATTACACGGAGGAGTGTGAACCGAAGACCGAGGATGTGAACTACGCCAACTACGGATACCAAAACCGTAGTAATTACCAAAACCGCTCACAAGAAGGAGGAAATAGTGGGTACGGGAATCAAAATCGGGGTAATAGGAATGAGGGGCGTTTTCAATCCAACCAATCAAAACAGAGAGAGGGAAATGAAGAACCGAGCTTCACGGAAATGATGAAGGATTTCGTTTACTCCCAAAAAGCAACAAACGATTTGTTAGCAAATTCAATGAAGGGATTTAACGAAAAATGGGAACAAAATCAGCGGAACACTCAGGCGAACATGCAGGATTTAGAACGGAAATTCGAAAGATTAAATGAAAAATTTTCAAGCCGACCAACGGGTCAAATGCCGAGTTCAACCCAACCTAACCCGAGACAAAATCAGAATAATAATGGCGGATCATCAAGTCAAGGGTCAAAATACATACACCCTAACAATCGGGATGAACATGTGAATGCCATCGAGACTAGGTCGGGATTTAAGTATGGGGGGAATCGAGAAACCGTGCTGAACAAGGAAAAAACGGAAGGATCAGCTGAAACTGGCCACTTGCGGCGCAACAGGGACACCTTGCGCCGCAACTCATCCTCAGTAGCTGACCCAATTGTTGACGACCATCCACTTGCGCCGCAACATACTATTCTTGCGCCGCAACTAGAGCAAATGCAGAATAGGGAACCCGTTGACAGTGATTCTGACGAAGAAGAGGAGATTGAGATGGAAACTCGACCCGGAAAGGAACCCATGGATCAAAACAAAGAAGAAGAGCAGAAAATGGAAACAAAGGGGGCATACAAGCCGAGGATCCCATATCCTCAAAGGCTTAGAAAGGAGAAAAAAAGGGAACAATACGGGAAGTTTATTGAACTAATGAAAACTGTTAAAATTAACGTCCCTTTAGTTGATCTCATTGCAGGTATGCCCAACTATGCCAAGTTCATGAAGGAGTTAGCAAGCGGAAAAGGAGATCATATGGAGAAGATAACGGCATTTCTTAATGCCGAATGCTCGGCTATTGTGAAGAAATCAATTCCACCCAAGCTTGAAGACCCAGGAAGTTTCTTACTTACTTGCACATTTAATAATAATTATACTTGTAGTGCATTAGCGGATCTTGGGGCAAGCATTAATTTAATGCCCAACTCTGTTTACACTAAACTTTCCTCGGGTGCTTTAACACCAACCCGCATGAGCATAAGATTGGCCGATCGATCTTATCAATACCCATTGGGTGTTGCGGAAAATATGCTCATACGGGTTGGAGATTTTGTATATCCGGTAGACTTTGTGATTCTTGAGATGGAAGAGGATGAAAAAGTTCCTCTCATCTTAGGAAGACCATTTTTAAATACCGCGGATGCCATCATCCGTGTGAGGGATACGGAAATTTCATTGGGTTTGGGTAATGAACGGGCTACATTTTCTTTGAATCAAGCTATGAAACATTCTTACTCTACTGATGAATCTTGTTTTAGAATTGATGTCATAGACGATGCAGATTATGATCTAGATTGGGAAGGAATCCTAGAGGACGAGGAGGAAATGGAAATGATGAATGCAATTGAGAAGGATGATGAAGAGGAAGAAGCAAGTGAAGCAAAGGAATTAGTGATGGAAAATGACGTGAGGATCAAAACATCGTTAGAAGATCCTCCCAAGGATTTGGAGCTAAAACAACTACCCCATCACCTTGAATACGCGTTTTTAGAGGGTAATTCTAGTCTTCCTATTATTATCTCGTCTTCACTTTTGGAAGACGAGAAAGTTAAATTACTAACAGTCCTTAAAAGCCATAAAAAGGCTTTCGCTTGGCGCATTTCGGATATTCCGGGGATTAGTTCAGATTTTTGTAAACACAAAATCAATTTTTTGGATAATGTAAAACCCGTTGTCCAACGACAACGGAGACTAAACCCGAATATGCAAGATGTGGTCAAGAAGGAAATTGTTAAGCTTTTGGATGCAGGAATCATCTACCCGATATCGGATAGCCCGTGGGTTAGTCCAGTACATTTCGTGCCTAAGAAAGGGGGGATGACAGTTGTCATGAACGAGAAAAATGAGTTGGTCCCTACTAGAACGGTGACGGGCTGGAGAGTGTGCATCGATTATAGGAAGTTAAATGAAGCGACAAGAAAGGATCATTTTCCGTTGCCCTTCATGGACCAAATGATAGAGAGGTTGGCTGAAAATGAATTTTACTGTTTTCTAGATGGTTTTTCGGGTTATTTCCAAATCCCGATAGACCCCGAAGACCAAGAAAAGACAACCTTCACTTGTCCATTTGGGACTTTTGCTTATAGGAGGATGCCATTCGGACTTTGTAATGCACCGGGTACATTTCAGAGGTGCATGATGGCAATATTTCAGGACATGGTCGAGAATTCTATGGAGGTGTTTATGGACGACTTTTCAGTTTATGGTAGTTCATTTGATGGGTGTTTAGAGAGTTTGGATCGTATGCTTGCACGATGTGAGGAAACTAACTTGGTACTGAATTGGGAAAAGTGCCACTTTATGGTGAAGGAAGGGATTGTGTTGGGGCACAAGATATCAAAAGCCGGGATTGAGGTTGATAGAGCTAAAATAGAGGTGATATCGAAATTGCCACCACCGACGAATGAGAAAGCGGTTAGGAGCTTTTTAGGACATGCGGGTTTCTATAGGCGATTCATAAAGGATTTTTCGAAGATTACTAGGCCTATGACTAGATTGCTAGAGAAGGACACGAAATTTGAATTTTCGAAGGAATGTGTACAGGCGTTTGAATTATTGAAGGAAAGATTGACGAATACACCCATTTTAGTATCACCGAATTGGGATTTACCATTCGAGTTGATGTGTGATGCTAGTAATTTTGCGGTGGGGGCTGTATTGGGACAAAGGATTGAGAAACATTTTAGGCCTATTTATTTTGCAAGCAAAACGTTAAATGAGGCTCAGCAAAATTATACTACTACCGAGAAGGAATTACTAGTTGTGGTGTTTGCATTCGACAAATTTCGGTCCTACTTGGTGTTGAGTAAGACGGTGGTATTTACGGACCACTCGGCATTGAAGTTTTTGTTCTCCAAGTTAGATGCGAAACCGAGATTGATTCGGTGGATTTTGTTATTGCAAGAATTCGATGTTGAAATCCAAGATAAAAGGGGACGAGAGAATGTGGCGGCGGATCACTTGAGCCGTTTGGAGAACCCGGATCTTGGTGAGTTAGGAGAAGGAGAAATAAGAGATCAATTTCCGGGAGAGCAATTGGCATTTGTTGGGAAAGTTAGTAGCGAGAGTGTACCATGGTTTGCGGACATAGCAAATTATTTGGTGGGCGGAATAATTAATCGAGACTTGAGCTATCAACAAAGAAGGAAGCTATTTTCGGATGTGAAATATTATTTTTGGGAGAAACCTCATTTGTTCCGAGTGTGTGCGGATGGAATGATTAGAAGGTGTGTGCACGGAAGCGAAACAAGGAGAATTTTGGACGATTGTCACCACGGACCCACGGGAGGACATTATGGGCCAATGATCACGGGGAAGAAAGTTTTTGACGCTGGATTTTATTGGCCAACGATCTTCAAAGAGGCACAAACTTTGGTACGCACATGTGATTCATGTCAACGGCAAGGCACTATAACGAGGAGGGATGAAATGCCGCAGCAAGGCATCCAAGTGTGTGAAGTATTCGACATATGGGGCATAGATTTCATGGGGCCATTCAAACCGTCGAATAGGAATATGTACATCTTGGTGGCGGTAGACTACGTGTCCAAATGGGTCGAGGCAAAAGCACTACCCACCAATAATTCGGCCGTTGTTATTGACTTTTTGAAAAGTCTCTTTTGCAGGTTTGGGATGCCGAAAGCATTGATTAGCGACCGAGGGACTCATTTTGCAAATGCTCATATGGAGAAGGTTCTTAAGCGATATGGAGTGCAACACAGATTTTCGACTTCCTACCATCCCCAAACGAGTAGACAAGTCGAGAACACGAACCGGGCTATAAAGAGGATTTTGGAGAAAACGGTGCACAACAATCCCGTGCTTTGGTCAAGAAAATTGGAAGATGCATTGTGGGCTTTCCGGACTGCATTCAAAACACCAATTGGTACAACCCCTTTTCGCTTACTTTAGGTAAAAATTGTCATTTACCCATGCAGATTGAGCATAAAGCATATTGGGCACTAAAAGAGTGTAGCACGGATTTGTTGGAAAGTGGGGAAACTAGATTTCTACAATTGCATGAGTTAGATGAACTAAGGTGGAATGCATACGAAAATTCGAGCTTATACCAGGCAAGGACAAAGGCAATGCACGATTTAAAGATCCGAAGGAAGGAATTCAAAGAAGGAGACAAAGTCCTATTGTTCCAGTCAAAATATAAGTTCAAAGCTCCTAAGTTAAAATCCAAATGGACGGGACCGTATTTGGTGAAACGGGTTTTCTCAAAGGGGTATTTGGAGCTTACAAGAGAGGATGGAGAATCGTTCATAGTAAACGGGCAACGGGTGAAAGTATATTGTGAAGAGGATGAAGAGAATGGAATGTGTATGGAGGATGGGTTCCACCCGTTCAAGCTAGTGACTCGAGGAAAAAACGAGCACCTTCGGGTTAAACCCCGGTTTGTTGTATCACTCTTATTCTCTTTTCTTTTATTTTGATTTTTGTTGTTTTTAGTTGTTTAAAGTAACTTAGGAGTAAAACGGAAAAAAACTGCTGAAACACCCTTCTTGCGGCGCAACAGGGGCATCTTGCGCCGCAAGTCATATTCAGTAGCGGCAAGAAATTTGGTGTTAACTATTTGCGCCGCAAGTAGTACCTCTTGCGCCGCAAGTGACTCAGTAGCGAAAAAAAAAATTTAAAAAAAAAAAATAAAAAAAAAAATTAAATTTCTTTTATTAAAACCCTTTTAAACCGAGACTTCTCTTTTCTTTTCTCACAATAACTAGCGGCGCAAGGACTCACACACACAGAAAAAAAAATCAATTTCGATTTTAATTATCGTTATGTGCTTACATCACACTTAATTTCGAGTGTGATGTAAGCCACCTTCTAATCATTCCCATGTTGTAATTGGCTTGAATGGATAAAATCAATTCCGAGTGTGATGTAAGCCAATTACAACATGGGAAGAACGGTATGTGCTTACATCACACTTAATTTCGTAATATTGATTGATTTAGGGTTTATGAAATTGAAATTGATTTGGGGAAAATGTGAGGTTAGGTTTCTTTAGTTTTTAATTTGTTAATTAGGTTAAGTAACACTTTGATTTCGTTTAGCTTTAGTGTTTTTAGTGTTTAGATTAATTGTGTCGGGTTGAACAAAATCGTTGCAGCAAAAACCGTCCACTTGCGCCGCAAGAGGGGCCATTTGCGGCGCAAGTAGGCCAACACTACCTGACATTTTATAAAATAAAAAAAAAAAAAAAAAATTGTTTTATTTCTTTTAGTCTAACAGTTTTTGTGTTATTGTTTTGTGTTATTGTATGATTTTGTAGGGTAAATGCTAAGCGGTTGAGGAACCCGAAGTGGAAGAAACATCGGTGGTTCATCGGGTACAAAGACCCCAAGTTCCATCCGCCGCATCCATGGTGATGAGGCCCGAGACACACCCTTGGCTCAAGTGGCCAGGATGCAATGCAAATCAGAAAGTCCGGTTAAACAACAACTTGGCATTGCTTCAAGACAAAGCGGTTTGGCCCGCGAAGTTTTTGGATTGGGATATGATCGAGAATTTGGGGATTACTGAGGAACTAAACTCTTACCTCATGACACAGTGCGTAGAAGATTATGGATCCCCACCTTTTGAGGTTGCGGTATGGAAGAAGGGGTTTAGTGTTAGAGAGAACAGTTATAGGGAGATGTGTCTGGAATTTTACTCGAGTTTGACGGTCGACCCGGTACCCGGAAATGGTAATGAAGTTTATGATGCGAAAATCATCAAGTTCCGTTTGGTGGGAAAAGATCATGAGGTAACCATATCCCAATTCGGGTTTTTGGCTGGGTTATTTACTGAAGAGGAGTATTTGGACAGACATCATATGAGCGGATACGTAGTTAAGGGAAGTTGGAACTGGAACGTTGTAAGAAAAGATAAAAATGATGTTTGGTTTGAATTATCCGGATTGAGGCCTCACTCGACTACAAACAAGGCGAAAAGCATCACGGACCGGATGCTGAGATTGATTCAAAAAGCAATCTCGAACTCATTCTTTCAAAGATACCAACATCAGGACAAGGTCTACATTGATGACCTTTGGCTTTTGCATTTTTTCGCTAAGAGGGACCCGGAACAATTTGTGAATGCAACTTGGGCATTAGCGGAATACATGAATGAGAAAGGACCGGGAAGACAAGCGTCGGGGCCAATGGTTTGTGGACATTTTATCACTAGGATAGCAAAGAATCTTGGTGTGATGACGGCAGCGGGGATTAGACAGTGTAGTCCACCGGTGGGTCGGAAAGTGATAACGATGAATGATTTGTTTAGAGCTGAGATTGTGACAGCAAATGGAGTTTATGTTGGGAATGTGCAGGTTGAGGAGGACGAAGGAGACGAGGAAGAGAATGAAGAAGATGCTGGGGACGAGAACATTGAGGGGTCAGCACCACCACCACCTAGCCCTTTCGAGTTCCAGCCGATGATGGAGGAAGTGTATCGAATCGGGAGGCAAGTGGACGATTCGAGGAACGACTTGTCCCACATGAGGAGGGAGGCGGATCGGACTAGACGGGAAATTAACCGGTTGGGGGAATACACCCGTTATCACATGGAAAAGTACCAGTCAGCGTGGGACTGTCTAACAGAGCAGCATTACCATTCGAATGTCCCGGGCTCCTCGAGTGGGTGGACTGATTATAACCCACCATCGTTGTACAACCCTCTACCTCCTCCCGAAGACGAAGAATGAAGAGAAGGAAGCCGCTTGTTTGGCTTGTTTGTTATTGTGCTATTTGATGTCGAACTATTTACTTTTCTTTTGTGTTGGTTGTGTTTGGAACAATTTTTATTTGTACTTGTTTAGGATTTTATTTTTAATTGTGCTAATTAACTTGTTTGCTTTTGTGATGTGTACCATATCAAGTCTGGCATTAAGTTCAGCACGTGCGGAGTCGAGGTCGGAAATCATGCAACATCAAAGCAACTCGCACGGTTTTCTTTTCTTTCTTTTTTTTTATTTTTATTTTTGTACTTTTATTTTTATTTTAATTTCCCTTAGTTTAGTTAGTTTTCTTTTAGATGGAACACATTAGGGACAATGTGTTGTTTAAGTATGGGGGGGTCGGGAAATTAGTTAAGTTTTATCCCCATATATCCATTACGTTTATTTTTGTCCCATTTGAGTCTTTTAGAGTCATATAAAAAAAAAATTAAAAAAACGCTTAAATGTAGTTTGGGAAGATAATAGGGGCTTGTTCGTTTAAATTAATTCCGGTACTTTAACGTGAAATTGTTTCGGAACATCTTTAGTTAATAAAATATTTGTAAATAAGAATTTAGGTTTTCTTGTTTTAGTTCCTTAAGTTTCCCCGAAAAATCTAAAATCTAGATGGCCACTTTATATCCTTAGTACCGAGCCCTTGTAGTCCTTGCACCTTTGCGAGGGGTAGTTGGGGAATCCTAGTATCACTTAAGCCCATTGGAGAGTTAGAGGCGAAGAAAAAGGCCATAGGTCTTTCCACTCAACAAAATAAAAATTGATCCTCACTATAACGAAGACTCAAATCCCGTTATGATCGTTCACTTCAAAGAAAATTTAAATATATATCTATAATATTTGAAGTGAACAAAAGTGAGAGGAAAAGAAAAAGATGTAGACTAACCAAATAATTCTCAAAAGAAAGAAGTACTCAAACGAAGAAAAATGCTTAGTGATATTTTAAGGGTTCCCCCGAAAGTAAGGCGATATAGGGGTCGGCCGTAAAGGATGATCGCTTCAATTTCGGTTGAAGAGTGAGGGAAAAGGGGTGGTTATTTAGACATATCTAAACTAGGGGATGAATTAGGAGTTAACATTAGAAAATTGCGGTTTTTGTTTGCTTAAGTAATTTAGTAGCTTTAGATGTTCGTAGTCGGTTGTACGATCTAGCAATTTCACGCATACTTATAATTATTAACACCGGAATTTAGTTAAACGTTTGACCCCGTGATTCCTTTTCTTTTCTTAAGTTGTATGTTTTGTAAATTTTGTAGTAATTTCGAGTCGGATTTGCTTAGGGACAAGCAAATGTTTAAGTATGGGGGGTTTGATATCGCTCATTTATACGAGTATTTCATAGCGATATTTGTTATGTTTAGAGTTCAAAACGTAATGGATAGGCCCCGTATTACTTATATTTTGTGTAAAGTTTGTTTTATAGGTTTTTAGTTATGTTTGGAGTCAAAGGAGGCAATTTGTGACCAAAAGAGGCTAAGAAAGACAAGTCGGGAAGCAAAACGTCTAGTTGCCTTGGTCATTTCCACTAGTTGCTCCGCAACTGGTTGTCAAGGAGTTTATGGTGACTACTGAAGTTGGCTTGCGGCGCAACAGGCATGTCTTGCGGCGCAAGTAAGCAACATACTGGCTCAAAGATTTGAAGGTCTTGCGGCGCAATAGAGAGAGCTGCGGCGCAAGAAGGCTGTTGACAGTTACAATTCAATTTCTTTAAATGCTAATCATGTGGGAAACCAAAAGACTGTGAAAGCTATTACATATAGACGAATTCTGGACAGAAAGAAGAATCTTATCATTCATATCTCAGTTTTTAATCATCATTTTTGCAAGGAAGATCAAGGCATTATCATAATCATAATTTCAAGTTTGTGTTGAACAATCGGTTACTTTCATTTCTACTTTGTTATTTTGGAGATACTTGGAACTTATTTCCTATAGTTTGGTATTGAACTTTTATCCATTTCATATTGCAATTGAATCATGTCTTTTATTTATTTGATTAGTTTCGTTACCATTATGAGTAGCTAATTTCTTTAAATGTTTGCTTGGATTTGTGGTCGTTTATGTGTTAGATTTTGGGTATGAAAGTCGAGTGATGTGTAGAGGTTAATCGGGGATCCGTTTGGGTTGTTATTTTAATTATATTGTTAAGATTGTTTATACTTTTATTTGGTAAACTAAAAACGGGTATTCGAGAGGAATCCGTAATTTTTACTAAAATAAGAACGAATTAATCGGCCGGTCTTTAGTTGATTAAGAGTTAGCGGTATTCGAGAGGAATCGCTAACAAAAATCTAAACAAGTAAGTAATAACACAAACGCTAGTTAATAAATTAAGAGAAATCGGTTTATTAGTTAGTAAGCTATTCGAGAGGAAGCTTATAGGTTAATTCTCACACATCGGCTTGGAACTTTATGCACAATTACTTGAGGTGTGAACTATATTCGAGAGGAATAGTTGCATGGTTAGGTGATTGGAGAAATCCGGTATTCGAGAGGAACTTAGGATTTTATATTAGAAGTTTTTCGACATTTTCATACCTAAGAGATAACACACATTCGTAAACGGTCCAAGCAAGAGTCCTTTTATCCATATTTGAATCAGAAAATTATTTTTGTCATTAGTATAATCAACTCTTCTTAAGACCAAACCCAATTGTTACTTGTTACGTGTTATTATAAAACTAAATTTCTTAATTATAAATAGTCCCTGTGTTCGAACCCGATATTTACCAATACTATTTTACAACCGATAAGGGTACACTGCCCGTGTAGTAATCTAGTAAAAGTTAATTTTCGGAAAACTAGATTTTTCACATCAAATCTCCTTTTTAAAATTATAATATAATGAATGGTAACATAAGGGTATAATAATCTTTTTATAGCTAACTAGATTATTGCCCCTCGAAAGCGTGGGTAAATATAAATAAAAATTGAATCGTAAACTTTATGTTTATGAACACGTTCTTTTAAATTATTATGAGAATACAATATTATTACACGTATAATAACAAATATACATATATGTTTATACACATGTTGTTTATAGTTATAATAACATATATACATTTATGGTTATACACATATATTAATATTTTATATTAAAGGAGTTTAGAATAATAATAATAATGTAAATCATAGCCCAATAAGAGACATATTTTTTTTATTGTAATAATGGTGAAATTGAAGAGAGAATGAAATTATAGATTGTAAGAGGGTGTAAAGTGAAAAAAATATTTGATTACATCATCAGTTTCATCTAATGGTTGAAATCAAAATCTCTAACTCATCCAAGGGATCTTACTTTGTCATGTGGCATTTAAGGACCCTTTTTTATTATATATTGAAGATATGTAGGGGTGAGCATGGTTCGGTTCGGCTCGGTTTTTACATAAAACCGAAACCGAACCGAAAATTCGGTGTTTAAAAACTTAGGAACCGTTCGGTTCGGTTTTCTAGTAGTTCGGTTTTTCGGTTTTTGGTGTAAAGTTTGGTTCGGTTCGATTTTTAATCGGTTTTTTAGGCTTTCTCTGTTTCAGCTTAATAAGCAACATATTATTCATATTTCTTTATAATCAAGTAAAATTTTTACCTAATAATATATAATCATCAGGCTAAAGCATTTTATTATACTAATTATTGTTGGGATTGAAACTTACTTAAATTAGTTTTAATTTCATTAATGCTGCTCGTTACTACTGATGTTGAAGTACTGCTTCATTACTACGGACTGAAGATATTAATGCGGAATGAAGACAGTTACTACTGAAGAACATTGTTACTACTGCAAGACTATTACTACTGCATATTCTCATTACTGCTGCAACTGTTTGTTTCTACTACGTGAAGAGTGATCCGCAAGTTTAGCATTACAATTACATTTAGATTGTAATTCCTTTTGTAGATGTTTCCTATTTAGATAGGTTAGCCTCAAGATCTATATATAGATCCTTGTAATTGATAGAAAACACGTTGTATTGATTCATTCATATTGAATATAATTGAGGCTTATAATTCGACATACATTATTGTTCATAATCATTATTCTTATAAAATATTTGTGTGTTCAATAAACTTGTAATATCAAGGTGTTCATCCGCTGCTGAACTTCCTTGATAGATCAAGATCTTTCTTAGACGAACTTTGGGTTATCCAACCTAAACAATCCTGACAAGTGGTATCAGGGCACAGGAGGTGCTCAAGATCCATTGATCTACAAGTTTCTAAGAAGTCTCATCCAGAAGAAATCAATCTACAATATGACAGTCGTTTTAGTTAACAAGGTTCCTGTACTCAATAGTAATGACTTTGATCTATGGAAGCTACGTATCAAGCAACACATAACGCTATCTGATTATACAGTATGGGATGTCATAGTCAAACAAAGAGATTGAAAATCTCGCAGCTGACGGATTGCCTGGTGCTGTTGCTCGTCGTATAACTGATTTAGAGAGAAGAGAGAAGCAAACATAGATAAAAGCTCTAAGTATCCTTCTTATTGCTATTCCAAACGAATATCAATCTCAATTTGAAGGATACATGGATGCTAAATCTTTATGGGAAGCATTGGAGAAGAGGTTTAGGGGAACAAAGAATACAAAGAAAAACAAGAAGGCTCTTCTCAAGCAATAGTACGAAAAATTCAAGGCTTTGAAGGAAGAAAGAATGACACAGACATTCGATCGATACAAGAAGCTTACTGGAGAACTCGGAAGTGCAGGAGTTAGGATTGATAAAGATGACATCAATCGGCAATTCATCAGATCTTTGGGTGAAGAATGGATAATATACACTGTCTCATACAGACAGGGTGATGTATTGGAACAGATGGAGTTGGACGATCTCTACAACGATCTTAGAGTCTTTGAAGCAGAAGTTGAAGCAAAGAAGCCGAGCAGCAGCAACAACAGTATTAATAATTTTAATACTGCTCTTATCACACCTTTTGCAGGACCAACTCAACATTATTGTGGAGAAGATCTTTCCTTTGAAGCTTTCATCTCACAAAGCTCCTGCTTAACCAATGAAGATTTGAAGAAGATTCATCAAGATGACTAGGAAGAGATGGAACTAAAGTGGCAGATGGCCATACTTTCATTGAGGGCATGGAGGTTTGTTCAAAGGACTGGAAGAAGATTTAACCCAAGAAACAATGACAGAGTTGCCTTTGACAAAATCAAGGTAAAGTGTTTTGATTGTGGTGAACCAGGTCACTTTGCAAGGGAGTGCAAAAACAAGACAAAGATCAACAACTCAAGAAACACACAAAAGAGTACATCAACTGCACTAATCACACAAGATGTATTTGGGTATGACTGGAATGATTTAGCAGAAGAAACCAGTCAAAACAGAGCGTTAATGGCAGTCATAATTGAAAACACATCTCTTTCTACTGAGACAGTTTCTACTGCTCCCCATGCATGCATTGCAGTTGCAGTTTCTACTGAAGAAGGTGATACTACTATAGCTGGTGTTTCTACTGAGCCTGTTCCTACTGCAATTAATGAAGATGTTCTTGGATATGACTGGGATGAAGATACACAAGAAACGACTGAAGAATCCAATCTTATTCAATCATTGATGGCCATTGATGCATCTTCAAAGGACACAGCAACATCATCTCTCATGGCTGAGGTAAATTCCAAACTTTGTTCTACTGATTGTAAATAAGTCATGTCTAAATATAGAAATCACAATCAATTGTTATGTGACTCAATTAAGACATTAAAAGAACAAAGAAGATCAGCTGCTAGGGGGATAGAGAATCTAGAAAATCAAATTAAGTCTTATAAAACTAATGAGTTAATTTATCAGGAAAAGATTAATTTGATTGAATGGCAGAGAGATGATCTATTAGTTAAGCTTCAGGATGCTAGGGAAGAAATCAAACGATTAATTGAGGAAAAAGATAAATTTGAATTAAATGTAGAGAAACTAGAACATGCTTCAAAATCTGTTAATGACCTAATTCAACAACAAATCCATGGAAAATTAAAAGCTGGATTAGGTTATAAAGAAGTAGCCCCACCATTTAATCAAAACTATATCCCTCCAACTTTAGATGCACCTAGAATCCCAATCACACACACCCCTCCAACAGAATCATTCAAAGTTGATCCAATCAACTATGATGAAGTTCTGATCGAGGATGTAGATGAAGAAAGTGACCTAGAGGTTGAAGATCACATGACCACAAAAAAAGAAGTTAAACAACCAAGTCCACAAAGTCCATTGTCATTAGAGTCAAATAAAAAGATCAAGAAAACCAATAAGTGTGAATGTAACTGCTGTAAGAACACCGATGGACATAAGGAAAAGGAAAAGACGTGGGTTCACATAGAAACACGAAATCAACGAAATAGGAACCAATTGAAAATTCAAAAGGGTCAACTTCCTAAGAAACAAGTCAAAGTGTGTTTTATTTGTGGCAAAGCTAATCACTATGCCAAAATTTGCTTTTATAACCATGATAATCAAAAGAAAATACTTCAAAAGCAACACAGGGGGTTGGGGTATACTGACAAGGTTGACCATCATGGAAAATCTGTACTTGAAAGAAAATATGTTCTGAACAGTAGTAATGGAGTTAATACTGCAAAGAATAACTCTGTTAATACTGCTTTAGGTAAAAGAAGTGTTAACCAAAAATCTTTTAACAACAGTAGAAACAGGATTAATACTGCTAAACAAAATTCTGTTAATGTTGCACGTGTTAATACTGTTAAACATAATGGTGTTAATGATGCCCGTGTTAATATTGTTAAACAAAATTGTGTTAATACTGCACGTGTTGATACTGCAAAACGTAACTCTGTTACTACTGCAAGTCTTAATACTGCAAAACAAAGAGTGTTAAAACAGTATCTGTTCCTACTATTAAATCAAAATCTGTTAATACTGCTCATGTTCCCAAAGTTAAATCCATTAAACTAGTATGGCAACCAAAGGTCAAAGTAACTCAACCACCTAGTCCACCTGATTTCTCAAACCTAGTCCAAAGGAAGGTGAGTTACTTTGATGAGATGGGCAAACCCAAGTCAACTTTGGCTTGGGTCCCCACCAGAAAC
Source organism: Senecio squalidus (assembly GCA_910822075.1). Lineage (NCBI taxonomy): Eukaryota > Viridiplantae > Streptophyta > Magnoliopsida > Asterales > Asteraceae > Senecio > Senecio squalidus. The sequence continues at coordinate 44,704,084 of CAJVGC010000591.1, read as the reverse complement.
TAACTTCTTGTTTATGTGCAGGTTCAGCCAACAAAAGATGATGAGAGCAGTTGGCATGTAGATAGTGGCTGTTCCAGGCACATGACCGGCAACATTGCTTGCCTTCAAAATTTTGAGAAGTTCAATGGAGGTTATGTTGCCTTTGGAGGAAATCCAAAAGGAGGGAAGATTATTGGGAAAAGGACTGTGAGCAATGGAAGAATCAGTTTCAAGGATGTCTTCTATGTGCAACAGTTACAATACAATCCGCATAGTGTATCTCAAGTCTGAGATGAGAAAAACACAACCATCTTCACTGCAATTGAATGTTTAATAATGGAGCCTGGATATGTCATCGATGAGAGCAAGGTTCTACTCAGAAGACCAAGAAAAGACAATGTATATTGCTTTGATATGTCCAAGGTCCAACCAACTGCAGCTGAAGCCTGCTTTGTATCCAAGTCCACTCTGGATGAATCCACTCTTTGGCACAGACGGATGTTTCACATGAACCTCAAGAATATCAATGAACTGGTGAAATCCAATCTAGTTAGAGGACTGCCTAACAAGCAGTTCTCTCTAGATGACAATTATGTGGCATTCTTAAAGGGAAAGCAACACAAGACTTCTCACAAGTCCAAGGAACTCAACACCATCTAGACTCCTTTACACGTGCTCCACATGGACTTATTTGGACCTACAAACGTAAAGAGTATTGCTACAAAAACTTATTGCCGTGTTATTACTGATGACTACACAAGGTATACATGGGTGTATTTCCTTGCCACTAAAGATGAGACCATTCGGCTTCTCATCTCTTTCATCACAAGAGTTGAAAATCAAATCAATCTGAATGTGAAGAAAATCAGATGTGATAATGGGACAGAGTTCAAAAACCAGGTGATGAATAAATTATGTGAGAAGAAGGGGATAGAAAGACAATTCAGTGATGCAAGAACTCCACAGCAACATGGAGTAGCTGAAAGAAGAAATAGGACCCTAATTGAAGCTGCTAGAAGTATGTTGGCAGACTCCAACTTACTCATCTTCTTTTGGGCAGAAGCAGTTAATATTGCTTGATATGTGCAGAATAAAGTACTATTAGTCAAGTCCAAGAACAACACTCCTTATGAGCTTCTACACAAGAGACAGCCTTTAATAAGTTTCTTAAGAGCTTTTGGGTGTCCTTGTACAATTCTGAACTCAAAGGACCATCTTCGAAAGTTTGAGAGCAAGGCAGATGTAGGATACTTTGTTAGATATTCATCACAGAGCAAAGCATATCGGGTCTACAATCACAAGTCCAGTATTATTGAAGAAAGTTCAAATGTTACCTTCAATGAAAACACCCCAAACACTAAGATTCAAGGACCTAACTGGCTTTTTGATTTGGATGCCTTAACCAAATCCTTGGATTTCAACTTTGATTTTCATCAACCAGCATCTATTCCTACTGATCCTGTTCCTGCTGCTTCAGCTCATCCTGTTAATACTGAGCCAGTTAATACTGAATATGTTTCTACTGCCAACTCTCCAGTTGTTGGTACAGACAGATTCGATGTTATAGAGTATATCTATCTTCCCATTTCAACTGATGATCCTCTAAATCTGAATGATACTATTGACAAGACAGATGAAGAGGAGACACATCAACAGGAAACCACTGAAGACCAATTCTTACAAGATGAGGAAACCCCAGTTACACCACCTGACAAAGAAGAGGTCATGAGACCAAATGGAGTTCCACACTTGGTAGAGGAGAAAAAAGATGGGTTGAACAAATAGTTACTGAAGAAGTTGAAGATAGTGATGCTGAAATGTCCACTCCCAATAGCACTTCTCCAAATTTTGGTCCTTCCATGGCTATGGAATGCCAGATCTCAATGACACAAATCTAGATGTCACTTTAAGAGTGGAGAAGATACCAACTTCCCGTATACACAAAAATCATCCACCATCTCAAATCATTGGAAAGTTTGACATCTCTATGGAGACAAGGAGTCAAACCAAGCCCAAAAAGGACCCACTGAAGGATATAAAAACTTGTTTATTTTCATGCTTTCTATCACAAATGGAACCAAAGAAGATACAGGAGGCTCTCCTTGATCCAAACTGGATTGAGTCTATGCAAGCAGAACTGCTCCAGTTCAAAATCCAAGATGTTTGGAAGCTAGTCAAACTCCTTCCACGAAAGAAGGTTATTGGAACAAGATGGATCTTCAGGAACAAAAAGGATGAAAGAGGCATAGTCATCAAAAACAAGTCCAGACTGGTGGCTCAAGGCTACACACAAGAAGAGGGAATAGACTACGAAGATGTATTTGCACCTGTAGCAAGAATGGAGGCCATCAGACTATTTCTTGCCTTTGCATCATTCATGGGCTTCAAGGTGTTTCAAATGGATGTAAAGAGTGCATTTCTCTATGGCGTAATTGAAGAAGAAGTGTATGTGAGACAGCTACCTGGCTTTGAGGACCCTCAATTTCCTCACATGCTGTATAAACTAGACAAAGCTCTCTATGGGCTACATCAAGCACCCAGAGCTTGGTATGAGACACTCTCAGATTACCTTCTTAAAAACAACTTTCAAAGAGGAACCATAGATAAGAATCTCTTCATCAAAAAGGTGAACTCTGACATTCTTCTAGTACAAATCTACGTGGATGACATCATCTTTGGCTCCACCAATGAAGAATTGTGTAGAGACATTGAAAAACTGATGCATGTTAAGTTTCAAATGAGGTCAATGGGAGAATTAACATTCTTTCTAGGCCTACAAGTCAAGCAGAAGCCTGATGGACTCTTCATCAGCCAATCCAATTATGTGAAAGATATTCTCACCAAGTTTGATGTCCTAGAAGCAAAGGTGGCAAGCACCCCTGTGGAGACTCACAAACAGCTGACTGCAGATCTTGAGGGGGAGGATGTAGATATTCACAAGTACAGGTCAATGATAGGTTCACTAATGTACCTCACAGCTTCAAGACCTGACATCATGTTTGGAGTATGTGTGTGCAAGATATCAAACAAGACCTAAGATGTCTCATCTCATTGCAGTCAAGAGAATATTTCGTTACTTGAAGGACAAACCTAACTTAGGTCTATGGTATCCTAAAGATTCACCCTTTGATTTAATTGCTTATACTGACAGTGACTATGGTGGTGAAAGTTTAAACAGGAAATCAACCACAGGAGGATGTCAATTCCTAGGCTCAAGATTGGTGTCTTAGCAGTGCAAAAAGCAGACAACGGTCTCTACTTCCTCAACAGAAGTTGAATACATTGCTGCATCAAGTTGTTGTGCTCAAGTATTACGGATACAAAATCAAATGATGGACTATGGATATGCATTCATGAACACTCCCATCTTCATAGACAACAAGAGCACAATCAGCATAATCAACAATCCGGTAAAGCACTCCAAGACCAAGCACATTGAGATAAGATATCACTTCATAAGAGACTGTAATGAAAAGAAGTTGATTCATGTTGAAAAAGTCCATACTGATAATCAGCTTGCTGATCTTCTCACAAAAGCTTTTGATGTGGGAAGATTTACATTCTTGATTACAAGTATTGGCATGATTGGCATGATTAACTTGGATTAACCACTTATTTTGTCTTTTCAATATCTCATGTTAAGTCCCTTCGAGTAAAGCAGTATTAACCATAACGTAAATCAAGTGCCTTACTTTTTAGTATTGTACTATGTTACTACTACAAAATTAACAGTAGAAATAAATTTTGGCCAAAGTTTTATTAGTACGGCAAGTTTCTCAATACTACGGGAAGTTAACTACTACTGCGCATAGTTCTGTTAATACTGCTTGAATGGTTAATACTGCTGGTAATCTCATTACTACGGGACCTCTGGTTAATTGTCACACCCCGTTTGGAGCGGAAACACGAGGCGTTCCAGTTATAATATCAAGAGTCAAGATTACAACAATATAACCGATAAACAAAACATCAAATTAAATAGATCATGCCAAATGTTACAAAATACATCATAAAGTCAAAGGCGATAAGACGCCAACTACAAATACAATTCCAAAAGAAATAAACAAACGGATCGTCATGGAAATTACAATAAGCAATTTAAATTCAAATTTCCCAAAAGCAAGCGATCCGAAATAAACTATGGCATGATCAACGGAAATCCTCAATTTCCTGCAAAGCGTTAAAACGACATCAACAACATGCTGGTGAATTATTCGCAATTTTATGTAAAAGTTGACCCATCGACAAGTTTTCAATTAACATCATAATTTCAAAAATCATATCTTGTTTCTCAACCCTAGCGAGGATACCATGCCTAGATTAGTCATATACCGAAACTGACCACAATTTTTATCTTCCACTCATAGGAGCATCCTACCGAGAATTTCCTAACATCCGCTCATAGGAGCATCCTACCGAGAACTTCCTAACATCCACTCATAGGAGCATCCTACCGAGAATTTAGCTTAACAAGAGTATAAGACACCTAATATAAGGCAGTCCTATTCTACTAGGCAAACAAGATAATCAAAACAGTCCCGCATACATGCAGACAATTTAAAATACACAGACACTTTAAATTACGCTTTACAGCCCAAAAGTATTTAAGACAAGGGCTACGAATAACTCACAATACAATTTCAGCAAATCTCGGGTAACAATCACAGAGTTACAACTCCACCGTCTAAGTGCCCTAAAACAGTAAATAATAGTCTCAGTATCTCTATAAGTATAGTTCGGTTTAGCCTTGTCGGTTAAGATTAAGTTTAATATAACATTCCAACGATTAATAAGTCGAATAAGGATGACGGATTAAGAAAACGATGCTCCGCGCCAGAAAAGGGGCCGATCGGCAAGATATCGATCTTTCACGTCAACAGCGACCGTTGGAAACAAGTGATAACTCCGAGTCGAAAAGATTATTAATACCAATGTTCATTATTTTGACCAAGACAAAGATGTTGACTTATAAAGTCAAACGTCAATTTTGTTGACTTCTTAAAGTCAAAGTCCATTTAAAAGTCCAATTTGACACTTTGAATAATTTGAAGTCTTTTCATACCAAAATGTTTAGAGTAAAATGTCTTTCAAAACCATTTATAAAGTTTGTCGTAAAACATATTCCGATGAATTAAAACGATGATCAAATATGCGGCGAAGTTTTAATATATTGCAAAAAGGTTGAAAATGTCCGTTTTAAGTAATATTATGACATTTGTGATTGCGTTGGTGTCTTTGAGTCCAAAGACAATGTTATTGTAAAATATGTTACTTTTGTATACAATTTATTTATATAATTGTTTTAATGTCGTAAAAAGTCGTGAGATGAAATTTCGGCAGCGCTTCCGCGTCTTAAAATATTCGTCCAAAATTCATACACTTTCCCGCTTAACAACAATTGCATTTTAAACCTTATTCATAGTACATAATACAATAATAAGTTTAATACAATACTTTGGTTAGATTATACTTTTAACATTATTGTCCAAATCTCAGTCCAATCCGATAAAATACGACGAATGTTGGTCCAATAATTATTCCTTACCGTTTTCAAGGCTAAAACCGAATAACGAATATAACGAAATTGAAAGATTCACAAGGACAACAATTTATACCGTTAACACCCGCTTGATTTGACAAGGATCTGGAAACAACAACTTCAGTGGTGTAGTGATGAGATTATCCGCCTCCAAAACACAAGACAACCACCGATAATTAGCAAAACGAAAAATTTGGGTTGACAGACTGATCCAGCCGCCGGCTGGGATGATCCAGCCGCCGGCGGGAGCTCCACAGTCAGCTCCGGATTTTGTTGATTTTAACGATTTTAAGCGTTTTCAAGAGTATTTTCGGTAGATCTCGACATGCAAGTCATAAAAATTTAATAATATCCATAGATTTCTTCAAATAACATCTTTTTACATCAAGATCTTTGAAAAAGTTTATAAAACTTATGTTTTTAGATAAATCACAAATAACTTTTATAAAAACTCATTATTTGATCTTAGATTAGACATGCATGTGTAAAAATATGTATAAAACAGTGGGAAAAGTTTGTTATACCTCAAGATAAAGGGAAGTATGATGATCTAGCTTGTTAGATGATGATTTTGATGGAGATTAAACCCCAAAAATGGTGAAAACCCAAGAAGCAAACCGAGAGAATCACCACCTCTTGCTCCTTTTGATGAATACAACTGATTATTGTGATGTTGATGGTGTTTTTATGGTTAATAATGGCTGGGATTTACAGCCACCAAGAAGAGAAATGAAGAACAAGAGAGAGTCTTGAGAGAAAATACACTTGTGTGTGTGTTTTGGGATAAGGAAAATGAAAGAAAATGTTAAAGAAAAGTGTTATTATCACCTTGGGACAAAACTCTGGCAGAAACAGGGGTCCAATCGAGTTTAGACACTTGTCCCAATCGATTTTCATGCAAAAATGAGTCACCAAGACCTGGCCAGACACATCCAGCCGTCGGCTGGAGAGGCTCAGCCGCCGGTTGAAGCCCTGCCAGCTGCTGGCTGGTCGGCTGGTTCGGCAGACTTGTTTTTGACCGTTAAGGAGTTTCGTTCATCGAAAGTTCCCGATTCTTTTTGCGTTGAACTTACGAAAGTTTATACTTTGATTTACTTTATATTAGGTTCATTTAATATTATATTTTCACTTTCGATTTCGATTTCGAGATTCGCACGATTTCGGTAAAAGATAAATCAAGCGCAAAAGCACGATATCTCGAGTATAAAGGATCCGTTAACCGACAAATTTGGCATAAACCTTCTAACTTATAATTATGAGGATACTAACTATTTGGCACTTAGATAAATATAATTATTACGTCTCAGGGGACGAATCAGCAAATACAGAAAACCCGATACTCAATAACAGTAAATCGTGAGCAAAACAAAGCGAAATACAAGGGTCGAAATCAAATTCGAATAAAATATAAATATTAACGGTAACATAAGAACTTCGAATTGACGGGACGTCACATTAATACTGGAAGTAATGTTCATTACTACTGCCAGACCAGTTAATACGGCCCGTAAGTGTCATTACTACTGTAATTAGCCTCATTACTACGGTCATTATTTATTAATACTGCAACGATTAGTACTGCGGAGTTTTCTTAATTAATAAGATTACTCTGTTAATACTGCGTTGACAAGTCAAACCTCAAGTTGCAACTAACTTTTAACACGTGGCGATTTGTGATTGGACCTCAAAATTTAAACTTCTGCGCAGGTTCAGTAATTTTAAACACGTGGCACAACACGATTGAACCGTCCTTTTTAATCATCACTAGCGTCTAATCCAACTCGCCAAGTTGTTATAATCTTCCGCGTATAAATAGGGTTTAAGATTAATCTTTCTATTGATAGTATTTTTTCATCTCAAGAACCCTAATTTCAAAAAAGTTACCGTTTCAACTCAAAATCTACTTTTCTTCAACTGTTTCATCAAAAGTTTTTCAATTAATCAACAATGGCAGACCTACAGACTTATGAAAGCCACATCTAGTTGCTTGTTTTACAAAGAATAAATATAACACTGATTTCTACCCTATTATTGACTTCTTGAAGCAGTCTCATATAAAGTTTGCTCTGACAGTTAGTCCAGAAATTCATGAAGATCACATTCGAGCATTTTGGGATACTGTTGTGTTATCTTCAGAGGGAGAAGTACCCGTCATCAATGCCATAGTTGATGGTAAGGCAGTCACAGTTTCAGAGGCATCCATCAGAACACACCTTCAACTTCAAGATGAAGAAGGTATAAGTGACTTACCTAATGAAACTATTTTTGAAAACTTCCAAAGAATGGGATATGAAGGGGGTTTAAATACCACAACGTTTTTAAAAGAAAAACTGTCCCCTCAATGGAAATATTTTATGCATACTTTGCAACAATGTATTTCACAAAAGAGAACGGGATGGAATGAGGCAAGTTATTTCTTGGCAACAACCATGGTGTGTCTTGCCACAAACCAAACCTACAATTTTTCAAATCTCATTTTTGATGGTATGCTGTGGGACTTGGCAAATCCTAAATTTAAATTTTTAATGTATCCAAGATTCTTATAGCATATTCTTAACTGTGAAATAATGGATCTCACTAGATCCCAAAATGTTTTTCCTGCCCATTCTCATGCTAAAAAGGTTTTTGCAAACATGAGAAGGGTAAACAAAGGTTTTTCTGCCAATGTTACACCATTGTTCTCTACAATGATGGTGGGCACATCTGCTACAGAGTAGAGACAAGTGACTTCACCTCTGTCTCAACCCCCATCTGCTTCTCTTCCTACTGCTAGTACCCCTGCAGTTTCTACTGCAAGTACTGCAGCTGTTACTACTGAGGCAACAACTGCAGTTTCTACTGTAAGTGTTCCTCCAGTTTCTACTGAGAGCATTCCTCCAGTTTTAACTGAACCCATAGTCACCACTTTTTTGACTGAGCCTGCAACCCCACCAGTTTCTACACCTCTTCAAACACCTCCAATAGTTGCAACTTTCACTAGAATGGCTAAGAGAGTTCCTCAGTCTCTTCAGTCTAAAACTTCTCCACTTTCCAAATTCAAAAATCCTTTCCCATGAATTTTTTAGGAGAGGATCTTCAAAGGGAAACCAATGAGAAATCTCCCATGATCACTGAGGTGGTCTCTAAGGAGGGGGAAGACCATTTGGGAAGGGCTCATACTACTGTTGCTCTTACTTCTCATAGTGAGGCACAGGACAGTTTGAACATCCTTAAGACCCAACCCAAGGAAACACAACCCATTGATGCTGCTTTTGTGGCATCTTTATAACGTTGTCCCAGGCGCCAAGAGACCTCGGGGGTGGAACAAGCTTCTGCTAGGCAGAGGAGTCCCTCTACATCCTATGATCCACCACCTGTTGGTACCCAACAGGAAAGGAGTGAGGATAGATTTAACTATACACCCTTGGATTTGATGGAATCATGTGCCGCATTCTTTGTGAAGGTTGAAAAACAAGGGGAGGACCTTGCAACCTTAACATCTTTGGTCCATAAGCTGGTTGATCAGCAAAGACAACTGCAAGATTTCTTAATGAAGCCAAAGCCAACCAGCATGAGTATTGGTACATCTCCAAGACAAATCTAGCTCTTCTTCTTCTACAGATGACACCCCACCTGCTGACAAAAAGGGGGAGAAAGAAATAGAAGATGTTTTGTCAACAGAAGAAGAGACCGATGCTGAAGTCAAGGGGGAGGAGGTAGAGAGAAGGAGTGATGATACAGTTATTACTGCTACTTCAGAGCAAGAAGAAGAAGAGATTGATACTGAGGTAGAGGGAGGAAAGATGGATGTTGATATTGAAGATAAGGAGGAGGTTATACTTGAGGGGGAGCAGGAAATGGAAGTAGAAAAGATTCAAGATGAAGAAGTGATAACTACTGCTTACATTGACACAGTCATTATTTCTACTACAGAGTTTGTTTCTACGGAAGACCTTGTTTCTACTGCTCCAACAGTTTCTACTGTCATTACTACTGCAACAGTTTCTACTGTTAATATTGAAGATGTTGTTTCTGCTGAGCCTCCTATTTCTACTGAAAGCTCCATTCCTACTGATCTTCTTGTTTCTACTGAAGCTCAACAAATATCAATTCCTATAGGAGAGGCTCCAACTATTATTTTCTCTGAAGCTCCAGCAGTAATCTTCACAGAAGCAACAGTTGTTACAATTGTTACTACTGCAGCAACAATTCCTACTATTGATGAACAAGCAGCTGTTGCAGAGCTTCTAAGGTTGGAAAGAAGTAAAGTCATTGAGCAGAGAAAGATAGAGCAAGCTTCAAGACCCAAAGAAAAGGGAGTTGAAATTCCTGTTTCTGCTGACGGTAATTGGTTGAAGGAATTGATTTCATCAATGATCCATCAAGACCTACAGGTATGAGACCTATAATTCCTCCTCACACAACTTATATTCCCAGGCCAAAACAACAAGTTGAACCAGCTGAGAAGGCAAAGGGAAAGAAGGTAGCTGTGGATACAAGTAAGGAGGATAAAGAAAAGAAGAGGAAGGAGAGAATAAAGAAAATGGATGAGCTAACTGCTTTTCAACTAGCTTATGAAGATTTGGATGTTGGTACTGACGGTGAGACAATTAAAGAAATTCATACCAAACTTCAAAAAGCAGAGATGGACAAAATTCAGAAGTTGAAAGAAGAAACCTTATTCTTGCTAGCTGAGCAAGAAAAGGAAATAGGTCGAATCAAAAGAGATGAAGAAATTGAGAAGAAAAGGAAAGCTGCTAAGAAACAAACCACACAAGAGAATCTCGCTGGTGACAGGCAAAAATTCATGGCCTATTTAAAATCAAAAAGCTACAATGGAAAGTCACTAGGACCAATGAAGATAGGAAATTTGCTTGCATTAGTTGAAAAGGAGAAGAAGAAGGACCTCTCTCAAGAAACTTCAACTCACAAAACAACAAGATCAACAACAATTTGAGTTGGAGAGATCCATGAAAAGAGCTTAAGAGACTGGAAGAGCAATGTTCGATGCCCAAGGGAATGAAATTCATAACCCTTTTGCTTCAGTCAAGCCAAGTTCACCTGAGCAGTTGAAAAGGAAGAAGTCACACTCTACCAGAGTACCAATTAAAAGACAAAGACAAAGTGACCTTCCTACTGCTTCAACTACTACTGCTCAAGGAAGTCCAAGTGTACCAAATGTGTCTATCAAGAAAGAGCCAGTCAATGTGTCTATTAAAGAGAAGGAAGGAGACACTGAAATTTCAGAAGATGATTGTTCAGCTCTTATTGTACATGAAGAAGGACTAAGAATTAAACCATTGGCTGTTGAGCTACCTGAAATAATAGACTGGGAGTATGTTGGAGGACCAAACAAAACTGCTTACATGGTCACTAGATTAGACAAGTCAAAGACTGTTCTACCTGTTTTCTATAGAATGATCAGGGATTTCTCTAGAGATGACATCCAACGCGTATATGACATTGGAGTGATCAAGTATTCTAAGTTCAGAGGTGCTTGTTCAGGAACAGATATGGCGATGGATTGGCTCAATGGGATGTTTAATCCTGAAGCAGAAATGGTGAATCCAGCATTCAAGAAAGGAGGAGTCAACAACCCAGTAATCAAGTGGTACTTATATGACAGAAGTGGAACCTATTCAATAGTTAGAAGACATGGAGCTATGGAATTCTATCTAGTTGACAAAAAGTATGACTTGGGGTTGAGAACACTTAAGGAGCTAATCAAAGTGAGACTACATGGTCTAATTGCTTCCAGAATGGCTCATGAACTTGTGTGGAGAATAATGGGGCAACTGAATGAAGAGTTAGCCAAAGAAGCAGAAGAGAAGAAGGCAAAATTAAGAGAAGAGTGACAGTGTCTTGTAATTTAAAGTAGTTAAAAGTTGTATGAAAAACTTGTACTTTCATTAGTAATAAAAGTTCAAGTTAGGGGGAGATTGTTGGGATTGAAACTTAGTTAAATTAGTTTTAATTTCATTAATGCTGCTCGTTACTACTGTTGTTGAAGTACTGCTTCATTACTACGGACTGAAGATATTAATGCGGAATGAAGAGAGTTACTACTGAAGAACATTGTTACTACTGCAAGACTATTACTACTGCATATTCTCATTACTGCTGCAATTGTTTGTTTCTACTGCGTGAAGAGTGATCCGCAAGTTTAGCATTACAATTAGATTTAGATTGTAATTCCTTTTGTAGATGTTTCCTATTTAGATAGGTTAGCCTCAAGGTCTATATATAGATCCTTGTAATTGATAGAAAACACGTTGTATTGATTCATTCATATTCAATATAATTGAGGCTTATCATTCGACATACATTATTGTTCATAATCATTATTCTTATTCAATATTTGTGTGTTCAATAAACTTGTAATATCAAGGTGCTCATCCGCCGTTGAACTTCCGTGATAGATCAAGATCTTTCTTAGACGAACTTTGGGTTATCCAACCTAAACGATCCTGACACTTATAATGTTTCTTGGCTTAAATAATATATATAATTATAATAATTACTTATTAAAAGTTTATATTTTAATGGGATAGTACAGATGGTTCGGTTCGGTAGTTGGAGTAAAACCAAAACCGAACCAAATATTTCGAATTTTTCATAAATCAAAAACCGAATCGTCGGTTTTTGCTTTGGTTCGGTTTTTTCGGTTCGGTTATTTTTTTTTTTTTTTTCAATTCGGTTTTTCTGTTCACCCCTACTAATATGTTAATTAATCATCTTTTAGAATCAATTTACAAAGACTTTGCTCTAATGAATAGTAATATAATGGCCTAATAGTCTTTTTATAGCTAATATGTTTAATTAATTACCTTTTAGAGATTATAATATAATGAATGGTAACATGAAGACATAATAGTCTTTTTATAGCTAATATGTTTAATTAATCACCTTTTAGAGATTATAAGAGAGAGTTTAAGCAAGATGACAACTTTTTGCTGGTTGCATTAGTAATCGGATCATCCGCCGCAACGCACAGACATGATAAACCTCGTTATATTTCATTTTTCATATTACGTTTGAACCTCTGTTTTCTAACTATTTTTTTTTTTAGGTTTTTCCTGTTGATTACCCTATTAAATAGAGTAGAGGCCTTTTGATTTCTTTTCAACTTTTTGTTGTTTTCAAATGATCAATTTTTGGTTTTATATTTTCTTTCTGGGTTACATGTGCATAAAAGATTTATAAATTACTTTTGTCCCGTCGTAACGTGCGGGTCAAAAAGTCTGTTATAATCAAAAGTCATGTATCGGTCAAAGAATAGTTGCGAGGACAAAACTCTTTTAACGAGTGAAGATTTGTAACAAGCCAAAGTATAAATTCATTTAAATATAGTCAAAATTGTTTTACAGTCTATATATACATTATATATCTAAATGTTATAGATTTACATGTACTATTTAAATATGCTCATGGTACAAGAAACAAAGTATTGCTTGGTGACTAAGTTAGCAAACTTAAGTTATGTTGCTTGGTGTCTATTGGCCATACGAAGGAATATATAAAATATAGTCTTAATAAGTTTAATTTACATGATATATAAATAGTGACAACATTTTCATTTTGATGAAATGAACGCAAATATAAGAGGTATAGACTTTGGGGACGTTACTTTGGGAAGTTAAGTAGTGGAAGTTGGAGATTTCTCCTAATATATGTGGGAGGTGATTTAGGAGATTCTAAGAATTATCATCACTATTCGAGTTCCTACTGTCCTACTTGGAGCATTTGGCTATCTTAGAAAATATTTAATCATAACAAGAAGTTTAAAATCAAGGAGAGTATTCCGATTTACTAAATTGAGGATGTACGATATAAGTCATGTCTTATGTGTTTACATATTACATGTCATTTGATATATACGCATTTCATGTTCATGAGTAAATTATTATTGATTTGTTTATATAAAAAGGTTATTGTGTAATGGACCAAATTTGCGGATTCGATGTAGCTGTTCCATTTCATTTTTATGGAATCCTCATCTATGTGATTTGGATTCATATTTACGATACATCACAACTATCTAAGCTAGTTATGTGATTGTACGGTCCAAACACAATAACCGGATCCCAATATTTTCATTATTATATTGATATTTATGAATTATCATGTTCACATTATTATATTGATATTCACAAATGATCATGTTTACTGATGTATATTTATAAAGAAACACTCGAGCTTACTAAGCCTTTAGGCTTATCCTATCACGTACATTTTCAACTAACAATTACGTTGCTAGCGTAACTAATAGTTACGTAGCGTAACTGTTGTTACGTTGCTAACGTAGCTGAAACTGTAACGCTAGCGTAACTAATAGTTACGTAGCGTAACTAACAGTTACGTAGCGTAACTAATAGTAACGCCATTTTGAGTCAGTTACAGATCTTGGTTTAATTCAAGTTTAATGCCATTGAATTGAATTAACCACGAACGTTTTGATTTAGGCTATAAATCACACCAATAACACACCCAATTTCTCCGATTAATCTCACTGTGATTAATCGGAGAAATTTACGATACATCACAACTATCTAAATTTGCGGATTCGATGTAGCTGTTCCATTTCATTTTTATGGAATCCTCATCTATGTGATTTGGATTCATATTTACGATACATCACAACTATCTAAGCTAGTTATGTGATTGTACGGTCCAAACACAATAACCGGATCCCAATATTTTCATTATTATATTGATATTTATGAATTATCATGTTCACATTATTATATTGATATTCACAAATGATCATGTTTACTGATGTATATTTATAAAGAAACACTGGAGCTTACTAAGCCTTTAGGCTTATCCTATCACGTACATTTTCAACTAACAGTTACGTTGCTAGGGTAACTAATAGTTACGTAGCGTAACTGTTGTTACGTTGCTAACGTAGCTGAAACTGTAACGCTAGCGTAACTAATAGTTACGTAGCGTAACTAACAGTTACGTAGCGTAACTAATAGTAACGCCATTTTGAGTCAGTTACAGATCTTGGTTTAATTCAAGTTTAATGCCATTGAATTGAATTAACCACGAACGTTTTGATTTAGGCTATAAATCACACCAATAACACACCCAATTTCTCCGATTAATCTTACTGTGATATTTCCGATTGAATTTCAGGCAAGTTGTTTGCTCCGGCAGTTTCGTAATAAGTTGTTTATGTCATTGTACCCTAGGAAACAATTCGTGTGAATATACGCGAAATTTGTTTTTAAGGGAATCGTGTTTATCACGAGCCTTGGCAATAATCTCGTTTACAATTTTTTGTAATTTCTTTACATTGTATGTAATTTAATTTTTTGTTCCAAATAAACGGTATTTTGTTTCTACAATCTTAAAACAAATTTTCTTCTTATAATAACGTTTATAATCAGAAAAGATTGGACTCAAACGAGTTTTGTTTCGACTCTTTTTTGAAACAGTTGTTTCCCAACGTAACTGTTAGTTACTTGAGCGTAACTGTTAGTTACACAGCGTAACTGTTAGTCACGCTAAGTTAAATACGTGGCGTATCTGTTAGTCGAGGTAGCGTAACTGTTGGTTTCGTTACTTAGTTACGTAGCGTAACTGTTAGATACGCTAGCGTAACTGTCGTTATATATCAGTTTATTAACATATCAGTGAACGGAAAACCCAAAACAGTTTATTTAATATAAATTATTTAATCAGTGTCCTTCATATCAGTTTGGAACTTGTTAAATCCATATAATTTCTTTTCGTTTTGTTTAAAAGCGGTGTTGGATCAAGTTTAGAATAACGGTTCTCGTTGTTATACGTATAAATGTTAGTAACGTAACTGTTAGTTACGTTTGTAGCGTAACTGTTGTTACGCTAGCGAAACTATTAGTTACGTAGCGTAACTGTTTGTTACGTTAGCATAACTATTAGTCACGTAAATGTTAGTTACGTTTGTCAGGTCCGTAACGTAACTGTTAGTTACGCAGCGTAACTGTTTGTTACGTCAGCGTAACTAAGATCAGTTTGCGGACAGAATTTAAAACAGTTTGTAAACACAGAACGGGTTTTGGAAAATAACAATAAAACAGATTATTTGTATTGTTATAAACAGATTGTTATTATTGTTATTATTTATTGTTAACAATTATAAAACGAGATGTCTAACTCTTTAAATTTGCGAATTTTTAGAATGTCGACTCAACCTCTTGTGACCTCAACTGGGATACCACCGATCATGACATCCGCTGTAACGGTAACTTCAATTGTGGGAGCACCACTTGCGAACACCGTTGCTAATCATGCGGAAAGACCCGAAAAGTTTTCGGGTTTGAACTTCAAGCGTTGGCAACAAAATATGTTCTTCTACTTGACCTCGTTGAATCTTGCTAGGTTTTTGACCGAACCCGCTCCTCAACTTAACGAAGAGGAGACCGGCGCTCAAGCTGTGAGTGCGGTTGATGCTTGGAAGCATTCGGAATTCTTATGCCGTAACTATGTGTTGAATGGTTTAGTGGATGCATTGTATAACGTGTATTGCCAAACAAAGACTGCCAAAGAACTATGAGAGTCATTGGACGCAAATACAAAACTGAAGATGTCGGTACAAAGAAATTTGTTGTGGCTCGTTTCTTGGACTATAAAATGGTTGATATGAAAACTGTCATGAGTCAAGTACAAGAGTTTCAAGTTATCTTGCACGATATCCACTCCGAAGGAATGACACTTAGTGGGACATTCCAAGTTGCAACAATCATTGAAAAATTACCTCCAAGTTGGGTGGTTTTCAAAAACTACCTCAAGCATAAGCGAAAGGAAATGACCATTGAAGAACTTGTAGTTCGCCTTCGTATCGAAGAGGACAACAGAAAAGCTCTAAAGGGAAGTTACTTGCCAACTTCGGAAAAACCTAATGTTGTGGAATATGGTCAATCCTCCAAGGGTAACAAAAGCAAGGATGGTGGAAAGGGGAAAGCTAAGGTCGGGAATCTCCGACCTAAAGCTGGGAATATGAAGAAAAAGTCCCAAAAGCCCCAAAATCCCCACAAGTTTGATGGTGTGTGCTATAATTGTGATCAGCCGGGTCATAGAGCTGCTAGCTGCAAGATGCCAAAACAGGATAATCCCCGTCAAGCTAATATGGTGAATGATTACTTGGAATTTGATGCCATGGTGACCGATGTCACTAACATGATCTCCGAAGTTAACTTGGTGGGATCGAACACCAAGGAATGGTGGATTGATACGGGTGCTACCCGTCATGTTTGCTCGGACAAGAATATGTTTACCACCTTCAAGGATGTTGAGACTGGTGAGAAGTTGTTCATGGGAAATTCGGCTACTGCCGATATCAAAGGGGAAGGTTCCGTGATACTCAAGATTACCTCGGAAAAGGAGCTCACTTTGAACAATGTTCTCTATGTTCCGGAGATTCGTAAGAATCTTGTGTCGGGTTGGCTTCTCAAAAACTTTGGCTTTCGTTTAGTGTTTGAATCAGATAAGGTCGTGTTGACCAAAAGTGGTGTGTATGTTGGTAGGGGATATGCCCTTAATGGCATGTTCAAATTGAATGTAATGGTTAGGCGTGATATTAATAAGACTGGTGCTACTTCCGCTTATTTGCTTGAGTCTTCTAATATTTGGCATGCAAGTCTTGGTCATGTTAATTTTAATTCCATTCGTCGATTAATTAAATTTAAATGCATACCATCTTTCCACATTGATTCAAACTATAAATGTCAAACATGTGTTTAGGCCAAACAAACAAGATCATCGTTTAAATCGGTTGAAAGAATAACCGAACCCCTTGATATAATTCACACCGATGTATGTGACTTAAAATCAGTTCCCACAAGAGGTGGAAACAAATACTTCATCACCTTTATTGATGATAGCACGAAATATTGCTATGTATACTTACTTAAAAGTAAGGATGAAGCCATCGGTAAGTTCATTCTTTACAAGAATGAAGTTGAAAATCAACTTAATAAGAAAATCAAGGTCTTTAGAAGTGATAGAGGAGCTGAATATGTGTCACCATTTGCTAACTTTTGTGAGAAACATGGTATTAGACATCAACTCACCCCCCCCCCCCCTATTCACCTCAACAAAACGGTATCGCCGAAAGAAAGAACCGTACCTTGAAAGAAATGGTTAATGCCATGTTGATAAGTTCTGGACTTAGTCCAAACATGTGGGGGGGAAGCTATCTTGTCAGCTTCTTATCCTTTAAATAAGCTACCTCGGAAGAATAAAGAGGAAACCCCCTATGAACTTTGGATGGGAAGAAAACCATCATATAAATACCTACGAGTGTGGGGGTGCCTAGCCAAAGTATTAGTGCTGGCACCTAAGGTCTTAAAGATAGGGCCTAAAACTGTAGATTGCATATTCATTGGATATGCTCACAACAGTAGTGCTTATCAATTTCTTGTGCATGATTCTAAGAATCCCGATATACATAAGAACACGATAATGGAATCAAGGAGTGCTACATTCTTTAAAAATATATTTCCCTGTTTAAACACGGAAATTGGAAGTTCTTCTACACTCGTTGATGAGCCTGTCCAAAGTGAGAGACAAGAACAACATGTGGAAGAAGATGTTGAGCCTAGAAGAAGTAAAAGGGCTAGGGTTGAGAAATCGTTTGGTTCCGACTTCCTCACATTCATGGTAGAACATGAACCTAGAACCTACCGCGAAGCGGTTACCTCTTCGGAAGCACATCAATGGAAAGAAGCCATCAAAAGTGAAATAGAATCTATTTTACAAAACCATACGTGGGAAATAGTGGACCTTCCTCAGGGTTGCAATGCACTACACTATAGATGGCTCTTTAAAAAGAAAATAAGGGCGGATGGAAGTATTGATAAATAAAAAGCAATATTAGTGATAAAAGGTTATAGACAACGAGAAGGTCTAGATTATTTTGATACGTATTCTCCTGTAACGAGAATCACCTCCATCAGGATGGTACTTGCTATTGCCGCCATAAGAAATTTGGAAGTTCACCAAATGGATGTAAAAACGGCTTTTCTAAACGGCGATTTAGAGGAAGAAATTTACATGAAACAACCTGAGGGTTTTGTTGCCCCTGGACAAGAGAACAAAGTTTGCAAGCTGGTTAAGTCATTATATGGCCTAAAGCAAGCTCCCAAACAATGGAATCAAAAGTTTGATCACGTCATGTTAGAACATGGTTTCAAAATAAATGAATGCGACAAGTGTGTTTATGTAAAAGACACACCTAATGGTTATGTTATATTATGTTTCTATGTAGATGACATGCTTATCATGGGTAGTGACGATTAGATAATAACATCAACAAAGGATATGTTGAAATCCAAATTTGACATGAAAGACATGGGCCTAGGAGATGTGATTCTTGGAATCAAGATCACACGAACCCAAAATGGTCTTGTGTTAAATCAAACACATTACGTGGACAAGATTCTAGAGCGATTCAATGTGGGGGATTCCGGCCTAGCTAGAACTCCAATAGACACCAGTCAACATCTATCTAAGGATACAGGTGAAGGTGTCTCCCAACTAGAATACTCAAGAATCATTGGTAGTCTAATGTATCGGATGAGTTGTACGAGACCCGACTTAGCATACGCTGTTAGTAGGCTAAGTAGGTACACCAGCAATTCGAGTTCTGATCATTGGAAAAGTATGACAAGATTACTTCGGTATGTAAGATACACGCGAGAGTATGACTACACTATAATAGACATCTAGCTGTTATCGAAGGATACAGTGATGCAAACTGGATTTCTGATATAAACGATTCCCGATCAACAAGTAGATACGTCTTTACACTTGGAGGTGCTGCTGTAGCATGGAAATCTTGTAAACAAACGGTTATAGCAAGATCAACGATGGAATCTGAATTCATTGCCCTCGATAAATGCGGAGAGGAGGCAGAATGGTTGCGTTAATTTGTAGAAGACATACCAAGATGGCCTAAACCGGGAACGGCCGTATGTATACATTGTGATAGTCAATCGGCAATTGGCATAACTCATAGCATAATGTATAACGGTAAGTCAAGACATATTCGACGTAGACATAACACGATACGACAACTACTCTCAATAGGAGTTATCTCAATTGACTATGTGAAGTCAAAGGATAACATAGCGGATCCGCTTACGAAAGGCTTAAGCAGAGAGTTAGTTAGTAAGTCGTCAAAAGGAATGGGACTAAAGCCCTTGAATGAATAAGTTTATGCAAAGGAAACCTAACCCAGTTGACTGGAGATCCCAAGATCTGGGTTCAATAGGACAACCTAGTTGTATGAATGAAGGGAGGTCACTGTGGGGGGTAATTTATCTACCTCCTAAACCATCTAAGGGAGTTCACAAATTCACAAACTTCCTAGTCCATTCCTAAGATCAGTGACAAGGTGAATGATAAGCATACGACTTTTAATGATTCCAAGAAATAACCATATGTGGTATAATGATTTCTAACGAATCACCTATGTTAGAGAGAAGTGGGGTCGCTTCGAAGGGAATTATAAGGGCATAATTCCTAAAAGCTCTCGCAGAACCAGGATAGTGTTCATGACCATAACAAACACGACTATGAGGAGTTAACATTGTCAGGAAGAGTCTTGTGTGAAATGTATTGTCGTCTACGCAAATAAAAGATCAGTTCAAAGACATCAAGATCTACTGACAGTTAGGAGACTAAGTGCATTTCATAAGGGAAGGTTCAAAGGGTAACACCTACCTATCCTATGCAGGATTCAACCGCTGAAGTTTGTTGGAAAATATTGATGAAAATATAATTTTCATCAACTTTGGACGTATATAGAGTGACTCATATTTAATATTTACGAAGAATATTTAATATGAATGTGTAGCCCTTAGAAAGGGCTTTGCAACGATATATTATACGTCCAAAACGGAGTTAAGGTGAATGAGATATCGACACCTAATAGTTACGTAGCGTAACTGTTGTTACGTTGCTAATGTAGCTGAAACTGTTACGCTAGCGTAACTAATAGTTACGTAGCGTGTTGTTACGTTGCTAACGTAGCTGAAACTGTTACACTAGCGTAACTAATAGTTACGTAGCGTAACTATTAGTTACGTAGCGTAACTATTAGTTACGTAGCGTAACTAATAGCAACGCCATTTTGAGTCAGTTACAGATCTTGGTTTTATTCAGGTTTAATGCCATTGAATTGAATTAACCACGAACGTTTTGATTTAGGCTATAAATTGGAACCTCGTGGCTCAGTACTGACACACCAATAACACACCCAATTTCTCCGATTACTCCCACTGTGATATTTCCGATTGAATTTCAGGCAAGTTGTTTGCTCCGGCAGTTTCGTAATAAGCTGTTTTTGTCATTGTACCCTGGGAAACAATTCGTGTGAATATACACGAAATTTGTTTTAAGGGAATCGTGTTTATCACGAGCCTTGACAGTAATCTCGTTTACAATTTTCTGTAATTTCTTTACATTGTATGTAATTTAATTTTTTGTTCAAAATAAACGGTATTCTGTTTCTACAGTTAAGAGGGTGTGTTGTATGTGAGAGGGTAGTGAAAAAAAATAGAGATTTGTCTGCAATTTCAAATTTAGAATAGATGGGACATCATCTAAACGAGGACATTTTAGTGTGAATGTGAAAAAGAGTAAATTTGAAGATATTTTCTGAATTTCGTAAATATTTCAATATACACGTTTATCCGTAATAAACATCAATTTTTGATAAAACAATTGTCTACAAATCAAAATGAGTAGGCAACATAATATTTTTTCCCTATATCGTTACCTATGAGACGGTTACGGTTTGACTTTTTGATATCTACGGTTACCGGAACCGATTTGTGTGTGTATGTTTATATATTTTTAGATATTATTTTTCATACATTTCATTGAGTTTATAAAACTTATCTTATTAATTTCAAATAAACTTTCACTAACCGATATATATATATATATATATATATATATATATATATATATATATATATATATATATATATATATATATATATATATATATATATATATATATATATATATATATATATATATATATAGGGTGAGGTTCGGGTAAGAACGGCCCAAAGTCTAGGAACGCTAAGAACCAATGCTGACCGTCCGATTAAGGTGATGATCAGTAGTAACCACTTACTACTGATCAGTAGAATTTGTTGCTGATCAGTAGTAAGGTTACTACTGATCAGTAGAAGGTTACTACTGATCAGTAGTAAGGTTACTACTGATCAGTAGTAAGGTTACTACTGATCAGTAGTAAGTGGTTACTACTGATCATCACCTTAATCGGACGGTCAACATTGGTTCTTATTTTTTCTAGACTTTGGGTTGTTCTTACCCGATCCAATTACTATATATATATATATATATATATATATATATATATATATATATATATATATATATATATATATATATATATATATATATATATATATATATATATATGTTGAATGATTTAAATGTGCTGAATCTTAACGAAAATTAATGAAAATAGTGTTTGATAATTGTTCTAAAGGAAAAGTTAGATATGACAAAATTATTATTTTAACCTTATGATTTATTTAATGTTGAATAGGTTTTAATTATTGATAAATGAATGTTGTGATTTAAATTTTAATATAGACAAAGAAAGTTAACATGATAACTACACCTAAATTCTTTTATTACAAAATCATTGATAAGTAAAAGAATTTTATGTGACCATCCCGGCTTAAATTCGAGTATTCGTGATCATTAAATATGTATCAAAAATGTATATATTCAGGTTAAAGAAATAGTAATAGTAATTCCCCTGGATTATATAAGTAGTTGATTGTAACTCCTATATCCCAGCATATGCAAAAATTATTCTTTTAATTGTCATTCCAATTGTCCATAGCTAAATAACTGATAGAATAATGATTAAAGATATATATTATATTATATTATTATTATTATTATGTTGAGAATTAGGGTAGTTGGGAATTTGTAAGCTTCAAGGCTTCCTTGTCGTTACCACCCATTCACTTATGAATGGAACTAGAGGATCTCTCGTGCTTCGCACGAGTTCGATTACAGTTCATATAAACAAAAAAGCCCTTTCATCAACGTGTTTCCCATAACCTCCGTCGCATGCAAGATGAAGCCATGGTTCGTGCCCGGGTATGCGCTGAGGGTGTTTTTTTGGGTTTTTTTTGGGTTTTTTTGGGCTTCGTTTGGGCTTATTATTGTTGGGCTTCGACGTCTTTTTTATTTCTTACTTCTCGTAACTTTTTTTTTACTTTAAGTAATACTTTTACGACCTTCCATCCCATCAGCTCCGGATCAAGTCATTGATCGAAGCGAGAAGAGGAGAGGATGTCGTTTATCCTACTCCGGATAAAACGACTCGACTTTTTTATCGAAATATAAATGTAGCTATTTGCTAAAACGATGCCGTTATTTATTATTAATCTGAGTAGATGTTCGTATTAGTTGAATCAAAAAAAAATTCTGAGGGGTAGAAAGCGTAAAAGTATTATTTAAAGCTGAGGGGGGGAAAACGCAAAAGCATATAAAGTGCAGACAGGAAAAGCTAAAAGTTGTTTAAAGTTTAGGGTGAAAAAGCGTTAAATTTTTTAAAGTTGAGAGTGAAAAAGAGTTAAAGTTTTTATAGTTGAGGGGGGAAAACGTTAAAGTTTTTAAAGTTGAGGGGGCGAAACAGCTAAAGTCTTAAAGTCGAGGGACTAAATTTAAAAATACCAAAACATTAAAAAATTGTTTAATGGCACACTTTCATATGAGTTTTGTAATTTAAATAGGGGGATAATTATTAAGTGGGCTTTTCTTTGCTACCAAACAACTATCAAACTGATTCGGTCAGAGGAGAGGAGAGGAATGAATCGTTTAGGGCGTGCTTGGTTCAAAGTGAGGAAATGGAAAAAGAATGGGAAAATGAATATTATGGAATGCAATGAGTGGTTAATGAATACCCCAATTTAGACTATAATAGAGTATTACCTATTATTGTGCAATGATTAATTCTAATACAAAAACCAACCTCCATCAATCATTATCATTACCCCCATTACCCCTAACCAAGCACCCTTTAATTCAGCACCTATCAAATACATCCTTATTGTTGGTTATAATGGATATTTTTATCATTTTAGTATAATATAATGTTATTGTAGTTATATTATTATATTATATAATTTTATACGGATGAAATTATTACTCGTAAATCAAAAGATTCCACTGAACTTATAATTTAGGGTACCTGCGACCCGCTGGTAACCGCCTGGTTAAGGTTATCCGCGGTCCGTGTACCTGCCTATTACGGGACGAGTTATGGTAGTGAAATTAAAATACCCGTCTACGGACAAATTTTTTTTTATTACCCGCACCTACCACACACACCTGTAATCAACGCGTGTGTACAAATCAAAGTGAGTAGGCAACACAATATCTTTTCCCTATATCGTTACCCATGTTTTTCTATCTTTCTTTTCTTTTCTAATTTATGATAACATGTGCTTCGCCATTACTAGTTCCCGCATTCCATTCATTTAGTGGCAGAGGCGGGATAAAAGATAACCGGTATTCCAAACAAACGAAAAGATGAAAAATATATAAAAAAAAAAGATAGATGTTAAAATTTGAAACTTTGTGTCCCCTATAAAAATATTTTCTTCTTACACATATATCCTTATTATTAAGGAAAAAATTAAAATTTTCCATTTTTTTTTTCATTAAACGGAACAAATCACGAATACCAGGATTACCCCAAATCCGCCCCAGCATTCACTATCAAAACATAATTAAAGTAATTAAGCATCAATAGGTTTTTAGTAACCATGCTAATTTCACACATCTCTAATTACAATTTAGTTGAGAAAACATGGCACACTTTTATCCCATATTGCCTTGAACCTGTTTGACGAAATGCCCAACTCAATTGATTACGTCTTTATTTTTTTATCAGGGGGAATTTTGCAGCAAATATGGCTATCCGAGCATTCACTTGGCCTCTCCAATTCAACAACTTTGGCAATGCTAATTTAAATATTCTTCCAATATTTGAGAAAATAACAAGTAAGCAACTAAAGTATGATTGATTTCTACATATGTTTGTTTTAACAAATTTTGAATCCTTTAATTTCTCTAGTTCTTCATACCAAGCCATCATGGGTGATTAAAGCACGAGCTAGAACGAATGTAGAAAGTCCGAAAGTTCGCAACACGAGATTGCAGAAAAAGGTAATATATATTCCATTCTCTTTTCCTGCTGCATTCATCATTTATGCAACCGCTCAATTTTTATTTCCTTGACTAGTACAATGGCACTCAGAAGAAACCAAGGCTATCCGTATTCTGTTCTGATAAACAGTTGTATGCTATGCTTATTGATGATCACAACAAGAAATGCTTGTTTTATGGAAGCACCCTGCAGCAATCAGTTCGTGACACCCATACTACTGTTGTACGTATTCTGGGTAAGTCTAGGAATATCATTATGTTTGTTTCACTAGTTTATAGTTGACAACGTTTATAAATCTTCAGGAAGCAGCACAACGTGTTGGTGAAGAGCTCGTTAAGACCTGTACTGATCTGGGAATCGATGAAATATCATCTTATGATTGTAATGGTTTTTCCAGGGGAGCAAGGATGGAAGCATTTGAGGTTGCGCTATCTAGTCATGGCTTTTTATTTCGATAGACTATCATGATCATCTCAGTTGAAGGCTTATTTGAGCGTGCTGAGAAATTATTGACGGTTGGCATGTTGTAAAAAAACAATGGAATGGCGCTTTTCTAGGTTATATATTGCCTTTGTTGAAAATGGAAATATACATAGTTATGTGGTGGAACTACTCAAAACTAATGTTGTTCCGTAGGTATTACTTCCTCCGTCCCAAAATAAATGTCCACCTTTCTATTTTGGTTTGTCCCAAATTATATGTCTACTTTTAAAGTACAACCACTCATTATATTTCTGTAAGAGTGTAAGATAAAGATGACATTTCATTGTTGAACAGTGTAATACATGCAGTTTCCTAAAATTGTGTGCATTTTCTAAATGGATATTTAATTCGGGGCGGAGGGAGTGTATAATGGCCTTTAGAAGATGTGTGTCCAGGACACTAGCCCCTCATTGTCCCGTCCAGTGGGACCCACAAGCTTACAAGAGATATAAAATCAGGTTCAAATTTTATTCATAAGATGGTGTTAGTGATGGTTTTAGGGGTAGTCGAGTTCTTGTTCCCATGGTATTTAAAACAAATGGATGCAGTGTTTCAATTCATCGACGAAAGGTTTTGGCTGGGCGCCATCAGGTTATTAAAAGTTGCTTCTAGATCAATTCTAATCAAGGTAGTTTTCCTTTGTCTAATAAAATCCAGTAAATGCATAGACAGACTTATCCAGGTTGATGCATATGTCCTTTCTGCTGTTCTTATGTTTTTTTAGCTTGAAATTGAACAGACATATGTACATGTTCTTTAAATAGTGTAAGTTATTGTTTCATAACATCTATGGCTTAAAAGAGTCATTGAACTGTTATTAGGAGTTCTTTGCACACTTGCATACTATAGAAATATAGAAGTAACCGAGTCTGTTATATTGCATACTAAAGAAATTTATTTGCATTTGGTCATTCTTCAGCAATAAAGTTCCACTACAGCTATTGGTAGTAGTCGATAGTATCCGTGTTAGTGCTAGCATCAGTTGTCATTTAACTTCAGTTACATTTGAAAACTTCTTATTACAAACTTTAGGAGCATCTTACTTTAACAAACCTACTCATTCGAACTCAGATACATATGTCGATTACAGATTTTGTTTAACGCCGATACAAAACTGGTGTTGAAAATCCTAGATTTGGCATAACGAAAATGGGGAACGTAGGAGCTCTGGTGTTAGCCTAGTTCCTATTTATTGGATTCCCTTTCATCCCTTTTCAGGGAGTTGCTATTTATAAAAGGAAATATATTTCCAAGTATTTGACAGTTGACATGTTTTGAAATATTTACCTAACCACTTGCCGAGTCAGATATTGCAACTTAGAGATGCAATTCCCACCCCTCTTCATTTGAAAATGGATCATTTTGGGTTGTGTTTTATTGACAGAGGGTTAGAGAAAAAAAGTTGGCTATACGGGAAACATGTCAAATAGCCTAAAGTGTATTTAAATTTAAGGGAGATCTACATTCTTACAAACCTTCAATATTACGTCAATATCCCTATAAAAATCAAAATTATGTTAATATTCTTCCATATATATCCAAAATAATAATTTAATAATATTTAAATAAATTTAATATTTAAATTATTCATCTAAATATTTAATCAAACCTTTTACTCAAGTATGTTAGATTTAATCCAACATTAACCAACGTATCTTAATTTCATATACTAACAATATAGATTTAAAATATATTAATTTCTATAATTGTGACCATTAATCGGAATAAAAAGGTTGCAAAACTTTCTCGTCTTAATTGGTTAATGTTTTGTAATATATATTTAAAACAATTTATTCATTAAATTTAATCTATTCAGTTTATTTGGTATTTGGTTCATTGACATATTTGTTTAAATAAGCATTTGAATTAGTTTTATTGATTTATTCAATAATTCAAAATAGGGTTTAATGTTGTCAGAACATAATATGTTTTCGCCAAATGTTTATTTTGTATAACATACTTTTTTTTTGTTTATTTAGGTACCTCAACTCTTTGAAACTTTTAAAATGGATAACGTACTTATTCTAATAATAATTTTGAGATCCAATTTGACCGGCTACCTGTTGGTTTCAGGTTACCCAAATAACTTGACCCGTTTACAATTTAACCGGTTTTTATTATAAAACCAAATCCAAGTATTGAGTAGTAGGATATTTCCCGGTGTTAAATATGTTCGTTTACACTGATGAGCTGAAGATTTGTTGTGATGAGACAAAGCGATCTTCATTTAGCAGCTACACAATAACCACTTTTTGATAACAAGCTAGATGAAATTGATTTACCTTCAAGATGAAGAAATCAAACTCAGATCTGAGATGGACATTGTGAGGGAGATGAGTTTATTTATTTTTGTGTTTATGTGGTATGCTTTGTTAGCCATTGGATTCAGATGAAGGATGGATTCTCAAGCTTTAGATACCAATCCATGTGAAATCTCTTTTTATTGGTTGAAGAACACCTCAATACTATAAATCATTTAGTTATTATAGGCAATATTTATGACGTTATGCTACTTTTAATTAAGGTGTCATGTATCATTTGTAAGAATGGCTGTTGCGAGTAATTAAATTTCAAGTTTTAATATAATAATGTTTCTTAACCAATTAAAACACAGGCAGAGCTTACAACAACGGCGGATGGCGGTGATTTACCTCCATGTTGCAATGAAGATGAATTTGGGTTTTATAATAAAAACGAGTTAAAAATTGTGGGGGTTAACGTCTTCATCATTGGCAATTAGGGTTGATATTTGAATTTGTTTTTTTTTTGTTTGTTCAATCAGTGGAATGAGAGAGAAGAAGACGGTGCATAAGTTAGGTGGGAGGATCATCTTTGCGTCATATATTTAACCGGTAATAAGTTATTAGGTATTTAATTAACCGGTTTAGGGAGTTGAGGTACCTAAATAAACAAAAAAAAAGTATGTTATACAAAATAAACATTTGGCGAAAGTATGTTATGTTCTGACAACATTAACCCTTTAAAATATTAAAATCATTTAATTAATATTTAGATGAATAATTTAAATATAAAAATCATTTAAATATTATTAATTTATTAATTTGGATATATATAGAATTTTTCATATTTTGGAAGGATATTAACGTAATTTTGACTTTTACAAGGATATTGACGTAATATTAAAGTTTTGCAAGGACGTAAATTTAAATCTCTCTAAATATAAATGCTTATTGCCTCCAACATCGTGTTAATTAAAAAAATTAAATTAAATTACTATATGAACAATATAGTTGATGAAATCATATTCCTATTATAATTATATTATAATATTTTAATTATAATTATAAATACTAAAATTTATCATATTAAAAATATAATATTTTTTAAAAACTTATTAACATATTCATATACATTCCTTATGAATAGTGAACTAGATAGGTAGCCTGCCAGCTTTGAAAAAAAAGTTATTTTTATTTTCGAGCTATTGTTATAGGACTGTAAATTTTTACGTTTCTTTTTTACGGTTACGCTAATAAAAAAATTACTTACTATTCATTTCGATTTATCATTATTTTTTATGATGCTCTAGACTAATACAACTTATTTATTTTCATAAAACTTTTAGCTTTTATATTACAAACTTTTATATCATATAGATTATTATTATTTTTTAATTCTTTAATATGTATCTATTATAAACTATATATTCTTTTATTTGTAATAATACGAAAATTGTTCTAAATTTTATCGCGACATATTAAATTTGAATGTTTTTTTTTTTACATTTATGTTAATCAAATAAATGACTTAGTATTCATTGCGATTTTTATTTTTTATAATAGCCCTCCATTAATACAACTTTATTTAGTTTCATAAAATTTTTAGCTTTTATATTACAAACTTTTATATAATATAGATTATTATTATTTTTTTTAATTCTTTATTTTATATCTATTACAAACCATATATTCTTTCATTTGTAATAATATGAAAATTGTTGACAGAACCTTAAAGCTCTCTATACTCGGTGAATCGAATAAAACCGGTCATGATGCAGAATCTCATGACCTGAGTAGAATCAAAGAGGAAACAAACATTGAAACTGAAATTGAAAGAACTGATAGATCTATAGGATAAACTGTTTAAGATTTCATTGATAAAGTGAATCAAGCAGTTACAACTGACAAGATTAAGCTCAACGGCACTCAATGTGAGTCCGGGTTCAAAGACAACTGAATCTAACAACCTATCACCCTATTTATAAAAATCTAAACATACAAATCAAATTAAAACATCAAGTCTACATTTTAATTTTAGTTCTAAGGAAGTTCACTTCAATTCGGAGTCAAAGTCTTCATCCACGAACTAATATCTTCAATGTTGACCAATGTTAAATTAAGTTATCTTCAGCTTGATTTCAGTTCGGAGGAACTTCATTCAGTTCGGAGGAACTAACATGTTCCCCGAACTGAAATCTTCACTTCAGATTATTCATGTTTTAGTTCGGACCTTCCCGAACTTAAAATATCTTTATTCAAGTACCCTTTTAAGACTTCATAGCTTCATCTAATCAATTCAGCTCCCAACAATCTCCCACTTTGATGATGCTATGAGTCTTAATTATATTTAACTTATGATTCTCCATGGTCAGCTTCCTGCAATTCATCTTTTCTGTGACTTGAACAAATTTAGGAGGAATAGTTGCAGAATCACCATTTTATCTTGTTGATTCTTCTTAATCAGATACTCCATGGTAAGCACTTAACCAGCAGCTAAAATCACTTTTCTTCCCGTCATAGGCCAACCTCAGATTTCTCAAGCAAACTGATTCATATGACAAAAGCAAGTAATTCCATAATCTCTCTACACTTACTCTTCGAAGTAACCTCTGGAATACTTGCTAGTTCATACTGATCGTTGATCATTGTTGACCTTTTCCAGCAAGAAAGTGACTAGCCATAATAACTTATCTTCAAACGAGCTCCACCTTGCTTACATAAATTTCAACCAGAATCATCTAGTCTCCAACTGATTTGTGCATGTAGATCATCCATATACCTCTGAATCTTGAGCTTAACTACAAGTTCATCCAGTTTTGAAGAAACATGTTATTGAAAACATTTTGTTCTTCATCAACTTGTAGTCTTCATTTTTTCATCATTTGTATATCTGAATGATCATTGACAGTTTCAATTGTTTTCACTATCAGTTGAACACCTTGATTTGTTATTGTGATTTCAGATCAGAAGCACCACGTCACACCTTTTTCTCAAATTGATAACACGTGGTTGAGCTCTGTTCTCCCCCAATGACACCTCTTTCTCAAATTGATTACTCGTGTTTTAGCTTTATTCACCAACGATCTTTGAATTGATATGTGCAACTGCAGATCCACCAGACACACTGAAATCTTCACAAATTCTTCAATAAAGTTCTTCAATTTCATTTTAAACTCCTTCGATTCAAACATGCACTGATAGTTTGACCTAATTTTCCCAAATCAAGTCAAATCGATGACCCATGCTCAATTGAATTTAATTTATTGATTTGTCTGCCTCTGGTACCAATTGACAGTATCTTAAAGCTCTCTATACTCAGTGAATCGAATAAAACAAGTCATGATGCGGAATCTCATGACCTGAGTTGAATAAAAAAGGAAACAAACGTTGAAATTGAAATTGAAAGAACTGATAGATCTATAGGATAAACTGTTTAAGATTTCATTAATAAAGTGAATCAGTTTTGAATCAAGCAGTTACAACTGACAAGATTAAGTTCAACGGCACTCAATGTGAGTCCGGGTTCAAAGACAACTGAATCTAAAAACCTATTACCCTATTTATAGAAATCTTAACATACAAATTAAATTAAAACATCAAGTCTACATTTAATTTTAATTCTGAGGAAGTTCACTTCAATTCGGAGTCAAAGTCTTCATCCACAAACTAATATCTTCAATGTTGACCAGTGTTGACTTAAGTTATCTTCAACTTGATTTTAGTTCGGAGGAACTAACATGTTCCTCAAACTGAAATCTTCACTTCAGATTATTCATGTTATAGTTCGGACCTTCCTCGAACTTAAAACATCTTTATTCAAGTACCCTTTTAAGACTTCATAGCTTCATCTAATCAATTCAGCTCCCAACAATCTCCCCCTTTAATAATGCTATGAGTCTTAATTCTGTTTAACTTATGATTATCCATGGTCAGCTTCATCCAATTCATCTTTTCTGTGACTTGAACAAATTTAGGAGGAATAGCTGCAGAATCACCATTTTATCTTCTTGATTCTTCTTAATTAGATACTCGATGGTAAGCACTTAACCAGCACCCAAAATCACTTTTCTTCCTATCATAGGCCAACCTCAGATTTCTCAAGCAAACTGATTCAGATGAAAAAACAAGTAATTCCATAATCTCCCTACACTTGCTCTTCGAAGTAACCTCTGTAATACTTGCTAGTTCATACTGATCGTTGATCATTGTTGACCTTTTCCAGCAAGAAAGTGACTAGCCATAATAACTTATCTTCAAACGAGCTCCACCTTGCTTATCGAAATTTCAACCAGAATCATCAAGTCTCTAACTGATTTGTGCATGTAGATCATCCATATACCTCTGAATCTTGAGCTAATCTACAAGTTCATCCAGTTTTGAAGAAACATGTTATTGAGAACATTTTGTTCTTCATCAACTTGTAGTCTTCATTCTTTCATCATTTGTATATCTGAATGATCATTGACAGTTTTAATTGTCTTCACTGTCAGTTGAACACCTTGATTTGTCATTCTGATTTCAGATCTGAAGCACCACGTCACACTTTTTTCTCAAATTGATAACACGTGGTTGAGCTCTGTTCTCCCCCAATCACACCTCTTTCTCAAATTGATTACTCGTGTTTTAGCTTTATTCACCAACGATCTTTGAATTGATATGTGCAACTGCAGATCCACAAGACACACTGAAATCTTCACAGATTCTTCAATAAAGTTCTTCAATTTCATTTTAAACTCCTTCGATTCAAACGAGCACTGATAGTTTGACCTAATTTTCTCGAATCAGGTCAAATCGATGAACCAGGCTCAATTGAATTTAATCAATTGATTTGTCTGGCTCTGATACCAATTGACAGTACCTTAAAGCTCTCTATACTCAGTGAATTGAATAGACCAGATCATGATGCGGAATCTCATGACCTGAGTTGAATAAAAGAGGAATCAAACATTGAAACTGAAATTGAAATAACTGATAGATCTATAGGATAAACTGTTTAAGATTTCATTGATAAAGTGAATCAGTTTTGGGTCAAGCAGTTACAATTGACAAGATTAAGCTCAACGGCACTCAATGTGAGTCCGGGTTCAAAGACAACTGAATCTAACAACCTATCACCCTATTAATAGAAATCTAAACATACAAATTAAATTAAAACATCAAGTCTACATTTTAATTTTAGTTCTGAGGAAGTTCACTTCAATTCGGAGTCAAAGTCTTCATCCACGAACTAATATCTTCAATGTTGACCATTGTTGACTTAAGTTATCTTCAGCTTGATTTCAGTTCAGAGGAACTTCATTCAGTTCGGAGGAACTAACATGTTCCCCGAACTGAAATCTTCACTTCAGATTATTCTTGTTATAGTTCGGACCTTCCCCGAACTTAAAACATATTTATTCAAGTACCCTTTTAAGACTTCCTAGCTTCATCTAATCAATTCAGCTCCCAACAATTGTTATAACTTTTATCATGACATATATTCTTAACTATTTACGTATTTTGACAGAAATGTTTTTCGTATCACAACGCGCGAGGTCCAATTTTCTCGTATTATCCATTTACCCCAAATTTATTATTATTTTATTGTATAATATAATTTTTTAAATTTATTAAAGAAAACCTTGAAGTTTATGTTTTTTTAACAAAAAACATCTCTTCACTTATAAGATATTCATTTTAACCCTTTCATGTTTATAAAAAAATTATTTTTATTATATAAATTGTATTAAATTTATTATTAATCATTCTTCTTTATTTTTTTTTTATAATTTTAACTATAATTGTGTATTTATTTCTTTTATTTTTTATGTTTATTAAAGAAGGCAAAATCTTTAATATATAATAAAAAAAGGGGTCTAAAATGCCACATGGCGAAGTAAGAACCCTTAGATGGGTTAACTTCCTTAATTTCAACCGTTTGATCAAATTGATGATGTCATCAAAAAAATATTTTCATTTTACACCCTTTTACAATACATAATTATATTCTCTCTTTAATTCCCATCTCCACTAATATAAAAACAAAATTCTAATTTACTTATAAAATTATTAAATTTGGAACATGATTTACCTTATTATTATTTTAAAATCTTCTAATAAAAAATATCAAAACATGTTTATAAACGTAAAGATGTATATGTTATTATAACTACAAACAACATGTGTATAAACATAAAGGTATATATGTTATTGTTGGGAAAATCAACGATTTAACCTAAATTAATAAATCTGTTTATTAAAGTCTTAGTTGCTGAGTCTGAGTGACTTTGAGTCTGAGTGACTATAAGTCTGAGTGACAGAATGCGACTAAGGCATTGTGGAGCTGACTACTCAGCTCCATAATGAAACATGTTGCTTTATTTTAGGTATGTTGGTTAGACCAAATCTTCTATCCTTTTAGAAGATTTACTAGGATTCATACTTATCAAGCTCACTATTATTGTGTATAAATAGTGAGCTTGAGCTTTGTAATTCGTTGAACTTTTCTAATCTAATAACTGTGTGTTATTCTCATTACTTTGTTATTATAATTCCGCTATAATAAACTTAGAAACTGAGTGATTGAACGGTTCGTAACAATTAACATCTAAATAGTTATTTGTAAATTGATTAGCTAGTGTTTGAGATCTTATTGAGACCTAACAACTGGTATCAGAGCAAATAAGATTTAAATTTTAATAAATTTACCAATCTTAAACGATCAATACATATATCTCAAATACAATGTCATCATCCTCTACACCTGCTATGGCTGGAAAAGGCATTCCTATATTCAATGGACATAATTTTGCCCATTGGAAACTAAAAGCTGAATGGCACTTGTCAGGAATCCATGAAGAAATGATGAGAACCATCGAAGAAGGACCAATCATTCCAGGAAAACAGATTGAAGAAGTCAAGGAGGGAGACAAAGTTGTTCAACGTGCAAGATGGGTTCAAACTCCAAAATCACAATGGACCGATCTTGACAAACTGTTATACAATCTAGATCCAAGAGCAAGAAGCATTCTAGGAAATGCTGTGTCTGAGCAAATCTTCTCAAAGATTGCCGGTTGCAGATCTGCTAAAGATTTATGGGACACCTTAATTGTATCTTATGAAGGTGTACCCATAGTAAGAGAACAAAGATTGAATAGCCTGATTAGAAATTATGAAAATTTCTATATGAAAGAAAAGGAAACATTGGCTGATGTGCATACAAGGTTTCAAATCTTGTTGAATGATTTGTCAGCTCTGGGGCTAATAAAGGATGATGATGAAGTGTGCAAGAAATTTGTTGATATCTTTCCAAATAAATTTGAATCAGTAATAACATCTCTTGTGGTTAGTGAGAAATTGTCCACTTACAAACTACCTGGTCTCTTCGGATTACTATTGAACTTTGAAGAATCTCAAGAGAGGAAGAAGATAAACACTCGAAGAACCGCAAGAGACCCTGAAGCTGCATTAGTTGTTACCAGTAAAAGGAATAAAGAAATTTATTCTAAAGCTGACTCATCTGAGTCTGAGTCATACTTAGACTCAGAATCAGATGATGAAACTGAGGTCAAAAAGCTGAAAAGTCAGCTTGCCCTGCTGACTATGAAGCTAGAACAGAAGACAGGTTACAAAGGAAAGAAACCTTTCGATCTAAAGAAGGTTAAATGTTTCAAATGCAATGACTATGGTCACATGGCTGCTGATTGTAACGTGAAAAATGCTCAGACTGAGCACATGGATGAGGTTGCTGAGAGGGCTCAAAGATATAGAAGGAAGTATCTTAAATACAAGAAAGGCAACAGTTCAACAACTCAAAAGCCTCAGACTGAGCAGAAGGCATTCTTCGCTGAAGAATGGTTAGATGAGGAACTATCATCTGATGAAGATGAGGAAGTAATAGATAAGTGTTTAATGGCATTCGTGGAAGAAGTGACTGAAGCTGAGAAGTCTGCATCTCAGTTAGAGAAGGATCTGAAGGAAGCTGAGAGACTGAGCCACAATTCAGACTGGAACAAATCAAAGCTTTACAAGGTACATAACTTTAATACTTATACAAATGAACAAAAACTTCAAATGTTTGAGTATATCTTTATTGATTTGACCACCACTTTAAAAGAACAATCTGATTTAAAACAAAAGATTAAAGATCTTGAAAATGTGTCAAAAGCTAAAGATGATAAGATCATAGAACTAGAAAATTATAAAATTCTGTTAAATGCTCAGACTGAAGCTTATAGTGATCTTGCAAAAGAAAACTATAAACTTAGGGAGGAAACTGAGCAATATAAAAGAATTTGTAAATCATGGTGTATATCATCTTTAAAAAATGAGGATTGTTTAAGCAGACAGGTACCCAAACAAGTCCAAGCTGTGTTGGGTGAGACCTTCAGTCTGAAGAAGCATATGACTGAAGAAGAAGAAGAAGCTGAACGAGAAAAAATTATTTTCAAACCTGATATTCTTCCAAATACTTTCACATATATGAAAGGAGATCAGATTAGGATGTCAAATGCTTTTGTCAAACCTGTAATCTCTCAAGTTTTTAATAAAAGTGATTCTTCAACTTCTTCTCACTCTAAATGTGTTAATTTATCTGAAACTGATACAAATGTTCATGTTGTGAAAAATTCCTTGCATTTAAAAAATGTCTTACCCAAGGTTGTGAGTAAACCTAAGGTTCAGAGTCAAGTCAGTTCCAAAATCCATAACAAAAGTCATGAAACAAAAATCATTGATCAATTGGGAAATCAATTGTTGGAACTGACTAACATCGTTAACACCCTTGTAAGGAATAAATCACCTCATCACATCAGGCCAAAAACTCCTCCTAAGAGAACATGCTACAATTGTGGTGAAAAAGGACATGAAGCTGTATTTTGTAAGCAACTGACTCAGTCTCGACCACAGAAAAACGTTTCTCAAAAGTCAGTTCCACAAAAACCTTGGTCAGTTCCATTTATACAGAAGTCAGTCTCACCAAGCTCTAAGCCCGTGTCTTCCAAATCGAAACCACTCTTGCCTCAAAAGCAAATACAAAACTTTCAAACAAAACCAAAGCCAGTCAAAAACACCAAAAACAAGTCAGTTCCAAGTCCTGTCAGTCTAAAAAATACTCCATGCAAATACTGTGGAGTTATAGGCCATTATTCCATTAACTGCATGAAAGAACTCAACAAATGGAATCACATCAGCTCTGAAACTGAATGCAAGACTGAACCTAAACTTAAATCCGTTTCAGTTCATGGATCCAATCTAAAGTGGGTACCCAAAAGGAACTAATTTTCTCTGTTTCATGTGCAGGAATCTACAAAATGGTATCTAGACAGTGGAGCATCAAGGCACATGACAGGAATGAAGTCTTTCTTGCAAGACTATAAAGAAGAAGCTGGGCCTCAAGTGAGATATGGTGACAACGGGGTGTCAATGACACGAGGATATGGAAAGATTCATGCTGGAGCTGTCACATTCAAAAGAGTTGCTTATGTAGAAGGTTTACAACATAACTTACTAAGTGTAAGTCAAATCACTGATGAAGATCATGAAGTCAGATTCAGAAAGCAAGCTGGAATAATCTACAGTGCAAAAGGGAAACCATTGCTACATTCCAAAAGAGAAAGACACGTATTCTGTCTGGATCTGAGTACAACCATTGATGAGGCTGAGACATGCTTGTTCACAGAAACCAAAGAAGAACTCAATTGGCTATGGCATCGAAGATTATCACATTTAAACTTCAAAAACATAAATGCCTTGTCAAAAAGTAAATTGGTTAGAGGTCTTCCTGAACTGACCTACACCAAAGACAAAGTTTGCTCAGCCTGTGTGCTTGGAAAGCAAACCAAGACTCAATTCCCATCCAAAATGTTGCATTCAATTGATGAACCTCTATTCATGCTACATATGGATCTGTTTGGACCAATTGGGATTGAGAGTCAAGGAGGAAAGAAATACACCCTTGTGATTGTAGATGAATTTACTAGATTTACTTGGGTGATATTCTTAAGGGCTAAAAGTGATGCAACTGAGGAAATCATCAGTCTGATCAAAAGAGAACAGCGACAGAAGAATACTCTTGTTCGACAGATGAGAAGTGATCATGGAACTGAGTTCAAAAATTCAGTCTTGATAGATTGTTGTGATCAATTAGGAATAGTACAAAACTTTGCCTCAGTTCGAACACCTCATTAAAACGGAGTTGCAGAGAGAAGAAATAGAACATTAATTGAAGC
The DNA here is from genome assembly GCA_910822075.1 of Senecio squalidus. NCBI lineage: Eukaryota > Viridiplantae > Streptophyta > Magnoliopsida > Asterales > Asteraceae > Senecio > Senecio squalidus. Next base: position 44,666,437 of record CAJVGC010000591.1, on the reverse strand, counting down.
TGCAAGGACAATGTTATGTTATGGGAACATGAAGATAAAATTCTGGGTTGTAGCTGTGAACACTGCCTGCTTCACACAGAATAGATCCATCATAGTGAAGAGACATGGGAAAACGGTATATGAATTGTATCATAACAAAGTCCCTTCCATTCATTATTTCCATATATTTGGAAGTAGATGTTATATTCTGAATCAAAGGGACTTGTTGTGTAAGATGTCTCCTAAAGCTGATGAAGGATTATTTGTTGGATACTCAAGCATCGCTAAAGCATTCAGAGTATATAATGAGAGAAGGAAAGTTGTGGAAGAAAGCATCAATGTTACTTTTGATGACACCACTCAGTCTGACAAAGATGAACAGTCCTCCCAGACTGACATAGCCACTATCAATCAGCTGTGTGATGAATTACTCGTAACAACGTTTGAAACTGACTCTCAAGCTGCAGATCAGAATGATGAAATAGCACATCAAAATCAAGAGTCTGAGAGTGAACCTGATGAATCAACCTTAAAAAAGTGTTCATGATGTTGAAACAAATGAGTCTAATGAAACTGATGAAACTCATACTGACACCCCTCAGTCTGACCAAACTCAGATCCAAAATACTCAGTCTGATGACACTCAAACTGATGATACTCAATGTCAACTAGATGCAGTTCCACAAAGTGAGATAGGAAACATCAAGACTCTCAAGGGACATCCTATATCATCGGTAATTGGTTCATTAAATGAAGGAGTCAAAAACAGACGAAAGAGTGCCACAACAAACTTCTGTTTTTATACAAACTTCTTGAGTTTGATGGAACCAAAGAAGGTTGAAGAAGCTCTATTGGATGAAGACTAGGTTGATGGTATGCAAGAGGAACTTGGAGAATTCATTAGAAACAATGTTTGGACAAAGGTCCCACGTCCCCTGTTTAAGACCATCATTGGACTTAAATGGATCTTTAGAAATAAATATGACAAAGATGGAGTGGTGATCGGGAATAAAGCACGATTGGTGGCTCAAGGCTACAAGCAGGTAGAAGGCATTGATTATGATGAAACATTTGCTCCAGTGGCCAGAATTGAAGCAATTCGCCTATTCTTAGCATATGCAGCTTTTAAAGACTTCTTGGTGTATCAAATGGATGTGAAGAGTGCTTTTCTGAATGGTGATTTGCAGGAGGAAGAATATGTCAAGCAGCCTCCAGGTTTTGTTGATCCTAACTTTCCTGATGTGACAACCGTCAAAAATTCAGGTGATTCTCAGTTACTATATCGGTTCGAATCTCTAGTTACTCTTTATCGTGTTCATATTGTTCGAGTTCGTAATTGTTGAGTCTTTATTTTGTCGGAACCAAAGTCGGAATCAACTTATAAGTCCTAACACCAAATAAACTATACAAGAACTTGACTAAGTTCATAACGGAAACTAATAAGATTCTGGTCCTCAACTAACAATAACGGAAAACTTAAAACGTCACCGAGCTGGGAAAAAAACCTTCCAGCCGACGGCTGAAGGCTGTCAGCCAGCGGCTGAAGCCCAGCCGGCGGCTGGATATGGTCAGCCGGCGGCTGAAAGCCGCTGTCCAGTGGATGGTGACTCACTTTTGCATGTCTCGTGATTGGCTAAAAGCATTTAAACGGGATTGGACCATAGTTACTGCCATTTGGCTTCCCAAGGGCAGTAACACTCCCCCTTTCCCACCTTCATTTTCATTTTACAACCCATTTCAAATCACAAACACACCTACACTCTCTCTCTCTAAAATCTCTCTAGAAATCCTCTCAAGAAAACATAACAAAACAGTGAATAATCTTCCTTTTTCACAGCAAATAAACACTAAAAATCACCATCAAATATATACAAAATCGTCCTAAAGTAAAGGGTATCAAAGGAGAAGCATAAAAATCGGGTTTGAAGAAGGTTTGCATACATTTTGAAGCTAGTAACTCATCCAACCGATCCAAAACATTTTCCTTCGGTAAAACTCTTCTATTTTACTCTTATTACATAAATCTATACTTGCATGGACGATCTATAAACTGAAAAAGTGTTTTTCTAAAAAGTTAAAACGTTTTCTTGCTTAAAAACTAGTTTTTCTAATAGATCTACATTTTTATCATATAAATCCGAAAGAAACTGTGACTTTTGCTTAAAAATTTATATATTTGAATTATAACAGTTTGCATGTTCTAATCTAACACTAAAAAGGGCTAAAAATCGAAAAATAACGAAATCTAGAAACTGGCCGGCGGCTGGAGACACCCAGCCGGCGGCTAAGGTCCAGCCGGCGGCTGAGTATCTCCCGCCGCTGTCTGGATCTCGCTGTTCGTAAAAATTGTCGTTTTGAGAACTCTAAACGTAAAAATAAGCTCAAATAAGTTACCACAGATTGTATATTTTGAAAAGCTTACTGTTTTTAACAAAGAAACTGTTTGGGAAAGATTGAGGACTTAAAACATTTGTATTATCGTTCATATTGGTTTAAATTGCATGTTTAAAGCGGGAAAGTGTTTTGAAAATGGATCTAATTTTTATAGCGCGGAAGCGCTGCCCAAATTTCACCGTAAAAATTACTCAAAATCAGTAACTTAATGTTTTCGTAACATACACATATTGATCTTGGACGTTGATTCTTTTTGGACTTAAATGGACTTATCGGACTTTAAAACGTACACGAACACATTTAATCATAAACTTTTCCGTAATAATCTTTTGGGACAAAATCTAAAGTATCAAGATTTAAGCTTAAAAATGTTAAATTGGAACTTTAACATAACTTAAATCATACTAATAATATTAATACGTTATTCCGGTGTTTTAGGTCATCGTTGATTCCCGACGCGTTCCGCTCCCTCCGTGCTTATTAGTATCTTTTCTCCGCAACCCGTGAGTTACAACCCCACTATGTTTTTACTATTTTAAATTACTTATTTGGGGGAAACATAAGATTGTATGTTTATGTAACTTTGTTGAAACTATTTGAAACTCGTGAAACATGAAACTTTTGAAACTTATGAAACGTGAAACATGTGAAACTCATATGAAACTTTGAAACCTTTGAAACATGTGAAACTCGTATGAAACTTTGACACTTTTGAAACATGTGAAACTCGTATGAAACCTTGGAACTTTTGAAACGTTGGAAACTTTGGAAACTATGGAAACTTGTGAAACTTTGAAACTATTATGCGTATTATGTGTTAATGCCCCTTAATTGGCTAAACTAAATTTAGGCTACTTGTAGGAGACCAATCCTTGATGAAAATATAAACCGTAAGTGCTTACTACTATTTTTAGAAACAGAACTCAGTTGCCCCGTTTTTGGTTCGAAACTTTACACACTATTAGCAATAGCCGTTAGTATTATGGGTATCGATTCTTAGGAGAGGTCACTCCTTGCTCAGGGTTCACGACCCAAGCACATATTACTAGATTCAGGTGGAAACTCAATGAAACATTTGGGGCTAGATCTGACCAGACAATCGGTTTAGTGTAGACTTACCTTATATTATGCCAAGTGATTGTTACAAGTTACTAATTTAGTTAAGCACATATTACCTACGCATATACTTTATTTTAGCGATGGATTCCGCTTCAACTTTTATTATACGAGTTCTATTTTTACTTATGTGTGTACGAAACTCTTTTATATATATACATATATGATCTAGCGTCGCTCCGTTCCTTTTTACTTACGACGTATATATATTTCTATTTTTGGAAACTTTTATCGAGAAACTCAAAACTGTAACTCACTCACTACGTTATGTAGTTGACACTTTATCTTATGTTTCAGGAAACTAGTGTAAGTGTAGAAGTGCATAGCAAGGAAGGGTCGGTATGGTCACGTGAGGCGAACCTTGGGAAAGACCCTTTTGTTTTGGGAATTTATTTTGAAACTTTGTATTTTGTACTTGAATTAAACTATTGAACTGCTTGGTTGTTTTCGAACTATGAACTATTTCTTTTTATATGCAATGACTTGAATCGTTTAATTTGCTTATAACCGTGTAATGATCTTCCAGCTCTCACATTCCGTGTTTCCGCTATAGCGAGGTGTGACACCTGATCATGTTTTTAAATTAAACAAAGCCTTATATGGTCTCAAACAAGCTCCTAGAGCTTGGTATGATACCCTATCTGACTTTCTTCTTAAAAAATCAATGGTAAAAGAGGATCTATTGATAAGACACTTTTTATCAAAAAGGAAAAAGGACATGTGATTTTGGTACAAATATATGTTGATGACATTATATTTGGTTCCACTAATGAAAAATTGTGTACATGGTTTTCAAACCTCATGTGTAGTGAATACAGGATGAGCATGATGGGAGAACTCACATTTTTCGTTGGCCTACAAGTAGAACAAAAGAAAGATGGAATTTTCATAAATCAAAGTAAATATGTTCATGATTTAATAAAGAAATTTGGTTTTGAATCATGTTCTGAAATGAAAACACCAATGAGTACTTCTGATAAGTTGCATAAAGACTCATCTGGCAAGTCAGTTTGTCAAGCTACTTACAGAGGTATGATTGGCTCTTTACTTTATTTAACTGCTAGTAGACCTGATATCATGTTCTCTACCTGTCTATGTGCACGTTATCAAGCTGACCCAAAGGAATCCCATCTTAAAGCTGTCAAAAGAATTTTCAGATATCTTAAGGGTACTCCAAATCTTGGCCTATGGTATCCTAAAGATTCTGGTTTTGAACTAATTGGCTACACAGATGCAGATTATACAGGGTGTAGATTGGACAGAAAAAGTACATCAGGAGGATGTCAGCTTCTGGGAGGAAAACTGGTCAGTAAGTCAAGCAAAAAGCAAAATTCAGTGGCAACTTCCACAACTGAAGCTGAGTACGTGGCTGCAGGGAGCTGTTGTGTACAATTACTATGGATGCAACATAAATTGGCTGATCTTGAAATCAAGATTCAAAACACTCCAATCATGTGTGACAACAAAAGTGCCATTCAAATAACTGAGAATCCAATATTCCACTCCAGGACAAAACACATTGAAATAAGACATCATTTCATTCGAGACTGCGTGGAGAAAGGCAAAGTCAGACTGGAGTTTGTAACCACTCATGATCAATTGGCAGACATTTTCACGAAACCTCTGAGTGAGGACATGTTTTTCTATTTGTTAGGGGAACTGGGCATGTTGAATCCTTAATATGTCACAAAAAGCAAATTTCAGTCTGACCTTTCAGTCAGCTCGAGACTTTTCAGTCTGACCTAGTGCTCAGACTGAATGTACCTTTCGTAAATAATTTTTTAAAGTTTTTTTTAAGTCTGAAAATTTTTCTTATTCTTTTTATTATTATTATTTTTATTTTGTTTCGTTTAGGGGTCAGTTGCAATTATTTTTCAAACTCATGGGTCTTAATTGTCAATAGTATCAAACTGGATAGTCTATAAGGAAAGTTTCCTAACTTAGTTACTACAATTTCGCTCTGTTTAGTTTAAATTCAACTTAATTTCAAATTTTAACCTAATTCTTATTTTCTCTAATCTTTTTCTTGCAATTTCTTCAATGGCGGATATGAACATGATCCTTCACATTACTCCACGCATGATTCCTGGCGCTAATTTTCACAGCAGAGTTCAAATCAAGGATAATAATAGGGTGGCCACTACCGATATTCCCGCAAATCGCCAGAACAGGGGGTTTGAACAACTATGTCAATTCATGAAATCCCATCCCCTCTATGGCGCATATTTTTGTGAAACAGTGATGTACCCACCAGTTTTATGTGAATGGTGGTACACCTGCACCGCCAATGATGAAAAGACTGCACTCACTGGCACATATAATGATGGAAGACAGACTATTACCATCACTGAGGAGACCATCCGCGCAGCACTATTGCTTCCCACCGTTCTTGAAGCAGGTGAAGGGGGATTTCAGGCCAAACTGACCAAACAGCAAGCTCGAGCTGAGGCATTCCCTCTAATTGGTCAGCCTGAAATCCAAGGAGTAATAGAATATAAATTTTTCACAGGCAAATGGAAATTCCTCTTTTCCAGTATTACAAGGTGTTTGGGGGGTAAATCTGGTAGTCTTAATCAAATGAATGAATTTGAGACCCATCTTTTTCATTCAATGGTAACGGGTAGACGAATCTCTTATTCACAACTCTATTTTGACGAGATTCTATCCCTTGCTTTAAAGTCAAAACGACCGAATGATGTTCCATTCATTCGTGTTCTTTCACTCAGCTTTGAGGAGGCTCTGGGAAAAGAAGCTTATGAGCAACTTGATCAAACTTTTTATGTGTGCTCTCTTCCCAGGCTGACTCCAAAAATTTTCTCTTATATCAATATCACTGAAGGTGAGACCGGTTTGACCCCAGTTATGCTTCAGTGGATTAATAACCCTTTTATTGATCATGAACTCACTGAGTCTGACCATTCAGACTCAGGAGATCAAAGTGAAGGAATTGAGGCGAATCTGGCACCAAACAGTCCTCTTTCCGATGCTGAGGTAGGGATTGGTGGGGCAGGGCATGATGATGCAGTCTCAGGTATGGATATCCCTCTTTCTATCCCTCAGTCTGAGAGTATCCCCTCTCAGTCTGAGGTACAGTCCACATTCCAACTTGATGTATTAGCCAATCAAGCGACCAATCTCTTGAACTCACCAAGTTCTTTTGAAAAAGCACTCACATCAAGCCCCACTATAAATCAAGCACTAATGGACTCACTTTTCCATGAGGCTGAGAGTTTCAAACTCCCCTCAAGTGCTGTAGATCAGTCCACCTTCCCTCTGCTAGAGCATGAGGTGGAACTAACTACCCAAACCCAACATAGTATAGTTAACTTGGAGAAACAAGCTGCTGCTGCCACACAGACACATGTGGTAAGCATTGAAGAAGATATTCCACTCCTGAATATCCCTGTACCTAGTATGGGAGCACCCCCCTCAGTTTCACAGCCTATTCCTAAGGCAATTTTCACTAGCTCTGTGCTAGTTCACGATAATGTACCACTAAACTTCTCTCACTCTTCTGCACAAGTCGTCAATACCTCACTTCCCAAACTGAGTGAGGTACAGACTTTCACTTCTATGGCCAAGGATCATTCTCCTAAACAACAAGGAGGGAGTGAGGCTATACCACCTGTTACATTACCTACTGTTACTACTTCCTCTCAGTCTGAGGTTGCTATGACTGTTTCTTTGCTGTTCCAAGCAATTAAAGACATGTCAACTCAGTTTGATGTCAAACTGAGTGCAATGCAGACTGAGTTACATGCTCTAAAATGTCAAAATTCTGTGGAGATGGAGGAGTTGAAAGGGATGGTGCTCAAACTTACATCTGAGATCAGTCAGACAAGAAAAGGGAAGAATGTTGTTGAAGACTCTCCAAGGGATGCTCAGACTCAGGGGCAGAAAACTGTTACACCAACTGATTAGTCTGACCTTCCCAAGAAAAGCTTGAAACGAAAAAGAGATGGAGGGGAGAAAAGATACTTCAAAACAACCAGATTCAATCTAAAAACTGGTCAGTCTGAAGATCACTATGAGACTGATTACAGCGATATATGAAGTGAATCTGAGAAAGAAGATCAAGGGAGTGACAAGGATGTCAAAGGAAAAGCTGTAGTTGATACTGAAACTGACACTGACACAGAAATGGAAGAGCCAACTGTTCAAGCTGAGGCAGAAACTCAAATAGAAAATCCATCTGTTCAGACTGAGATATCAATAAAAGAAAGACAAGCTGAAGCTGAAAGATTAGCAAAACTGCAAAGATATGCACATAATGCTGGGATGACAGTTGAAACCTACATGGAGTATGTCAAAGGTCTATAAAAGGAGAAATTTGATGCCACTCCTACAGTAACACAAGACCAGTGCATGAAAGCTGCTGAAACACTTGAAGCTGAGATGAAAGAGGAAGAAGAACTGGCAATTGATGAGGAACAACAGAGGATAGAAGCTGACAGACAAATGGCTAAACAAGTATTAAGGGAGGAAGCCAGAGTGGACTACATTGAATCAAACTTTGTAATAAGGAGAAATACAAACAAGATCCAAGACTTGGATTGTATTGATTCTGGTGGATCTGACCTCATGCTGACTTGTTACCACAAAGGGGGCTCCTTCAGAATTGGGGTACATAGAATACATACCATGGGATTAGAAGAATGGAAGGAAATTGCCAGTCTGAGCCCAAGAATAAACAACATTGCACACAGACTTGAAGTCAAAAGAGAAGCTGTCTCAAATGTGAATGTTGCTTATTTACTGAAGCTGATCTCGGATGAAGACTACAGAGCATTCTGTACAGTCAACAGAGTGAGAGTTGGGGCTAAATCACTTGGTTTAGAAACAAGCAGTACACATCCAGTTCCCAAGGGCTTAATCTTTCAAGAAAGAACATATGTGAAGACTGATGAATATGAAGGCCTGTGTTATGTGGATTGTGGGGGAGAAGAATGTTTTCAAGCTAAGGACAGATTAAACATGTCTTCTATATATTACTGCATTGCTCTTCTAAGTGAGTGTGAATCTGACCAATGCATCCCCTTTCGTATGAAGCTGATCAGCTGGTTATTTAATAACCTTAGAAGAATTGAAGAAATGGGGACATTGATGGACAAGGTGGAACTGATCACGAAAAACTACCAACTGATGTTCAACAAGTCAGATGCTGAAATGGAGAAATTGCTTGAATGGAAAACTGAAAGGCTACAGTGGGCAAAAGAAGTGAAGAAGCCAAATCCATGGGATGTGCCATTGAAGCAAAAGAGATCTTCCAAGAGAAGAAAGTAATTTGTTTTTGTTCACAAACTGTTTTATTTTGAATTTTTAAGTTTGTGTTTATTTTTGATGCATTAATTGTAAAAGACTTTAATCCAAACAGATAGGGGGATATTGTTGGGAAAATCAACGATTTAACCTAAATTAATAAATCTGTTTATTAAAGTCTTAGTTGCTGAGTCTGCGTGACTTTGAGTCTGAGTGACTTTGAGTCTGAGTGACTATAAGTCTGAGTGACAGAATGCGACTAAGGCGTTGTGGAGCTGACTATTCAGCTCCATAATGAAACGTGTTGCTTTATTTTAGGTATGTTGGTTAGACCAAATCTTCTATCCTTTTAGAAGATTTACTAGGATTCATACTTATCAAGCTCACTATTATTGTGTATAAATAGTGAGTTTGAGCTTTGTAATTCGTTGAACTTTTCTAATCTAATAACTGTGTGTTATTCTCATTACTTTGTTATTATAATTCCGCTATAATAAACTTAGAAACTGAGTGATTGAACGGTTCGTAACAATTAACATTTAAATACTTATTTGTAAATTGATTAGCTAGTGTTTGAGATCTTATTGAGACCTAACAGTTATTATATGTATAACATTATCTTTTCATAATAACTTTGAATCTACATAAAGATAAAGTTTACGATTTAATATTTATCTTTGTCCGCGCTATCGCGGGACAATAATGTAGTTGTTTTATACATGACAACCCTTTACATATAAAATTTTATATTTTTATAACCCGTAACAATAACCGAGGAGTATAAACTATATGGGGAAGATGATTAGTAGATATGTTTAGAGAAAAAATACATAAAATATCTGTAAAACTTTAAATTGATTAGTAAACCATATGTAACATGAACCTAAAAATATATTGTTTTATAATCGAATGACATTTTAGGAACAAAAAGTATAGTCTTATCTCATTAAAAATATGTTATATTATATTCTAATATAATATAGACACATCCATATATACATCTACATACATAATGGAAATATAGATGTAGATACATTATCGTTTGTCTTTTTCCATGATAGATTTTCTTTTTTTTTTAACTAAATTTTTACTTTTTCCTTTTATTAGTTTAAGAAACTAAAATTTCTTATGAAAAATTGTTATTACAATTTAATAAAATAAAAACTCTTATTTTTAATAAAAAGTTATATGGTAAAATAAACACCTACTTTTGGACGATAAGTGTTGTTCAAAAATTATAACCGGTAGAATAGTAAAATGGTTATACACTTTTATTGGCGGACACTTATTTTTGGATAAATTTAAATGACAAGTGAATATTTATATTAGGACAAAAAATAATTTTGTCAAACAAAAATTAATAAGGGTTGAATAGTAAAATGGTTAGTATAATTTTGAAAGTAAAAACCACTAATTTAAATATTAACAAATTATTTAGGATAAAATAGTAAAATGGTTTAGTACACTTTTTAAAACTAATACGAACATATTTATATGACAACGTAAAATAAATTTACAGCAAAACGTGTTTTATTAACTTTTTTGCTTTGATAATCACTAATTTATTTTAAAAGATTTAGTAAAAGGGGAGTTCAAATAATGTCAAGATGTTAATAAGTCATTATTTCTTTATTTATTTTCAACTTTATTTATTTATATAGAGGGTCTTCTTTTCTATTTCTCATTCTAGTTTTTCTCTTATTAGTGTGAATTTGTTTTTATATTGTGTTGGTTATTTATTGATTTGAGGTTTTAGCAATTAATTCCGTCGCGAAGCGCGGACCAACCACACTCATTTAAAACATTTGTTAATTTTTTTTATCAAATAAAAGTGAAAATATATGCTGACGGGCCAATCTAATCTCACTAATAGTAATTACCCCATTTTCACTCAAATCCACACCTTAGAGACTACAAAAAAGAATGATATCTTTCTTTGTTTAAGTTTCTATAAGTTTTATTTTTTTATTTTAATTTATGTTTTTACCGAAGGTTTTGTATTGTTGTTTAGTTTTATAAAAAATGTTAGTGGTTTTCTTTATTTAATCTTTTTGTTAGTTTTTTTTTTCCTTTTAATGTTGAGATATACGATCTTGTCACAAAATGCAGGATTACACCTCTCGTTACATATACATATGGTAACATTTATGAAGTTACATCTTATCCCAAAATTATAGTACAACCGCTATTAGTAAAATAGTTTTTCAATTTTTAGGTTCATCTTCTTCTTTTAATGTTATTAAAAATTAAATTACTACATTTTTTATTTTTTATTTTTTTTTCCTTTTGGGTTACTTTGTTTTTTTGAAGTTAATATTTTTATTTTTCTTTTTGGATTACTCTATTATCTAAAATAGCAATGTGTTTATTTTGATTAATTGTTTTAGGTGTTAGCTTTTCTTTTTGGGTACGCTATTGAATAAAATAGTAACATATTCGTTTCGATTAATTGTTAATTTTATGTTTTATTTTTATTTTTTGTTATGTTATTAAAAAAAATAGTTACATTTTCATTTCGATTAATTGTTAATCGTAGGTTTTAGTTTTTTCTTTTTAAAAATAGTTACGTCTTCATCTGTTCACATAAATAAGTGACGGAATTTAAAGTGACTTTGGAAAGGGAAAGTGACACAATTTATTATTTTTAACTATATACCTTTTCATTTAAGGTTTTGACTCTTGGTTCTCGAGTAACCCACATGAGTAAAATATTTTGTTAGAGATTAAATATAACCGATTCGACCTATTTATTAGTAAACGTGTCAAAAATGACATATTTATGAGTAAGGTATTCAAAAAATCGTGTGTTGGGTTTTGAAAAGTTTGGATGAAGCTATGAAATCTTCAAAGTGTGTGTTTTTGACTTAGTGAATAAGTCGGTGTACTAAGTTCATCACACGACTTAAAACTTAGAAAGATTTTAGTGAAGACTTTAAATCGGGTGAACAAGTTACTTCACAAGAGTTAACTGAAGAAAAACCAGAGTTAAATTTAAACTGAAGATTAAGTTAGTCTACACAAGTAAACATTGAAGATTATAACTCTAATGATGAAGACTCTAATTCCGAGTTAAAGTGAACAACTCTAGAGTTAAGATTAAGACGAAGACTTAGTTATTTTTAGTGTAATCGGTATGTAATGATGTCTATAAATAGAATGATGTGTGGAAATTTGTCTTTTGGACCAGACCTTATCTGTGAAAACTTTCTTCTAACGAATTTTCCCGCCGATTTCGTTTTATCAATGATATCATCACATTCTATTTCAATCATAAAATCCTCAATTCAGTTATAGCTTAGATTCACTAAAATTGAGAGATTCCGCATCTCAATTTGATTATTCAACTCACCGATTGAATATTGTCTTGGTTAAAATATCATGTCATCGTGCTTTTCATTTACCGTTATAGGTATATATCTAATCAGATTGTCAAACAACATGCAACGGAAGCAATTAGAATCAAACACATTAACAATATTAACTAAGTAATACCTTTGTTGTTGATTTACCTCGTTTAGGATTTATTTCTACAGGCTTGTACACGACACCTCTTTTAGCAACAGACTTGTATGCTAGTACACATTTACTTGTTCTGCAACCTTTGTATAGATTCTAATAACACCTTTGTCTAGCTTCTAGTAACTTGCTTGTTTGAAGAGTGTATTCGAAACTCACCTCTAAGGTGATCGAATACCCTTGAACTCGAAAACCACAAAACAGAAACCCTATTTGGGTTTGTTTATCGATCGGTTTAGGGATAAAACAGAAAACTTACTTTGGTGAAAGCCTAATCTATTTTGGGATGTCCAGAATAATGAACTTGGTGTTCCTTATATAGCCAAGCAATACCTTGGTGTACAAGTTGTATTATAATTAGGAAACCTCCATAATTACATAATACATCCTCCCATTTATTAAATATTATACTTAACACATTAAGGAATATATAATAAATATATAAACGTATAGTCGTGTCTATAAGTCAATGTGTGAAACCCCGTAGGCTCACATATTTATAGACACACATTTATTTGACGTGTTCAAATACCAAAGCTCCCACTTTGATCATGTCTCAATAAATGTGATAACATTGGGTAACGTCTATAAACATGGCCAATGGTCCTATAAATACACGAGTGGAGTTTCCAAAAGTCACTGTGAGTCTATGTTTGAGTTTATTATCCTTTTGTTTGAGTTCATTACATCTTTTAACTTTCTGTTTCTCATTTCGCAAATTACTTAAGATTACCAAATTAAGTCGAGACATATCTGGATTAATATTGGATCCGGACGGATATACATATATAAGTATTCATGAGTGGCCTAGTAGTATCATACTTCAGTTGCAATATGAAGGAACAAATCCTATCTTAAATACAAGCGTTAGCCATGTATTTCATTACATTACTAAAAATAGTCTTTTTACTATCCTTATTCAGGATAGGATGAACAATGATCAAACAATGTACTGTATACATGTGTAACTTCTTGCATCTCAAGTCTAAGGACAAGTAAACTGACAGGATTTAAATAGGATCCTAAAGCTCTAACACAGTGAATTGTTTGATCAAATCATGATACGGAATCTCATGATTTGATTGAATCTTAAACAGTAATTGAATTGAGGATTTGATTAATTGAAATCCGAATGTAAATATATCATTGATAGAACAATTTTTGCGGGAATAGCCGTTACATGAATGTTGAAGCTCTACGGCACTCAAATGAGTCCTGGTTCAAAGACAAATGACTCTTACCACACATCATTCTATTTATAGATGTTGGAGCAAACAAGAATGATGGTGAAGCTTCCAAAATATCCAAGTCATAGTTTTGTATAGTGTAGCTTGAATTCGGGTGAACTGTGTTCATCACCCGAATTGTTTAATAAAGTGTAAACTTAGGAAGGATTAAGTTCAGGTGAACTAACTCTTCATCCGAGTTAAGTTCAAGTTTACCCAAACTTAATCTAACTGAGTATTAATTTTATGTTACACCCGAAGTGTTGTTTTTTTAATAAACACAAGGGTGAGATTAATGTAATAGTTAGTCAGAGTAGGCCTATAAATATAGGTGGTGAACATGCAGAATGTACAAGTTTGAGATAGAAAATATCTATAACTGAATTTCTCACCATCTAAGGCTTCTAATTAACTCGTTCCTTTCTTCGTTGATTCTGTATTTAAAATATATCAAATAATTGTTCAATTGCTAATAATTCCGCAATTAGTATTTGCATTCATTCACTGATTATGAGCTATGTAGATTTGAAGACCTGATAAGTGGTATCAGAGATGGTTATAAATTCAATTTGATTCAGCTTTGGCTGCATTTGGAGTGTTTGGATTAGCTTGAAGATTTAGAGTATCTAAGATCAATCAATTAGAGTTTCCGGAATTTGAATTTTGGAGGTAAAGGTTAGTTTTGAGTAATTGTATTAGATCAATCGATTTAAGTGTTTTGTTCGTTAAGGAATAGTGTTTAGAGGTAATTGTGAAGGTTTGAGTGATTTTTTGAGAATTAGGTTCAGTTTGGGGTTGTTGAGTTCATCCGAATGAAGTTTTCAATCATCCAAAATAAAATCAATCGATCATATCATCATGTTTGTTATTCCAACAAACGTTCCTGCAGTCTATTACGATAATGAGACAGGATCTGCTGGTAGGCCTCCTAAGTTCCTACCTGTTCGGGATTTCATGATGTGGAAGCTGAGGTTCAAGGCATTTGTATACTACAGTGATAGACAAATATGACGTCTATTGTTAATGGACCTCATAGGCCAATGATAAAGGAGACAGGAGGTACATGAATGATTAAGTTGATCCTGAGAGATATACTGAAGCTGATAATAAGCTCATTGATCGAGATTTCAGGGCATTAGGAGCAATCATTTTGGCTTTACCAACTGAGATTTATAACAATTTTAAAGACTGTGTGTCAGCAAAGGAGCTAATGGATGCCATGGAACTAAGGTATGAGGGAAGCCTAGAGCTTAAGGGGAGTAAGAGGGATATGCTTAAGAAGTTGTATGAGGCATTTGAGCACATTAGAGGTGAAAGTCTGTTTGAGCAGATTAGCACTATTGGTGAGTGACTTGAAAGGTTATGGCGTAGTGATGAAGGATAGTGACATAGTTAATAAGCTGTTGGGGTCTCTTCCACTGAAACGGGAAGTTCAGGTGATGATAATCAAGAGCACAACCAATCTTAATGATATTACTCTAGTTGAGCTTATTAGAATTCTGCAATCCTATGAAGTTGATATGCAACTGGATGAGAAGAAACAGTCACAGATTCATTTGGATGTGCACTGAAAGTTTCAGTTCCAATGAATCCACCTCACTACTCTAGTCAAGCACAGTCTCAACCTCAATCTTATGCTAGCTATCACTCAGGAAGCTACCATTATGCAAACTACTGTCCACCAAATCAAATGTCAACTGGTTTCAATTCAAATGCTTATAATGGTTTTCCCGGTCAAACTAATGAAGCCAACATTCATCAGACACCATCTGCAAATTCAGGAACTTCTGGTATGGGTGATAGAGAGACTATTTTCAAGGTTTTTGTATCTAGCTATGAAGCTTTTGTTACTAGCAGTCTTAATCAAGCAGAATTGGCAAGAGAAGATTTGGAACAGCTTCACCCTGATGACTTAGAGAAGATAGATCTTAAGTGGCAGATGGCTATGGTCAGTGTAAGGGCAAACAAGTTCTTTAAGAGGACTGGGAGGAATAACTTCAGGAAAGAAACTGGTAAGAAGATGGGCTTTGATAAATCAAAGGTGAAGTGCTATAATTTTGAGGACTATGGGCACTTTGCAAGGGAATGCAGAGCTCCTAGGAAGATGAACAACAACAATGGCTATCAAAGAAACAACCAACAAACTGAGCAGAAGAAGATAACTGGACCTAAGATGAAGAATGGGAAAGAAGAGGCAAGTTTAAGTGGGAAGGCTTTAATCACCTTTGGTGAGTGGGACTAAGTAGATGAGGAGGACTACAAGAACAAGTCTGTGTCTGCATTAATGAGTAAAATTTCTTCTGTCACCACAGATGAGGTACTTTCCAACACTTGCACTCTACCCTGTTTAAACACTGTTAAATATATAAGAGAACATAACCTTAGTTTAATTAAAGAGATTGATTTAATAAAGTTTCATCAAAGAGAGTTCTTAAACAAAGAAAAGGTTTATAAAGAAAAAATAGACTCTTTGATGAATGATGTTGATACATATAAAGGAAAACTGGGAAGGTTGGAAACTCAGCATGAAAACTTGTTTGAAAGATTTCAAAAGGTGTCAAATTAATTTATAGAGTCAAAAATTCATGTTGAGAAATTCAACCTATCATCAAAGACTTTGAATGGAATCATTGAGCATCAAATGGTGCATAAGGCAAAGGCAGGTATTGGATTCAATGCAGTACCTCCTCCATTCAATGACAACTACTCAGTTAAGCCTGAATTTACATCATTCAAGAGTGGTTTGCTTGCTGAAAATTTCTTTGATGACTCATCTGCTTTAAATGCTAACATAGAATTGCCTGAAACTTGTTCAGCTGTGAATAATGTGAATAATCTGCCTGCTATTTTTAGTCTAAATATAGTTTTTTTGTGTAGCAGGTAGAAATTTAGAAAGTTCAGGAGTAAAGGAAGGTGGTTGTGAAGAAAGTTTGGATGATTGTAATAAATTAGAAATAATAGAAATAGAGGAGGAGTTTGTTGCACCTATTCATAACTGTAAACATGAAAGATGCCTTTTATTTCATGAGTATAATGTGTCAAATGATTCTGTGGATGATCTTGTTTTAAATGATTTTGTGTTGAATACACCTGTTACTGATTGTGTGAATGATTGTATGCCTGTTTGTGTGAATGAATCTGTGATTAAATGTGAGAATGTTAAACAAGAAAAGGTCAAAATTAATAAATCACAAAGAAAACAAAAATGTTTGACATGCAAAAAGAAACATAAAGTAGAAGAATGTTGGTTAAATTCTAAAAAGAAAAATGTCTCTGAATGTGTGTTAACTGCTGAGAAGTTGAATTTTGGAAGGATTGATTTTAAAAAGTGCATAGATGAGAAAAATGCAGAATCTAAAGATATGAGAATCTAAATTAATTTTTGGAAGGATTGATTTTAAATGATTTAAAGTTACCCAAGTTAAAAAAATTCAGTATCCGAATTAAAAACCTTCAAATCTGGTGATGATATGTTTAAATCGGGTAAAATGAAAATAAAATCGGATAAATATATTTTCAAAAACAATTCTGGTGGAAAACTTTTTATTTCGGATAAACAAATGTTTAATTCGGATAAAAGTTTTAGTTCACAATTTAATTCGGATAAGGATAAACTTAATTCGGGTAATGGAAAATTAAATTCGGATTATTCAACTTGTATTCCTGAGAGAAAAGTGCATGATTATTTCAAGTTTAACAAATTTAAAGGATTGCATTCCAAATTTAAAAAAATTTGGGTTCTAAAATCTCACTGATTCTGATCTGTGCAGGGGCAGTCCACTAGTTGTTCAGAGGATAACACATGGGTAGTTGATAGTGGTTTCTCAAGACATATGATGGGGAATATAAAATTGCTCCAAGACTTCATGGCTTTTATGGGAGGAAATGTATCATTTGGTGGAGACATGGGAGGATTAATCACAGGGCAAGGAAAAGTGACAAATGGACCTTTGACTCTGGAACAGGTCAACTTTGTTAAAGAATTAAACTATAACCTGCTTTCAGTGTCTCATGTATGTGATAATGATTATACCACTGCTTTCAAAAAAGAGTTTTTCTACATTCTTAAAAAGGAATATGTCATCCCAGATGATAGGATTGTTTTGAAAAAACCAAGATGTGAAGACATGTATATTTTAGATATGACTATTGTTCAATCAACTGAATCTTCAAACTGTTTCATATCTAAAACTATTGAAAAAGAGTCTGATTTATGGCATAGAAGGCTTTGTCATGGCAACCTTAAAAGCATGAATAAACTGGTCATAGATAATCTAGTTTCTAGATTACCTAAAAAGAATTTTCAATTACTTGACCATTGTATTTCATGCCTTAAAGGAAAACAACAGAAATCAAGTTTTAAACTAAAGACTCAAAATTCAGTAGATATTGTCCTTCACCTTCTACACATGAATCTATTTGGTCCAGTAAGTGTGAAGAGTTTTGGCATGAAATCTTATTGTTTAGTTATCACTGATGACTATTCAATATTTTCATGGGTCTTTTTCATGAGTTATAAAAGTGAAACATCAGAACTCATTAAAGATTTTGTTATTCAAATTGAAAACTTTTGTGATAAAAAGGTTAAGATTATTAGGTGTGATAATGGCACAGAATTTAAGACTGTCACCATGAATGAATTTTGTGCACTTAAGGGCATTTCTAGACAATATAGCTCCCCTAGAACTCCTCAGCAAAATGGTGTTGCTGAGAGGAAAAATAGGACTTTAATTGAGGGAGCTAGGGCCATGCTAAGTACATCTTCATTACCTGTCACATTCTGGGCTGAAGCAATAAATACCATGTGTTATGTGAACAATAGGATTCATATAGTTAAGAGCTTAGGAAAAACCTCTTATGAGTTGTTTTCTGGGAGAGAGCCTTTTATAGGATTCTTCAAAGCTTTTGGCTATTAATGTTCTATATTAAACACCAAAGACCACTTAGTAAAATTTGATCCTAAAACTGATGATGGTTACTTCCTTGGATATTCTAGTGTCTCTAAAGCTTATAGGATTTATTCTAGTGTCTCTAAAGCTTAATGGTTGTTTGATTTAGATACATTTGTGAATATCTTTGATGGTTTTTGTCCAGTTGTTTCGGATGAAGTGCAGGTATCAACAAAGAATGTAGCAAATGCTGAAGACATGAATGATTTTGAACTAGGAAAACTAGCAAATGCAAGTGCAAGCCCTTCTACATTGAATCAAGATCACACCAGTTCCTTAGAGGATACGACAGTTGTAAGTTAAGATCTTGCAGAGAGTCAAACTGATGCAGACATTCTTCAAGAAGAAGACATTCCAGTAAACTCTGAAGATCAAGACAATGTTGTACAAGCTCAAGAATTGAAATCTGATGTGAATCATGATGATTAGGGTGCACTACATTCTACTGAATATCTCTCTGATGCACAAGCTGTTAATGATATTAATTCTGGTGATCCACAAGTTAATTCGGGTGTTCAAGACCTAGTTGAAGAAAGTTCGGGTGGATCACAAGATAATTCTGGTGCACAAATGGAGATAGAAGAAATTTCGGGTGATATTCAAAGGCTGAAGACATGAATGATTTTGAACTAGGAAGACCAGCAAATGCAAGTGCAAGCCCTTCTACATTGAATCAAGATCACACCAGTTCCTTAGAGGATACGACAGTTGTAAGTGAAGATCTTGCAGAGAGTCAAACTGATGCAGACATTCTTCAAGAAGAAGACATCCCAGTAAACTCTGAAGATCAAGACAATGTTGTACAAGCTAAAGAATTGAAATCTGATGTGAATCATGATGATTAGGGTGCACTACATTCTACTGAAGATATCTCTGATGCACAAGCTGTTAATGATATTAATTCTGGTGATCCACAAGTTAATTCGGGTGTTCAAGACCTAGTTGAAGAAAGTTCGGGTGGATCACAAGTTAATTCTGGTGCATAAATGGAGATAGAAGAAATTTCGGGTGATATTCAGAACAATTCGGGTGCAGATCCTGACCAAGAAAACAATTATGGTAAAACACAATTCAATACTGGTGAAGACAGTGAAGCTCAATCTGTTGAACCAACCAATGCACAAAGCCATGAACAACCTAGTGAAGCAACTTTTGAATCCTTATTCTTTGATGAAATTGTCCATAATCAAACAAATCTTTCTACTAATATTACTGAGGAAACACATTCGTTTTTAAAAGTTCACAAGACTCATCCTCTAAGTAATATTATAGGAAATTTGCATGATGTGGTCAAAACTAGAAGTAGTACTGGTGTCAGGATCGTTTAGGTTATGTAAACCCAAAGTATGGTCAAAGCAAGATCTTGATTGTCAAGGAAGTTCAGAAGCGGATGAACACATTGATAGTACAAGTTTGACAATCAAACAAATATTGTATATTATGAATAACAACGAACAATGAAGAACAATAATGTTTGTCGAATATTAAGCCTCAATATATTGAATAATAATGAATCAATACACGTGTTTTTCTGTTTACAAGGATCTATATATATAGACCTTGAGGCTAACCCTGTCTATAATAGGAAACATCTAAATACAATTACAATTCTATTCTAATTAGAATTGCTAAACTTGCGGACAAGATAATTCCATAATTATCTTCAAGCAGTAGAAACTCTTATCGGGCCGTAGTAACAAGCATCTTTAGTAGTAACAGCAGTAGTAACTGTCTTCATATCTTCATCCGTAGTAACTGTCTTCATGCAGTATTAATCATCTTCTCTCAATATCAATGAAACAATACTAACTAAGCAACATTAACTAAGCAGTAGTAATGAAACTAAAACTATTTAACTAACAGTTTTAATCCCAACAATCTCCCCTAACTTGAACTTTTATTACTGATTAAAGTACAAGTTTTTCAACATAGTTAACTATTTATGATTACAGATTTCTATCACTCCTCTCTTTGCTTGGCCTCTCTTTCTTCTTTCAGTTTCTTTTGCTCTTCATTCCTTTGCAACACAATCCTCCAGACCAGATGAAGTGCCATTTGAGAAGTCCTCACTGCATACAACCTCAAAGTGATTAACAGTTGGAGAGTTCTAAGATCCAAATCATATCTTCTTTCAACTAGGTAGAACTGCATAGCTCCATACCTTCTAAATATTAAATGAACTCCACTTCTTTCATATAAGTACCATTTAATCACTGGATTGTTAACTCCTTCCTCCTTGAAGACTGTACTCAGCATCTTTTGTTCAAGATTAAACATTCCATTCAACCAATCACATGCAATATCGATTCCTGGGCAAATTCCTCTGTGCTGGGAGTACTTTCTCACACTGATATCATAAAGCCTTTGTATGTCTTCTCTAGAGAACTCTTTTATCATTCTATAAAATGCAGACATAACATATTGCTTCTGGTCAGCTCTAATCACCAAGTAAGTTGTTTTGTTTGGACCTCCAATGTATTCCCAGTCAATTATTTCAGGAAGCTCCACAGCTAAAGGTTCAATATTTTAACTTTCTTCATGTATTATAAGTGTAGAACAGTCATTCTCAGATACTTCAACAGTTCTTTCTTTCTCTTCAATCGAAGGTTTGACCGTTTTGACAGGTATAGATACTGAACCTCCTTTAGTAGTAGACACATCACCTCCTGTTCTGGGCTTCTTACTTGGTACCCTTGTTGCAAAAGATTTCTTCCTTTTTGATTGTTCAGACTGACTAGGCTTTTCTAGAGCAAAAGGATTATGATTTTCTCTACCTTGAGAGTCATACATGACTCTTCCAGTCTCTTGAGCCTTCTTCAATACCTTTTCCAACTCAAATTGTTCTTGACTTTGCTTCTTAGTCAGTTGAACTTTCTGCAAACTATCCTTCTTTCTTTCTTTTTCTACAAGTGCAAGAAGATTCCCCATATTCATTGGACCCAATGATTTACCACTGTAGCCCTTTGATTTCAAATACGTATTAAATTTCTGCTTGTCACCTGTCAACTTTTCCTTTGTTTTTTGTTTCTTAGCCATCATTTTCCTTTTCTCTACTTCTTCAGCTCTCCTTATCCTGGCTAAATCCCTTTCATGCTCAACTAACAAAAACAATCTTTCGTTCTCTAGTTTCTTAATTTTATCTAATTCAGCTTGTTGGAGTTTAGTATGAACTTCTCTAACTGTTTCTGGATCATCACCAACATCCAATTCTTCAGACGCCAATTTAAAAGAAGCCAACTCAGCCAACTGCTCTTCCTTTTTTTTCTTTCTCTCTGCCTTCTTGTCTTCCTCCACCACAATCTTTTTGCCCTTATCTTTGTTAGTTGACTCAGCTTGTGGTCTGGGTATGAATCTAGTAGGAGGAGGAACGATTGGCACAACCCCATATCTTACAGATGGATCAACAGTATAGTCAACTCCTTCAACTACCCTTGTTCTGTCAACCCCTGAAGGAAGTGTAACCCCTTTTTCCTTTGGCCTTGAAGCTTGTTCCTTCTTTCGTTGTTCAATGATCTTACTTCTGTCCAATTTCAAAAGCTCTGCAGCAGCTGCTTGTTCATCAACAGCTTGAGTGGATGCTGCAGTAGTAACAGTTGTCACTATTGTAGCTTCTTTGAAGATGGCTGTAGGAGCTTCTGGAATGATGGAAGTAGGAGCTTCTCCAATAGGAATAGAGACAAAGATATCTTAAGTAGAAAGACTCTCAGTAGATACATTCTCCAGAACTGCAGTATTAACAACTTCAGTAGAAGTTGTAGTAGGAATAGATAGAATCACAATAGAAACTGGAGCTTCAGTATTAACAGGGGATTTAGTAGAAATAGAACTTGTAGTAGTAATGGAGAGAACCACATTAGAAACTGGAGCTTCAGTATTAACAGGGGCTTCAGTAGAAATAGAAGCAGTAGTAGTTACTGCTTCTTGCTCCCCCTCAGTACTAATAACTTGCTCCTCCTCAGTAGCAATAACTTTCTCCTCCTCATTAACAATAACTTTATCATCATCAATAATAATCCGCTCCCCCTCAATTTCATCATCACTCATTTCCTTCTCAGTATTAACCTCCAAAATTGAAAAATCCATGCTTACTGCTTCAGTATCAATCTCCTCCTCTTTATTTTCAGAAGTAGAATTAATCACAGTCTCATTACTCTTTCTCTCCTCCTCCCCCTTTTCTATCTCAATTCCAGTACCCTCTTCTTCTTCCATAGAAAAAACATCAATATCTTCCTTCTCCCCCCCTTTTGTCATCTCCTGGACCATCAGATGAAGAAGTAGATGTACTTGAGTGAATTGGAGAGGTTCCAACACTCTTGTTGGCTGGATTTTGTTGCATCAAGTATTCTGATAGCTGCTTTTGTTGTTTAACCAGCTGATAGACTAATTTTGTTAAGTTTGCAAGTTCCTCCCCTTGTTTTTCAACCTTAACAATGTAAGTGGCACACATTTCCAGCAATTCCAGTGGTGTATAGTTAAATCTATCCTCACTCCTTTCCTGTTGGGTACCAACAGGTGGTGGAGCATAGGATGTAGAGGGACCCTTCTGCCCAGCAGAAGCTGTTCCCTCCCCCAAGGTCTCTTGGCTCCTGGGACCACTTTCTAATGTTGCCACAAGAGCAGCATCAATAGGTTGTGTTTCCGTGAGTTGGGTCTTCCCACATGGTCATCCCCACTTCCTTTGTGCTCCACTAGAGGAAGTAGAAGCAACAGTAGTCTGAGCCCTTCCCACATGGTCACCCCCCTCCTTCGAGACCACCTCAGTGAGCCTGGGAGATGGCTCATTGGTTTCCCATTGAATAGCCTCACCTGAAGATTGTCCAGGTA
This sequence comes from Senecio squalidus, assembly GCA_910822075.1. Classification (NCBI taxonomy): domain Eukaryota; kingdom Viridiplantae; phylum Streptophyta; class Magnoliopsida; order Asterales; family Asteraceae; genus Senecio; species Senecio squalidus. Next base: position 44,643,174 of record CAJVGC010000591.1, on the reverse strand, counting down.
AGGAAGTGGTAAGTATTGGAATAGGGGTAGGTTTAGGATTAAGAGACTGAGGAAATCTCTTAGCCTTTCTTTGAAAAGTAGCAACCAATTGAGGTTTTTGAAGAGGTGTAGAAGCAGATGGGGTTGCAGGCTCTGTCACAATAGTGGTGACATTGGTTTTAGTTATAACTGGAGGAATGCTCACAGTAGAAACTGGGGGTACACTTGCAGTAGAAACTGCAGTAGTTCCCTCAATAGTAATAGGTGCAGTACTTGCAGATGGAACTGCAGAAGTACTTGCAGTAGAAACAGGAACAGATGGGGGTTGAGACAAAGGTAAAGTAACTTGTCTCTCATTTATGGGAGGGGTTACCACCACCATTGAAGAGAGTAGAGGTGTAACATGATTGGAAAATCCTTTGTTTTGCCTTCTCATGTTAGCAAAAACCTTTTTACCATGAGAGTGGGCAGGGAAAACAGTTTGGGATCTTGACAGATCCAATATTTCACAGTCCAAAACATGTTGTAGGAATTTTGGGTACATCAAAAATTTTTATGCAGGATGTCCCAAGTTCCAAAGCATTCCATCAAAGATAAGTTTGGAAAAGTAAAAGGTCTGGTTTGTAGTAAGACAAACCATGGCAGTAGCCAAGGAATAGCTTGCTTTATTCCATCCTGTGCTCTTTTGAGAGATGCATTGTTGTAAAGTAGGGAGTAAAAACTTCCATTGAGGGGACAAGAGGCCTTTTTGAAAAGTTGTTGTGTTTAGTGGCCCCTCATACCCCGTTCTTTGAAAATTTTGGTAAACTGTTTGAGTGGGTAAAGAACTTTTACCTGTTTCATCTTGCAGTTGAATATGTGTACGCATAGTGTCTTCTGAAATTGTGACTTTAGTACCATCTACTGTTACATTGATCACAGGTACTTCTTGTTCTGAAGAAACAACTGCAGTTCCCCAGAACTCTCTAATATGTTCTTCATGTATTTCTGGGCTTACAGTTAGAGCAAACTTGATGTGGGATTGTTTTAAAAAATCAATGATAGGATAAAAATTTGTGTTTTCTTTGTTCTTGACAAAACATGCAACTAAATTATAGCTGTCAAAGAATTGTAGTTATGCCATTGTTGTGTGATTGAAAGCTTTTGTGAAACGATTGAAGAAAAATTGATTTTGAGTTGCAACGGTAACCTTTGAAAAATTAGGATTCAATTGATTTGAGAAGTTTAATTAATTGAAACCCTATTTATACGCTTAATTTTGTAACAACTTGGCGTGTTAGATTGGACGCGCGCCGAAGTTTAAATTTTGAGGTCCAATCACTAACCGCCACGTGTTAGAAGTTAGTTGCAACTTGAGATTTGACTTGTCAACGCAGTATTAACAGAGTAATCTTGTTAATTAAGAAACATCTGCAGTACTAATCGTTGCAGTATTAACACACTTGGCCGTAGTAATTAGGTAAATACAGTAGTAATCACAAAACGTGCCGTATTAACTGATCTGGCAGTAGTAATGTGAATTACGTTGCAGCATTAATCAGACATACAATAGTAATGAAATTTCTAGCAGTATTAAACATTCAGGCATTATTAACAAAACATGGGCAGTATTAATGATACTTTCCGTAGTAATGAAAAACTTTCCGTACTAATAAAACTTTGTCCAAGTGTATTTCTACTGTTAATTTTGCAGTAGTAACATAGTACAATACTAAAGAGTAAGGCACTGTATTTTTGTTAAGGTTACTACTGCTTTACTCGAAGGGACATTAATTGAGATATTTAAAAGACTAATTAATACAGTTTAATCCATGTTGATCATGCCAATAATAGGGACCACGAATGTAAATCTTCCCACATCAAAAGCTTTTGTGAGAAGATCAGCAAACTGATTATCAGTATGGACTTTTTCAACATGAATCAACTTCTTTTCATTACAGTCTCTTATAAAGTGATATCTTATCTCAATGTGGTTGGTCTTGGAGTGCTTCACCGGATTGTTGATGATGCTTATTGTGCTATTGTTGTCTATGTATATTGGAGTGTTCATGAAAGCTATATATTCAGCTTCTGTTGAAGAGGTTGACACAGTTGTCCGCTTCTTGCACTGCCATGACACCAGCCTTGATCCTAAAAATTGGCATCCTCGTGAAGTAGATTTCCTGTCCAAACTCTCACCACCATAATCACTGTCAGTATAAGCAATTAATTCAAAAGGAGAGTCTTTGGGATACCATAAACATAATGTAGGTTTGCCCTTCAAGTATCTAAATATTCTCTTGACTGCATGTAGATGGGACATCTTAGGTCTGGTTTGATATCTTGCACATTCACAGACTCCAAACATGATGTCAGGTCTTGAAGCCGTGAGGTACATTAGAGAGCCAATCATGGACCTGTAGTTGTGAATGTCTACATCCTCCTCCTCAAGATCTGCAGTCAGCTGTTTGTGAGTCTCCACAGGAGTGCTGGCAATCTTTGCCTCCAAGAAACCAAATTTGGTTAGAATATCTTTCACATAATTGGACTGGTTGATGAAGAGACGATCAGGCTTCTGTTTGACTTGTAGGCCTAGGAAGAAAGTTAATTCTCCCATTGAGCTCATCTGAAACTTAACATGCATCAATTTTTCAAAATCTCCGCATAAGGCTTCATTTGTGGAGCCAAAGATGATGTCATCCACATTGATTTGAACCAAAAGAATGTCTGATTGAACCTTCTTGATGAAAAGAGTCTTATCTATTGTTCCTCTTTTAAAATTGTTCTTAAGAAGATAGTCTGAGAGAGTTTCCTACCAAGCTCTTGGTGCTTGATGAAGCCCATAAAGAGCTTTGTCCAATTTATACACCAAGTGAGGATATTGTGGTTCCTCAACAGGTGGCTGTCTCACATATACTTCCTCCTCTATTACTCCATAAAGAAAAGCACTCTTCACATCCATTTGAGAGACTTTGAAACCTATGAAAGATGCAAAGGCAAGAAATAGTCTGATAGCTTCCATCCTTGCTACTGGAGCAAATACATCTTCATAGTCAATGCCTTCCTCCTGTGTGTACCCTTGAGCTACCAGTCTAACTTTGTTCTTAATCACAATCCCTCTTTCATCCTTCTTGTTTCTGAAGATCCATCTTGTTCAAATTACTTTCTTTCCCTTTGGTAAAGGAACTAGGTTGCATACATCCTGGATCTTGAACTAGAGCAGTTCTGCTTGCATAGATTCAATCCAGTTTGGATCAAGAAGAGCCTCATGTATTTTCTTTGGTTCTATTTGAGAGAGAAAGCATGCAAATAAACAAGTGTTTATATCCATCAGTGGTTCCTTTGGGGGCTTGGTTTGACTCCTTGTTTCCATAGAGATATCAAAGTTACCAATGACTTGAGATGGAGGATGATTTTTGTGTATACGGGAATTGGAATCCTCTCCACTCTTAAGTTAGCATCCAAATTTGTATCATTGAGTTCTGGCATCTCATATCCATGATAAGGAGAGCCAGTATCTGGATGAGTACTTTTTGGAGTGGACATTTCATCATTACTATCTTCAATTTCTTCAGTAACTATCTGTTCAACCCCTTCTTCAGTTTCTTCTACCAAGTGAGGGATTCCATTGGATCTCAGGTCAGCTTCTGTTTCAGGTGGTGTATCTTTCAGCTCCTCATCATTGAAGTTGTGGTCTTCAGTAGATTCATGTTGTTGTGTCTCTTCTTCAACTGCCTTGTCAATAGTGTCATAAAGGTTGAGAGGATCATCAGTTGACATGGGGAGATAGACATACTCCATGACATCCAATCTGTCTGTACCAACTACTGGAGTTTTAATAGTACAAACAGAGTTAGTAGTAATAGGAGCAGTATTAACAGGAACAGTAGGAGCAGCATGAACTGAAGCAGTAGGAACAAGAGCAGTATTAGCAGGAGCAGTAGGAACAAATGTGGATTGTTGGAAGTCAAAGTTGAAGTCCAACGATTTGGTTAAGGCATCTATGTCAAAGAGCCAGTTTGGTCCTTGACCTTGTGTGTTGGGGGTGTTTTCATTGAAAGATACGTTGGCACTTTCTTCAATAATACTTGTCCTATGATTGTAGACTCGATAGGCTTTGCTCTAAGAAGAATATCCATCAAAATATCCAATATCTTCATTGCTCTCAAACTTTCCAAGATGGTCCTTAGATTTGAGAACTGTACACGGACATCCAAATGCTCTTAAGAAACTAATCAGTGGATGTCTCTTATGTAGGAGCTCATAAAGAGTCCTGTTTTGGGACTTCACCAATAGAACTCGATTCTGCACATAGCAAGCAATATTAACTGCTTCTACCCAAAAGAAAATAGGTAGGTTGGAGTCTGCCAGCATACTTCTTGCAGCTTCAATAAGAGTTCTATTCCTTCTTTCAGCTACTCCATTCTGCTGTGGAGTTCTTGCTGCACTGAATTGTCTTTCAATCCCTTTTTTCTCACAGAATTCATTCATTACCTGGTTCTTGAACTCTGTCCCATTATCACATCTGATGTTCTTCACCTTCAGATTGATTTGATGTTCTACTTTGGTGATGAAAGAAATGAGTAATTGACTGGTTTCATCTTTAGTAGCAAGGAAGTACACCCATGTATACCTTGTATAGTCATCAGTAATCACAAGGCAATATGACTTTTTGGCTATACTCTTTACATTGGTGGGTCCAAAGAGATCCATGTGAAGTAGGTGTAAAGGAGTATTAATGGTGTTCACTTCCTTTGTTCTATGAGAAGATTTGTGTTGCTTTCCCTTCAAACAGGCAACACAATTTTCATCTAGAGAGAATAGCTTGTTAGGGAGACCTCTGACTAGATTAGATTTGACCAGCTCATTGATGCTCTTTAGATTCATGTGACACATCCTCCTGTGCCAAAGAGTGGATTCATCCGTTGTTGCTTTAGATACAAAGCAAGCTTCTTCTCCAGTTGGATTGACCTTGGACATATCAAAGCAGTAGACATTTTCTTTTCTTGGGGTTCTGAGTAGTAATATTCTTTCCTCTATGACATATCCAGGCTTCATTATTAAACACTCGTTTGCTGTGAAGATTGTAGTGTTCTTCTGATCACAGACTTGTGACATACTCAGCAAGTTTTATTGCAGCTGTTGCACATAGAAGAGATCCTCGAAGCTGATTCTTCCATTGCTAACAGTTCCTTTCCCATTGATTTTTCCTCCCTTTGGATATCCTCCAAAGGCAACATACCCTCCATTGAATTTCTCAAAGTTTTGGAGACATGAGATGTTTCCCGTCATGTGCTTGGAACAGCCACTATCTACATGCCAACTGCTCTCTTCATCTTTTGTTGGCTGAACCTGCACATAAACAAAGGAATTAGTTCCTGATGGGGACCCAAGCCAAAGTTGACGTGGGTTTTCCCATTTCATCAAAGTAACTCACCTTCCTTTGGACAAGGTTTGAAAAATAAGGAGGTGGAATAGGTGGTTGAGTTACTTTGATCTTAGGTTGCCATACCTATTTTGTTGTTTTTACTTTTGAAACATGAGCAGTTGTAACAAGCTTTGGTTAGGCAGTAGGAACAGATACTGGTTTAACAGAGTGTCGTTTTACAGTATTAACACTTGCATTAGTAACAGAATTACGTCTTGCAGTATTAACACTTGCAGTATTAACACCATTTTGTTTTACAGTATTAACACGTGCAATATTAACAAGACTTTGTTTAGCAGTATTAATTCTATTTCCTACCGTTGTTAAAATAATTTTTGTTAATACTTTGTCTACCCGATACAGTATTAACAGAGTTATTTCGTGCAGTATTAACTCTGTTTCTACTGATCATGTTAGACTTTCTTGAAACTTCAGGTATTTTTTTGGAAACAGATTTTCCATGATTGTTATATGTGTCAAATTTGCCCTTATTTTCCAACCCCCTGTGTTGCTTTTGAAGCATTTTCTCTTGATTTTCAGGATTATAAAAGAAAATTTTAGCATAATGATTGGATTTCCCACAGATAAAACAAACTTTCACAGGTCTTTTAGGAATTTGTCCTTTTTGAATTTTTACTTGGTTCATATTTCTTTGATTTCCTCGTGTATCTATGTGAACCCAAGTCTTTCCTTTTTCCTTAGAACCTGTTTTGTTTTTACAGCATTTACATTCAAACTTAGTTGTTTTCTTAGGTTGTTTAGTGGGCATCAAGGACACCAGACTTTGTGAAGATTGTTGAGTAACTCATTCAATTGTGATTAAGTTATTTTCCAAAGGAATATCCTTGTTTTTCACAATATTCAGTTTACTTTCTTCAACTAAGTCCTCAATCAGAACTTCATCATAGTTTATTGGGTCAACTTTGAATGATTCTGTTGGAGGTGTCTGTGAGATGGGAATTCTAGGTTCGTCTAAAGATGGAGGAATGTAGTTTTGATTATAAGGTGGGGCAACTTCTTTATAACCTAATCCAGCTTTTACTTTTCCATGGATCTGTTGTTGAATAAGGTTATTTACAGATTTAGATGCAAATTCCAGTTTCCCTACATTTAATTCAACCTTATCTTTTTCCTCAGTTATTTTCTTGATTTCTTCCCTAGCATCCTGAAGCATAACTAACAAATCATCTCTCTGCCATTCAACCAAATTAATCCTTTCTTGATAGCTTAGTTCATTAGCTTTATAGGATTTAATCTGGTTTTCTAGATTTTCTATACCCCTAGCAGCTGACCTTCTTTGTTCTTCTAATGTTTTAAGTGAGTCACATAGCAATTGATTATGATTTCTATACTTAAGCATTACTTCCTTACATTTAGTAGAACAAAGTTTGGAATTTACCTCAGCCATGAGTGACGATGTTGCAGTGTCCTTTGGTGAAGAATCAATGGCCATAGTAAAATCTTCAGTAGATTCTTGTTCATCTTCATCCTAGTCATATCCAAGAACATCTTCATCGGTGACAGTAGAAACATGCCCAGTAGAAAAACTAGCTACAGTAGTAACACCTTCTTCAGTATTAACAACAACTGCAATGCATGCATGGGGAGAAGTAGAAACCGTCTCAGTAGAAACAGATGCAATATAAATCACAAACGCCATTAAAGCTCTGTTTTGACTGGTTTCTTCTGCTAGGTCATTCCAATCATACCCAAATACATCTTGAGTGATTAGTGCTATTTATGTATTTTCTTGTGTGTTTCTTGAGTTGTTGATCTTTGTCTTGTTTTTACATTCCCTTGCAAAGTGACCTGGTTCACCACAGTCATAGCACTTCACCTTGCTTTTGTCAAAGACAACTCTGTCGTTGTTTCCTGGATTGAATCTTCTACCAGTTCTGTTCACAAACCTCCTTGCCCTCAATGAAAGCATGCCATCTGCCACTTGAGATCCATCTCTTCCCAATCATCTTGTTGAATATGCTTCAGATCTTCATTGGTTAAACAAGAGCTTTGTGAAATAAAAAGCTTCAAAGGAAAGATCTTCTCCACTTTCATGATGATTTGTTCCAGAAGGTGTGATAAGAGAGCAGTATTAAAGTTGTTAATATTGTTGTTGCTGCTGCTTGGTTTCTTTGCTTCAACTTCAACATCAAAACTCTTAGATCATTGTAGAGATCATCCAACGCCATCTCCTCCAAAACATCACCTTGTTTGTATGAGACAGTATAGATGATCCATTCATCACCCAATGATCTTATGAATTTTCTATTGATATCATCTTTATCAATCCTTACTCCTGGACTTCCTAGCTCTCCAGTAAGCTTCTTGTATTTATCAAACGTTTGAGTCATTCTCTCTTCCTTTAATGCCTTGAAGTTTTCATACTCTTGCTTGAGAAGAGCCTTCTTATTCTTCTTTGTATTCTTAGTTCCGTTGAATCTCTTCTCCAAGGCTTCCCATAAAGACTTAGAATCATTTTATCCTTTAAATTGTGAGTGATATTCATTGGGAATAGCAATAAGAAGGATACTCAGTGCCTTTATCTCAGTTTGCTTCTCTCTCATCTCTTAATCAGTTGTGGGACGAATAACAGTGCCAAGCAATCCATCAGATAAGAGATTGACAATCTCTTTGTTACCATTAAGGATAACATCCCATACTGCATAGTCAGAGAGCAGTATGTGTTGCGTGATACGTAGCTTCCATAGATCAAATTCGTTGCTGTTTAGTACATGAACTTTGTTGACTACCACGTCTGTCATGATTGTTAATTGGATTCTTCTTGTTGAGACTTCTATTAAACTTGTAGATCAATGGATCTTGAGGACCTCCTGTGCTCTGATACCACTTGTCAGGATCGTTTAGGTTATGTAAACCCAAAGTATGTTCAAAACAAGATCTTGATTATCAAGGAAGTTCAGTAGCGGATGAACACCTTGATAGTACAAGTTTGACAATCAAACAAATATTGTATATTATGGATAACAACGAACAATGAAGAACAATAATGTTTGTCGAATATTAAGCCTCAATATATTGAATAATAATGAATCAATACACGTGTTTTTCTGTTTACAAGGATCTATATAAATAGACCTTGAGACTAACCCTATCTATAATAGGAAGCATCTAAATACCATTACAATTCTATTCTAATTATAATTGCTAAACTTGCGGAACAAGATAATTCCATAATTATCTTCAAGCAGTAGAAACTCTTATCGGGTTGTAGTAACAAGCATATTCAGTAGTAACCAACAGTAGTAACTGTCTTCATATCTTCATCCGTAGTAAGTGTCTTCATGCATTATTAATCTTCTTATTGCAGTATCAATGAAATAGTACTAACTAAGCAGCATTAACTAAGCAGTATTAATGAGACTAAAACTATTTAACTAACAGTTTTAATCCCAACAATTGGCTTGGCTAATTTGTGTTTATTTTCTTGCTTTCTGTTCCAATTAGAGCCTAAGACTGTTGATATTGCATTGACCATTAGTATTTGGGTAGAGGCTATGAAAGGGGAGCTTTTACAGTTTAAGGTTCAGGAGGTAGGTACTTTGGTAGAAAGACCAGTAGGTGTGAATGTGCTTGGAGTAAAAAGAGAGATGATAGGGGAATTGTAGTGAGGAATACCGCAAGACTTGTTGTGAAAGGATATACTCAGGGAGAGGGTATTGATTATGATGAGGATTTTGCCACAGTTGCTAGGATAGAGGCAATCAGATTATTCTTAGCTTATGCTGCTTTTAAGAACTTTAAGGTTTTATCAGATAGATGTTAAATCAGCTTCTCTATATGGAGTTCTTGAAGAGACAGTTTATGTTAGTCAGCCTCCTGGTTTTCTGGATCCTCAATTCCCTGATCATGTAGTCAAACTGGACAAGGCTTTATATGGATTACATCAGGCTCCTAGAGAATGGTATGAAACTTTGTCCAAGTATTTGATTGATAATGGATATTTAAGAGGGACAATAGATAAGACTCTTTTTATTAAAACAGTTGGCCAGGAATCAATATTTGTTCAGATCTATGTAGATAACATCATTTTTGGCTCAACTTGTGATGATTTATGTAAGGAATTTGAGTCAGTTATGAAATCCAAATTTCAGATGAGCTCTTTGGGTGAGATGTCTTTCTTCTTAGGTTTACAGGTTAAGCAGTTAGAGAATGACATTCTTATCCATCAGTAAAGTATGTTAAGGATATGCTAGTTAAGTTTGGCTATACTGATTGTAAATCTGCTTCCACTCCAGTTGACACTAGGGCCAAATTACATCCAGATTTAAATGGTGAAATTGTTGAGCAACATTTATATAGGTCTATGATAGGTTCATTGATGCATGTTACTGCTAGTAGACCTGATATTATGTTTGGAGTGTGTCTGTGTGCTAGATTTTAGGTTGCTCCTAAGGTTTCTCATTTAGTTCCTGTTAAGAGGATTTTTAGATATCTTAAGGGACAACCTTCTTTAGGCCTTTGGTATCCTAAGAATTCTACCTTTGACTTTCATGCCTACACTGATAGTGATTATGGAGGTTGCCAGTTCTTAGGAAATAAGCTAGTATCTTGGCAATGCAAGAAACAGACCTCTGTTTCTCAGTATTCTGCTGAAGCGGAATATATTGCTGCTGGTTCTTGTACATCTCAAGTTTTATGGATTAAGAACTAGATGCTAGACAAATATGGACTTAACTTTATGAATACCCCTATCCACATAGACAACACTGCTGCCATGTTTATAACCAAGAATCCTATGCAACATTCCAAAACTAATCATATTGAGATTAGACACCACTTCATAAGAGACTGTTTTGAAAAACATTTGATTCACTTGGTCAAGATTCATACAGACCTCCAACTAGCAGACCATTTCACAAAGGCATTTGATGTAACAAGATTTAATTTTCATGTTCAGGCTATTGGTCTAATGAATTTAAATTGAGTGTTTCTTCAAAAGAATATTGTATATATCTTTTTGCATTTTGTTTTCTTTTTCTTTCAAAATACAAAAAGAGGGGGAGAAAATTGAAAAATCCTAAAATATTTTTAATTCTGGTGTTGTTTTTAATTTATTTCGGGTAGTCTTTTTGTTTTATTTTCTTTAATTCTGGTAGTCTTTTCATTTAATTCGGGTAGTTTTTCCTTTTTATTTTTTTAATTATGGTATTATTCTTTTTAATTATGGTATTTTTTTTTAATTCACTAACATTTCTTTTCAGAAAAACTCCAAAAATATGTGTTTTCAGTATGTATAAATAAAAACCAAAAATATGTGTTTTCAATTTGTATTATTAAAACCCAAAAATATGTGAATTCTGTATGTAAAGATAAAACTCAAAAAGATTTTCATTCTATTCTATTTGAAAGGATTTGAATATTTTTATTAAAGAAATGAAAAATTAAAAACAGTACAAAATTTGAAAATGTTTCACAAAACAGAATTTTTAAGAAATAAGTCATAAACATAAATTCCAGCATAATTTAACTTAGTTCAGTATTTAAAGGATTTCATGAAACCAAATGTTTTCATAAATGCACATATTTGATGAAGATTATGGAGCTAACAAAGAAGACAAAGGAGTTGGAACAACTAGTCAAGAGACAAGCTACATTGATCAATCAACTAAGATGGAAGCAGGCAGTTAATGGGGGTGATTATGAGAGGCTTGAGAGCTAAATGCAATATGTCTTCTCCTATGGATGATGCATCCAAAATAGGGGGAGATGTTAATATTGAAAGAATGAATGTGGAGGGAGAGGCTGAAGTGTAGATTGAGAGTGAGTCTGGAATAAGGGGGAGTGATAGTATAAGTGTAAATGAGAGCATGGATATTGATCTGTCAATAATTGGTATAGTTAAAGATGTGGAGATAGATGTTGTGAGCAGAAAAGGAAAAGATAAGGTAGATGAAGAGAATACTGGTGAAAAAGAGTTAAATTCGGGTGAAGAAGAAAATATTTCGGGTGAAGAAGGAAATATTAATATTTCGGGTGACAAAGAAAAGAGTTTAGGTGAAGAAGGAAAGAATTCTAGTAATGAAAAATTTATTTCTGGTGAAGCGGAAGAAGATTCGGGTAATGATGAAATGGAAAAATTTGAGAAACCTGAAAGAAGATTTAGAGTTGTGGATCAGCATGGAGAATCAGTTGACCAAGCAACATTTGAAAGACACTTTGAAGGCCTCTTTGATGAATCAGATGAAGAAACATTTTGTATTTTCATCAAGGAAAGAGAGCCACAGTTTGCAAATACTGAAGATATATGGAATGAAGAACTGGGTGGTGAAAAGAATGAGAATGTGAAAATTGAAATAGGTAGTGATGTAGAAGAGGAGGTGAGTGAAGAGATATCAGTGAAACAAGAAGAAGAAGTTGTGGTTGAAAAGGTTGCTGAAGAAACAAAAGTTGCTAGTGCAAGCACTGTTAAGATTGGAGGAAGAGTAAAGAGCTTTGCTTTTAAATTTTCAACTTTGGTTCCTTCCAAGTAGTAAGCTTAAAGAAGAAGATGCTGGAGTTCAAATAGAAGCTCTCAGAAAAACAATATAAGATTAACTTAAAGAGCTATCTGGTAACTGCTGGAGGAATGAATCCAAGGTCAGTTGGTCAAATGAAGGTAGAAACTCTTGAAAAGGACTGACTGGATATTCAAACAAAGGTGATACTCAGAGATTTGAAAGCAAAAAGAGAAAAGATAGTTCAGGAGATATTGCTAAAAAGACAAATGGATAAGGTTACTGATAATCCAAGTGTTGAAGATTCTTCTGCAGATGATACTAATCAAACTGAAAGAGTAACATTGAAGAATTTAGTGGCGAAACAAAGTCAAGATGTTCACTCTACGACTAAAGTAAAGCAATAAGAGTTTGCTCAATACATGAAGAAACAGTCCTGGTTTTCTCAATCTTCTCAACAACAAGAACAAGTCTCAGCTCAATCCTCACAACCAACAGTTCCAGTTCAATGTCAACCATCTTTTCAAGAAACAGAACATGCACCTGCTCAGACTTCTAAATCTAAGTCATCCTCTTTGCCTGAAAATTATTATTTGGATGATCCTGCAGTAACTGGCATGATAGAAGAAAGTTCTTAGTGGGTGGAGGAGACTGCCGATGATGGCGGAGAGAGAAGAAATTATGAATCTGAAGAAGAATTAAGGATATATCTCAAGGTTAATTGAGGGCGGAGAGAGAAGAAATTATGAATCTGAAGAAGGGCATCCTTCCACCTATTGTAGGCTGGAGATTTGATCACTATTCTGGTGCAATAGTCATCAAGAGAAAGAGCTTAAGTGGATCAATGAACAAGTCTTACTGGACTATAGAACAACTTACAGAAATCTCATAGGAGGATGCTATGCAGTCGTGCAAACTTAAAATGGTCAATCATGGTGATTATGCTCATGGATATGAATATGAGAATTTCTTACATGAATGTGCTAGAACTGGATTTGTAAATTTTGGAAAGAAATTCAAGGCCAAAAGAAAGAGGATGACCATGCATATAGCACCAATGAAGAGATAAAGGTGGTTGAGCAAAGAGCAAAAATTCTAAGATGGTGGGCTGATTACTCAACTGGCGAATGGATTCTGGATAGAGAGGATGGACAGGAACAAAGGTTATATGATATGGGTGATAATAGGGAGCTAACAAATGAAGACATCATTACATTGTACAAACTTCCATTAGAAAAGATGAGACGTGATGATTCAGAGGGAAGGATGGCAGTGGAATGTGTTGCTATAGAGTTGGATTAAGTGGTCACAGGAGAAAAGAAACGAACATAGACTGAGATATATTCGAAGATGGGAAGGGAGCTTAATCCTAGCAAGATGAGGAATTTGGAAGCATCATCCAAGGGGGAGATTGTTGGAGCAAACAAGAATGACGGTGAATTCCGAAATATCCAAGTCATAGTTTTGTATAGTGTAGTTTGAATTTGGGTGAACTATGTTCATCACCCGAATTGTTTAATAAAGTGTAAACTTAGGAAGGATTAAGTTCTGGTGAACTAACTCTTCATCCGAGTTAAGTTCAAGTTCACCCGAACTTAATCTAACTAAATAGTAATTTTATGTTACACCCGAAGTGTTTTTTTAATAAACATAAGGGTGGCATTAATGTAATAGTTAGTTAGAGTAGGCCTATAAATAGAGGTGGTGAACATGCAGAATGTACAAGTTTGAGATAAAAAATATTTGTAACTGAATTTCCCGCCATCTAAGGCTTCTAATAAACTCTTTTGTTTCTTCATTGATTATGTATTCTATATCTATCAAATCATAGTTCAATTGCTAATAATTCCGCGATTAGTAATTGCATTCGTTCACTGATTGCGAGCTGTGTAGATTTCAAGACCTGACAATAGACATCATTACATATAGATTACACTAAACACAACTAAGTCTTCATCTTAATTTTAACTCTGGATTTGTTCACTTTAACTCGGAAGTGGAGTATTCATTATCAGAGTTATAATCTTCAATGTTCACTTTTGTTGACTAATTAATCTTCAGTTTAAATTTAACTGTGGTGAATTTCAGTTAACTCTGGTGAAGTAACTTGTTCACCCGAGTTATAATCTTCACTGAATGACTTTCTATGATTTAAGTCGGGTGATGAACTTTGTTCACCCGACTTTACTATTCAGATCAAAGCACATTTTGAAGATTTAATAGCTTCATCCAAGACTTTCAATTCGTAACATTAATCATCGTATAAATCAAACAAGATCAAATGTACACATAGAGTAGTTTTGGAAAATAAAAAAAAGATGAATGAAATTTTGAATCATAATTTGGTGATTTTAATATTTAGACTAGTAAATTATCTTCATATTAATGTACATTAAGATTTCAAAGAAACTTACAACCCATCATATTACCGATTTTCCACTTTATTATCCATTTATGATAATAATAATGTATATTATATTAGTTTAAAATGAATTCATTATTAATAAATTACTTATTATGTTTATTATGTTTGTTTGTTTTTATATAATCAAATTCAATATATAACCACAATCCATTTATTAATAGATAATTTTAATTGATATTTAATTTATGCTAATTTTATTATTGAATAATTTAAAATAAAATCAAAAGTTAGAAAACAAATGTAACTTTAATAATATAATTGTTATTCGAATACTTATATTATAATATAAACATATTTAGATATAAATTTTGCTTATTTTATCAAAATAGGTATGATAAATTTTTTGGATATTACACATTAACTTAAAAAATTCTCCTCAATGGCTCACCCACAAGCCAATGGACAGATAGAGAGAGCCAACCAGAGTCTACTTAAAGGAATAAAGACAAGGTTGGACAACGAAGGAGGAGCCTAGACGAACCACATGTCACACGTGTTTTGAGCTCACCGAACCATGAATAAGAAGAGTAATGGATAGTCCCCTTTTAGCCTAACATACGGAACTAAAGTTGTTAGACCGACAGAGATAGGCGTACCAACAAACAGAAACAAGCATCAGCCAACTCTGGATAACGAAAGTGAACTGAGAATGAACCTGGACCTGCTCGAAGAGAAGGGAGAGGGCAACTATAAATGGAGACCGTTAATGTCACACCCCGCTTAGAGCGGAAACACGAGGTGTTCCAGTTACGATATCAAGAGTCAAGGATTACAACATTACAACCAATACACAAAACATCGAAATAACATTAATCATGCCAAAGGTTTACAAAGTACATTACAATGTCAAAAGCGATAAACGCCAAATACATATACATAACAAATGTCTTAAAACGGATCATCATGGAGATTACATCAAACATCACAAATTCAAAATACACAAAACAAGCGATCCGAAAAGCAAGTATGGCATGATTCACAGAAATCCTCAAACTCTTGAAAAGCGTTAAAACGACATCAAAAACATGTTGGTGAATTATTCGCAATTTTTAAGTAAAAGTTGACCCAACGACAATTTTAAAAGGTTCAAATGATATATCTTGTTTTCAACAACCAATAGTGATAGGTACTATGCCTAGACTAGTCTGAGGTGTGCCAAACCAAAGGTATCCAATAAGTAACCGGCCATAACATCCGCTCCTAGAAACATTCTACCGAGCAGTGAGGGTTAGGTCTATAACCCATATAGCTATATATATTGTTGGGCATAAAGCTTAACGAGTGTATAAGGGGGACCCACCATGGTCTAAAGGCACCTAATCTAAGGCAGACCTAATCCACAAGGCAAACAAGATAATCAATAACATTCCGCATACATGCAGACATTTTAAAATACGCTTTCCAGCCCAAAAATATTAAAGACAAGGGTTACGAATAACTCACAGTGAAAGCTCAGCAAATGAATCGGGTATACAATCACAGAGCTACTACTCCACCGTCTAATTGCCTTAAAACAATAAATAACATAGTCTTAGTATCTCTATAAGTCTAGTCCGGTTTAGCCTTTTCGGTTAAGATTAAGTTTATTAAAATATTCCAACGATTAATAAGTCGAGTCAATATGACGGATTAAGAAGATGATGTTCCGCCCCAAAAAGGGCCGATCGGAAAGATATCGACATTTCACGTCATGAACGACAATTTGGATTAAATGATATTCCGAGTTGAAAACGACTAACAGGAATATCGGTTGAAATCAAATATTGTTACCAAGTTTTATCGAGATCAACCAAGGTCAACGTGGAAGAGGTTGACTTGGTCAAAGTCAAAGATGTTGACTTTGCAAAAGTCGATGTCAAAGGTGTTGACTTTATAAAAGTCAAAGTCAACTCGAAGGAAAGTCAAAGTCAAAGTGGAAGTCAACATTGACATTTTAAGAGTTTAAAGTCATTACTTTTTCGAAGTCGTAAAGTAAGATAACGTTTAAAATGATTTATAAGGGTTTGTCGCAAAAACATCAATTAATGGTTTTTAATTACGATCGCATTTTGTAACAAGGTATATTTATTGAAAATAGTTACAAGTTCGTTTTAAATACATATTATGACATTTATGAATACGTTGGCGTCTTTGAGTCCAAAGACGATGTTCTTGCATCAAATGTTACTTTTATATATAAGTTTACTTATACGAGCGTTTATTGTTGTTAAAAGTCATGAAATGTAAATCCGGGCAGCCCTTCCGCGTCATAACACATTTATCCAAAATCTGTACACTTTCCAGCTCGTTAACAAATTGTATAATAGTAATACTTATGCCTTTCTCTTAATACATAATACGATTATAAGTTAGATACGTTACTTTCGGTAAATTTACATTTTAACATTCTTCGGTCCAAACTTAGTCCAAATCCGAAAGTATATCAAGTGTTGCTCTAATTTTATTCCTAACCATTTTCAAGGCTAAAACCGAAGTTAATAGGACCAATATACGAAAAATGAGGAAGTTTGGAAGAATGTCGATCCTTACCGTTAACAACCGCAAAGATATCAAGGAAATAACCCGGAACAAAAGACCTCGGTGGTGTGGTGATGAGGATAAATCCGCCTCCAAAACACAATACACCAACCGTTAATACATGTTCTTAGGATAACGAGTTTACGGTTACGATTTATAGAGAATCAAAATGGAAGACCTCAATCTGTCCCCACAATGCGTCGCATTTGGGGATGAATGCGGCGCATTCATCCCCGGATTTTTACCGAAATTGTTTTCGTGTTGAGAAATTCATCTTTTGATGGTAGATTTGGACATGCAAGTTATAATATCCTCAAAAACACTTTCATTTAACACTTTTGTAAGGCTTTTCCCATCATTTAATCAAAGATCCATATACATTTTTATAAAAATTGATTTCATAGATTATTAACCATCAAATTTTTATAAAACTCATTTCTTTGAACTAGATTATACATGCAATAAATAAATATTAGAAAAAACAGTAGAGATTAGTTATTATACCCCAAAGAAAATGAAGGTATGATGATCTAGCACGATTTGATGGAGAGTTCTTGATGTTTGAAGGTGATTTCGACCCGAAAATGATAGAAACCAATGTAAACCACCAAAGGGATGAAGAGCCCTTGCTCCTCTTGATGAAAATAACAATTTGTAGTGGTGCTTAAGGGTGGATTTAACTTGTATCTTGCTGGAATTTACGGCCACAAAGAAAAGTATTGAGAGGATAGTGTGTATTTAGCTCAAAAGTGTATGGAGAGGATGAAGATTGTGTGTGTGTGATTGTGAAAATGAAATGAGGGTTTGCATATGTGATTAGAGATCAATCTCTGTGTTAAAAGGGGGTGTTGACACATATTGGACATGTGTTGAAGAGGGTGAGCCACGTTTTTGATGACTCACACCACAAACCCCAAATGCTGTCTGCACCACCCAATGCGGTGCATTGGGTGCTAGGTGCATTGGGTGGTGTAGACATCATTTGGGTGCCAGAAATAGGTTTTTTGTTTTTCGTTTAAGTTATCGTTACGTACATGCGTTAGTTTAGAGTTCTCAATTGTTTTGCCAATGAACATAGGCAAGTTCATTATATGTATTCTTGGTATTAGGATTCATTAAATGATTCGATTTCAATTCCGATTTCGAGACATGTACTTTTTGGTAATAGCATAAACAAGAGCAAGGCACGATTTCTCGAAAAGAATACGTTAACCGACAAATTTTTGCGTAAACACCCTAAGTTATTATAACAAGAATACTAATATTTGGCACTTAGGTACATATAAAGATTACGTCTCGAGGGACGAATCAACAAACACATAGAACCCGATTCTCAATATTAAACCATGAGTAAAACAAAGCGAAATGCAAGGGTCCAAACAATTGCGAATAAAATTAAAATAATAACGGTAACATAAGTACCTCAAAATTACGGGACGTCACAGCTAAAGTGGCAGATGGAAGGATACTATAACAAAAGGGTGTGTCCCATGTCGTTCCGACCAGGTGACTATGTGCTCAGAAAAAACGAAGCCATTCATGCTGAAAGTCAAGGGAAGTTGTCCTTAAATTGGGAAGCGTCGTACCGGGCGAACGCAGACCTTGGAAATAGAGCTTAAAAATAAATACGAAGGACCTGGCATGAAGCCAACTCTACAAATGTTATTTATAAGGATGTCTATGAAAGTTGTAAGAAGGGAAAGCAATTTGGTTTTGTAAACTCTAAGTTAAACTTTCAAAATATAATGTATAATATACATACCTTCGTTACAACGCATGAATTTTCAAGAAATGTATAAGTGTCACAAGTTTAAAGGGTACGAAGTACCTAACAAAAAGTGTTCCATTTTACGGAAGCCAAAGGTAACCGAAAAGAATTGCCAACGGGTGAGTTCCCGATACAAAAAAACTCCATGTTAGTCTGATACTTCAATCCTAACATAGACAGGCAGAACATCCTTCAAATTGCTTCTATGATAAGTCGATGAAGAAGTCCTTACATACATTCATAAAAGCATAAAAATAGAGGGAGTAAATACAAAATCATAAAATACCCATCATCATTGGAAATAAGACCAAAGGCCATAAAAAGCACAAAAGTTTCAAAGGCTTAGTCAGCCATATAACAAACAACCTGGCTCATGGATCCCAAAAGATACAAACATTATAAATCACTCATCGGAAGAAACTTCAGGCCGCAGAGAGCGGAGGACATCAAGAGTAGACACTGATCTTTTCCAGAAATAGAAAGGAAGCTGAGGAAACTGAGTGAGTGCTCGTCATATTTCTTTTCACCATCCTCATCAAACATAGGAACAGGGCTCAAAGGCATGTTGTTCCTCCTATCCCTATGACCGGCCCGATCCCCCACCGTATGTACCGAAGAACCGGCCAGAGCACACAAAGCACCTAGAGGAGCACGAAACTTTGCACTACTATGAAGCCGGTGAGAGAATTCCTTTACCCCATCTTTCACCACCCAAGATAGATTGCCGGAAAGTCGTGAAACTTGGTGAGTCGGAGCTTGATATCGCTCAATTATATACATTTTTATTTGCGATATTTATTATGTTTTTAGTTTAAAACGTGATGGATAGGCCCTGTTATACTTACATTTTGTGTAAAAGTATGTATTTAGGTATTTAGCATTGGAATAGAGATTTAACGTCAAGATGTGCCAAAACAACGCAAGGAAAGGAGCAAAACACAAAACGAACTAGGACTAGGAGCCCACTGTGGCGCAGTGTGGGTGTCGAGCAGTTTCATTTTGTTGTTTAATGCCATCAATTGTTTGGTATTGAAGAGTTTTTATTTTGGTGATTATTACTGGAAATAAAAGGAGACAAAAACCATCATCATGACCATCAATATCACTATCATCAAATACAAAGAAGACACACAACACTTCTTGGAGTTTTTGGGGAGGATAATCTTGAAGAAATTCATCATTTGATCAAAGGATGTTCACTAGTTTCCATTGCAATTACACTATTAGCTTCTATTACATTTCAATTTGGGTATTTTTACTTTGGCATTTCATTAAACACTTGGTATAATTATGAACTTTTCTTATTCAAGTTTAATTTCAATTATGGGTAGCTAATTACTTTTAACGTTTGCTTGGATATGTGATCGTTTGATTGATTAATTTTGAGTATGAAATGTTTGATAGGTGTGTGTTTGGTTAATTGGGGATCCATTTGGGTTTAATATTTACTTGTATTATTAGATTGCTTATGTTCTTTATTGGTAAACAAAATTGGGTATTTGAAAAGAACTCGGGAATTTACTAAAATAAAGAATAAATTATTCAACCGGTCTATAGTTGATACGATTTATCGTCATTCGAAAGGAATTGATAACAGTAATCGAAATAACTAAGTTTAAACACAAGTGCTAGTTTCTAAGTAAGAGAAATCGGTTTATTAACTAGTAAACTATTCGAAAGAAAGTTTATAGATTAATTCTCACACATCGGCTTGATTCTTTATGCATAATTATTTGGGGTGTTAACCATATTCGAAAGGAGTGATTGCACGTTTGGGTATTCGAAAGGAACTTGGTTTTACATAAGAAGTGAATCAACATTTCATTACTTAGAAAAGATCACTCGTGAACGGTTCAAGCAAACGTCTCTTTAATCTTGATTTCTAAAATAATTTTAAAATGTTACATGGTATTTTAATACAAACCCCCACTTTGTTACTTGTTAATTGTTAAACTTAAACTCTTAATTTACATTAGTCCCTGTGTTCGAACCCGAACTTTCCAAAACTACACTACAACCGACAAGGGTACACTGCCCGGTGTTGTGGTCTAGTGAAAGCATTTGGGAAAACCAGATTTAACACATCAAGTTTTTGGCGCCGCTGGCGGGGACTAGATAATTGAGAGTTTAGTTGATCGTTTTTCTTTTGTTCATTGATTGGATATATTCACGGTATTTGTTGTTTGTGGTGTGACTTTCAGATCCAAAGGGAACCACGTATTTAGTCCATTTTCCAATTCAAAGAAGATTTTGAGGAAACAAGGTGTGAAGGCGGTACTATTTTCTGAAGGTGAATCTTCCGAGGAGGAGGAAGTCGTATTGGAAAGTGTTATGGAAGGAGGATATAACGGAGGAGGTGCCGGGGGTGGCATTTTGAACCACAATGACCCGCCGATTAACTCCCCCATTTGACATTCCGATGATCAATCGGAACCGAATAGTCCCACTCACTCAAGGGTCGGCGATTGTAGCACCAAATTTGGGAGATGACTTTTCCGTTAAATTTCATCATTTGAAGATGGTTCAAAAGAGTTCGTTTGATGGTAATTCGAAGGCCAACCCGCATAAGCATATTGCCACTTTCATGGAGATATGCAAAACATTTAAGTATGGTGTTGGAATGGAGGAGGGTGTAATGCTTAGCTTGTTCCCATAATCTCTAAGGGGATAAGCTAAGACATGGTTTAACGAGTTGGAGCCAAATTCTATAGAAACGTGGGAAGAGTTGAGGGAATTATTTGTGACCCGTTTCTTTTCGCCCGTCTTGGGTAGAAAGTTGTTGAATCAGATTCGAAGCTTTTCACAATGGGACAAAGAGACGATTACAGAAGCTTGGATTAGGCTTAAGGATCTTGTGAGGATTTTCCATGGGCACAGATTGGATCTAGAGCAAGTAATAGATATCTTCTATAACGGGTTGGATAATTGTTCTCAACATGACTTGGATTTGGCGGGTGGGGGAAATTTCTTGTACAATTCACCCAACGATGCGTATAGGATGACGAAAGACCAATTTCAAGCGGGAATAACTCGGGATGGGGTGAATCATAATAGGAAGGTACGAGGAAAGGTAGCACAAGTGGAAAGTGGTTGTGGAAGCTCGGAAATTGTGAACGAGAAACATCCTTGTCGGATAAGATGGATAGACGGATGGGTCGGTTAGATATGAACGTTCATTTGGTTAGAAATGGTTGTAGAACGTGTGGAAGGCCACACTACTCGGAGGAATGTAATCAAAACCGAGGGGGGAATTTTGGTTATGATAACCAATTTCAGCCAAAACCGAGGTATGAAGAAAAGGATATAAGTTTAAAAGATATGGTGAAGGACTATATCTGTACTCAAAAGGCGAGAAATGATGGGATTTCTAATTCAATCCATGTGATTAACGAGAAGGTAGAGCAAGGGCATAGAAATAACCAAGCGGGTATGCAAGACTTGGAACGAAGGTTCGAGAGGATGAATGAACGGTTAGCGAAGCAACCAATGAGTCAATCGCCAAGTAACGCACAACCGAATCCGAGACCTTCAAACACTCAAGGTGGCCAAGGATCGAGGTATCAAACGCCTAATCAAAGGAACGAGCAAGTAAATGCAATTGCTACACGATCGGGTTTTAGCTATGGGGGAGAGGAGAAGCGAAAAGAAAAAAACAATTGTTAAAAAACCCTCCACTACGACGCAGTGGAGCTTCAGACGAGATTGAGTTGTTTGATAATTCGTTGGGTGCGACGAAGTCAAGTCCACTGCGTAGCAGCGGGCATCCAGACCCCGAAGATGACCACGAAGAAGAGATAGAAGTGGAGGATCAAGTGGGGGATGAACCAAAGGTCGAAAGTGAAGATGGGGCCCTGGAACGACCAAAACTCCACCAACCAAAGTGTACAAGCTGAGAATCCCTGACCCTCAACGTTTGAGGAAGGAGAAGATGAAAGAACAATACGGTAAATTCTTGGACTTGATTAAATTCGTTCATGTTAATATGCCTTTGGTTGATGTGATTGCAGGTATGCCCAACTATGCTAAGTTCATCAAGGAACTTGTGAGCGAGAAAGGGAAGTCTATGGAGGATCAACCCGCTTACTTGAATGCGGAATGCTCAACGATTGTGAAGAACAACAAACTTCCACCTAAGCTAAACGATCCAGGGAGTTTTCTAATAACTTGTACTTTTAGTAAAACTTATCATTGCAATGCTTTAGCGGACTTGGGGGCTAGTATAAGTCTAATGCCTTATTCTTTATATACAAAATTGGCTTTAGGGGTTTTAAAGCCAACAAAATGAGCATTAAGCTAGCCGACCAAACTTTTCAATACCCGCTTGGCACTGTAGAAAACATGTTAGTATAAGTAGGAAGATTTGTATTTGCCGTTGATTTTGTTATATTAGAATTGGAAGAGGATAGTAAGGTTCCTCTTAATTTGGGTCGACCGTTTTTGAACACCGCGGATGCTATCATCCGTGTGAAAAAGAAAGAAATTTCATTGGGTGTGGGGGACGATAGGGAATCGTTTTCTTTATATAAATCTAAGAAACATTCGTACTCTGCCAATGAAACTTGTTTTAAAATAGATGTTATTGACAATGACATATGTGACCTAGAATTACAGGACTTTCTTGAGGCTGAAGTATAGAGAACTAGGTGGTTCGACCTAGACTATAACTAGGAGTCCTCATATAGATCTTTTAGGATCTTTCCTTGTTTCCTTACGTCTCGCTACTTTCACCCAACGATTATATCGCCTAAGTAGATGACGACCTACGACAACTTTACAACGCCGAAGGAGTTTCTATCGTATTCACTTTTCATTTCTTTATACTCTCATCTGTTGTTTATAATCGAATTCGGGTTAAACTCTTATACTTCTACTTTAATAATCTGTAATTGTTATCAATGTGATAATGAACACGGGAAGCAATTGTGTATTAGAGACAATGTTGTATCTTTGGGTGCCTAATGTAGTTGCCATACGGGAATCACTTTCTTATTCATTTATGACTCCACTACTCACTTGAAATTCCTGTTTTATTTCATTTCGATTTATCGATCTTCTTACTTTCGGATTTCTATTCTACCGTACGTGACACTCTCGTGGAAGAGATTTCCTGCAGATTTGAAGGTGTGATTTGAAGACTCTCTTACCTTATCTTCGAAGACGATGCTATTTTTCGTTATTCTTGATCATAACATTCTTGAACTGTTTTCATTCATTATTACAATATCGATGCTCAATTCTACATCAGGAGATTGTCTAAACCGAATTCCACGAAATTTGTATCTATCGTTTGCTTTGTTTTGAAACTCAAAGAGAAATATTAATTCTCTCCCTATTCATTTGTAAGGATTCTCCTACCGACCCTTGGAGATAAACATTAAATTTTGTAGCAGATTAGCAGAAAACATCAATTTTATCCTATCTCTGTTTGTTTTCAAGTTTTGGTTTCTTCTGCAAAGTTGTTCAGAAAGTCGAAATATAGCTGTCACTCGCGAATCAGACCCCCAAACATTTTTCACGATTTTATAACGAATTTATACTAATATTCTCAAATCAAATCATTTCCATAACGTTTTCTCGAGCACCACTCAAACTTTTTTGTTTAACCTCGACTTGGTCAGAATTAAGTCACCTGAAATCGTGTTCTCTCAAAGTTATGGATGGAATAGATCTAAGAAGCCTTATGACGTGCTCTCTCTACTTACGTTCTTCCGTTCTCTATCATAATTACTCTTATTCGTGAAACTCACTCAAACCAAAACTAGTTCCTGATGATGTGAACGTATCATTTTCTCCCCGAAGGTTCACTCGTGATGAATCCGTCTCCCGTGATAAACTTGAACGCATAACATATCTTGTGAAACTATACGAACTTTCTACCTTGTCTTGGTATCTAGTGCCGTATACAGTCTTCTATTTACCGCCGAGGACTCTCGGCACTTATTTTCGCAATTGATATTCCATCGTTTAGACTCTTTAGTAAACTTGTTCAACATGTTCTCTTTCCATTGAGTATTTCAAACTCAGTATCTCGTTCCGTGTGAACCTAAACGTGATTTATAGAAGAGCTAATGATGTAAACTATGGTCATAACGTGCGCATTGTACATAGGTTGTTTCTAATGCAGAACCCGATGCACTCACTTTGTTACTGTCATGACTGATGTTGCTTACGATAATTTCTTCCAGTTCTGGAACGTACCGATATGGAGACATGGATTCCCTCTTCGCATAAACAGTACTCCTTGGAGTGTGCACCCCCTCGTAAAGTGATTAACTATCCAGTTCGGAATCGTTACCTATAATTTGATAAGCAATACTCTCGAAACTATGTGAGATTTTCCACATACTACTACCGCTGATATTGGCTGAGTACCTTCATTGAAAGTCAGTGCTATAAAAAGCCATCTGGTTTTGTGAACCATTTGATTTCTGTATTAATCGATTATACGAACCGAATAACTCTTTTCTCTATTTTTCTAAATCGAAGCAGATGTTCTCTAAGATGACATCTTCGTCAAATCTAACTTATTCTCAATTACTTTGAGCAATTGATATCTTATTCACCATCGGTTGTAGAAGAAGATTTTACTTTTATTTATACTTATCCGGTCTCAATTTACTAGTAATTTTCGACTCCTTCTTTCGGTGTGAAAGAGAGTCCAGTACGAGAAGAATTTGATTTCCCAAACTTCATTATATCTGATTCCGTATGCTTTAAGCAAATCTCTCAATGGTTATATCATCAACTTCCGTGAGCTTTATACTGCATATAGTTTTCCGAGTTAAACTCTATCTTTGAATTCTTTATCGTCGCCGTTCTTCTCGAAACCTTGAAGTGACCTTAGATGCGACACGAGACATAAGGTTGTAACATCTGATATATATTCTTATACGTAACCACGAGGAGAGTACTCTTAATGAGATGAAATTCAATAACTCGTACCACGTTGATACCCATGCGACCTTCTTCCTGTTATTGAAAGCTTCAACCATTTTAGTTCAGTTTGTTAGAGTTTTGTCATCTCGGAATTTATTTTAACGTATCGTGCATTAGATTGCTGATCATTGCATCATCCTAAGTTCGCTATTTTAGCAACTTTTCATTTCCATCTCGATGCAACTTGGAGATTTGCTGAATGTAAATTATAATTGGAGTGATATTAATTCTTGATGTTAGTCACTTGATGTGACAACCGTCAAATTTCAGGTGCATTTTACACTCTATGTCTCATAAACTGTATGTCATTGTCTTTTACTGTACATTTACCGGTAACGCGTCAGTGTCGGAATCACATTCGGAATCAAATTATGTAAGTCCTAATACCAAGAAAACACCTAAGGAACTTTCCTAAGTTCATAACGTATCATAATTAAGAACTTTTAGTTAACGAAAAGGTCCAATGAAACAAAACGCAAAAACGAAAAATCACAAAAATATTTACAAAAATGGTACAAGACGACGCACACCCCCCTTGTGCGACGTCCTGGATGTCCCAGTCCGAAATGTTTTTGAATTTTTGCATGTCTCGTTTTTGTAAACCACCCAACCAATCAAGAACGGGATTTGACTTCCCATTTACTGCCAATAGCAGTCCCAAGACCCCCTCATTATTATTTCTTTCATTTTCTTTTCATTTTTCATTTACATAAACATAAAACACACACACACACACATAAACTTTCCTCTCAAATCCTCTCAAGAACACCCCTAATTCCAGTGATTTCCAGCCACAAAAACCCACATTTCAACCATCAAAAATCGTTTGAACATCAAGGGAAACAAGGAGGATCAACGTTATTTCGATTTCAAAGCTTTTCTACCATTTTGGAGCTCTAAATCCGTCCAAACCATCATCCAAACACTTTCATCCGGTAGATTTCTTTTATTTTACTGTTTTTACATAAATAAATACTTGCATGGATGATCTATGGACTAAAAATGAGTTTTTATAAAGATTTATAACATTTTATGGACAAAAACGATTTTTAACCGAAATAACATTTAGATCTATAGTTTTATGGTTAAAAATGGTTTAGAAACTGTAAAAAATGATGTTTTATTAAGTATTCACTGTTTGCATGTCGAAATCTATGGGTAACAAATCGTTTTTGGCAAGAAAAACACAAAACGGGAAAAGACAGCAGCATATGCGCCGTCCCAATGACGCAGAACGACGCACAGCAGGTGCTGTTTTCCCGAAAAATCGTCGTTTTGACATTTTGAACTTATGAACACTTGTTGATTTTACGATTCGAGTAATTTGGGACTGAGGACAATGAAATACCTTGTTGATATTATTATGTATATGTATGTATTTTGTGAGCGGAAAGTGACTTTGAATTTTGGACATGAAATTTGGGCGCGGAAGCGCTGCCCAAATTTCGTTAGAAAATTCAAACCACTTCAGCGACCAAAATATAACTATCATAATAATAAAAACGTTAACTTTGGACTTTTGGACTAAAACATAACGATAACCGCTTCGGACTATTTTTGGACAAATTGGACCTTGACACTTAAAGTTTAACTAAAATTCATCTATTATATACTATATATAATAACATAATGAGGTCATAACGCTTAAACAACTTTGGTATTCTTAGGCTTTCCGTGATTCCCGGCTCTCTTTTCCGACCGTTTTCCGAGTTCACTATCTTCGCAATCCGTGAGTTACACCCCTCTACTTTTGTATTTTAAGTACTCTTTTTGGGGGAAACATGAGATCTAAATTCTTTTATGAACTATGTCTCTTATTTACAATGACTTTTATGAACTATGACGTTATGGAACAATTTGACATTGGTCTTACTTATATGCGTAAAACTAGTTTTAGACGCCCTGTGTGGCACCTTGGACATTTGACATTTTGACATAAACTATGATTGTTTGATTGTACTTGGACAAACCCTTGATGAGAATATAAACTCCGTAAGAGCCTACTATCAGTTTTTGGACAAAAATTACTTAAGTTGCCCCAGTTTTTCAGACATTTTCACTTTATTAGCTTTAAGCCGTTGGTAATTATGGGTATCGATACTTAGGAGCGGTCACTCCTTACTTTAGGCTAGCTACCTGAGTACATATTACTAGAACAGACAAACCTCGTCGATAGTGCGAGGTCCGGGCAGGATTAGATCAGTTAATCGGTTTAGTTTGAACTCTTACGTTATATTATGCCAAGTGGTCGTTACAATTCAAAAACCATATGTTATTACTATTACGCATATACATACTTATCGTCTTACACATGTGGATTATTCCACCGCTGAGGTAATGACAACTCTTACTTATCGTCTTACACATGTGGATTATTCCACCGCTGAGGTAATGACAACTCTTACTTATCGTCTTACATATGTGGATTAATCCACCGCTGAGGTAATGACAACGTACATTTATCGTCTTGTTACGCGACTTGAACTTTTCCAAATATTGATCTATTTGTCTATGTGTGACAACCCGCGAAAATCCAGGTTCACACCGACTAAATTCTTTTAACACCATTACTCAACTTGTATATGTTTTGATTTATTTACGACCGGTAGGTCAACCTATACATAAATGATACTGGTTAACCACGTCAAAAACATATACGGATACCGGGATTAGGTATACGGGATCAAATATTCACATAAAATAAACATTTTTACAACAATAATTCTAGTCCAATATTTCATGCATAAAATCATGATTTATGCATCAACTTTGCATGTATGGAACTTTGCATGCATATATATATAGATCAAATACACAACTTACACAAAAGACCCTAAGCATACAAGGACTTCACTTAGGACCCTAGAGTTTGCAAAAATGACAATTTAAATAATCACCTACAAGTTGTTTGTTTCTTGCTTGACTAGTTAAATGAGTTGGTGGTGTCACATGGGTTTAGTCACTTACACACTTGACCATTTCACTATTGAACTCAATAGACCATACCTCCCATGTGCTAGCACTCATGACTCCACTCTCTCCTTTGGCTATAAATACTAGACCCCTTCCATCCATTTCACTTGCTCATTCACCACCAAGTGAAAAACTCTTCTCCCTCCCTCCTTGCTCTTTAAATTTTGGCCAAGAGAAGAACCAAGGAGAATCACCAACACAAAATCCCACTCACACATATTTCATACAAGAACTTAGAATCAAACCTTGGTAGTTTGAAAGTTGCATCAAGATCTTCATACATAACACTTAGGTATGTTATTACTAACCTTTTTACATATTTGATACTTCTTATATCATGTTTATAGTTCATATATCATATTACATATAGCACATATTCATAAACATGTTACGTATAAAGAAGTGTTTAAAAAACAAAACTTGAAAAACCCACTGTATATCCGACTGTTCACCATAACCTCGGGAAAACTATATTTCAAACCAGACTATGAGACTTATATCATCTAAAATATAACTCAAACACGGTCGTTTCAATATAAAATTCATTAAAAACGGATAAATAACGAATGAGATACGGTATTTTAAAGTTATCATAATTTCTGGAACAACAACAACAGGTCAGTCGACTATTTTGACCATTAAAAACTTTCTGCTTTAAATTA
This sequence comes from Senecio squalidus, assembly GCA_910822075.1. Classification (NCBI taxonomy): domain Eukaryota; kingdom Viridiplantae; phylum Streptophyta; class Magnoliopsida; order Asterales; family Asteraceae; genus Senecio; species Senecio squalidus. The sequence continues at coordinate 44,614,052 of CAJVGC010000591.1, read as the reverse complement.
GACCACGAGACCAGTTGCATTTGAAAGATATTTTAAACCCGGTCGTCTCTATATAAGATTCGTTAAAAACGGATAAATATCGAGCAAGATATACCATTTTGAAGTTTGACCTAATTCCTTGAACCCCAAACTGCATACCAGCGGACCTTTTATTAAAACTGGGAAAAATGGTTTTGAATTATGCCATGAGACCTGTGACATTTGAAAGATAAATCAAATGTCTACATTTCCATAAAAAGAACACTAAAAACGGATAAACGACCAAGGAGTTATGATATTTTCAAGTTAGCATGTACTTTGAGAAAACCTTAAAACCTACTGTTAGTATTTCTGTTATAAATATCAGTAGACTTTCAATCTGGTTTCAAGGCCTAAACCATTTGAAAGGTACTTCAAACGTGGTCGTTTCTATATAAAATTCATTAAAATCGGATAAGAAACGTGTGAGATATGTTACTTTAAAGTTGGGTAAAACTTAAAGACACTTGCTGAGTTTTTATAAACTTTTATAAAAACTAACTTTTAAAATCAACTCGATAATAATAGCGATAACACAATACTAGGGAGCTTTGTATGCAATGATTCCATCTCGATATTTCGTAGTGCCGAGCTTGTTGGATTTACGATTTAAAGTGTCCTAGCTCCGCATGCGATTATAGAATGGTCTTGTATATAATGGCCCGAACGGTGTTAGTTTATTATTATCAAACCCGAACCCTAACCCTGCCTTATTCATACATATACATACCTTTTCATGTGCATTGGACTAGAATATAAAAACCCTAATTCCAAAACTTAATAGGTCAAGGTTAGACCTACCTGATTCTCGGATTTGAGACTCCTACGTGTTGGCTTACACACACTGCCTCATTACTTTTAGCTGGCTTGCTAAGGTGAGTTCATAGCCCCGCTTTTTACTTGTTTTTATAACATACTTGGGGTGAGATACATGCTCTTTTACTTATGGACACAAGTACTTAAAACCTTTACTAGTTGCCTAAGTTACCACTAAGCCAAAGGAAATTCCCCTATCATGAATCGTTAGTTAAGGACTTAAGCGCGATTGTACTGGATAGATCTATTAGGGTTTGACAACCCTCACCCAACGGCTAGACGATGTAACCCACGTCTACCACAACTAACTCGTGGACTCGAGTAGGGTGCTTTACTTTTGAAACTATATATGTTATTGGCTATAACATAGGAACACTTATGGGGTGAGGAACTTCGTTACGCTTCGATATCATGAGCTTAGGTGCAACTGTAAGACTTTACTTAAACGGAAACCTTGTGGTCCACTTTATTACTAAACTAAACCTATGAATTCACCAACTTTATGTTGACTTTAGCATGTATGTCTCAGGTGCTTAGTCGAAAGGGCTTTCGACGGAGGGATATTGGGATATGACAGAGTCGCATATTTCAAACTCACGCTTTTGGGAGATTTCCCTTGCATTACTTATTTTCTTTTAAGTTATGTAATGTAAATCTTTGTTTTGTGAACTCTGGTAACACTTTTCCTTAATCATGTAAAACTCTGATTTTCAATATCCATGAATGTATGTTTTTTTTAAAACGACTCATATAGAGGTCGTTCGCCTATATATCATTGCTATCTGGGACCCATGAAGTCAACACCTCGAGTCTCGGGAACACGAGATTTGGGGGTGTGACAGATTGGTATCAGAGCTCTGGTTATAGCGAACCAGGTTGCATTAGTAAATATCCTGGTCTATAACTGAGCTTTAGAACTTACTGCTTCCGCACTACTTACTTATATTTTACATAGAAATGCTTACACTTTTGGACCTTGTCACAGTATGTCGACTCCCTACTACGTTATACTTTCTGATTCTGAGGATGACTATCCTCCACATACACCTACTGCTCCAGATGCCGACTCGAGCGTCGATATGGACATCTCTTCTACCTTAGGATCTCCAGTTATACCATACGACGGATACGATGGCTTCGAGAGCGAGCATACCACCACCATTATCTACTTATCCGACACGGATTCGGACGAAGAGATGTATACCCACACGTCCGTGCTAGGCACGCCTTCTACTCAGTATGACGGATTCATCCCGGAGGACGAACCTTCCGTTCTTACTCCTATTGTCGAGCCTACTATCCATGACACTCCTACTCTCCGAGCTGACTCGGGATACACTCCTACTCCCGAGGGATTTGTCTACCCTGAGACGGAGGAAGAGGAGGAGGAGGAGGAGGAGGATCCCCTTAAGGATGACTCCGACACCGCCTCTTCCGATACTTTCACTACACCTCCTGCCACTATCCCAGCCATGGAGTCCCACCGCTACATTCATGCTCACATCTCCGGGGGAGGAGGAGCCCGCACTCGTTTGACCGCACGGAAGTCAGTTCCCATCCTTCCTACCGCACCTCACATATACCACCCTCACGTCGTTGCAAGACGTACTCCACCTACTCCCGACAGTACTGTCGTCAGAAGGGACTACCATGATGTGGCCGTAGTTACTACTACACCTACCACCACACCCATTCCTACTACTACTACTACTCCCATCATCACTCCCATACCCACCACCACCACTACACCTCAGCAGGACCACGACTACCAATATCAGGATTGGATACGTTCTACCCTCCAAACTTGGAGGCAGGCGGAGAGAGTACCCAGTACCTATGAGATAGGGGAGTCATCTACTGCCCCCGGTCCAGTCCCGATTTCTTCCATTCTGGTAGCGAGACTAGCGCGCTTAGAGAGAGAGCAGAGGATGCTTGAGCAGGATTTCGGGAGTTATAACTCTTGGAACACTGCTAACATCAGACAGAGCTTCGACATGGTTCGACATGACGCATCCTTAGCGGAGCGGGCAGCAGAGGCTACACATGCGCGTGTCATGCATACACGTGGCGACTTAGCCACTCTGACATCTCGTCTTGAGTCATCAGAGAGGCGCATTGCCGAGTTAGAGGAGATGGTTCGGCGACTGAGTGGTGCATCTACCAGCACGAGACCTGGTCATCCACCTAGATAGGATAGTAGCATTTTAAACCTTCCATGACGGGTTGTGTCTGGGTTATTTTCTTTTGTACTTGAACTAAAATGGGTGTTCTATAAACCCATTCTTTTGTTGTATTTCCTTCGAAATCAATGTATTCAAGTTATATAAATGAAATATTGGTTTTAATCTACTTATTCTATTGTATGACTTGTGTTTGGTATGATTGCATATTTATTACTGCTTATATGTCGTGTATGTGTGGTTGATGCTATGTTTGGTTTTTATTATTTGTTTTGAAGAATTATGGCGCCAAAGAAAAACAAAAGGACCACCAGGAACTCACAAAACCCAAACCCTGATGACACGGAAGCTATCATAGCTCAGCGAGTAGCAGACGCAATTGCTGCTTATGTAGCTAACCACGCAAGCACCAATGGTGGGGCGGGAACCAGCAATACAGCTGGAGGAGACGAGAACGCCCATCGTGGATGTTCTTACAAGGAATTCATGAACTGCAAACCCCAGTACTTCAATGGTACAGAGGGAGCTGTCGGACTTCTCCGATGGTTTGAGAAGCTAGAATCCGTATTCCGCATTTGTAACTGCAATGAAGCCAATAAGGTCAAGTATGCTACTTGCACCCTCCAAAACAATTCTCTAACATGGTGGAATGCCTACGCTCAAACTGTAGGGATTGATGCGGCATATTTATTGCCATGGGAGGACCTGAAGCAAATGATGAAGGAGGAATACTGCCCCAGAAATGAGATCCAAAAATTGGAATCCGAATTTTGGAATTTGTCAGTAAAGGGAGATGACATAACTGGTTATACCACCCGTTTCCAGGAGCTATCCCTACTGTGCCCAGGAATGGTAACCCCGGAATACAAAAAAGTTGAAAGGTACATCTGGGGATTACCACCCCAAATTCAGGGAAATGTTACCTCCTCCGAGCCGGCAAACAGCCAGGGAGCCATCCGCATGGCGCATAGCTTGATGGACCAGTTTGTCCGTCGAGGTTCATCTGAAAAGAAATCTTATGATAACAAACGGAAGTGGGAGGATACTTCCGGGAAAAGCTACAATCAACAACCCACCAAGAAGCCTGAAACAACAAAGGCTTACACGGCTGCCCCTGGTAACTATCAGGGAAACAAACCACTTTGCAACCGATGCAAGCTCCATCATACCGGCCAGTGTACTGTGGTCTGCAAAAACTGTAACAAGACGGGCCACCAAACCAAAGATTGTAGGAAAGCTGCCCCTGTAGCTAATGTGAAGGTTCCTAACGTCTGCTTTAAATGTGGAGAACCGGGACACTTCAAAAAGGACTGCCCACAACTAGCAAACCAAAACAACAATGGCAGAGCTCAGGGCAGGGCGTTTGTGATTAGAGCCGGAGAAGAACAACCAGGCCCGAACGTCGTGACGGGTACGTTTCTCCTCAATAATCAATACGCCACTGTTTTATTTGATACTAGTGCTGATAGGAGCTTTGTATCTACAAAATTTAAAACTTTGATCAATAATGCCCCAACTACCTTAGAAGCTAAGTACACAATAGAATTAGCAAACGGGAAATTGGTAACAACAAATAGTATCATTCGAGGTTGTACCTTAACCTTAGCTGACCACCCATTCAATATCGACCTAATACCTATTCAACTCGGAAGTTTCGACATAGTAATAGGAATGGATTGGCTATCTCTAAATCACGCCGAAATCATATGTAACGAGAAGATTGTCCGTATTCTCCGCACCGACGGGAAAACTCTCTTGATCAAGGGAGATGGGAGCCGATCAAAGTTAAGCATCATATCCAACTTAAAAACGCTGAAGTACTTACAGAAGGGATGTGACGCCTATTTGGCTTACATGACGGAGACGGAGACGAAGGAGAAACAACTAAACGACGTACCGATTGTTCGAGAATTTCCCGAAGTCTTCCCAGAAGACTTACCCGGACTTCCACCTCCAAGACAAGTCCAATTTCACATCGACTTAGTGCCAGGAGCCGCACCAGTGGCTCGAGCACCATATCGACTCGCTCCATCGGAAATGGAAGAACTATCCAACCAACTCCAAGAGTTACTAGATCGAGGATTCATTCGTCCAAGTTCCTCGCCTTGGGGAGCACCAGTTCTTTTTGTCAAAAAGAAGGATGGATCCTTCAGGATGTGTATCGACTACAGAGAACTGAACAAGCTAACCGTTAAGAATCGTTATCCACTTCCAAGGATTGACGATCTTTTCGATCAGCTTCAAGGATCAAGTATCTACTCTAAAATTGACCTACGGTCAGGTTATCATCAACTTAGAGTACGAGAAGAAGATGTTCAGAAAACCGCATTTAGAACTCGCTATGGTCACTACGAATTCCAGGTTATGCCTTTCGGTTTGACCAACGCACCAGCGGTATTCATGGATCTTATGAATCGGGTGTGTAAACCGTACCTGGATAAGTTTGTGATCGTATTCATTGACGACATCTTGATATATTCGAAAAGTAAGAAAGAACATGAGGAGCATTTGAGGTTAATCCTTGAATTACTAAAAAAGGAGGAACTATAGGCAAAATTTTCTAAGTGTGAATTTTGGATCGAGAAGGTTCAATTCCTTGGCCACGTTATCGACAGTCAAGGCATCCACGTAGACCCAGCAAAAATTGAATCTATTAAGGATTGGGCTGTCCCTAGAACCGCAACAGAAATACGCCAATTCTTAGGTCTTGCCGGCTATTACCGACGCTTCATCGAAAATTTCTCCAAAATAGCTAAAGCCTTGACGAGGTTGACGCAGAAAACTGAGAAGTTCGTTTGGGGTGAAGAACAAGACTCAGCATTCCAACTATTGAAGCAGAAGCTTTGTAGTGCACCGATTCTATCATTGCCTGAGGGAACAGAAGATTTTGTGGTATATTGCGACGCATCACACAAAGGATTAGGTTGTGTGTTAATGCAAAGGGAAAAGGTTATCGCCTACGCCTCACGACAGCTCAAAACTCACGAAGAAAACTACACAACACATGACTTAGAGTTAGGAGCTGTAGTGTTCGCACTCAAGATCTGGAGACACTATTTATACGGCACTAAGTGTACAGTGTTCACAGATCACAAGAGTCTGCAACACATTCTTGATCAAAAAGAATTGAACATGAGGCAGCGTCGTTGGATCGAACTACTTAGTGATTACGATTGTGACATCCGTTACCATCCTGGAAAAGCCAACGTAGTGGCAGACGCTCTAAGCCGAAAGGAGCGAGCTAAACCATTACGAGTTCGAGCTTTGGTTATGACGATTCAATCGAATCTACCCACACAAATCCGCGATGCTCAAATCGAAGCACTTAAAGATGAAAATGTAAAGGACGAAAACCTGCGAGGTATGGACAAATCATTTAAAACCAAAAGTAATGGAACCAAATGTTTTGAAGACAGAAGTTGGTTGCCCCACTTTGGAGGACTAAGGGAGTTGATCATGAAAGAATCGCACAACTCCAAGTACTCCATACATCCTGGATCAGACAAAATGTACCAAGACCTTAAAATGCTATACTGGTGGCCAAATATGAAATCTGAGATCGCTACTTTTGTGAGCAAATGTTTAACGTGCTCAAAAGTAAAGGTTGAATACCAAAAACCTTCTGGATTATTAATTCAACCCGAGATACCTCAATGGAAATGGGAAGGAATAGCAATGGACTTCATCACAAAGCTACCCAAAACCCCGGACGGTTACGACACTATCTGGGTAATAGTTGATCGTCTAACAAAGTCCGCGCATTTTCTACCCATCAAAGAGACAGACAAAATGGAAAAATTAACACGGTTATACCTTAAGGAAGTCGTCTCTAGGCATGGGGTTCCTGTTTCGATCATATCTGATAGAGATAGTCGTTTCACATCTAGATTCTGGCAATCATTGCAAAAGGCTCTAGGAACGCGTCTGGATATGAGCACTGCATATCACCCACAAACCGACGGCCAAAGTGAAAGAACGATCCAAACGTTGGAGGATATGTTAAGAGCATGTGTGATCGATTTTGGAAAGCGATGGGATTTACACTTGCCCTTAGCAGAATTCTCCTACAACAACAGTTATCACACCAGCATCAAGACTGCACCATTTGAGGCACTTTACGGACGAAAGTGCCGATCACCCGTATTTTGGATCGAAGTTGGGGATAGCCAACTTATTGGTCCAGATATTCTTCACGAGACCACAGAAAAGATCGTGAAAATTCAGGAGAGACTCCGAACGGCGCGCAGCCGACAGAAGAGTTACGCAGACCGAAGGCGTAAGCCACTAGAATTCCAAGTTGGAGACAAGGTGATGCTCAAAGTCTCACCATGGAAAGGCACCATTCGCTTCGGAAAGCGAGGAAAACTAAACCCCCGATACATCGGACCCTTCAAAATTCTGGAAAGAATTGGACCGGTAGCTTACCGACTCGACTTACCACAAGTACTAGACGGAGTACATAACACTTTCCACGTCAGTAATCTGAAGAAGTGCTTGTCGGATGAAACTCTAATAATCCCACAAGAGGAACTTCAGATTGACACCAAACTAAACTTCATCGAACAACCCGTCGAAATCATGGATCGTGAGATCAAACAACGTCGACAGAGTCGAATACCTATCGTACAGGTTCGATGGAATTCCCGCCGAGGACCTGAATTCACTTGGGAACGAGAGGACCAGATGAAACTCAAGTACCCTCATCTCTTCTCAGACACCAAACCTCCAGAACAAACCAACTAAATTTCGGGACGAAATTTCCATAACAAGGGGAGACTGTGACAACCCGCGAAAATCCAGGTTCACACCGACTAAATTCTTTTAACACCATTACTCAACTTGTATATGTTTTGATTTATTTACGACCGGTAGGTCAACCTATACATAAATGATACTGGTTAACCACGTCAAAAACATATACGGATACCGGGATTAGGTATACGGGATCAAATATTCACATAAAATAAACATTTTTACAACAATAATTCTAGTCCAATATTTCATGCATAAAATCATGATTTATGCATCAACTTTGCATGTATGGAACTTTGCATGCATATATATATAGATCAAATACACAACTTACACAAAAGACCCTAAGCATACAAGGACTTCACTTAGGACCCTAGAGTTTGCAAAAATGACAATTTAAATAATCACCTACAAGTTGTTTGTTTCTTGCTTGACTAGTTAAATGAGTTGGTGGTGTCACATGGGTTTAGTCACTTACACACTTGACCATTTCACTATTGAACTCAATAGACCATACCTCCCATGTGCTAGCACTCATGACTCCACTCTCTCCTTTGGCTATAAATACTAGACCCCTTCCATCCATTTCACTTGCTCATTCACCACCAAGTGAAAAACTCTTATCCCTCCCTCCTTGCTCTTTAAATTTTGGCCAAGAGAAGAACCAAGGAGAATCACCAACACAAAATCCCACTCACACATATTTCATACAAGAACTTAGAATCAAACCTTGGTAGTTTGAAAGTTGCATCAAGATCTTCATACATAACACTTAGGTATGTTATTACTAACCTTTTTACATATTTGATACTTCTTATATCATGTTTATAGTTCATATATCATATTACATATAGCACATATTCATAAACATGTTACGTATAAAGAAGTGTTTAAAAAACAAAACTTGAAAAACCCACTGTATATCCGACTGTTCACCATAACCTCGGTAAAACTATATTTCAAACCAGACTATGAGACTTATATCATCTAAAATATAACTCAAACACGGTCGTTTCAATATAAAATTCATTAAAAACGGATAAATAACGAATGAGATACGGTATTTTAAAGTTATAATAATTTCTGGAACAACAACAACAGGTCAGTCGACTATTTTGACCATTAAAAACTTTCTGCTTTAAATTAGACCACGAGACCAGTTGCATTTGAAAGATATTTTAAACCCGGTCGTCTCTATATAAGATTCGTTAAAAACGGATAAATATCGAGCAAGATATACCATTTTGAAGTTTGACCTAATTCCTTGAACCCCAAACTGCATACCAGCGGACCTTTTATTAAAACTGGGAAAAATGGTTTTGAATTATGCCATGAGACCTGTGACATTTGAAAGATAAATCAAATGTCTACATTTCCATAAAAAGAACACTTAAAACGGATAAACGACCAAGGAGTTATGATATTTTCAAGTTAGCATGTACTTTGAGAAAACCTTAAAACCTACTGTTAGTATTTCTGTTATAAATATCAGTAGACTTTCAATCTGGTTTCAAGGCCTAAACCATTTGAAAGGTACTTCAAACGTGGTCGTTTCTATATAAAATTCATTAAAATCGGATAAGAAACGTGTGAGATATGTTACTTTAAAGTTGGGTAAAACTTAAAGACACTTGCTGAGTTTTTATAAACTTTTATAAAAACTAACTTTTAAAATCAACTCGATAATAATAGCGATAACACAATACTAGGGAGCTTTGTATGCAATGATTCCATCTCGATATTTCGTAGTGCCGAGCTTGTTGGATTTACGATTTAAAGTGTCCTAGCTCCGCATGCGATTATAGAATGGTCTTGTATATAATGGCCCGAACGGTGTTAGTTTATTATTATCAAACCCGAACCCTAACCCTACCTTATTCATACATATACATACCTTTTCATGTGCATTGGACTAGAATATAAAAACCCTAATTCCAAAACTTAATAGGTCAAGGTTAGACCTACCTGATTCTCGGATTTGAGACTCCTACGTGTTGGCTTACACACACTGCCTCATTACTTTTAGCTGGCTTGCTAAGGTGAGTTCATAGCCCCGCTTTTTACTTGTTTTTATAACATACTTGGGGTGAGATACATGCTCTTTTACTTATGGACACAAGTACTTAAAACCTTTACTAGTTGCCTAAGTTACCACTAAGCCAAAGGAAATTCCCCTATCATGAATCGTTAGTTAAGGACTTAAGCGCGATTGTACTGGATAGATCTATTAGGGTTTGACAACCCTCACCCAACGGCTAGACGATGTAACCCACGTCTACCACAACTAACTCGTGGACTCGAGTAGGGTGCTTTACTTTTGAAACTATATATGTTATTGGCTATAACATAGGAACACTTATGGGGTGAGGAACTTCGTTACGCTTCGATATCATGAGCTTAGGTGCAACTGTAAGACTTTACTTAAACGAAAACCTTGTGGTCCACTTTATTACTAAACTAAACCTATGAATTCACCAACTTTATGTTGACTCTAGCATGTATGTCTCAGGTGCTTAGTCGAAAGGGCTTTCGACGGAGGGATATTGGGATATGACAGAGTCGCATATTTCAAACTCACGCTTTTGGGAGATCTCCCTTGCATTACTTATTTTCTTTTAAGTTATGTAATGTAAATCTTTGTTTTGTGAACTCTGGTAACACTTTTCCTTAATCATGTAAAACTCTGATTTTCAATATCAATGAATGTATGTTTTTTTTAAAACGACTCATATAGAGGTCGTTCGCCTATATATCATTGCTATCTGGGACCCATGAAGTCAACACCTCGAGTCTCGGGAACACGAGATTTGGGGGTGTGACACTATGATCTTTTGAAAGTATATATTTTTAAGCGCTTTTGTAATATCCCAAAAATTTAAAATACACATTTTGAAAGAATAAGCAATAAGATAAGTTTGAGTCTAAATATATTTAAGTTATAAGCTAAGTATTTTAATAATGATTATATCATTAAATTTATAATTTTCTAAGTTTAATATTATTTATTTTATCTTAAGTTGTTAAATAATAAAGTTAACATAAGTTAACTATTATTTTGTCACATGTTTTATCAAATTCTTAAACTATGTCTTTTAGTAATTTTACCTTATAATCTACAACTTTCAAACATTGGATTCTTTTTGTTACATAAACTTAAAAGTCTAAACAACAAAATACAATGTGTAGGTTTATTATAACTAAAACAAGTCTAGATTCATAAGAGACCTTTTGATTCCATATCATTAAACCTACTTAATCCCATTTAGTAGCCATCATTGAACACCACTTTATCTACCAAAACTCTTGAAATCACTCTCTAGCATACACAAAAATTCTGCATTTTTCATTCATCCAAAATTGTTTCAAAACACTTATAATATAGATATTTTGATGTAGAAGAGTTTGATAAATCACCACACGAGTTTTAAGGTATGTTTCACCAAGTTTTCTTTTGTTTTACTTTCTAAATAATCCATTGAAACTATATTTTTCTCCATTAAAGGTGACACCAAAATTTATTTGTAAAAACACATATCTTCCGTTCTTAAAATTTTTGATGAGATAAACTTTTGATAAAATACCATATATATGAATATATATAAATATATATTTTTACACATCATGAATAAATAAGAAAATAATCTTATATATAAGTTATAAGTGGATATTACAAATTCCTATTTGACTGTGTCATAATACGTTTCATTTGTTAGATATCTTTTGGTGATCTCCCATTCGGTACAATCTATTCGAATCATGCGTTTTTGGAAATTGAGGTACGGATATTCCGAGTCTCTTTTAATTATGTTTCTCTTGTTCGTATTATTGTTGGTACGGATATTCTATACATTATATGCATATTTGGTGTCATCTTTCGATTGATTATGATTGTGATTATTGTTACGAATTTTCGATACATTTATATGTATATTTGTTGTCTTCGTTCGATTGATTATTTGTGATATTACTTATTTTGATTCTATGAATATTCTTAGTTTTCTTTTTAGTATTCATTTCGTTCGTGCTCATTCGATATCTTATTTGCCTCAGTTTGATTCATAAGTTATTATATTGATTCATACTTCATTCGATACGTCTTTGTTTTGATATATAATGATTCTTAATTCTTCTTATATGTGTTTCTTTTAATCATTTGTACGAATATTTTATCTCTTAATAAACATCAATTGTTTGTAAAATGATCTTTAAATGTGTATCTTAATCTTTCTTTCGATTCGTACATATCCTTATTGATTTCCTATTTCTTTAAATACATGTTTCCTTTGATTATTGGTACGAATTCCTTCTTCTTATTATATGTGTATCTTTTGACCGTTTGTACAAATTTCGTATAAGTCTCTTTGAAAATCTTGTTGATTGATTTGAAATATTATTGGTATGACATGTATGTTTGCATAAAAGTTTGTTTAAGTTTTGTGTTGAAATTTTATTACTTTATTATGATCATTTGGTGTACTAACGAGAATTTGTGATCATGTGTAGATTTGAAAATGAGAAAATGAAAAGTATTTTATAAAAAACCGTGTCGAAACAGCCCCGAATCAGCTCCCGAGACAGCCCCGAAAACAGCCCCTAATATGTCTCAAAACAGTCCTGAAAACAGCCCCGAAAAGTCCCGAGACAACTCGGTAAAGAACACGTGTGATTGTGGTAATTGGTACGGTGATTCGTATAAAGTGTCACTCATTCCGTGTGGCTTTACATGTTCCGATAAGGACCCGTTAAGTTATTATTTCATAAATAGATTGATAATGTTGTCATGGTGACTCGTGACAAGATTAGAACGAACGGTTGGGTAGACACGTGATTTTCAAAATAAATAAAATGTCACATTATATAATATTTTATGTTTGTGGTTAAACTACTTTACGTGCATTATAAATAACTTTTTAAACATATTTTGGAGTCTATTTATCACTTTGAAATTTGTAAAAGTATTTTGAAATTTGTAACATATAAGTCGGTTAAAACGGTTTTGTAAGATATGCCTAAGAGTAACCTATCCATGGAGGTCCCATGGGCGCGTTATTGTGACACCAATAATGTGGCATCGACCGTAGCGGTGTATTTTGCTATATCTACGGCGTCTCTTTTTGTTTACCCGGATTGTGGTAAGGTGCACTAAGTATTATTTGTTATAAGAGGCGTATGGATCATTCCTAGGAACTTTGTGTGTTTGATGGTGGACGTTTATCGTAGTGTCATACGAAACGTTTGCACCTTTTGGAAAGACTAGTGGTATGTGTTACCCTAGGATTTCATTTGATATTTGTTACCTATTTGTGTTGACTCTTGGTGCATTATTTTACGAAATTTGGTTTTCTAACATGTGGTTATACGTTGGTTATGTTTTGATATATTGACGTTGAGTATTGTGGAAATATTACATATTTGTATTTTGCTTTGAAAATTAGTTTGTTTTGAAAATAAGTTTGTCTTGCAACTTTGTATTTTTAAATAAGTTTTGTATTTAACATATTATGCATGTCATACCTATTCCGTGTCATTTGTATATATCTGTTCACTGAGCATTCGCTCAGCCGTTTTCCATTTTTCTTTCTTAAACGGCAGGTACTCAGTGTGCTCTTGGGAATGGGAATCGAGCGTAGAGAGATTAAGGATTTAGAACGTTTCCCTTAGAATATTATTATCTTTTAGTACCTCATTTTGGAAATTTGTCTTTTGAATATTCGGTTTGCTTTTGCATAAGTTTAACGCCCTTTTGCCTTTTAAGTTCCTTTCGATATCATTTTGTATGCTTTGTAAGATTGGGGCGTTACAGCTTTTATCCGCTAACTTTCTTTTAAGGAAACTTTATACTTATATATAGTTGTCGGAACTTTTGTCGGACTTTTGTCAAAAACTTATAAACTGTAACTCACTCACTACGTTTCGTAGTTGACACTTTATCTCATGTTTCAGGAAACTAAGCGTAAGTCATGAAGTTCATTGCTCGGGCGGGTCAAGATGGTTATGTGAAGTGTAATTCGGGAGAAGACCTTGTTATTTTTGGGAATTTTTATGCAACACTTTATTATGTATTGATGTCTTAAACTTTATGGATCTTGGTTGTATCTTTTGAACATGTGAACTTTTCAAACCTTATCTTTTAATGACTTGAACCGTTAACCTTTGTTATAACTCGTGAAATGATTATCTTGCTCTCGCACCTCGTGTTTCCGCTTTAGCGGGGTGTGACACTTGAATCCTTTTGATCTATGATACTGTGTAGACGCCACTAACATGTAAACTATTCTGTTACTACATTCAGTTATGTTACTAAAATCATACGATGACACCAAATGCTGATACGGAACTTGTGGAATTGATTCGATTTTGCGCTACACACACAATCACACTCATTTAGTACAAGATTCTCAACGAATTTACTCTTATTATTTTTTGTTCGTGATGCGGACTTGAGATATTTCCTGAAGCAAGTTTTCTTCACCATTTATTAGTATTTAACTTAACTATATCAACTCCTTGGTGTTCCATGAGTCATTCTGATGACTTCGCCTTCATTAATCTCTGTTGGATTGATCATGTTCTGTAATTCGGTGTTACACATTAAGTGGTGACCATTCGCAAGTAATGATAGGATTTCTTTTTTGTCTGATCAACATAAGAGGAAACTTATTGTAATACGCGATCTGGCATAACTTTTCAACTTCAGTAGTGCTTCGCAAGACTTCCCGTTTCTTTTCGTGTCCAACTCTCGTTCGTGTTGATTATGATTTTACTTCACTCTTCTATCGGTTATATATTTTTTTTAATGACCAACAACTTTTGATTCGTTAACCATGACCCGTAACTTCTATTGTTGAATGTGTTTCATAAATTCAGTGTTACCTATCGGAAACTATGTCTGGCCAACATAATGGAGAACTTATTGTTATCAAGTATTTACATGATTGCATACTCTCTATTGTACCGAACCCCATGCATGGTTACCCAATTGATCTAAAGAGCTTATTCAACTACTCGTGACCTGTAATGGTAATGTGAACATACATGTAAGATGTGTTTATAATTAGACGTAATTATAAATATATCATAACGCGTATCTGTTCTAGTATCGAAAGGAAACTCAAACTATTCTAAACAGTATATGTGTTCATGTCACATTTTCTAATCGAATCTGGAGGAAATAATGTTCAATTGATTCCCTACAACTCACTTAAGGTTAATCAACTTGTGATGAGCTAAAAATTATTTTGTTGCTTACCCATTTCGATGATTCACCTGTTAGCAGTTATACGACTTGAATTTCAGGACAAAATTCTCTTAAGTGGGGGATACTGTGACAACCGTCACTTTTTCTGTCTCAGTTTAGTCTAGTATGCTTGTAGCTCTTACCTAGTATTACAAAAAACTTATATTTAAAGTTAGCTATATTTGAATTATGTGTGTTTATTGCTGTAGACATGTGTGTATATCTCTGTATGTGTTTATTATAGTGTTGGATTAGGTGCGCAAGTAGTAAGTACCGACTAGATGAGCTTCTAGATGCTTTAACGAATAATCTCGTATTCTTGTGTTATTTGAGTTAGTAAAACTTACTAGACAATTAAGAGTCTCCGTCTTCGATATTAAAACAAATATATACGTAAATAATAGTTCCGAGTTACGTCTATCTTGTTATATAAGCATTCGGGAATTTTCCGTTGCTTGTGATCGAAAATCGAATTTTTGTTTTTAAAGAACTGCGCCGCAATGGCAACCTGGTGCGCTGCAGTGGCGCCCCTGGTCAGCTTTTTCCAAAACGTTTGTGGAGTGTGTGTGTCGGGTTCTTAGCCATGGGTTAAGTCTTTTAGCTCATTAGCTGGTCTTAAACAGACCATAGACAAGTTCTAACCCTAAATGCAACCATATATAAACCACACTTCCATCAAACCCTAATTTTCCTTCTTCGATTTGATTTTTCCGTCGACTACCATTTTCAACCAGCCTTCGATTTTTGATTGTTGATCATCTATACACTTTCATCATCATCAACAACCATAATCAACCTTGGAGACCACCATTTTGTCCATCATCAGCTTTCAATCATCACCATTTTGTGTTACTTTCATATCTTTCTTCTTTCTTGACCACAACCGATCACCATAACCATAATTGTCATTTATTGTGTTTCTGTGTCTAGTATTCGAAGTATTCTTCTTGTTGCTGCTGATATTTCATCCTTGTTCGAACCTCCTAACTGAATTCATCAAGCCATTCGTTAATCATTGCAAGCTAGGGTATACGCAAAACAATCTTTGATCTCTTTCTAATCATGGGTATTGATTTCTTAATCTGATTGAATTATTATTTGAAACCTATATTGATCATGATATAATCTGAATTAACGTCATCAATGGTATACCTAAATGTCTCGTTGTCAAAACGTCATGAAAACTTTATTTGCAAAAGTCTATGCTCATGCTCATGTTTAGTCTGTCTTGTTCGGTTAATAACTCTCTCATAGTTCTGTATTTTTGATTGGTGTCGAAACCAAAATTGTAGCTTTAGGAATCTAGTTTTTTAAAATATAAATTTCTTCTCCAATTTCTTGGTGAAACTCTCTAAAACATTAATTTAGTAAACGGGGGTCTGAATTCGAAGTTAAAACGTTTTCATTAGGTATTAAGACTTGAATATATGTAACCACTTAGCAAATTTTAATCATATTTTGAAATTATTTATTTTGCTTATTAGCAGGTCCTTAATATGTTAAAAATTCTTAAACTTGTTTAAAGATTCATTTGATGACTTAAAAACGTTTTATAACTCAGCCAATAAAAGTTAAAGGTTTTAGCAGATTTTGTAAACTGTTTTGTAACGGTCATAACTTGGTGATACATCACTCAAAATGATTGAGTCCTATGTCCATATTATAGCTGTCGGAGTCTAGTTTTCAAAAATGTAATACTCGTATCCCAGTGCTTTGTCAAACTCCTTAAACCTGACATTTAGTGAATGTGGGTCTGATATGTATTTTCGTATTGTCTTCTATATCCGAATTTGTGTCCACTTGTGGTACGACTTAAAGGTGTTAAAATGAATATTTTAAATAATGAAGTTCTTCATTATATATTAAAGTTATGATATGGAGTTGTTGAGGATTTTACGCCATCGTTTGGTATTTAAAAACCTCCATTCGAGTCATGTTGTAAAAGCTACTGTTTGTATCCAGATTCATTGTTCCGTGTTCATACGATCATAAGTTGCCTGCTGATCTGTTTTGTTAAGAGACATGTAAATCAAAGTTGTAGCCCTCTGAGTCTACTTTCCGAACGTATACGATTCATCATCTAAATCTTTTTCAAACTCAAGTTATGACAGTTTTAGTAGTCGGGGGTACTTGCTGAGTTTTCAATATTCATATCTAAATCTATCGTTTTGTCTAAAGTTAATAGGTATTATGAAACAGAAGTTAATAGAGCACACCTAAACATACATTAAACGGGATTGAATCTTTCATAAGGAAACGTACTCACAAGTATATACGTACTATTTAGGGAAGCTCATCGCATAGTCGGGACTAGCTTGTGACCTACTACCTTAGACACACATCTACACTACTTGAGTATTGTCATTTACTATACTAGAGGTGAGTTCATTGCCCCACTTTTAACTGTTTTATATGTTTTAAACAATAAGGGTAAAGTAAAGCTCAACCAAACATTTTTATTAAACGGCTTAAACTTACTATAAGACATTCTATTTATAGAAACCTTCCATTTTCGGAAACTTACTATTATTGGAAACTTTCTATTTTTGGAAATTTACTACTTATGGGAAACTTACTATAAATATAACTTTCTATTTATAGAAACTTACTATTTTTGAAACTTCCTTATTATGGAAACTTATAAAAACATGTAACAAACAAATGCATCCTTTCAAAACTATTGGTTGTGGATCTTACCTGGGCATCAAAAATCATCCGACTGATGTTACCAACGTATCAACAAAACGTACTTGTTGATACCATGGTAGGGTGACTACCGTAGGATGCATATCCGACATAATGTTATTTGTCGATCAGTAGCGTGGCTACTACGGATTATTGTGGTGATTGTATTTCTGAAATGTATGCATTGTTACACAACTTTATACACTACTTGTTGAATGGTTTGATTACTTATCTTTTATTACTTACTCAATGAACTCGCTCAACTTTATGTTGACTTTTGAGCTTTATTTTTAGGTAATGAGCAGGCATAGGACGTAGATTTGAGACTTGACTTTAGAAGACTTCTATATTATGCATTGCATTGGCGTACCCTCTTTATTAATACATTGGGTTATTTAGGGCTTGCAAGCCTATGTCTTTCCCTTTGAAATACTTCGTCATCACTTACGTTTCCATTTAATATTTCTGTTTGTAGTGAATGACGTGTACAAGAGACAAGGATAATTTTCTTGTTAAGTGGCAATGTCACAACACTTTTCTTTTATTTATTGCATTTAGTATTTCTCTATGTTTATACTTTGTTGTGATGATTTCCAATCGGTCACACCCTGCGTTTCCGCCGCAGGCGGGGTGTGACATATACCTTCTTCCTGTGTATAGCCCTTAACCATAAGCCTAGCTCAATTCCTCACAATAATCCCTCTATCATCTATTTTGACCGTAAAAATCCATTTAACTCCCAAAACATTCAGATTTAAAGTTCTTTCCACCAAAGTTCCTACTTCCTGAATCTGAAACTGTAGCAACTCCTCTTGCATAGCCTCTACCCAACTATTTATAGTTAAAGCAATGTCTACATTCTTAGGCTCAATCTGGGAAAGAAAGCAAGAAAACAAACAAATCTTTTCCAAACTAGTACTACTTCTTGTTTTGACTCCATCATACAAATTTCCTATAATATTACTTCGAGGATGTGTTTTGTGAACTTTTAAAAGTGAGTTTATTTCCTCAGTAATATTATCAGAAAGATTTGTTAGATGTAGCACAAGATCATCAAAGAATCAGGAATCATGATTTGCTTCACTAAGTTGTTCTTGGCTTGTTTCATCAAAATTGTTTTCACTTTCTTCACCCGAATTAAATTGATCTGCACTAGGGTTGTTTTGACTTCCAGTTTGTGCACCCGAATTGTTTTGTGCGTCACCAGAGTTTTCTTGATTTTCAATGACTGGACCCGAATTTTCTTGTACTTCCCCAGAGTTATCTTGAGTTCCAGTTTGTGCACCCGAATTGTTTTGTGCTTCACCAGAGTTTTCTTGATTTTTAATGACTCAACCCGAATTAACTTGATATTCACCAGAATTGATTACTTGGGCTTGTAAAACGTTATCTTGATCTTCAATTGACAATGGAATGTTAACTACAAAAGTAGTGAGTAAGATACAGTTTGCTAGTCCTTTACTAAAAGCGGTTTTTGACTAAGTATATATCTAAAGTATCTCTCAAAAGAAATAAAATGATCAAGTTCTTAATTATATATATACTTGTAAAGATATGCGTATAAAGAATATTGATTGTAAACTGAACATTAACCTCTTGATATAATATAACTGTAAGTGTTCACACTAAACCGATTATCCGACCGTGAGGCCCCTCTCCCCGCACTATCTACGAGGAGGTGATGAACTAGTAATATGTACTTAGGCTGCCACCTAAGTAAGGAACGGTCATTTCCTAAGTATCGATACCCATATACTGACGACTTAAACAAGTTAATAGTGTGTAAATAACCAGGAACTGTTTTGATAGTACGCACTTACGCAAGGCTATATTCCTATCAATAGTCAATAGAGGTTCCGAATTCGTGGCGTTTAAAAGACATAAAATCAATCAATTAGTTCATAAACATGTCGAGAGTGACAATTGAAAAACATACGCATATAAGTAAATAAAACAGTTGGTTCTCATGTTTCCCCCAAAATTGCGTACAAAAATAGTAAAAAGAGAGGTTGTAACTCACTCGTTTGCGTCGGCTAAAACGTGGGCGTAATGTACTGAAGGAACCCAAAATCACCGCAATCCTAAGGTATACTGTGACGTCCCGTCTATTTGAGGTACTTGAGTTACCGTTATTATTTTAATATTATTCGCAATTGTTTTGACCCTTGTATTTCGCTTTGTTTTACTCACGGTTTATTGATGAGGATCGGGTTTTATGTGATTATTTTGATTCGTCCCTTGAGACATAAGTTGATTTCTATCTAAGTGCCAAATAGTTAGTATGCTCATGGAAATAAGTTAGGAGGTTTATGCCAAATTTGTCGGTTAACGTATCCCTATCCTTAAGAAATCGTGCTTTGCTCGTGTTTATGTTTTTACCGAGAAGTATGTATTTCCATTTTTAAATTTAAATCGAATCATATAATGAATTACAATACCAAGAATACCTATAATGAACTTGCCTAAGTTCATATGTAAAACAATCGGGAACTCTAAACAAACGAATGTGCGTAACCATAACTTATACCGAAAAATGAAAATTGTTGTTTGGAGGTCACAATGCGCCGCATTCAGGTGCCGATCAGCATCTTGTGTTTTTCAAACTTTTGCAATCTTTCTTAAACGGGCCTAAGTTACTTGTTCCGGGTTTGTACTTGAGTTAAGGCCTTTTTGGGTCCAGAACTTGTTGCTAACACCCCTTGATTGAGTCCCATTTCATTTCATAATTTACACACACACAACTTACTCCTCTCTCTTCTCTTTGAAGCCAAACACACACAAACCCAAACACACCTTCCATTTCTTCCTAGTGGCTGTGATTCCAGAGTTTAACACACGAATTTCACCACCATAAAAGTGTTGTTTTCATCTAGAGGAGTAGGGTTTGCTCATCCATTTGAAGATTTACTTGGGTTATTTCGTTTTCGGGTCGAAATAACTGTCTCACATCAAGGATCTTCATCACATCTAGCTTGATCTTCACATCTTCACTTTCTTTGGGGTATAATAACTTAAACTTTCTGTATTTTATAAGTTTTATTCATTGCATGTATCGTCTAACTAAAGAAAATGAGTTTTAACAAAGTTTGATGGTAAAATATGCATAAAAAAATCGAGTTTTTGTAAAAATGTGTATGGATCTTGATTGAATGGTTGTAAAAGCTTTACCAAAGTGTTATTCGAAAGTGTTTTTGAACATATTATAACTTGCATGTCCAAATCTACCATCAAAAGACGATTTACTAAACTTAGAAACGATTTCGGTGCAGAGACTGCACTGAATGCCCCATGGTCCCAATGCGACGCATTCAGAGGGCAGTTTGCCCGTTTTCGTTTTGTTTCGGTGTTATTCGTAACCGTAAGCTCGTTATCTTAAGGACCTATATTAACGAATGGTGTATTGTGTTTTGGAGTTAGAAATCTCATCACCACACCATCAAAGGATTTTGTCTCGGGTTCTTAGCTTGCTAAATTGCGGTTGTTATCGGTAAGAATTGACTTTCTTCCAAATTTCTCATTTTTCATATGTTCGGTTTTTTAGCCTTGAAAAATGGTTAGGAATAAATATTAGACCAACACATGTTATAATATCGGAATTTGGACAACATTGGACTAAAATACGTTAAAAATGTGAATTTAACCATAAGTAACGTATTTAATTTATATCATATTATATATTATGACAAAGACTTAATTGCTCTTGAAAATACAAATTTTGACAAGCGGGAAAGTGTACTGAATTTGGACTAATAATATACGTTGCGGAAGCGCTGCCGAAATTCATTTCACGTCTTTTACGACTATAAAACACTTATATGAGTAAACTTGTGCATAAAAGTAATATATTACATTATAACATCGTCTTTGGACTCAAAGACGCTAACATATTTATAAAAGCCATAATACTACTTAAAACGGATGTTTTAACCTCTTTCAACAAATAAACCTTCGTTTCATAACACGTTCGTAATCTAAAATTATAAAATGGCGTTTTTACGACAAACTCTTGGTGAAATGGTTTTGAAGATTATATTACTCTTATATTTTGAAAAGTAAGACTTCAAATTATCCAAAGTGACAAATTGGACTTTTAAATTGATTTTGACTTTAATAAGTCAACATAAATGACATTTGACTTTCATAAGTCAACATCTGTGACTTTGACTTTTATAAAGTCAACATTCCTTACGTTTGACTTTGACCAAGTCAACATTATTTCCGTTGACCTTGGTCGATCTATTGAAACTTGATGACGATATTCTATTAGACAATACTCCTAGTAATCATTTTCTATTCGGATTATCATTCTTTTCCAATTGAAGATTATGACGTGGAATGCCGATATCTCTCCGGACGGTCCTGTTTGACGCGGAACATCGCCTTCTAAATACGTCACCTCATTTAAACTTATTAATATTTGGATTATCTTATTTAACTTAATCTTAACCGACAAGGCCAAAACGGACCTAGACTTATAGAGATACTGAGACTATGTTGTTTATTGTTTAAGGCACTTAGGCGGTGGAGTTGTAGCTCTGTGTTTGGTGTACCCGATATTTGTTTGCTGAAGCTATATCAGTGAGTTATTCGTAGCCCTTGTCTTAAATATTTTTGGGCTATAAAGCGTATTTTAAATTGTCTGCTTGTATGCGGAATGTTATTGATTATCTTGTTTGCCTAGTGGATTAGGTCTGCCTTAGATTGAAAGCCATTAGCCCTTGTTGGCCCCCCTGATACACTTGTTAAGCTTTGAGCCCAACGGTTTTACATATATATAGATCTATATGGGTTATAGACCTAAGCCTCTCTGCTCGGTAGAATGATTCTAGGAGTGGAAGTTATGGCCGGTTAATTAATTTGTTACCTTTGGTTGGCGACCTCAGGATTTGGGGTTGTACGGTCAGGTTCAGTGTATGAATAGTCTAGGCAAAGTACCTCTCACTATTGGTTGTTGAAAGCAAGATATATCATTTGAAATTGCCGATGGGTCAACTTTTACTTTAAAATTGCGAATAATTCACCAACATGTTGTTGATGTCGTTTTAACGCTTTGCAGGAAATTGAGGATTTCCATTGATCATGCCATAGTTTATTTTCGGATCGCTTGCTTTTGGGAAATTTGGATTTGAATTGTTTGTTGTAATTTCCATGACGATCCGTTTGTTTATTTCTTTTGGAATTGTATTTGTACTTGGCGTCTTATCGCCTTTGACTTTATGATGTATTTGTAACTTTTGGCATGATCTATTTAATTTGATGTTTTGTTTATCGGTTATATTGTTGTAATCTTGACTCTTGATATTATAACTGGAACATTCCGTGTTTCCGCTATTAGCGGGGTGTGACAGAAGTTGGTATCAGAGCCAAAGGTTATAGCGAACCGAGTGATTTTAACTGAGTAAAGCACTTGGACTATGACCATAGGCTTTTTATATCGATTTTCTTTGATTGCAATGTGTGCACTATTTTTCATACGTGTTTATTTCGCGTTGTCATTGTGGCGTTTGGCCTTGTTTTTGCACACATTTGCTGATCGAGTTTCTTTCCTTTTTATTTTAGGACGATGGCGCCTAAGAGGATAGTTGCGACACGAAGTTCTGCTAGGCGTGCTACTGCGAACGCGAGGGCTAATACCGCGAATCAGAATGCGAGAGCGAATACGTCGAATGCGAGAAGGAACAACGAGGAAAATGATACGAATCCTGACATGGCTCAGATGATTGCTCAGCAACTAGCGGCGATGATGCCCGAGCTTGTAGCTCAACTTCGAGAGTGCACCGCCCAAGGTAATGGTTCGGGATCCGGAAATCCCGAGCCGATGGTTAATAATGAAGGTCCTGAGCCGGTTGTTAATAATGAAGGTCCTGAGCCGATTGTTAATAATGAGGGTCCCAAAGTCGTGATCACTGGATCATGTAGAGCAGAGGGCTCAGCTCGACGCGCGGGATGCACCTTGAAGACGTTTATGAGCTGCAAGGCCCCTGAATATAAGGGCAATGAGGGAGCAACTGGAACGCTCCAGTGGATGGAGAAGCTAGAGTCCATCTTTGATGATGTGGGATGTGCGGACGAGGATCGAGTCCGATTTGCTGCATTTGTATTCCAAGGTACGGCTCTGACGTGGTGGAATTCAATCGTGAATGTGCGAGGCCGAGCTGAGATCAGCAAGATGACTTGGGATCAGCTAAAGGAGTTGATGATTATTGAGTATGTTCCTGAATCTGAGATTCAGAAGTTGGAGGATGAATTGTGGAATTTGACCATGGTCGGGTCAGACATCCAGGGGTACACTTCGCGTTTTCACGCTTTGTCCCAACTAGTACCGCACTTGGTCCGACCTGAACTCAAGCGTATAGGTCGCTACACTCACGGATTACCCCCAACAATCCGTAAGAGTGTCCTGTCCAGCAAACCGAGCACCTTTCAGAGCGCGGTGGAAATTGCGATTACTTTGACTCAGAATGCGGTTCGTGATGGTGAGTTACCCCCGATGATTGTTAAGCAAAACTCCGGAGGGAAACGGAGTGGTGGAAACCGCAATGAGGATTCAAGAAAGAGGTTTAGGAGGAATGACGCTCCTCAAGTTGCAAAATCGTATGCTGTTGTGGCATCGGGTACCCAGAGTAAGTACCCGAAGTGTGACCGGTGTAGTAGGTATCACTCCAAGGAAGTAGCTTGCTGGGAATGCAGTATCTGCAAGAAACTGGGTCACACGGACAAGTTCTGTAAAGCCGGAAAGGGCAAGTGTTTTGAATGTGGTTCTCCGGATCATCATAAGGACAGATGTCCTAAGTTAGCTGCAGCTGGTAATGCTCCTCGAGGCAGGGCGTTTGTTATGGGAGCCAAGGAGGCTCAGCAGGATCCACACGTCGTTACGGGTACTTTTCTTATCTGTGGTCGACCTGCGTTTATTTTATTTGATTATGGTGCGGATAGAAGTTTTATATCTGATGAGTTTAGGACTATGATTCCCTGTAAGTCTGTACCCTTAGTACCTCCCTTTGAGATAGAATTGGCTGATGGTGAGTTCTTGCATGCGTCTGAGTTACTTTCCGACTGTAGTGTTAGTTTCG